>CAWUFW010003893.1:647500-1306228 GCA_963921515.1 Calotriton arnoldi | reverse complement strand
CGTCCTCCCTGGACTGGAAATAAGCATCCTAGGACCGGTTTCGGGGTTTTACCCCTCATCAGTCAGGATAGCTTAACTCCAGGGGCATGGAGAGCACGGGACCCACGTCTGGGCATACCCGTCCCACTCGGGGTGACAAATGCAAAAAGAACAATTGATGGACAGAATGCAGAACAATGTCATACATTCACCCCAGTACAGAGATCTGGGCCTAAATCCATCGTTTTTTTGCTCACCATGCCATTCCAGTTTGGACCCAGCCATATGCAAATCAGTCTTGACCCTGTGCCCAATGGGACCAGTCCAGCCCGAACTTCCAGACCAGGTCCTCCCTTGACCTGAAACAAGCATCCTAGGACCGGTTTCGGGTTTCACCCCATATCAGCCAGGATAGCTTGACTCCAGTGGCATGGAGAGCACGGGACCCACGTCTGGGCATACCCGTCCCACTTGGGGTGACGAATGCAAAAAGAACAATTGATGGACAGAATGCAGAACAATGTCATACATTCACCCCAGTACAGAGATCTGGGCCTAAATCCATCGTTTTTTGCTCACCATGCCAATCCAGTTTGGACCCAGCCATATGCAAATCAGTCTTGACCCTGTGCCTAATGGGAACAGTCCAGCCTGAACTGCCAGGCCAGGTCCTCCCTGGACTGGAAACAAGCATCCTAGAACCGGTTTCGGGTTTCACCCCTCATCAGCCAGGATAGCTTGACTCCAGTGGCATGGAGAGCACGGGACCCACGTCTGGGCATACCAGTCCCACTCGGGGTGACAAATGCAAAAAGAACAATTGATAGACAGAATGCAGAACAATGTCATACATTCACTCCAGTACAGAGATCTGGGCCTAAATCCATCGCTTTTTTGCTCACCATGCCATTCCAGTTTGGACCCAGCCATATGCAAATCAGTCTTGACCCTGTGCCCAATGGGAACAGTCCAGCCCGAACTGCCAGGCCAGGTCCTCCCTGGACTGGAAACAAGCATCCTAGGACCGGTTTTGGGGTTTCACCCCTCATCAGCCAGGATAGCTTGACTCAAGTGGCATGGAGAGCACAGGACCCACATCTGGGCATACCCGTCCCACTCGGGGTGACAGATGCAAAAAGAACAATTGATGGACAGAATGCAGAACAATGTCATACCTTCACCCCAGTACAGAGATCTGGGCCTAAATCCATCGCTTTTTTGCTCACCATGCCATTCCAGTTTGGACCCAGCCATATGCAAATCAGTCTTGACCCTGTGCCCAATGGGAACAGTCCAGCCCGAACTGCCAGGCCAGGTCCTCCTTGGACTGGAGACAAGCATCCTAGGACCAGTTTCGGGGTTTCACCCCTCATCAGCCACGATAGCTTGACTCCAGTGGCATGGAGAGCACGGGACCCACGTCTGGGCATACCCGTCCCACTCGGGGTGACAAATGCAAAAAGAACAATTGATGGACATAATGCAGGACAATGTCATACATTCACCCCAGTACAGAGATCTGTGCCTAAATCCATTGTTTTTGTGCTCACCATGCCATTCCAGTTTGGACCCAGCCATATGCAAATCAGTCTTGACCCTGTGCCCAATAGGAACAGTCCAGCCCGAACTGCCAGGTCAGGTCCTCTCTGGACTGGAAACAAGCATCCTGGGACTGGTTTCGGGGTTTCACCCCTCATCAGCCAGGATAGCTTGACTCCAGTGGCATGGAGAGCACGGGACCCACGTCTGGGCATACCCGTCCCACTCGGGGTGACAAATGCAAAAAGAACAATTGATGGACAGAATGCAGAAGAATGTCATACATTCACCCCAGTACAGAGATCTGGGCCTAAATCCATAGTTTTTTTGCTCACCATGCCATTCCAGTTTCGACCCAGCCATATGCAAATCAGTCTTGACCCTGTGCCCAATGGGAACAGTCCAGCTCGAACTGCCAGGCCACGTCCTCCCTGGACTGGAAATAAGCATCCTAGGACCGGTTTCGGGGTTTTACCCCTCATCAGTCAGGATAGCTTAACTCCAGTGGCATGGAGAGCACGGGACCCACGTCTGGGCATACCCGTCCCACTCGGGGTGACAAATGCAAAAAGAACAATTGATGGACAGAATGCAGAACAATGTCATACATTCACCCCAGTACAGAGATCTGGGCCTAAATCCATCGTTTTTTTGCTCACCATGCCATTCCAGTTTGGACCCAGCCATATGCAAATCAGTCTTGACCCTGTGCCCAATGGGACCAGTCCAGCCTGAACTGCCAGGCCAGGTCCTCCCTGGACTGGAAACAAGCATCCTAGGAACCGGTTTCGGGGTTTCACCCCTCATCAGCCAGGATAGCTTGACTCCAGTGGCATGGAGAGCACGGGACCCACGTCTGGGCATACCAGTCCCACTCGGGTGACAAATGCAAAAAGAACAATTGATAGACAGAATGCAGAACAATGTCATACATTCACTCCAGTACAGAGATCTGGGCCTAAATCCATCGTTTTTTTGCTCACCATGCCATTCCAGTTTGGACCCAGCCATATGCAAATCAGTCTTGACCCTGTGCCCAATGGGAACAGTCCAGCCCGAACTGCCAGGCCAGGTCCTCCCTGGACTGGAAACAAGCATCCTAGGACCGGTTTTGGGGTTTCACCCTCATCAGCCAGGATAGCTTGACTCCAGTGGCATGGAGAGCACAGGACCCACGTCTGGGCATACCCGTCCCACTCGGGGTGACAGATGCAAAAAGAACAATTGATGGACAGAATGCAGAACAATGTCATACCTTCACCCCAGTACAGAGATCTGGGCCTAAATCCATCGTTTTTTTGCTCACCATGCCATTCCAGTTTGGACCCAGCCATATGCAAATCAGTCTTGACCCTGTGCCCAATGGGAACAGTCCAGCCCGAACTGCCAGGCCAGGTCCTCCCTGGACTGGAGACAAGCATCCTAGGACCAGTTTCGGGGTTTCACCCCTCATCAGCCACGATAGCTTGACTCCAGTGGCATGGAGAGCACGGGACCCACGTCTGGGCATACCCGTCCCACTCGGGGTGACAAATGCAAAAAGAACAATTGATGGACAGAATGCAGAAGAATGTCATACATTCACCCCAGTACAGAGATCTGGGCCTAAATCCATAGTTTTTTTGCTCACCATGCCATTCCAGTTTCGAACCAGCCATATGCAAATCAGTCTTGACCCTGTGCCCAATGGGAACAGTCCAGCTCGAACTGCCAGGCCACGTCCTCCCTGGACTGGAAATAAGCATCCTAGGACCGGTTTCGGGGTTTTACCCCTCATCAGTCAGGATAGCTTAACTCCAGGGGCATGGAGAGCACGGGACCCACGTCTGGGCATACCCGTCCCACTCGGGGTGACAAATGCAAAAAGAACAATTGATGGACAGAATGCAGAACAATGTCATACATTCACCCCAGTACAGAGATCTGGGCCTAAATCCATCGTTTTTTTGCTCACCATGCCATTCCAGTTTGGACCCAGCCATATGCAAATCAGTCTTGACCCTGTGCCCAATGGGACCAGTCCAGCCCGAACTTCCAGACCAGGTCCTCCCTTGACCTGAAACAAGCATCCTAGGACCGGTTTCGGGGTTTCACCCCATATCAGCCAGGATAGCTTGACTCCAGTGGCATGGAGAGCACGGGACCCACGTCTGGGCATACCCGTCCCACTTGGGGTGACGAATGCAAAAAGAACAATTGATGGACAGAATGCAGAACAATGTCATACATTCACCCCAGTACAGAGATCTGGGCCTAAATCCATCGTTTTTTGCTCACCATGCCAATCCAGTTTGGACCCAGCCATATGCAAATCAGTCTTGACCCTGTGCCTAATGGGAACAGTCCAGCCTGAACTGCCAGGCCAGGTCCTCCCTGGACTGGAAACAAGCATCCTAGAACCGGTTTCGGGGTTTCACCCCTCATCAGCCAGGATAGCTTGACTCCAGTGGCATGGAGAGCACGGGACCCACGTCTGGGCATACCAGTCCCACTCGGGGTGACAAATGCAAAAAGAACAATTGATAGACAGAATGCAGAACAATGTCATACATTCACTCCAGTACAGAGATCTGGGCCTAAATCCATCGTTTTTTGCTCACCATGCCATTCCAGTTTGGACCCAGCCATATGCAAATCAGTCTTGACCCTGTGCCCAATGGGAACAGTCCAGCCCGAACTGCCAGGCCAGGTCCTCCCTGGACTGGAAACAAGCATCCTAGGACCGGTTTTGGGGTTTCACCCCTCATCAGCCAGGATAGCTTGACTCCAGTGGCATGGAGAGCACAGGACCCACATCTGGGCATACCCGTCCCACTCGGGGTGACAGATGCAAAAAGAACAATTGATGGACAGAATGCAGAACAATGTCATACCTTCACCCCAGTACAGAGATCTGGGCCTAAATCCATCGTTTTTTGCTCACCATGCCATTCCAGTTTGGACCCAGCCATATGCAAATCAGTCTTGACCCTGTGCCCAATGGGAACAGTCCAGCCCGAACTGCCAGGCCAGGTCCTCCTTGGACTGGAGACAAGCATCCTAGGACCAGTTTCGGGGTTTCACCCTCATCAGCCACGATAGCTTGACTCCAGTGGCATGGAGAGCACGGGACCCACGTCTGGGCATACCCGTCCCACTCGGGGTGACAAATGCAAAAAGAACAATTGATGGACATAATGCAGGACAATGTCATACATTCACCCCAGTACAGAGATCTGTGCCTAAATCCATTGTTTTTGTGCTCACCATGCCATTCCAGTTTGGACCCAGCCATATGCAAATCAGTCTTGACCCTGTGCCCAATAGGAACAGTCCAGCCCGAACTGCCAGGTCAGGTCCTCTCTGGACTGGAAACAAGCATCCTGGGACTGGTTTCGGGGTTTCACCCCTCATCAGCCAGGATAGCTTGACTCCAGTGGCATGGAGAGCACGGGACCCACGTCTGGGCATACCCGTCCCACTCGGGGTGACAAATGCAAAAAGAACAATTGATGGACAGAATGCAGAAGAATGTCATACATTCACCCCAGTACAGAGATCTGGGCCTAAATCCATAGTTTTTTTGCTCACCATGCCATTCCAGTTTCGACCCAGCCATATGCAAATCAGTCTTGACCCTGTGCCCAATGGGAACAGTCCAGCTCGAACTGCCAGGCCACGTCCTCCCTGGACTGGAAATAAGCATCCTAGGACCGGTTTCGGGGTTTTACCCCTCATCAGTCAGGATAGCTTAACTCCAGTGGCATGGAGAGCACGGGACCCACGTCTGGGCATACCCGTCCCACTCGGGGTGACAAATGCAAAAAGAACAATTGATGGACAGAATGCAGAACAATGTCATACATTCACCCCAGTACAGAGATCTGGGCCTAAATCCATCGTTTTTTTGCTCACCATGCCATTCCAGTTTGGACCCAGCCATATGCAAATCAGTCTTGACCCTGTGCCCAATGGGACCAGTCCAGCCCGAACTTCCAGACCAGGTCCTCCCTTGACCTGAAACAAGCATCCTAGGACCGGTTTCGGGGTTTCACCCCATATCAGCCAGGATAGCTTGACTCCAGTGGCATGGAGAGCACGGGACCCACGTCTGGGCATACCCGTCCCACTTGGGGTGACGAATGCAAAAAGAACAATTGATGGACAGAATGCAGAACAATGTCATACATTCACCCCAGTACAGAGATCTGGGCCTAAATCCATCGTTTTTTTGCTCACCATGCCAATCCAGTTTGGACCCAGCCATATGCAAATCAGTCTTGACCCTGTGCCCAATGGGAACAGTCCAGCCTGAACTGCCAGGCCAGGTCCTCCCTGGACTGGAAACAAGCATCCTAGAACCGGTTTCGGGGTTTCACCCCTCATCAGCCAGGATAGCTTGACTCCAGTGGCATGGAGAGCACGGGACCCACGTCTGGGCATACCAGTCCCACTCGGGTGACAAATGCAAAAAGAACAATTGATAGACAGAATGCAGAACAATGTCATACATTCACTCCAGTACAGAGATCTGGGCCTAAATCCATCGTTTTTTTGCTCACCATGCCATTCCAGTTTGGACCCAGCCATATGCAAATCAGTCTTGACCCTGTGCCCAATGGGAACAGTCCAGCCCGAACTGCCAGGCCAGGTCCTCCCTGGACTGGAAACAAGCATCCTAGGACCGGTTTTGGGGTTTCACCCCTCATCAGCCAGGATAGCTTGACTCCAGTGGCATGGAGAGCACAGGACCCACGTCTGGGCATACCCGTCCCACTCGGGGTGACAGATGCAAAAAGAACAATTGATGGACAGAATGCAGAACAATGTCATACCTTCACCCCAGTACAGAGATCTGGGCCTAAATCCATCGTTTTTTTGCTCACCATGCCATTCCAGTTTGGACCCAGCCATATGCAAATCAGTCTTGACCCTGTGCCCAATGGGAACAGTCCAGCCCGAACTGCCAGGCCAGGTCCTCCCTGGACTGGAGACAAGCATCCTAGGACCAGTTTCGGGGTTTCACCCCTCATCAGCCACGATAGCTTGACTCCAGTGGCATGGAGAGCACGGGACCCACGTCTGGGCATACCCGTCCCACTCGGGGTGACAAATGCAAAAAGAACAATTGATGGACAGAATGCAGAAGAATGTCATACATTCACCCCAGTACAGAGATCTGGGCCTAAATCCATAGTTTTTTTGCTCACCATGCCATTCCAGTTTCGAACCAGCCATATGCAAATCAGTCTTGACCCTGTGCCCAATGGGAACAGTCCAGCTCGAACTGCCAGGCCACGTCCTCCCTGGACTGGAAATAAGCATCCTAGGACCGGTTTCGGGGTTTTACCCCTCATCAGTCAGGATAGCTTAACTCCAGGGGCATGGAGAGCACGGGACCCACGTCTGGGCATACCCGTCCCACTCGGGGTGACAAATGCAAAAAGAACAATTGATGGACAGAATGCAGAACAATGTCATACATTCACCCCAGTACAGAGATCTGGGCCTAAATCCATCGTTTTTTTGCTCACCATGCCATTCCAGTTTGGACCCAGCCATATGCAAATCAGTCTTGACCCTGTGCCCAATGGGACCAGTCCAGCCCGAACTTCCAGACCAGGTCCTCCCTTGACCTGAAACAAGCATCCTAGGACCGGTTTCGGGGTTTCACCCCATATCAGCCAGGATAGCTTGACTCCAGTGGCATGGAGAGCACGGGACCCACGTCTGGGCATACCCGTCCCACTTGGGGTGACGAATGCAAAAAGAACAATTGATGGACAGAATGCAGAACAATGTCATACATTCACCCCAGTACAGAGATCTGGGCCTAAATCCATCGTTTTTTTGCTCACCATGCCAATCCAGTTTGGACCCAGCCATATGCAAATCAGTCTTGACCCTGTGCCTAATGGGAACAGTCCAGCCTGAACTGCCAGGCCAGGTCCTCCCTGGACTGGAAACAAGCATCCTAGAACCGGTTTCGGGGTTTCACCCCTCATCAGCCAGGATAGCTTGACTCCAGTGGCATGGAGAGCACGGGACCCACGTCTGGGCATACCAGTCCCACTCGGGGTGACAAATGCAAAAAGAACAATTGATAGACAGAATGCAGAACAATGTCATACATTCACTCCAGTACAGAGATCTGGGCCTAAATCCATCGTTTTTTGCTCACCATGCCATTCCAGTTTGGACCCAGCCATATGCAAATCAGTCTTGACCCTGTGCCCAATGGGAACAGTCCAGCCCGAACTGCCAGGCCAGGTCCTCCCTGGACTGGAAACAAGCATCCTAGGACCGGTTTTGGGGTTTCACCCCTCATCAGCCAGGATAGCTTGACTCCAGTGGCATGGAGAGCACAGGACCCACGTCTGGGCATACCCGTCCCACTCGGGGTGACAGATGCAAAAAGAACAATTGATGGACAGAATGCAGAACAATGTCATACCTTCACCCCAGTACAGAGATCTGGGCCTAAATCCATCGTTTTTTTGCTCACCATGCCATTCCAGTTTGGACCCAGCCATATGCAAATCAGTCTTGACCCTGTGCCCAATGGGAACAGTCCAGCCCGAACTGCCAGGCCAGGTCCTCCTTGGACTGGAGACAAGCATCCTAGGACCAGTTTCGGGGTTTCACCCCTCATCAGCCACGATAGCTTGACTCCAGTGGCATGGAGAGCACGGGACCCACGTCTGGGCATACCCGTCCCACTCGGGGTGACAAATGCAAAAAGAACAATTGATGGACATAATGCAGGACAATGTCATACATTCACCCCAGTACAGAGATCTGTGCCTAAATCCATTGTTTTTTGTGCTCACCATGCCATTCCAGTTTGGACCCAGCCATATGCAAATCAGTCTTGACCCTGTGCCCAATAGGAACAGTCCAGCCCGAACTGCCAGGTCAGGTCCTCTCTGGACTGGAAACAAGCATCCTGGGACTGGTTTCGGGGTTTCACCCCTCATCAGCCAGGATAGCTTGACTCCAGTGGCATGGAGAGCACGGGACCCACGTCTGGGCATACCCGTCCCACTCGGGGTGACAAATGCAAAAAGAACAATTGATGGACAGAATGCAGAAGAATGTCATACATTCACCCCAGTACAGAGATCTGGGCCTAAATCCATAGTTTTTTTGCTCACCATGCCATTCCAGTTTCGACCCAGCCATATGCAAATCAGTCTTGACCCTGTGCCCAATGGGAACAGTCCAGCTCGAACTGCCAGGCCACGTCCTCCCTGGACTGGAAATAAGCATCCTAGGACCGGTTTCGGGGTTTTACCCCTCATCAGTCAGGATAGCTTAACTCCAGTGGCATGGAGAGCACGGGACCCACGTCTGGGCATACCCGTCCCACTCGGGGTGACAAATGCAAAAAGAACAATTGATGGACAGAATGCAGAACAATGTCATACATTCACCCCAGTACAGAGATCTGGGCCTAAATCCATCGTTTTTTGCTCACCATGCCATTCCAGTTTGGACCCAGCCATATGCAAATCAGTCTTGACCCTGTGCCCAATGGGACCAGTCCAGCCCGAACTTCCAGACCAGGTCCTCCCTTGACCTGAAACAAGCATCCTAGGACCGGTTTCGGGGTTTCACCCCATATCAGCCAGGATAGCTTGACTCCAGTGGCATGGAGAGCACGGGACCCACGTCTGGGCATACCCGTCCCACTTGGGGTGACGAATGCAAAAAGAACAATTGATGGACAGAATGCAGAACAATGTCATACATTCACCCCAGTACAGAGATCTGGGCCTAAATCCATCGTTTTTGCTCACCATGCCAATCCAGTTTGGACCCAGCCATATGCAAATCAGTCTTGACCCTGTGCCCAATGGGAACAGTCCAGCCTGAACTGCCAGGCCAGGTCCTCCCTGGACTGGAAACAAGCATCCTAGAACCGGTTTCGGGGTTTCACCCCTCATCAGCCAGGATAGCTTGACTCCAGTGGCATGGAGAGCACGGGACCCACGTCTGGGCATACCAGTCCCACTCGGGGTGACAAATGCAAAAAGAACAATTGATAGACAGAATGCAGAACAATGTCATACATTCACTCCAGTACAGAGATCTGGGCCTAAATCCATCGTTTTTTGCTCACCATGCCATTCCAGTTTGGACCCAGCCATATGCAAATCAGTCTTGACCCTGTGCCCAATGGGAACAGTCCAGCCCGAACTGCCAGGCCAGGTCCTCCCTGGACTGGAAACAAGCATCCTAGGACCGGTTTTGGGGTTTCACCCCTCATCAGCCAGGATAGCTTGACTCCAGTGGCATGGAGAGCACAGGACCCACGTCTGGGCATACCCGTCCCACTCGGGGTGACAGATGCAAAAAGAACAATTGATGGACAGAATGCAGAACAATGTCATACCTTCACCCCAGTACAGAGATCTGGGCCTAAATCCATCGTTTTTTTGCTCACCATGCCATTCCAGTTTGGACCCAGCCATATGCAAATCAGTCTTGACCCTGTGCCCAATGGGAACAGTCCAGCCCGAACTGCCAGGCCAGGTCCTCCCTGGACTGGAGACAAGCATCCTAGGACCAGTTTCGGGGTTTCACCCCTCATCAGCCACGATAGCTTGACTCCAGTGGCATGGAGAGCACGGGACCCACGTGTGGGCATACCCGTCCCACTCGGGGTGACAAATGCAAAAAGGACAATTGATGGACAGAATGCAGAACAATGTCATACATTCACCCCAGTACAGAGATCTGGGCCTAAATCCATTGTTTTTGTGCTCACCATGCCATTCCAGTTTGGACCCAGCCATATGCAAATCAGTCTTGACCCTGTGCCCAATGGGAACAGTCCAGCCCGAACTGCCAGGCCAGGTCCTCCCTGGACTGGAAACAAGCATCCTAGGACCGGTTTCGGGGTTTCACCCCTCATCAGCCAGGATAGCTTGACTCCAGTGGCATGGAGAGCACGGGACCCACGTCTGGGCATACCCGTCCCACTCGGGGTGACAAATGCAAAAAGAACAATTGATGGACAGAATGCAGAACAATGTCATACATTCACCCCAGTACAGAGATCTGGGCCTAAATCCATCGTTTTTGCTCACCATGCCATTCCAGTTTGGACCCAGCCATATGCAAATCAGTCTTGACCCTGTGCCCAATGGGAACAGTCCAGCCCGAACTGCCAGGCCAGGTCCTCCCTGGACCGGAAACAAGCATCCTAGGACCGGTTTCGGGGTTTCACCCCATCATCAGCCAGGATAGCTTGACTCCAGTGGCATGGAGAGCACGGGACCCACGTCTGGGCATACCCGTCCCACTCGGGGTGACAAATGCAAAAAGAACAATTGATGGACAGAATGCAGAACAATGTCATACATTCACCCCAGTACAGAGATCTGGGCCTAAATCCATCGTTTTTTTGCTCACCATGCCATTCCAGTTTGGACCCAGCCATATGCAAATCAGTCTTGACCCTGTGCCCAATGGGAACAGTCCAGCCTGAACTGCCAGGCCAGGTCCTCCCTGGACTGGAAACAAGCATCCTAGGACCGGTTTCGGGGTTTCACCCCTCATCAGCCAGGATAGCTTGACTCCAGTGGCATGGAGAGCACGGATCCCACGTCTGAGCATACCCGTCCCACTCGGGATGACAAATGCAAAAAGAACAATTGATGGACAGAATGCAGAACAATGTCATACATTCACCCCAGTACAGAGATCTGGGCCTAAATCCATCGTTTTTTGCTCACCATGCCATTCCAGTTTGGACCCAGCCATATGCAAATCAGTCTTGACCCTGTGCCCAATGGGAACAGTCCAGCCCGAACTGCCAGGCCAGGTCCTCCCTGGACTGAAAACAAGCATCCTAGGACCGGTTTTGGGGTTTCACCCCTCATCAGCCAGGATAGCTTGACTCCAGTGGCATGGAGAGCACAGGGCCCACGTCTGGGCATACCCGTCCCACTCGGGGTGACAAATGCAAAAAGAACATCTGATGGACAGAATGCAGAACAATGTCATACATTCACCCCAGTACAGAGATCTGGGCCTAAATCCATCGTTTTTTGCTCACCATGCCATTCCAGTTTGGACCCAGCCATATGCAAATCAGTCTTGACCCTGTGCCCAATGGGAACAGTCCAGCCCGAACTGCCAGGCCAGGTCCTCCCTGGACTGGAGACAAGCATCCTAGGACCAGTTTCGGGGTTTCACCCCTCATCAGCCACGATAGCTTGACTCCAGTGGCATGGAGAGCACGGGACCCACGTCTGGGCATACCCGTCCCACTCGGGGTGACAAATGCAAAAAGAACAATTGATGGACATAATGCAGGACAATGTCATACATTCACCCCAGTACAGAGATCTGTGCCTAAATCCATTGTTTTTTGTGCTCACCATGCCATTCCAGTTTGGACCCAGCCATATGCAAATCAGTCTTGACCCTGTGCCCAATAGGAACAGTCCAGCCCGAACTGCCAGGTCAGGTCCTCTCTGGACTGGAAACAAGCATCCTGGGACTGGTTTCGGGGTTTCACCCCTCATCAGCCAGGATAGCTTGACTCCAGTGGCATGGAGAGCACGGGACCCACGTCTGGGCATACCCGTCCCACTCGGGGTGACAAATGCAAAAAGAACAATTGATGGACAGAATGCAGAAGAATGTCATACATTCACCCCAGTACAGAGATCTGGGCCTAAATCCATAGTTTTTTTGCTCACCATGCCATTCCAGTTTCGACCCAGCCATATGCAAATCAGTCTTGACCCTGTGCCCAATGGGAACAGTCCAGCTCGAACTGCCAGGCCACGTCCTCCCTGGACTGGAAATAAGCATCCTAGGACCGGTTTCGGGGTTTTACCCCTCATCAGTCAGGATAGCTTAACTCCAGTGGCATGGAGAGCACGGGACCCACGTCTGGGCATACCCGTCCCACTCGGGGTGACAAATGCAAAAAGAACAATTGATGGACAGAATGCAGAACAATGTCATACATTCACCCCAGTACAGAGATCTGGGCCTAAATCCATCGTTTTTTTGCTCACCATGCCATTCCAGTTTGGACCCAGCCATATGCAAATCAGTCTTGACCCTGTGCCCAATGGGACCAGTCCAGCCCGAACTTCCAGACCAGGTCCTCCCTTGACCTGAAACAAGCATCCTAGGACCGGTTTCGGGGTTTCACCCCATATCAGCCAGGATAGCTTGACTCCAGTGGCATGGAGAGCACGGGACCCACGTCTGGGCATACCCGTCCCACTTGGGGTGACGAATGCAAAAAGAACAATTGATGGACAGAATGCAGAACAATGTCATACATTCACCCCAGTACAGAGATCTGGGCCTAAATCCATCGTTTTTTGCTCACCATGCCAATCCAGTTTGGACCCAGCCATATGCAAATCAGTCTTGACCCTGTGCCCAATGGGAACAGTCCAGCCTGAACTGCCAGGCCAGGTCCTCCCTGGACTGGAAACAAGCATCCTAGAACCGGTTTCGGGGTTTCACCCCTCATCAGCCAGGATAGCTTGACTCCAGTGGCATGGAGAGCACGGGACCCACGTCTGGGCATACCAGTCCCACTCGGGGTGACAAATGCAAAAAGAACAATTGATAGACAGAATGCAGAACAATGTCATACATTCACTCCAGTACAGAGATCTGGGCCTAAATCCATCGTTTTTTGCTCACCATGCCATTCCAGTTTGGACCCAGCCATATGCAAATCAGTCTTGACCCTGTGCCCAATGGGAACAGTCCAGCCCGAACTGCCAGGCCAGGTCCTCCCTGGACTGGAAACAAGCATCCTAGGACCGGTTTTGGGGTTTCACCCCTCATCAGCCAGGATAGCTTGACTCCAGTGGCATGGAGAGCACAGGACCCACGTCTGGGCATACCCGTCCCACTCGGGGTGACAGATGCAAAAAGAACAATTGATGGACAGAATGCAGAACAATGTCATACCTTCACCCCAGTACAGAGATCTGGGCCTAAATCCATCGTTTTTTTGCTCACCATGCCATTCCAGTTTGGACCCAGCCATATGCAAATCAGTCTTGACCCTGTGCCCAATGGGAACAGTCCAGCCCGAACTGCCAGGCCAGGTCCTCCCTGGACTGGAGACAAGCATCCTAGGACCAGTTTCGGGGTTTCACCCCTCATCAGCCACGATAGCTTGACTCCAGTGGCATGGAGAGCACGGGACCCACGTCTGGGCATACCCGTCCCACTCGGGGTGACAAATGCAAAAAGAACAATTGATGGACAGAATGCAGAAGAATGTCATACATTCACCCCAGTACAGAGATCTGGGCCTAAATCCATAGTTTTTTTGCTCACCATGCCATTCCAGTTTCGAACCAGCCATATGCAAATCAGTCTTGACCCTGTGCCCAATGGGAACAGTCCAGCTCGAACTGCCAGGCCACGTCCTCCCTGGACTGGAAATAAGCATCCTAGGACCGGTTTCGGGGTTTTACCCCTCATCAGTCAGGATAGCTTAACTCCAGGGGCATGGAGAGCACGGGACCCACGTCTGGGCATACCCGTCCCACTCGGGGTGACAAATGCAAAAAGAACAATTGATGGACAGAATGCAGAACAATGTCATACATTCACCCCAGTACAGAGATCTGGGCCTAAATCCATCGTTTTTTTGCTCACCATGCCATTCCAGTTTGGACCCAGCCATATGCAAATCAGTCTTGACCCTGTGCCCAATGGGACCAGTCCAGCCCGAACTTCCAGACCAGGTCCTCCCTTGACCTGAAACAAGCATCCTAGGACCGGTTTCGGGGTTTCACCCCATATCAGCCAGGATAGCTTGACTCCAGTGGCATGGAGAGCACGGGACCCACGTCTGGGCATACCCGTCCCACTTGGGGTGACGAATGCAAAAAGAACAATTGATGGACAGAATGCAGAACAATGTCATACATTCACCCCAGTACAGAGATCTGGGCCTAAATCCATCGTTTTTTGCTCACCATGCCAATCCAGTTTGGACCCAGCCATATGCAAATCAGTCTTGACCCTGTGCCTAATGGGAACAGTCCAGCCTGAACTGCCAGGCCAGGTCCTCCCTGGACTGGAAACAAGCATCCTAGAACCGGTTTCGGGGTTTCACCCCTCATCAGCCAGGATAGCTTGACTCCAGTGGCATGGAGAGCACGGGACCCACGTCTGGGCATACCAGTCCCACTCGGGGTGACAAATGCAAAAAGAACAATTGATAGACAGAATGCAGAACAATGTCATACATTCACTCCAGTACAGAGATCTGGGCCTAAATCCATCGTTTTTTGCTCACCATGCCATTCCAGTTTGGACCCAGCCATATGCAAATCAGTCTTGACCCTGTGCCCAATGGGAACAGTCCAGCCCGAACTGCCAGGCCAGGTCCTCCCTGGACTGGAAACAAGCATCCTAGGACCGGTTTTGGGGTTTCACCCCTCATCAGCCAGGATAGCTTGACTCCAGTGGCATGGAGAGCACAGGACCCACATCTGGGCATACCCGTCCCACTCGGGGTGACAGATGCAAAAAGAACAATTGATGGACAGAATGCAGAACAATGTCATACCTTCACCCCAGTACAGAGATCTGGGCCTAAATCCATCGTTTTTGCTCACCATGCCATTCCAGTTTGGACCCAGCCATATGCAAATCAGTCTTGACCCTGTGCCCAATGGGAACAGTCCAGCCCGAACTGCCAGGCCAGGTCCTCCTTGGACTGGAGACAAGCATCCTAGGACCAGTTTCGGGGTTTCACCCCTCATCAGCCACGATAGCTTGACTCCAGTGGCATGGAGAGCACGGGACCCACGTCTGGGCATACCCGTCCCACTCGGGGTGACAAATGCAAAAAGAACAATTGATGGACATAATGCAGGACAATGTCATACATTCACCCCAGTACAGAGATCTGTGCCTAAATCCATTGTTTTTTGTGCTCACCATGCCATTCCAGTTTGGACCCAGCCATATGCAAATCAGTCTTGACCCTGTGCCCAATAGGAACAGTCCAGCCCGAACTGCCAGGTCAGGTCCTCTCTGGACTGGAAACAAGCATCCTGGGACTGGTTTCGGGGTTTCACCCCTCATCAGCCAGGATAGCTTGACTCCAGTGGCATGGAGAGCACGGGACCCACGTCTGGGCATACCCGTCCCACTCGGGGTGACAAATGCAAAAAGAACAATTGATGGACAGAATGCAGAAGAATGTCATACATTCACCCCAGTACAGAGATCTGGGCCTAAATCCATAGTTTTTTTGCTCACCATGCCATTCCAGTTTCGACCCAGCCATATGCAAATCAGTCTTGACCCTGTGCCCAATGGGAACAGTCCAGCTCGAACTGCCAGGCCACGTCCTCCCTGGACTGGAAATAAGCATCCTAGGACCGGTTTCGGGGTTTTACCCCTCATCAGTCAGGATAGCTTAACTCCAGTGGCATGGAGAGCACGGGACCCACGTCTGGGCATACCCGTCCCACTCGGGGTGACAAATGCAAAAAGAACAATTGATGGACAGAATGCAGAACAATGTCATACATTCACCCCAGTACAGAGATCTGGGCCTAAATCCATCGTTTTTTTGCTCACCATGCCATTCCAGTTTGGACCCAGCCATATGCAAATCAGTCTTGACCCTGTGCCCAATGGGACCAGTCCAGCCCGAACTTCCAGACCAGGTCCTCCCTTGACCTGAAACAAGCATCCTAGGACCGGTTTCGGGGTTTCACCCCATATCAGCCAGGATAGCTTGACTCCAGTGGCATGGAGAGCACGGGACCCACGTCTGGGCATACCCGTCCCACTTGGGGTGACGAATGCAAAAAGAACAATTGATGGACAGAATGCAGAACAATGTCATACATTCACCCCAGTACAGAGATCTGGGCCTAAATCCATCGTTTTTTTGCTCACCATGCCAATCCAGTTTGGACCCAGCCATATGCAAATCAGTCTTGACCCTGTGCCCAATGGGAACAGTCCAGCCTGAACTGCCAGGCCAGGTCCTCCCTGGACTGGAAACAAGCATCCTAGAACCGGTTTCGGGGTTTCACCCCTCATCAGCCAGGATAGCTTGACTCCAGTGGCATGGAGAGCACGGGACCCACGTCTGGGCATACCAGTCCCACTCGGGGTGACAAATGCAAAAAGAACAATTGATAGACAGAATGCAGAACAATGTCATACATTCACTCCAGTACAGAGATCTGGGCCTAAATCCATCGTTTTTGCTCACCATGCCATTCCAGTTTGGACCCAGCCATATGCAAATCAGTCTTGACCCTGTGCCCAATGGGAACAGTCCAGCCCGAACTGCCAGGCCAGGTCCTCCCTGGACTGGAAACAAGCATCCTAGGACCGGTTTTGGGGTTTCACCCCTCATCAGCCAGGATAGCTTGACTCCAGTGGCATGGAGAGCACAGGACCCACGTCTGGGCATACCCGTCCCACTCGGGGTGACAGATGCAAAAAGAACAATTGATGGACAGAATGCAGAACAATGTCATACCTTCACCCCAGTACAGAGATCTGGGCCTAAATCCATCGTTTTTTTGCTCACCATGCCATTCCAGTTTGGACCCAGCCATATGCAAATCAGTCTTGACCCTGTGCCCAATGGGAACAGTCCAGCCCGAACTGCCAGGCCAGGTCCTCCCTGGACTGGAGACAAGCATCCTAGGACCAGTTTCGGGGTTTCACCCCTCATCAGCCACGATAGCTTGACTCCAGTGGCATGGAGAGCACGGGACCCACGTCTGGGCATACCCGTCCCACTCGGGGTGACAAATGCAAAAAGAACAATTGATGGACAGAATGCAGAAGAATGTCATACATTCACCCCAGTACAGAGATCTGGGCCTAAATCCATAGTTTTTTTGCTCACCATGCCATTCCAGTTTCGAACCAGCCATATGCAAATCAGTCTTGACCCTGTGCCCAATGGGAACAGTCCAGCTCGAACTGCCAGGCCACGTCCTCCCTGGACTGGAAATAAGCATCCTAGGACCGGTTTCGGGGTTTTACCCCTCATCAGTCAGGATAGCTTAACTCCAGGGGCATGGAGAGCACGGGACCCACGTCTGGGCATACCCGTCCCACTCGGGGTGACAAATGCAAAAAGAACAATTGATGGACAGAATGCAGAACAATGTCATACATTCACCCCAGTACAGAGATCTGGGCCTAAATCCATCGTTTTTTGCTCACCATGCCATTCCAGTTTGGACCCAGCCATATGCAAATCAGTCTTGACCCTGTGCCCAATGGGACCAGTCCAGCCCGAACTTCCAGACCAGGTCCTCCCTTGACCTGAAACAAGCATCCTAGGACCGGTTTCGGGGTTTCACCCCATATCAGCCAGGATAGCTTGACTCCAGTGGCATGGAGAGCACGGGACCCACGTCTGGGCATACCCGTCCCACTTGGGGTGACGAATGCAAAAAGAACAATTGATGGACAGAATGCAGAACAATGTCATACATTCACCCCAGTACAGAGATCTGGGCCTAAATCCATCGTTTTTTGCTCACCATGCCAATCCAGTTTGGACCCAACCATATGCAAATCAGTCTTGACCCTGTGCCTAATGGGAACAGTCCAGCCTGAACTGCCAGGCCAGGTCCTCCCTGGACTGGAAACAAGCATCCTAGAACCGGTTTCGGGGTTTCACCCCTCATCAGCCAGGATAGCTTGACTCCAGTGGCATGGAGAGCACGGGACCCACGTCTGGGCATACCAGTCCCACTCGGGGTGACAAATGCAAAAAGAACAATTGATAGACAGAATGCAGAACAATGTCATACATTCACTCCAGTACAGAGATCTGGGCCTAAATCCATCGTTTTTTGCTCACCATGCCATTCCAGTTTGGACCCAGCCATATGCAAATCAGTCTTGACCCTGTGCCCAATGGGAACAGTCCAGCCCGAACTGCCAGGCCAGGTCCTCCCTGGACTGGAAACAAGCATCCTAGGACCGGTTTTGGGGTTTCACCCCTCATCAGCCAGGATAGCTTGACTCCAGTGGCATGGAGAGCACAGGACCCACGTCTGGGCATACCCGTCCCACTCGGGGTGACAGATGCAAAAAGAACAATTGATGGACAGAATGCAGAACAATGTCATACCTTCACCCCAGTACAGAGATCTGGGCCTAAATCCATCGTTTTTTGCTCACCATGCCATTCCAGTTTGGACCCAGCCATATGCAAATCAGTCTTGACCCTGTGCCCAATGGGAACAGTCCAGCCCGAACTGCCAGGCCAGGTCCTCCTTGGACTGGAGACAAGCATCCTAGGACCAGTTTCGGGGTTTCACCCCTCATCAGCCACGATAGCTTGACTCCAGTGGCATGGAGAGCACGGGACCCACGTCTGGGCATACCCGTCCCACTCGGGGTGACAAATGCAAAAAGAACAATTGATGGACATAATGCAGGACAATGTCATACATTCACCCCAGTACAGAGATCTGTGCCTAAATCCATTGTTTTTTGTGCTCACCATGCCATTCCAGTTTGGACCCAGCCATATGCAAATCAGTCTTGACCCTGTGCCCAATAGGAACAGTCCAGCCCGAACTGCCAGGTCAGGTCCTCTCTGGACTGGAAACAAGCATCCTGGGACTGGTTTCGGGGTTTCACCCCTCATCAGCCAGGATAGCTTGACTCCAGTGGCATGGAGAGCACGGGACCCACGTCTGGGCATACCCGTCCCACTCGGGGTGACAAATGCAAAAAGAACAATTGATGGACAGAATGCAGAAGAATGTCATACATTCACCCCAGTACAGAGATCTGGGCCTAAATCCATAGTTTTTTTGCTCACCATGCCATTCCAGTTTCGACCCAGCCATATGCAAATCAGTCTTGACCCTGTGCCCAATGGGAACAGTCCAGCTCGAACTGCCAGGCCACGTCCTCCCTGGACTGGAAATAAGCATCCTAGGACCGGTTTCGGGGTTTTACCCCTCATCAGTCAGGATAGCTTAACTCCAGTGGCATGGAGAGCACGGGACCCACGTCTGGGCATACCCGTCCCACTCGGGGTGACAAATGCAAAAAGAACAATTGATGGACAGAATGCAGAACAATGTCATACATTCACCCCAGTACAGAGATCTGGGCCTAAATCCATCGTTTTTTTGCTCACCATGCCATTCCAGTTTGGACCCAGCCATATGCAAATCAGTCTTGACCCTGTGCCCAATGGGACCAGTCCAGCCCGAACTTCCAGACCAGGTCCTCCCTTGACCTGAAACAAGCATCCTAGGACCGGTTTCGGGTTTCACCCCTCATCAGCCAGGATAGCTTGACTCCAGTGGCATGGAGAGCACGGGACCCACGTCTGGGCATACCAGTCCCACTCGGGGTGACAAATGCAAAAAGAACAATTGATAGACAGAATGCAGAACAATGTCATACATTCACTCCAGTACAGAGATCTGGGCCTAAATCCATCGTTTTTTGCTCACCATGCCATTCCAGTTTGGACCCAGCCATATGCAAATCAGTCTTGACCCTGTGCCCAATGGGACCAGTCCAGCCCGAACTTCCAGACCAGGTCCTCCTTGACCTGAAACAAGCATCCTAGGACCGGTTTCGGGGTTTCACCCCATATCAGCCAGGATAGCTTGACTCCAGTGGCATGGAGAGCACGGGACCCACGTCTGGGCATACCCGTCCCACTTGGGGTGACGAATGCAAAAAGAACAATTGATGGACAGAATGCAGAACAATGTCATACATTCACCCCAGTACAGAGATCTGGGCCTAAATCCATCGTTTTTTGCTCACCATGCCAATCCAGTTTGGACCCAGCCATATGCAAATCAGTCTTGACCCTGTGCCCAATGGGAACAGTCCAGCCTGAACTGCCAGGCCAGGTCCTCCCTGGACTGGAAACAAGCATCCTAGAACCGGTTTCGGGGTTTCACCCCTCATCAGCCAGGATAGCTTGACTCCAGTGGCATGGAGAGCACGGGACCCACGTCTGGGCATACCAGTCCCACTCGGGGTGACAAATGCAAAAAGAACAATTGATAGACAGAATGCAGAACAATGTCATACATTCACTCCAGTACAGAGATCTGGGCCTAAATCCATCGTTTTTTGCTCACCATGCCATTCCAGTTTGGACCCAGCCATATGCAAATCAGTCTTGACCCTGTGCCCAATGGGAACAGTCCAGCCCGAACTGCCAGGCCAGGTCCTCCCTGGACTGGAAACAAGCATCCTAGGACCGGTTTTGGGGTTTCACCCCTCATCAGCCAGGATAGCTTGACTCCAGTGGCATGGAGAGCACAGGACCCACGTCTGGGCATACCCGTCCCACTCGGGGTGACAGATGCAAAAAGAACAATTGATGGACAGAATGCAGAACAATGTCATACCTTCACCCCAGTACAGAGATCTGGGCCTAAATCCATCGTTTTTTTGCTCACCATGCCATTCCAGTTTGGACCCAGCCATATGCAAATCAGTCTTGACCCTGTGCCCAATGGGAACAGTCCAGCCCGAACTGCCAGGCCAGGTCCTCCCTGGACTGGAGACAAGCATCCTAGGACCAGTTTCGGGGTTTCACCCCTCATCAGCCACGATAGCTTGACTCCAGTGGCATGGAGAGCACGGGACCCACGTCTGGGCATACCCGTCCCACTCGGGGTGACAAATGCAAAAAGAACAATTGATGGACATAATGCAGGACAATGTCATACATTCACCCCAGTACAGAGATCTGTGCCTAAATCCATTGTTTTTGTGCTCACCATGCCATTCCAGTTTGGACCCAGCCATATGCAAATCAGTCTTGACCCTGTGCCCAATAGGAACAGTCCAGCCCGAACTGCCAGGTCAGGTCCTCTCTGGACTGGAAACAAGCATCCTGGGACTGGTTTCGGGGTTTCACCCCTCATCAGCCAGGATAGCTTGACTCCAGTGGCATGGAGAGCACGGGACCCACGTCTGGGCATACCCGTCCCACTCGGGGTGACAAATGCAAAAAGAACAATTGATGGACAGAATGCAGAACAATGTCATACATTCACTCCAGTACAGAGATCTGGGCCTAAATCCATCGTTTTTTTGCTCACCATGCCATTCCAGTTTGGACCCAGCCATATGCAAATCAGTCTTGACCCTGTGCCCAATGGGAACAGTCCAGCCCGAACTGCCAGGCCAGGTCCTCCCTGGACTGGAAACAAGCATCCTAGGACCGGTTTCGGGGTTTCACCCCTCATCAGCCAGGATAGCTTGACTCCAGTGGCATGGAGAGCACAGGACCCACGTCTGGGCATACCCGTCCCACTCGGGGTGACAAATGCAAAAAGAACAATTGATGGACAGAATGCACAACAATGTCATACATTCACCCCAGTACAGAGATCTGGGCCTAAATCCATCGTTTTTTTGCTCACCTTGCCATTCCAGTTTGGACCCAGCCATATGCAAATCAGTCTTGACCCTGTGCCCAATGGGAACAGTCCAGCCAGAGCTGCCAGGCCAGGTCTTCCCTGGACTGGACACAAGCATCCTAGGACCGGTTTCGGGGTTTCACCCCTCATCAGCCAGGATAGCTTGACTCCAGTGGCATGGAGAGCACGGGACCCACATCTGGGCATACCCGTCCCACTCGGGGTGACAAATGCAAAAAGAACAATTGATGGACAGAATGCAGAACAATGTCATACATTCACCCCAGTACAGAGATCTGGGCCTAAATCCATCGTTTTTTGCTCACCATGCCATTCCAGTTTGGACCCAGCCATATGCAAATCAGTCTTGACCCTGTGCCCAATGGGAACAGTCCAGCCTGAACTGCCAGGCCAGGTCCTCCCTGGACTGGAAACAAGCATCCTAGGACCGGTTTTGGGGTTTCACCCCTCATCAGCCAGGATAGCTTGACTCCAGTGGCATGGAGAGCACAGGACCCACGTCTGGGCATACCCGTCCCACTCGGGGTGACAAATGCAAAAAGAACAATTGATGGACAGAATGCAGAACAATGTCATACATTCACCCCAGTACAGAGATCTGGGCCTAAATCCATCGTTTTTTTGCTCACCATGCCATTCCAGTTTGGACCCAGCCATATGCAAATCAGTCTTGACCCTGTGCACAATGGGAACAGTCCAGCCCGAACTGCCAGGCCAGGTCCTCCCTGGACTGGAAACAAGCATCCTAGGACCAGTTTCGGGGTTTCACCCCTCATCAGCCAGGATAGCTTGACTCCAGTGGCATGGAGAGCACGGGACCCACGTCTGGGCATACCCGTCCCACTCGGGGTGACAAATGCAAAAAGAACAATTGATGGACAGAATGCAGAACAATGTCATACATTCACCCCAGTACAGAGATCTGTGCCTAAATCCATTGTTTTTGTGCTCACCATGCCATTCCAGTTTGGACCCAGCCATATGCAAATCAGTCTTGACCCTGTGCCCAATAGGAACAGTCCAGCCCGAACTGCCAGGTCAGGTCCTCTCTGGACTGGAAACAAGCATCCTGGGACTGGTTTCGGGGTTTCACCCCTCATCAGCCAGGATAGCTTGACTCCAGTGGCATGGAGAGCACGGGACCCACGTCTGGGCATACCCGTCCCACTCGGGGTGACAAATGCAAAAAGAACAATTGATGGACAGAATGCAGAAGAATGTCATACATTCACCCCAGTACAGAGATCTGGGCCTAAATCCATAGTTTTTTTGCTCACCATGCCATTCCAGTTTCGACCCAGCCATATGCAAATCAGTCTTGACCCTGTGCCCAATGGGAACAGTCCAGCTCGAACTGCCAGGCCACGTCCTCCCTGGACTGGAAATAAGCATCCTAGGACCGGTTTCGGGGTTTTACCCCTCATCAGTCAGGATAGCTTAACTCCAGTGGCATGGAGAGCACGGGACCCACGTCTGGGCATACCCGTCCCACTCGGGGTGACAAATGCAAAAAGAACAATTGATGGACAGAATGCAGAACAATGTCATACATTCACCCCAGTACAGAGATCTGGGCCTAAATCCATCGTTTTTTGCTCACCATGCCATTCCAGTTTGGACCCAGCCATATGCAAATCAGTCTTGACCCTGTGCCCAATGGGACCAGTCCAGCCCGAACTTCCAGACCAGGTCCTCCCTTGACCTGAAACAAGCATCCTAGGACCGGTTTCGGGGTTTCACCCCATATCAGCCAGGATAGCTTGACTCCAGTGGCATGGAGAGCACGGGACCCACGTCTGGGCATACCCGTCCCACTTGGGGTGACGAATGCAAAAAGAACAATTGATGGACAGAATGCAGAACAATGTCATACATTCACCCCAGTACAGAGATCTGGGCCTAAATCCATCGTTTTTTTGCTCACCATGCCAATCCAGTTTGGACCCAGCCATATGCAAATCAGTCTTGACCCTGTGCCCAATGGGAACAGTCCAGCCTGAACTGCCAGGCCAGGTCCTCCCTGGACTGGAAACAAGCATCCTAGAACCGGTTTCGGGGTTTCACCCCTCATCAGCCAGGATAGCTTGACTCCAGTGGCATGGAGAGCACGGGACCCACGTCTGGGCATACCAGTCCCACTCGGGGTGACAAATGCAAAAAGAACAATTGATAGACAGAATGCAGAACAATGTCATACATTCACTCCAGTACAGAGATCTGGGCCTAAATCCATCGTTTTTTGCTCACCATGCCATTCCAGTTTGGACCCAGCCATATGCAAATCAGTCTTGACCCTGTGCCCAATGGGAACAGTCCAGCCCGAACTGCCAGGCCAGGTCCTCCCTGGACTGGAAACAAGCATCCTAGGACCGGTTTTGGGGTTTCACCCCTCATCAGCCAGGATAGCTTGACTCCAGTGGCATGGAGAGCACAGGACCCACGTCTGGGCATACCCGTCCCACTCGGGGTGACAGATGCAAAAAGAACAATTGATGGACAGAATGCAGAACAATGTCATACCTTCACCCCAGTACAGAGATCTGGGCCTAAATCCATCGTTTTTTGCTCACCATGCCATTCCAGTTTGGACCCAGCCATATGCAAATCAGTCTTGACCCTGTGCCCAATGGGAACAGTCCAGCCCGAACTGCCAGGCCAGGTCCTCCCTGGACTGGAGACAAGCATCCTAGGACCAGTTTCGGGGTTTCACCCCTCATCAGCCACGATAGCTTGACTCCAGTGGCATGGAGAGCACGGGACCCACGTCTGGGCATACCCGTCCCACTCGGGGTGACAAATGCAAAAAGAACAATTGATGGACATAATGCAGGACAATGTCATACATTCACCCCAGTACAGAGATCTGTGCCTAAATCCATTGTTTTTTGTGCTCACCATGCCATTCCAGTTTGGACCCAGCCATATGCAAATCAGTCTTGACCCTGTGCCCAATAGGAACAGTCCAGCCCGAACTGCCAGGTCAGGTCCTCTCTGGACTGGAAACAAGCATCCTGGGACTGGTTTCGGGGTTTCACCCCTCATCAGCCAGGATAGCTTGACTCCAGTGGCATGGAGAGCACGGGACCCACGTCTGGGCATACCCGTCCCACTCGGGGTGACAAATGCAAAAAGAACAATTGATGGACAGAATGCAGAAGAATGTCATACATTCACCCCAGTACAGAGATCTGGGCCTAAATCCATAGTTTTTGCTCACCATGCCATTCCAGTTTCGACCCAGCCATATGCAAATCAGTCTTGACCCTGTGCCCAATGGGAACAGTCCAGCTCGAACTGCCAGGCCACGTCCTCCCTGGACTGGAAATAAGCATCCTAGGACCGGTTTCGGGGTTTTACCCCTCATCAGTCAGGATAGCTTAACTCCAGTGGCATGGAGAGCACGGGACCCACGTCTGGGCATACCCGTCCCACTCGGGGTGACAAATGCAAAAAGAACAATTGATGGACAGAATGCAGAACAATGTCATACATTCACCCCAGTACAGAGATCTGGGCCTAAATCCATCGTTTTTTGCTCACCATGCCATTCCAGTTTGGACCCAGCCATATGCAAATCAGTCTTGACCCTGTGCCCAATGGGACCAGTCCAGCCCGAACTTCCAGACCAGGTCCTCCCTTGACCTGAAACAAGCATCCTAGGACCGGTTTCGGGGTTTCACCCCATATCAGCCAGGATAGCTTGACTCCAGTGGCATGGAGAGCACGGGACCCACGTCTGGGCATACCCGTCCCACTTGGGGTGACGAATGCAAAAAGAACAATTGATGGACAGAATGCAGAACAATGTCATACATTCACCCCAGTACAGAGATCTGGGCCTAAATCCATCGTTTTTTGCTCACCATGCCAATCCAGTTTGGACCCAGCCATATGCAAATCAGTCTTGACCCTGTGCCCAATGGGAACAGTCCAGCCTGAACTGCCAGGCCAGGTCCTCCCTGGACTGGAAACAAGCATCCTAGAACCGGTTTCGGGGTTTCACCCCTCATCAGCCAGGATAGCTTGACTCCAGTGGCATGGAGAGCACGGGACCCACGTCTGGGCATACCAGTCCCACTCGGGGTGACAAATGCAAAAAGAACAATTGATAGACAGAATGCAGAACAATGTCATACATTCACTCCAGTACAGAGATCTGGGCCTAAATCCATCGTTTTTTGCTCACCATGCCATTCCAGTTTGGACCCAGCCATATGCAAATCAGTCTTGACCCTGTGCCCAATGGGAACAGTCCAGCCCGAACTGCCAGGCCAGGTCCTCCCTGGACTGGAAACAAGCATCCTAGGACCGGTTTTGGGGTTTCACCCCTCATCAGCCAGGATAGCTTGACTCCAGTGGCATGGAGAGCACAGGACCCACGTCTGGGCATACCCGTCCCACTCGGGGTGACAGATGCAAAAAGAACAATTGATGGACAGAATGCAGAACAATGTCATACCTTCACCCCAGTACAGAGATCTGGGCCTAAATCCATCGTTTTTTTGCTCACCATGCCATTCCAGTTTGGACCCAGCCATATGCAAATCAGTCTTGACCCTGTGCCCAATGGGAACAGTCCAGCCCGAACTGCCAGGCCAGGTCCTCCCTGGACTGGAGACAAGCATCCTAGGACCAGTTTCGGGGTTTCACCCCTCATCAGCCACGATAGCTTGACTCCAGTGGCATGGAGAGCACGGGACCCACGTCTGGGCATACCCGTCCCACTCGGGGTGACAAATGCAAAAAGAACAATTGATGGACAGAATGCAGAAGAATGTCATACATTCACCCCAGTACAGAGATCTGGGCCTAAATCCATAGTTTTTTTGCTCACCATGCCATTCCAGTTTCGAACCAGCCATATGCAAATCAGTCTTGACCCTGTGCCCAATGGGAACAGTCCAGCTCGAACTGCCAGGCCACGTCCTCCCTGGACTGGAAATAAGCATCCTAGGACCGGTTTCGGGGTTTTACCCCTCATCAGTCAGGATAGCTTAACTCCAGGGGCATGGAGAGCACGGGACCCACGTCTGGGCATACCCGTCCCACTCGGGGTGACAAATGCAAAAAGAACAATTGATGGACAGAATGCAGAACAATGTCATACATTCACCCCAGTACAGAGATCTGGGCCTAAATCCATCGTTTTTTGCTCACCATGCCATTCCAGTTTGGACCCAGCCATATGCAAATCAGTCTTGACCCTGTGCCCAATGGGACCAGTCCAGCCCGAACTTCCAGACCAGGTCCTCCCTTGACCTGAAACAAGCATCCTAGGACCGGTTTCGGGGTTTCACCCCATATCAGCCAGGATAGCTTGACTCCAGTGGCATGGAGAGCACGGGACCCACGTCTGGGCATACCCGTCCCACTTGGGGTGACGAATGCAAAAAGAACAATTGATGGACAGAATGCAGAACAATGTCATACATTCACCCCAGTACAGAGATCTGGGCCTAAATCCATCGTTTTTTGCTCACCATGCCAATCCAGTTTGGACCCAGCCATATGCAAATCAGTCTTGACCCTGTGCCTAATGGGAACAGTCCAGCCTGAACTGCCAGGCCAGGTCCTCCCTGGACTGGAAACAAGCATCCTAGAACCGGTTTCGGGGTTTCACCCCTCATCAGCCAGGATAGCTTGACTCCAGTGGCATGGAGAGCACGGGACCCACGTCTGGGCATACCAGTCCCACTCGGGGTGACAAATGCAAAAAGAACAATTGATAGACAGAATGCAGAACAATGTCATACATTCACTCCAGTACAGAGATCTGGGCCTAAATCCATCGTTTTTTGCTCACCATGCCATTCCAGTTTGGACCCAGCCATATGCAAATCAGTCTTGACCCTGTGCCCAATGGGAACAGTCCAGCCCGAACTGCCAGGCCAGGTCCTCCCTGGACTGGAAACAAGCATCCTAGGACCGGTTTTGGGGTTTCACCCCTCATCAGCCAGGATAGCTTGACTCCAGTGGCATGGAGAGCACAGGACCCACGTCTGGGCATACCCGTCCCACTCGGGGTGACAGATGCAAAAAGAACAATTGATGGACAGAATGCAGAACAATGTCATACCTTCACCCCAGTACAGAGATCTGGGCCTAAATCCATCGTTTTTTGCTCACCATGCCATTCCAGTTTGGACCCAGCCATATGCAAATCAGTCTTGACCCTGTGCCCAATGGGAACAGTCCAGCCCGAACTGCCAGGCCAGGTCCTCCCTGGACTGGAGACAAGCATCCTAGGACCAGTTTCGGGGTTTCACCCCTCATCAGCCACGATAGCTTGACTCCAGTGGCATGGAGAGCACGGGACCCACGTCTGGGCATACCCGTCCCACTCGGGGTGACAAATGCAAAAAGAACAATTGATGGACATAATGCAGGACAATGTCATACATTCACCCCAGTACAGAGATCTGTGCCTAAATCCATTGTTTTTTGTGCTCACCATGCCATTCCAGTTTGGACCCAGCCATATGCAAATCAGTCTTGACCCTGTGCCCAATAGGAACAGTCCAGCCCGAACTGCCAGGTCAGGTCCTCTCTGGACTGGAAACAAGCATCCTGGGACTGGTTTCGGGGTTTCACCCCTCATCAGCCAGGATAGCTTGACTCCAGTGGCATGGAGAGCACGGGACCCACGTCTGGGCATACCCGTCCCACTCGGGGTGACAAATGCAAAAAGAACAATTGATGGACAGAATGCAGAAGAATGTCATACATTCACCCCAGTACAGAGATCTGGGCCTAAATCCATCGTTTTTTTGCTCACCATGCCATTCCAGTTTGGACCCAGCCATATGCAAATCAGTCTTGACCCTGTGCCCAATGGGAACAGTCCAGCTCGAACTGCCAGGCCAGGTCCTCCCTGGACTGGAAACAAGCATCCTAGGACCGGTTTCGGGGTTTCACCCCTCATCAGCCAGGATAGCTTGACTCCAGTGGCATGGAGAGCACGGGACCCACGTCTGGGCATACCCGTCCCACTCGGGGTGACAAATGCAAAAAGAACAATTGATGGACAGAATGCAGAACAATGTCATACATTCACCCCAGTACAGAGATCTGGGCCTAAATCCATCGTTTTTTGCTCACCATGCCATTCCAGTTTGGACCCAGCCATATGCAAATCAGTCTTGACCCTGTGCCCAATGGGAACAGTCCAGCCCGAACTGCCAGGCCAGGTCCTCCCTGGACTGGAAACAAGCATCCTAGGACCGGTTTCGGGGTTTCACCCCTCATCAGCCAGGATAGCTTGACTCCAGTGGCATGGAGAGCACGGGACCCACGTCTGGGCATACCCGTCCCACTCGGGGTGACAAATGCAAAAAGAACAATTGATGGACAGAATGCAGAACAATGTCATACATTCACCCCAGTACAGAGATCTGGGCCTAAATCCATCGTTTTTTGCTCACCATGCCATTCCAGTTTGGACCCAGCCATATGCAAATCAGTCTTGACCCTGTGCCCAATGGGAACAGTCCAGCCCGAACTGCCAGGCCAGGTCCTCCCTGGACTGGAAACAAGCATCCTAGGACCGGTTTCGGGGTTTCACCCCTCATCAGCCAGGATAGCTTAACTCCAGTGGCATGGAGAGCACGGGACCCACGTCTGGGCATACCCGTCCCACTCGGGGTGACAAATGCAAAAAGAACAATTGATGGACAGAATGCAGAACAATGTCATACATTCACCCCAGTACAGAGATCTGGGCCTAAATCCATCTTTTTTTGCTCACCATGCCATTCCAGTTTGGACCCAGCCATATGCAAATCAGTCTTGACCCTGTGCCCAATGGGAACAGTCCAGCCCGAACTGCCAGACCAGGTCCTCCCTGGACCTGGAAACAAGCATCCTAGGACCGGTTTCGGGGTTTCACCCCATCATCAGCCAGGATAGCTTGACTCCAGTGGCATGGAGAGCACGGGACCCACGTCTGGGCATACCCGTCCCACTTGGGGTGACAAATGCAAAAAGAACAATTGATGGACAGAATGCAGAACAATGTCATACATTCACCCCAGTACAGAGATCTGGGCCTAAATCCATCGTTTTTTTGCTCACCATGCCAATCCAGTTTGGACCCAGCCATATGCAAATCAGTCTTGACCCTGTGCCCAATGGGAACAGTCCAGCCCGAACTGCCAGGCCAGGTCCTCCCTGGACTGGAAACAAGCATCCTAGGACCGGTTTCGGGGTTTCACCCCTCATCAGCCAGGATAGCTTGACTCCAGTGGCATGGAGAGCACGGGACCCACGTCTGGGCATACCCGTCCCACTCGGGGTGACAAATGCAAAAAGAACAATTGATGGACAGAATGCAGAACAATGTCATACATTCACCCCAGTACAGAGATCTGGGCCTAAATCCATCGTTTTTTGCTCACCATGCCATTCCAGTTTGGACCCAGCCATATGCAAATCAGTCTTGACCCTGTGCCCAATGGGAACAGTCCAGCCCGAACTGCCAGGCCAGGTCCTCCCTGGACTGGAAACAAGCATCCTAGGACCGGTTTCGGGGTTTCACCCCTCATCAGCCAGGATAGCTTGACTCCAGTGGCATGGAGAGCACGGGACCCACGTCTGGGCATACCCGTCCCACTCGGGGTGACAAATGCAAAAAGAACAATTGATGGACAGAATGCAGAACAATGTCATACATTCACCCCAGTACAGAGATCTGGGCCTAAATCCATCGTTTTTTTGCTCACCATGCCATTCCAGTTTGGACCCAGCCATATGCAAATCAGTCTTGACCCTGTGCCCAATGGGAACAGTCCAGCCCGAACTGCCAGGCCAGGTCCTCCCTGGACTGGAAACAAGCATCCTAGGACCGGTTTCGGGGTTTCACCCCTCATCAGCCAGGATAGCTTGACTCCAGTGGCATGGAGAGCACGGGACCCACGTCTGGGCATACCCGTCCCACTCGGGGTGACAAATGCAAAAAGAACAATTGATGGACAGAATGCAGAACAATGTCATACATTCACCCCAGTACAGAGATCTGGGCCTAAATCCATCGTTTTTTGCTCACCATGCCATTCCAGTTTGGACCCAGCCATATGCAAATCAGTCTTGACCCTGTGCCCAATGGGAACAGTCCAGCCCGAACTGCCAGGCCAGGTCCTCCCTGGACTGGAAACAAGCATCCTAGGACCGGTTTCGGGGTTTCACCCCTCATCAGCCAGGATAGCTTGACTCCAGTGGCATGGAGAGCACGGGACCCACGTCTGGGCATACCCGTCCCACTCGGGGTGACAAATGCAAAAAGAACAATTGATGGACAGAATGCAGAACAATGTCATACATTCACCCCAGTACAGAGATCTGGGCCTAAATCCATCGTTTTTTGCTCACCATGCCATTCCAGTTTGGACCCAGCCATATGCAAATCAGTCTTGACCCTGTGCCCAATGGGAACAGTCCAGCCCGAACTGCCAGGCCAGGTCCTCCCTGGACCTGGAAACAAGCATCCTAGGACCGGTTTCGGGGTTTCACCCCATCATCAGCCAGGATAGCTTGACTCCAGTGGCATGGAGAGCACGGGACCCACGTCTGGGCATACCCGTCCCACTCGGGGTGACAAATGCAAAAAGAACAATTGATGGACAGAATGCAGAACAATGTCATACATTCACCCCAGTACAGAGATCTGGGCCTAAATCCATCGTTTTTTGCTCACCATGCCAATCCAGTTTGGACCCAGCCATATGCAAATCAGTCTTGACCCTGTGCCCAATGGGAACAGTCCAGCCCGAACTGCCAGGCCAGGTCCTCCCTGGACTGGAAACAAGCATCCTAGGACCGGTTTCGGGGTTTCACCCCTCATCAGCCAGGATAGCTTGACTCCAGTGGCATGGAGAGCACGGGACCCACGTCTGGGCATACCCGTCCCACTCGGGGTGACAAATGCAAAAAGAACAATTGATGGACAGAATGCAGAACAATGTCATACATTCACTCCAGTACAGAGATCTGGGCCTAAATCCATCGTTTTTTTGCTCACCATGCCATTCCAGTTTGGACCCAGCCATATGCAAATCAGTCTTGACCCTGTGCCCAATGGGAACAGTCCAGCCCGAACTGCCAGGCCAGGTCCTTCCTGGACAGGAAACAAGCATCCTAGGACCGGTTTTGGGGTTTCACCCCTCATCAGCCAGGATAGCTTGACTCCAGTGGCATGGAGAGCACAGGACCCACGTCTGGGCATACCCGTCCCACTCGGGGTGACAGATGCAAAAAGAACAATTGATGGACAGAATGCAGAACAATGTCATACCTTCACCCCAGTACAGAGATCTGGGCCTAAATCCATCGTTTTTTGCTCACCATGCCATTCCAGTTTGGACCCAGCCATATGCAAATCAGTCTTGACCCTGTGCCCAATGGGAACAGTCCAGCCCGAACTGCCAGGCCAGGTCCTCCCTGGACTGGAGACAAGCATCCTAGGACCAGTTTCGGGGTTTCACCCCTCATCAGCCACGATAGCTTGACTCCAGTGGCATGGAGAGCACGGGACCCACGTCTGGGCATACCCGTCCCACTCGGGGTGACAAATGCAAAAGAACAATTGATGGACAGAATGCAGAACAATGTCATACATTCACCCCAGTACAGAGATCTGGGCCTAAATCCATTGTTTTTGTGCTCACCATGCCATTCCAGTTTGGACCCAGCCATATGCAAATCAGTCTTGACCCTGTGCCCAATGGGAACAGTCCAGCCCGAACTGCCAGGCCAGGTCCTCTCTGGACTGGAAACAAGCATCCTAGGGACCGGTTTCGGGGTTTCACCCTCATCAGCCAGGATAGCTTGACTCCAGTGGCATGGAGAGCACGGGACCCACGTCTGGGCATACCCGTCCCACTCGGGGTGACAAATGCAAAAAGAACAATTGATGGACAGAATGCAGAACAATGTCATACATTCACCCCAGTACAGAGATCTGGGCCTAAATCCATCGTTTTTTTGCTCACCATGCCATTCCAGTTTGGACCCAGCCATATGCAAATCAGTCTTGACCCTGTGCCCAATGGGAACAGTCCAGCCCGAACTGCCAGGCCAGGTCTTCCCTGGACTGGACACAAGCATCCTAGGACCGGTTTCGGGGTTTCACCCCTCATCAGCCAGGATAGCTTGACTCCAGTGGCATGGAGAGCACGGGACCCACGTCTGGGCATACCCGTCCCACTCGGGGTGACAAATGCAAAAAGAACAATTGATGGACAGAATGCAGAACAATGTCATACATTCACCCCAGTACAGAGATCTGGGCCTAAATCCATAGTTTTTTTGCTCACCATGCCATTCCAGTTTCGACCCAGCCATATGCAAATCAGTCTTGACCCTGTGCCCAATGGGAACAGTCCAGCTCGAACTGCCAGGCCACGTCCTCCCTGGACTGGAAACAAGCATCCTAGGACCGGTTTCGGGGTTTTACCCCTCATCAGTCAGGATAGCTTAACTCCAGTGGCATGGAGAGCACGGGACCCACGTCTGGGCATACCCGTCCCACTCGGGGTGACAAATGCAAAAAGAACAATTGATGGACAGAATGCAGAACAATGTCATACATTCACCCCAGTACAGAGATCTGGGCCTAAATCCATCGTTTTTTTGCTCACCATGCCATTCCAGTTTGGACCCAGCCATATGCAAATCAGTCTTGACCCTGTGCCCAATGGGACCAGTCCAGCCCGAACTTCCAGACCAGGTCCTCCCTTGACCTGAAACAAGCATCCTAGGACCGGTTTCGGGGTTTCACCCCATATCAGCCAGGATAGCTTGACTCCAGTGGCATGGAGAGCACGGGACCCACGTCTGGGCATACCCGTCCCACTTGGGGTGACGAATGCAAAAAGAACAATTGATGGACAGAATGCAGAACAATGTCATACATTCACCCCAGTACAGAGATCTGGGCCTAAATCCATCGTTTTTTGCTCACCATGCCAATCCAGTTTGGACCCAGCCATATGCAAATCAGTCTTGACCCTGTGCCCAATGGGAACAGTCCAGCCTGAACTGCCAGGCCAGGTCCTCCCTGGACTGGAAACAAGCATCCTAGAACCGGTTTCGGGGTTTCACCCTCATCAGCCAGGATAGCTTGACTCCAGTGGCATGGAGAGCACGGGACCCACGTCTGGGCATACCAGTCCCACTCGGGGTGACAAATGCAAAAAGAACAATTGATAGACAGAATGCAGAACAATGTCATACATTCACTCCAGTACAGAGATCTGGGCCTAAATCCATCGTTTTTGCTCACCATGCCATTCCAGTTTGGACCCAGCCATATGCAAATCAGTCTTGACCCTGTGCCCAATGGGAACAGTCCAGCCCGAACTGCCAGGCCAGGTCCTCCCTGGACTGGAAACAAGCATCCTAGGACCGGTTTTGGGGTTTCACCCCTCATCAGCCAGGATAGCTTGACTCCAGTGGCATGGAGAGCACAGGACCCACGTCTGGGCATACCCGTCCCACTCGGGGTGACAGATGCAAAAAGAACAATTGATGGACAGAATGCAGAACAATGTCATACCTTCACCCCAGTACAGAGATCTGGGCCTAAATCCATCGTTTTTTGCTCACCATGCCATTCCAGTTTGGACCCAGCCATATGCAAATCAGTCTTGACCCTGTGCCCAATGGGAACAGTCCAGCCCGAACTGCCAGGCCAGGTCCTCCTTGGACTGGAGACAAGCATCCTAGGACCAGTTTCGGGGTTTCACCCCTCATCAGCCACGATAGCTTGACTCCAGTGGCATGGAGAGCACGGGACCCACGTCTGGGCATACCCGTCCCACTCGGGGTGACAAATGCAAAAGAACAATTGATGGACATAATGCAGGACAATGTCATACATTCACCCCAGTACAGAGATCTGTGCCTAAATCCATTGTTTTTGTGCTCACCATGCCATTCCAGTTTGGACCCAGCCATATGCAAATCAGTCTTGACCCTGTGCCCAATAGGAACAGTCCAGCCCGAACTGCCAGGTCAGGTCCTCTCTGGACTGGAAACAAGCATCCTGGGACTGGTTTCGGGGTTTCACCCCTCATCAGCCAGGATAGCTTGACTCCAGTGGCATGGAGAGCACGGGACCCACGTCTGGGCATACCCGTCCCACTCGGGGTGACAAATGCAAAAAGAACAATTGATGGACAGAATGCAGAAGAATGTCATACATTCACCCCAGTACAGAGATCTGGGCCTAAATCCATAGTTTTTTTGCTCACCATGCCATTCCAGTTTCGACCCAGCCATATGCAAATCAGTCTTGACCCTGTGCCCAATGGGAACAGTCCAGCTCGAACTGCCAGGCCACGTCCTCCCTGGACTGGAAATAAGCATCCTAGGACCGGTTTCGGGGTTTTACCCCTCATCAGTCAGGATAGCTTAACTCCAGTGGCATGGAGAGCACGGGACCCACGTCTGGGCATACCCGTCCCACTCGGGGTGACAAATGCAAAAAGAACAATTGATGGACAGAATGCAGAACAATGTCATACATTCACCCCAGTACAGAGATCTGGGCCTAAATCCATCGTTTTTTGCTCACCATGCCATTCCAGTTTGGACCCAGCCATATGCAAATCAGTCTTGACCCTGTGCCCAATGGGACCAGTCCAGCCCGAACTTCCAGACCAGGTCCTCCCTTGACCTGAAACAAGCATCCTAGGACCGGTTTCGGGGTTTCACCCCATATCAGCCAGGATAGCTTGACTCCAGTGGCATGGAGAGCACGGGACCCACGTCTGGGCATACCCGTCCCACTTGGGGTGACGAATGCAAAAAGAACAATTGATGGACAGAATGCAGAACAATGTCATACATTCACCCCAGTACAGAGATCTGGGCCTAAATCCATCGTTTTTTGCTCACCATGCCAATCCAGTTTGGACCCAGCCATATGCAAATCAGTCTTGACCCTGTGCCCAATGGGAACAGTCCAGCCTGAACTGCCAGGCCAGGTCCTCCCTGGACTGGAAACAAGCATCCTAGAACCGGTTTCGGGTTTCACCCCTCATCAGCCAGGATAGCTTGACTCCAGTGGCATGGAGAGCACGGGACCCACGTCTGGGCATACCAGTCCCACTCGGGGTGACAAATGCAAAAAGAACAATTGATAGACAGAATGCAGAACAATGTCATACATTCACTCCAGTACAGAGATCTGGGCCTAAATCCATCGTTTTTTTGCTCACCATGCCATTCCAGTTTGGACCCAGCCATATGCAAATCAGTCTTGACCCTGTGCCCAATGGGAACAGTCCAGCCCGAACTGCCAGGCCAGGTCCTCCCTGGACTGGAAACAAGCATCCTAGGACCGGTTTTGGGGTTTCACCCCTCATCAGCCAGGATAGCTTGACTCCAGTGGCATGGAGAGCACAGGACCCACGTCTGGGCATACCCGTCCCACTCGGGGTGACAGATGCAAAAAGAACAATTGATGGACAGAATGCAGAACAATGTCATACCTTCACCCCAGTACAGAGATCTGGGCCTAAATCCATCGTTTTTTGCTCACCATGCCATTCCAGTTTGGACCCAGCCATATGCAAATCAGTCTTGACCCTGTGCCCAATGGGAACAGTCCAGCCCGAACTGCCAGGCCAGGTCCTCCCTGGACTGGAGACAAGCATCCTAGGACCAGTTTCGGGGTTTCACCCCTCATCAGCCACGATAGCTTGACTCCAGTGGCATGGAGAGCACGGGACCCACGTCTGGGCATACCCGTCCCACTCGGGGTGACAAATGCAAAAAGAACAATTGATGGACATAATGCAGAACAATGTCATACATTCACCCCAGTACAGAGATCTGTGCCTAAATCCATTGTTTTTTGTGCTCACCATGCCATTCCAGTTTGGACCCAGCCATATGCAAATCAGTCTTGACCCTGTGCCCAATAGGAACAGTCCAGCCCGAACTGCCAGGTCAGGTCCTCTCTGGACTGGAAACAAGCATCCTGGGACTGGTTTCGGGGTTTCACCCCTCATCAGCCAGGATAGCTTGACTCCAGTGGCATGGAGAGCACGGGACCCACGTCTGGGCATACCCGTCCCACTCGGGGTGACAAATGCAAAAAGAACAATTGATGGACAGAATGCAGAACAATGTCATACATTCACCCCAGTACAGAGATCTGGGCCTAAATCCATCGTTTTTTGCTCACCATGCCATTCCAGTTTGGACCCAGCCATATGCAAATCAGTCTTGACCCTGTGCCCAATGGGAACAGTCCAGCCCGAACTGCCAGGCCAGGTCCTCCCTGGACCGGAAACAAGCATCCTAGGACCGGTTTCGGGGTTTCACCCCTCATCAGCCAGGATAGCTTGACTCCAGTGGCATGGAGAGCACGGGACCCACGTCTGGGCATACCCGTCCCACTCGGGGTGACAAATGCAAAAAGAACAATTGATGGACAGAATGCAGAACAATGTCATACATTCACCCCAGTCCACAGATCTGGGCCTAAATCCATCGTTTTTTTGTTCACCATGCCATTCCAGTTTGACCCAGCCATATGCAAATCAGTCTTGACCCTGTGCCCAATGGGAACAGTCCAGCCAGAACTGCCAGGCCAGGTCCTCCCTGGACTGGAAACAAGCATCCTAGGACCGGTTTCGGGGTTTCACCCCTCATCAGCCAGGATAGCTTGACTCCAGTGGCATGGAGAGCACGGGACCCACGTCTGGGCATACCCGTCCCACCCGGGGTGGCAAATGCAAAAACAACAATTGATGGACAGAATGCAGAACAATGTCATACATTCACCCCAGTACAGAGATCTGGGCCTAAATCCATCGTTTTTTGCTCACCATGCCATTCCAGGTTGGACCCAGCCATATGCAAATCAGTCTTCACTCTGTGCCCTATGGGAACAGTCCAGCCTGAACTGCCAGGCCAGGTCCTCCCTGGACTGGAAACAAGCATCCTAGGACCGGTTTTGGGGTTTCACCCCTCATCAGCCAGGATAGCTTGACTCCAGTGGCATGGAGAGCACAGGACCCACGTCTGGGCATACCCGTCCCACTCGGGGTGACAAATGCAAAAAGAACAATTGATGGACAGAATGCAGAACAATGTCATACATTCACCCCAGTACAGAGATCTGGGCCTAAATCCATCGTTTTTGCTCACCATGCCATTCCAGTTTGGACCCAGCCATATGCAAATCAGTCTTGACCCTGTGCCCAATGGGAACAGTCCAGCCCGAACTGCCAGGCCAGGTCCTCCCTGGACTGGAAACAAGCATCCTAGGACCAGTTTCGGGGTTTCACCCCTCATCAGCCAGGATAGCTTGACTCCAGTGGTATGGAAAGTACGGAACCCACGTCTGGGCATACCCGTCCCACTCGGGGTGACAAATGCAAAAAGAACAATTCATGGACAGAATGCAGAACAATGTCATACATTCACCCCAGTACAGAGATCTGTGCCTAAATCCATTGTTTTTTGTGCTCACCATGCCATTCCAGTTTGGACCCAGCCATATGCAAATCAGTCTTGACCCTGTGCCCAATAGGAACAGTCCAGCCCGAACTGCCAGGTCAGGTCCTCTCTGGACTGGAAACAAGCATCCTGGGACTGGTTTCGGGGTTTCACCCCTCATCAGCCAGGATAGCTTGACTCCAGTGGCATGGAGAGCACGGGACCCACGTCTGGGCATACCCGTCCCACTCGGGGTGACAAATGCAAAAAGAACAATTGATGGACAGAATGCAGAAGAATGTCATACATTCACCCCAGTACAGAGATCTGGGCCTAAATCCATAGTTTTTTGCTCACCATGCCATTCCAGTTTCGACCCAGCCATATGCAAATCAGTCTTGACCCTGTGCCCAATGGGAACAGTCCAGCTCGAACTGCCAGGCCACGTCCTCCCTGGACTGGAAATAAGCATCCTAGGACCGGTTTCGGGGTTTTACCCCTCATCAGTCAGGATAGCTTAACTCCAGTGGCATGGAGAGCACGGGACCCACGTCTGGGCATACCCGTCCCACTCGGGGTGACAAATGCAAAAAGAACAATTGATGGACAGAATGCAGAACAATGTCATACATTCACCCCAGTACAGAGATCTGGGCCTAAATCCATCGTTTTTTGCTCACCATGCCATTCCAGTTTGGACCCAGCCATATGCAAATCAGTCTTGACCCTGTGCCCAATGGGACCAGTCCAGCCCGAACTTCCAGACCAGGTCCTCCCTTGACCTGAAACAAGCATCCTAGGACCGGTTTCGGGGTTTCACCCCATATCAGCCAGGATAGCTTGACTCCAGTGGCATGGAGAGCACGGGACCCACGTCTGGGCATACCCGTCCCACTTGGGGTGACGAATGCAAAAAGAACAATTGATGGACAGAATGCAGAACAATGTCATACATTCACCCCAGTACAGAGATCTGGGCCTAAATCCATCGTTTTTTGCTCACCATGCCAATCCAGTTTGGACCCAGCCATATGCAAATCAGTCTTGACCCTGTGCCCAATGGGAACAGTCCAGCCTGAACTGCCAGGCCAGGTCCTCCCTGGACTGGAAACAAGCATCCTAGAACCGGTTTCGGGGTTTCACCCCTCATCAGCCAGGATAGCTTGACTCCAGTGGCATGGAGAGCACGGGACCCACGTCTGGGCATACCAGTCCCACTCGGGGTGACAAATGCAAAAAGAACAATTGATAGACAGAATGCAGAACAATGTCATACATTCACTCCAGTACAGAGATCTGGGCCTAAATCCATCGTTTTTTGCTCACCATGCCATTCCAGTTTGGACCCAGCCATATGCAAATCAGTCTTGACCCTGTGCCCAATGGGAACAGTCCAGCCCGAACTGCCAGGCCAGGTCCTCCCTGGACTGGAAACAAGCATCCTAGGACCGGTTTTGGGGTTTCACCCCTCATCAGCCAGGATAGCTTGACTCCAGTGGCATGGAGAGCACAGGACCCACGTCTGGGCATACCCGTCCCACTCGGGGTGACAGATGCAAAAAGAACAATTGATGGACAGAATGCAGAACAATGTCATACCTTCACCCCAGTACAGAGATCTGGGCCTAAATCCATCGTTTTTTTGCTCACCATGCCATTCCAGTTTGGACCCAGCCATATGCAAATCAGTCTTGACCCTGTGCCCAATGGGAACAGTCCAGCCCGAACTGCCAGGCCAGGTCCTCCCTGGACTGGAGACAAGCATCCTAGGACCAGTTTCGGGGTTTCACCCCTCATCAGCCACGATAGCTTGACTCCAGTGGCATGGAGAGCACGGGACCCACGTCTGGGCATACCCGTCCCACTCGGGGTGACAAATGCAAAAAGAACAATTGATGGACAGAATGCAGAAGAATGTCATACATTCACCCCAGTACAGAGATCTGGGCCTAAATCCATAGTTTTTTTGCTCACCATGCCATTCCAGTTTCGAACCAGCCATATGCAAATCAGTCTTGACCCTGTGCCCAATGGGAACAGTCCAGCTCGAACTGCCAGGCCACGTCCTCCCTGGACTGGAAATAAGCATCCTAGGACCGGTTTCGGGGTTTTACCCCTCATCAGTCAGGATAGCTTAACTCCAGGGGCATGGAGAGCACGGGACCCACGTCTGGGCATACCCGTCCCACTCGGGGTGACAAATGCAAAAAGAACAATTGATGGACAGAATGCAGAACAATGTCATACATTCACCCCAGTACAGAGATCTGGGCCTAAATCCATCGTTTTTTTGCTCACCATGCCATTCCAGTTTGGACCCAGCCATATGCAAATCAGTCTTGACCCTGTGCCCAATGGGACCAGTCCAGCCCGAACTTCCAGACCAGGTCCTCCCTTGACCTGAAACAAGCATCCTAGGACCGGTTTCGGGGTTTCACCCCATATCAGCCAGGATAGCTTGACTCCAGTGGCATGGAGAGCACGGGACCCACGTCTGGGCATACCCGTCCCACTTGGGGTGACGAATGCAAAAAGAACAATTGATGGACAGAATGCAGAACAATGTCATACATTCACCCCAGTACAGAGATCTGGGCCTAAATCCATCGTTTTTTTGCTCACCATGCCAATCCAGTTTGGACCCAGCCATATGCAAATCAGTCTTGACCCTGTGCCTAATGGGAACAGTCCAGCCTGAACTGCCAGGCCAGGTCCTCCCTGGACTGGAAACAAGCATCCTAGAACCGGTTTCGGGGTTTCACCCCTCATCAGCCAGGATAGCTTGACTCCAGTGGCATGGAGAGCACGGGACCCACGTCTGGGCATACCAGTCCCACTCGGGGTGACAAATGCAAAAAGAACAATTGATAGACAGAATGCAGAACAATGTCATACATTCACTCCAGTACAGAGATCTGGGCCTAAATCCATCGTTTTTGCTCACCATGCCATTCCAGTTTGGACCCAGCCATATGCAAATCAGTCTTGACCCTGTGCCCAATGGGAACAGTCCAGCCCGAACTGCCAGGCCAGGTCCTCCCTGGACTGGAAACAAGCATCCTAGGACCGGTTTTGGGGTTTCACCCTCATCAGCCAGGATAGCTTGACTCCAGTGGCATGGAGAGCACAGGACCCACGTCTGGGCATACCCGTCCCACTCGGGGTGACAGATGCAAAAGAACAATTGATGGACAGAATGCAGAACAATGTCATACCTTCACCCCAGTACAGAGATCTGGGCCTAAATCCATCGTTTTTTTGCTCACCATGCCATTCCAGTTTGGACCCAGCCATATGCAAATCAGTCTTGACCCTGTGCCCAATGGGAACAGTCCAGCCCGAACTGCCAGGCCAGGTCCTCCTTGGACTGGAGACAAGCATCCTAGGACCAGTTTCGGGGTTTCACCCCTCATCAGCCACGATAGCTTGACTCCAGTGGCATGGAGAGCACGGGACCCACGTCTGGGCATACCCGTCCCACTCGGGGTGACAAATGCAAAAAGAACAATTGATGGACATAATGCAGGACAATGTCATACATTCACCCCAGTACAGAGATCTGTGCCTAAATCCATTGTTTTTTGTGCTCACCATGCCATTCCAGTTTGGACCCAGCCATATGCAAATCAGTCTTGACCCTGTGCCCAATAGGAACAGTCCAGCCCGAACTGCCAGGTCAGGTCCTCTCTGGACTGGAAACAAGCATCCTGGGACTGGTTTCGGGGTTTCACCCCTCATCAGCCAGGATAGCTTGACTCCAGTGGCATGGAGAGCACGGGACCCACGTCTGGGCATACCCGTCCCACTCGGGGTGACAAATGCAAAAAGAACAATTGATGGACAGAATGCAGAAGAATGTCATACATTCACCCCAGTACAGAGATCTGGGCCTAAATCCATAGTTTTTTTGCTCACCATGCCATTCCAGTTTCGACCCAGCCATATGCAAATCAGTCTTGACCCTGTGCCCAATGGGAACAGTCCAGCTCGAACTGCCAGGCCACGTCCTCCCTGGACTGGAAATAAGCATCCTAGGACCGGTTTCGGGGTTTTACCCCTCATCAGTCAGGATAGCTTAACTCCAGTGGCATGGAGAGCACGGGACCCACGTCTGGGCATACCCGTCCCACTCGGGGTGACAAATGCAAAAAGAACAATTGATGGACAGAATGCAGAACAATGTCATACATTCACCCCAGTACAGAGATCTGGGCCTAAATCCATCGTTTTTTGCTCACCATGCCATTCCAGTTTGGACCCAGCCATATGCAAATCAGTCTTGACCCTGTGCCCAATGGGAACAGTCCAGCCCGAACTGCCAGGCCAGGTCCTCCCTGGACTGGAAACAAGCATCCTAGGACCGGTTTCGGGGTTTCACCCCTCATCAGCCAGGATAGCTTGACTCCAGTGGCATGGAGAGCACAGGACCCACGTCTGGGCATACCCGTCCCACTCGGGGTGACAGATGCAAAAAGAACAATTGATGGACAGAATGCAGAACAATCTCATACATTCACCCCAGTACAGAGATCTGGGCCTAAATCCATCGTTTTTTGCTCACCATGCCATTCCAGTTTGGACCCAGCCATATGCAAATCAGTCTTGACCCTGTGCCCAATGGGAACAGTCCAGCCCGAACTGCCAGGCCAGGTCCTCCCTGGACTGGAAACAAGCATCCTAGGACCAGTTTCGGGGTTTCACCCCTCATCAGCCACGATAGCTTGACTCCAGTGGCATGGAGAGCACGGGACCCACGTCTGGGCATACCCGTCCCACTCGGGGTGACAAATGCAAAAGAACAATTGATGGACAGAATGCAGGACAATGTCATACATTCACCCCAGTACAGAGATCTGTGCCTAAATCCATTGTTTTTGTGCTCACCATGCCATTCCAGTTTGGACCCAGCCATATGCAAATCAGTCTTGACCCTGTGCCCAATAGGAACAGTCCAGCCCGAACTGCCAGGTCAGGTCCTCTCTGGACTGGAAACAAGCATCCTGGGACTGGTTTCGGGGTTTCACCCCTCATCAGCCAGGATAGCTTGACTCCAGTGGCATGGAGAGCACGGGACCCACGTCTGGGCATACCCGTCCCACTCGGGGTGACAAATGCAAAAAGAACAATTGATGGACAGAATGCAGAACAATGTCATACATTCACCCCAGTACAGAGATCTGGGCCTAAATCCATCGTTTTTTGCTCACCATGCCATTCCAGTTTGGACCCAGCCATATGCAAATCAGTCTTGACCCTGTGCCCAATGGGAACAGTCCAGCCCGAACTGCCAGGCCAGGTCCTTCCTGGACTGGAAACAAGCATCCTAGGACCAGTTTCGGGGTTTCACCCCTCATCAGCCAGGATAGCTTGACTCCAGTGGCATGGAGAGCACAGGACCCACGTCTGGGCATACCCGACCCACTCGGGGTGACAAATGCAAAAAGAACAATTGATGGACAGAATGCACAACAATGTCATACATTCACCCCAGTACAGAGATCTGGGCCTAAATCCATCGTTTTTTTGCTCACCTTGCCATTCCAGTTTGGACCCAGCCATATGCAAATCAGTCTTGACCCTGTGCCCAATGGGAACAGTCCAGCCCGAACTGCCAGGCCAGGTCCTCCCTGGACTGGAAACAAGCATCCTAGGACCGGTTTCGGGGTTTCACCCCTCATCAGCCAGGATAGCTTGACTCCAGTGGCATGGAGAGCACGGGACCCACGTCTGGGCATACCCGTCCCACTCGGGGTGACAAATGCAAAAAGAACAATTGATGGACAGAATGCAGAACAATGTCATACATTCACCCCAGTACAGAGATCTGGGCCTAAATCCATCGTTTTTGCTCACCATGCCATTCCAGTTTGGACCCAGCCATATGCAAATCAGTCTTGACCCTGTGCCCAATGGGAACAGTCCAGCCTGAACTGCCAGGCCAGGTCCTCCCTGGACTGGAAACAAGCATCCTAGGACCGGTTTTGGGGTTTCACCCCTCATCAGCCAGGATAGCTTGACTCCAGTGGCATGGAGAGCACAGGACCCACGTCTGGGCATACCCGTCCCACTCGGGGTGACAAATGCAAAAAGAACAATTGATGGACAGAATGCAGAAGAATGTCATACATTCACCCCAGTACAGAGATCTGGGCCTAAATCCATCGTTTTTTTGCTCACCATGCCATTCCAGTTTGGACCCAGCCATATGCAAATCAGTCTTGACCCTGTGCACAATGGGAACAGTCCAGCCCGAACTGCCAGGCCAGGTCCTCCCTGGACTGGAAACAAGCATCCTAGGACCAGTTTCGGGGTTTCACCCCTCATCAGCCAGGATAGCTTGACTCCAGTGGTATGGAAAGTACGGAACCCACGTCTGGGCATACCCGTCCCACTCGGGGTGACAAATGCAAAAAGAACAATTCATGGACAGAATGCAGAACAATGTCATACATTCACCCCAGTACAGAGATCTGGGCCTAAATCCATCGTTTTTTTGCTCACCATGCCATTCCAGTTTGGACCGAGCCATATGCAAATCAGTCTTGACCCTGTGCCCAATGGGAACAGTCCAGCCCGAACTGCCAGGCCAGGTCCTCCCTGGACTGGAAACAAGCATCCTAGGACCGGTTTCGGGGTTTCACCCCTCATCAGCCAGGATAGCTTGACTCCAGTGGCAAGACTGATTTGCATATAGCTATGTCTGAACTGGGGTGGCGAAGTGAGCTAAAGAACGATGATGGATTCAACCTAGATCTGTGACTGGGGGTGAGTGTCTGAAAAGTTTCAGCGCTCCGTCCGTCATCGCCTTGTGTTTGCTTTGTTTGCCCTAAGTTGGCAGGGTATGCCCAGACGTGGGTCCCTTGCTCACTTTTCCACTGGATTCAAGCTAGCCTGGCTGATATGGGCTGTTAGCCCGAAACCGGTCCCAGGATGCTGGTTTCCGGTCCAGGGAAGACATGGCTTGGCAGTTCGGGCTGGAATGTTCCCATGAGGCACAGGGTCAAGACTGATTTGCATATAGCTGTGTCTGAACTGGGGTGGCGAAGTGAGCTAAAGAACAATGATGGATTCAACCCAGATCTGTGACTGGGGTTGAGTGTCTGAAAAGTTTCAGCGCTCCGTCCATCATCTCCTTGTGTTTGCTTTGTTTGCCCTGTTTATATAGCACATTTGATACCCTTTGAGATTGGGACTGATGAGTAAGTAACCACACCATATCATGTATATAGCACTTCGTAGACTCAGGCCACTAAGTGCTTTGCTATTCATCAGGTTCTGGGTGGCTTTCACGTGCATCAGCGAAAGGGTGTTGGTTGCAATTAGACTTACACAGGAAAAGTTGGATGCGGTGTTTGCGATTTGAAGGTAGGTTAGAGGTGTTGTGTGATCTTCATGGCATAGGGGCGAAGATGTCCCTAGACAGAGTAAGGCTTGATGCAGCCAAGCATGCATGTACACAAAACTTTTTTGTAGCAATGGTTGCGTAAGAATATTGCTGATAATATTTCTATACTCCACAGGCTAAGTCATTAGTTTGGCCTGCACATGCTTGTGAGGAGTAAATTAGAAGCCATCCAGTAGTTGGGGTTCTTTCAATGGAGTTCTTGGCATAACCCCCTATGACAATGAGGCCCATACAGTAAGATTTTGATCCATGCAGGCGAGTTAGCACTTCCCAACTCAGCTTGTTGTGTTGCTAGACTTTAGTATCACTCAATAATCATCTCTTCTATAAAGTGGGCTTGTGTCTCTTGCTTTTTAACATACTTGATACTAGGGTGATGACTTTGCTGTAAAGTCATTTCTCCTGTTAGAAAAGGGCAGCATGGATTAATTTTCATATACAGTAAATTGTTGTCATAACATATTGCTGTACGGATTATAGTTCAAATAAAGCATCTTGGCATGGTGAAAGATTGGTAGATATACTGTTTTGTAGTAAACTGGTAACAGATTGCTGTGGGTGTAACTTTTAATTCTCCTAAGTTTACCACCAGAAAGAATACTGTGTGTAAAGTAACTTCCACTGGTGACGGATTACTGCATGTAATGTTTTTAGTTATGTTATTTTTGCACAACTTTTTATAGTGCAGCATTCAACAATTACTAGAACTCCTGGCTATTTGAGTGAATTCATCCCATCTACCAACTGCCACTCGTGGGCTTCATTGTCGAAAGGAGTTACTGAGGTGAACTCATCTTGCAGCCTTCTCTCTGGTCCTCACTGGTGTGTTCTGTCACTTTGTGTGTTTTGGGTAGTTCGGTAGGAAGGGGCTCTGTTCAACCCAGTTTCCTGGGCACTCAAGGGTTACATTGCTCCAATTCCATCAACTGGAGTGTTCCCCACTGGTGTCCTGGGGCCTCAGTACTAGTGGATCCAAAACTGGATAACCAAGTACTCCTCTCCAGCACTTGACTCTCTCAGGGTAGTGAGACAGAGCAGTCCAAGGCTTACTCAAGGAGGTGAGGTGGGCCTACACATTCAGAATACAGTGCACACCATACTACCAGCTGATAAAATCAATGTCCAGTCAGTACTTTACTTTTTAACAAGAAAAGTACTTTAATACACACAAGAGAAATATACTACACATGAAACTAGGATAAACAGTGAAAAACAGATGTCTCTACAACCCTCTGGGCCAGGGTTCTGACCCCAAACAGTATTATAGCACCTAGACGTTAAGCACTACAAAAGCACAACTACCAAGTAGACACACCATTAGCATTGCATATTACTAACCATGTTGTACAGGGTTGCTCTCATTCGCTAGAGCCATGATACCAAACATTGTATTGAAATGAGTTTGTTTCAGCATTTGATGTGAAGTCAAATGATCTTGATCAGCCCTTAGCCTATCACCCAAAGAAACCGAAGTGTCCTCCTGTCCTGAGCAAGGACACAGCTCTAGTGGTGTCAGGGATCAGATCCCAGGTGCCTGATGTCTTGGCACAGTTTACTGGAAACCCAGGAGTCCAGTAGCCACTGCCTAGCTGTAGAAAGGTGGTGGCTGGCCAGAGTGCCAGTACACCCTGATACCCCAAGATGTCACAAAAAAAGGTGAGGGCCTGTACCACAGGACACTCTTTACCAGCTACACATTGCAGCTGGAAGTACCACACAGGCTCCCACAGCACAGGGGAGGGGTCTGGGCAAAGTGATCTCACCTTCAAGGACTGGGATCAAGCTTCCTCGTCTCCCTCTGTCTCTGTTGATGTGCTGCAAGCTTCCTTATCATGAGCAGCATGTGCTGCAAGGTTCCTTATCGTGAGCAGCTGTCTGCAATTTCCTTGTGTTTCAAGCAGCCGCTCCACAAGCCTCACAGACAGCTGATTCGCTGCATCACGGCTGCTGACCGATGCCCTTGCTCCTCGTCAAACTGGCAAATTCCTTTGCAGCATAATCCATCAGTCGCAGAGAAAACGTCCTCAAGTTCAACCTTCATCAAGGGGTTTCCAGATTTTCAAACGTGTTGAGCAAGCTTCTTATCTTGCCTTCACACCACGGGTTGTGGCTGGCTTCCTTGGATGGACCCGGTGTGGGCCGCCTTGATAGAACCGTAGACCAGTCTTGAACAATAACTGACCGATAAGGCCACACTTGTATCACCTCTGATTGGTAGGCTGATCCAATCAGAGGGTCTGCTAATTTTGAATCTTGGGTGCCCCTCCAATCGTGAGACACATTTGTGGCATGTTCACTGCGTGTCCACAGCATGCGAAGGATGACTTACTGTCTTTCCCGGGACAGGCTCTTAATGCCAGCCTGGGCTAAACCCCAGAGAGGAATTTTTATTAATTCCAGACCAGGAGACCCTGACCATCACCCAACAGAAAAGGGGAGAGTCAGTGCAGCTAAACACAGTTAAGCCTGAGTGTCTACCCCCAACCCACCAGGCTTCTCCAAAGAATAGGGAGGGCACAGGGATCTGGAATGTCCAGCAGAACAGCTCAGTTCACATTACACACAATGGCTCACCTCGCCATCCTCACCTAGTACACCCACTGGATCTGAAATACACATCCCAGGTAGACAAAGGCCACAGAACCACAGGCAAGGAGACTGCACAGACTTGATCAGGAGGGTGGCTAGTAGTCCAACCTTGTTAGAATACAGGAATACACTATATTCATGACTATAGATTTATTGCTGCCACCACTGTCAGTGTACCACAGCTGGGTAGAGAGGGCAGTAGCCACTCTTTGTAAAATAAGGGTGCACTATGCATGCCCCCCCCCACACTCGACCTCAGACCTAAGCTCTAGGTTCTCAATCCATGTAAACAGGGAGGCCATCAGTGGACATGCATGGTTGTCATGCTCACTGAGATAGGGATCTGGAAACCATACAGTAACTTTTAAGTGACTTGCCTGGAGATCAGCATAAGCAGGGGAAGCACGCTCTCTAGAGATATGAAGAAGACGCACCATCCCAACAGGCCCCTAAATGAAAAAAAATCCTGCAACCTTCCACCACAGATGTGTCAGTGGATGATTTGATGGGTGTTTATGGGTCGTTTTGGATGTTCTGTCACATAAGAGAGAGGGAGAGAGAGAGGGTGTGTGTATATATATATATGTGTTTATATATATATATATATATATATATATATATATATAAATATATATATATATATATATATATATATATATATATATGCCACGAACCTCGCTTTTGCTGTTTTCTTCCAAACAAACGAGCGTAGACCCAGTTTGGTGCAATTATAATTTATTCCGACACACCACCAGTCGCCATATATATATACTGTGGCTATTGATAATGTGTGATGCTCCAAAGGAGGGATGGAGCTTGCGAAGTTCTTCCAAACTCAGGTCTGCAATCATTAGGGCATGGGTTTACCTTCGTACAGGGGACATCTATCGACTGTCTTAATGCTGTGTGTGATCAGAGTGCCTCGGTGAAGTAGAAAAAAAAATTCATATCAGGCTTCTAAGGAGCTCAATTCTTGTTGCATATATGTAAAATGTAACCCATCCAGCAGTGTTGTTTAATGCATTCCCTGTCTCGTTGGTTGTGTATTCGCTATAGCTAGAGCCTACTGGGAGCTTAAAAGAGCAACTCGTCAGATTTGTGTGTGACACCGTTCTTCAGATTTTCCACCACCCTCTTACTAATTTGAAGTCTTGGACCTTATTTTCAGTGTTGGAATCCAGGCGAAGTCTCAAGAGAGACCGGGATTGATGGTGTTGCTAATAGAGCTGATTCTATTGTTAGTAGACCCAGTGCGTGGTCTAACCATCTTTTGTTTCTTTTTCAAACATTAGAATTTCAGGATATTAGCTAGCTAAAGAATTCCCCATTCTGTCTTGTTGAAAGCCACCCTTGGAATAAGATAACTGGTCCACACTTATAAGCATGTTTAGGGAAGCATCTCAACACAGCAGAGAATGGCTTAAATGTTCCAGGGCCAGCATCGCCACTTTAATCTTTCATTGATGAAGTCACCGCACAATTAAAATGAGGTGTCCTCTTAAGATTAGAAGCAGAAAATTCTCAAATACAATGGTTTACCCTGGAGCTGAAAAGGAAACATTATTTTACCGAAAAGGAAATCAACAGGAGAAAAAATATGATCCTATGGAACAAATCAATATATTTAAACTAGTGCAGAACATATCCTTATTTGTTAAGAATTTAGAAGCATTTCTACTCCTCACAGATCCTGAATGCCAAAATACTTCTCAGGGTTTGTTTAAAATGATTTATTATCTTCTCGTCATCATCATCATAAAATCTTTATTCGGTTGACAAAAACATCCATAAAAGAGTACAAAAACATCAATATAAGATCATCAATAAAATATTCCACAGTAAAATTACAATCAATACAGGGACTTCCTGGACAACCAGGACAATACATCAGCTAATCAGGTCTCAATCTCCTAGACACGAAGGCAGCTCGTAATTCTGAGGTAAACCAAAGCCGGCCTAACTTGAGTGAAGTTCAGAGCCTTCAACCGGGGGACTAAAAACTGCTTCCTAGGTCAACTAAAATAGGAGCAAAACATCACAAAATGCAGAGTGTTCTGCGTAACCTTATTGTCGCAGCCGCAGGGCAATCTGGCATCAGGCAAGGCCCAGCTGCATGGAGAGGCCAAGAGATGATGCAATGAGTTGAACCTAAACCTGACCAAGAGAAACCTATCTTGCTGGGCTAGATATGGCTCCATCCTCTGCACAGTCTTCGGTAACATGTGTCCCCGCACTGATGGTTTCTGCAGCTCCTAATGTTCTCTATCCAATAGTGCCCCATCCAGAAACAACCTCTTCACACATGTCAGTTCTTGCGAGGACAGAGAAGTGGGATCGTAAAAGATATCAGACCGCCCTGAAGAGGCAAAAGCTGCCTTCACATAAGCTATCCACTGTATTTTGTGTGCCCGGTCAAGAGCCAGGCAGTCCGCGAGGATCAACCGATTGAATTTTAATTCCTCCCTAGTCCATACCTTAAACCAGCACAGTAGGGGATTAAGGGACGGCATGTCAGTCACTTGACCAAGGCCAAGCTCCACCTGAGCAGCAAACGCAGGTGTGGAATGTGGTACCTGCGCTACCTGACGTGAAATTGGGTGGTAACATTGGGGATTGTCCTTGTCACCCTTCTTGAAGACCTGGACGATCACAGCTGTGGACCACGAGGGCAGCACCCCCTCCCAAGCGGAGTCAAAAGTGGCCCCCAAACCTCCAAGTCATCCTTAAACAAGTCCGGGGGAATTCCATCAGGTCCCGGTGCCTTATTACACGAAAAAGCCAAGATGCCCTGGATGACCTCTTCAAGAGTAAAGACCACTGGGACATTAGCTGAAACCTCTACTACCGTGCTGGTGTCACCCGCGCGCCCCCCTCTGGTTATACACACCTTCAAAGTGGTCAAACCATTGCTGTTCAGAAATATGATGGTATATACTGGGCCAGAGCCGTTTGCAATAAAAGGCATATTAACCACTTTCTAGAAAAAAGAGATGTCTCCTGTCTCACATGCCTGGCAGAGCTCCCCCCAAGCTGTCTCCTGCAGGGTGGACTTGCAGACATCTAGGGCTTGCTTATAAGCCCGCCTACATTCTGCAACCAGGCTACTGTCCCTGGGCGTCTGCTTCAATGCGGGTTCAGCTTTTGCAGTGATCTCGAACAATCCCTGTCAAACCATTTAGGATTTTGGGGGCTCATTCTGCAGGGGGTAGTTATGGACAACAAGAACACCCAAGGCAATGCCATTGAAGCCTTGCGAGATCTCCCTTCCCACAGCACCTATGTCCAGACAAGTTGCAAACTCCCATGCACATTTTGCAAAGAGAGAAGCTCTGAAGCACTGGGGGTCCACCTGATACCAATTAAGCCTTCTACCCTGATCAGCCAAAGAAAGCCACTCAAGAGCCCTCCTGCGCTGTGGCTGTGGAGCCATGGGAATGTCAAAATATAAAAACAGGGGATTAAAGTCACTTAAGGGACTATGAGTAATGTTGATGTTTGAAATAAACAAATACAACGGGGCTGAAATAAAAATAAAATCAATGATGACAATTAAAATCCCCCTGAAAGCACAATATGTTCCCTCCCGGATCCCTTCTCTCACAATTTATTCAGAGTTAAGTCATGGTGGGAAACACAAGAATCCTTATCACGTCCTACCCTGGCATTATAAAAATTGATTACAACTATCAGAGCGTAGTCCGGGAGTGACAACAGCAACCCCAGCATCATTCGGGCCTCCCAACAAAGATCACAAGTGTATCCACCTAACTCAACTGCAACAAACATATTCAAACCCCTCCTGTCCCTCCCATCCACAAAAGGCTCTGCTGGTATAAAATAGGAAGTATAACCCTCCAAGAAATAAATATTCTTGACTTCCCAAGTTTCTTGAAAACAGACAATCTCATAGGAGTTTATCGCAGCAGCGGTCCATGCAGGTAAGAGGGGTGGCGCGTTGGGGGATTTCGACAGATGACGACGAGGGAAAACTATTTATTTAATTTTCCCTCTTGGTTGTCTTTCAAATCCCCCCCAGCCCGGCCCACCACCTCACTGCTCTTACCTGCACAAGCTGCACCTGGTTTATCAACTGCAACCAACTAGGATCAGTGAACTTAGTGGAAAGTCCCGCAATGTTCCATAACAGGAGATTCCACCCTGTAAAACTTTGTGAAGTGGCTACTGGAGAATTAAAAAGGGGTCACAGGCAATAAAGGTAAATCACGAGAGCCCAGTAAGTCACACGATTCCAAGCCACTCAGAGGGAGAAATCTATTTGCGGTACACAAGGAAGGAGACTGCCTAAAAGCTGATACTGCGCTAGGAGGGGGAACCCCACCCATTGGGACCAGGAATAACGGGGGACTAGCCACCCTTCCTGACCTATAGAAAAATCCCAAAGGGAGGGCAACTATACCGGGCGGGTCGCATATCCGAGGAGGGGGCAGAGCTGAAAGGAGATCTGCCACATACCGCGGATTATTAAAGTTGACCAACACGCAATCCTCAGCCATAGTTTCCTGTCTGAGCCCATCCAACTCACTCTGTGTGCCATTATGATAGATTCCACAAGCCCCCATCTACGATCAGTATGCAACTTAAACCAGTGCACCACCTTGTTTTTAAGCTCAATGAAGGTTTCATCAGGTAAGTTATGGCGAGGAGGAACATTAGCTCGCACAACAAAATAGGGGGTCGCTTCAGGTGGTAAATTGAGCACAGCACCAGGATTGATGGGGGCATGCAGGCCAGGGTGTGTGAACTGTCTACCTTAGTAACAATAGTACAGGGGGAACAAACTGCTCCGGAGGCCTCTGACAAGCTCGTTGGTACAGGGGCAATCAGAGGGACCCACCACAACTGGGGCACCTCTAGAGTTGGTATCTGTGACAAGGTGACTGGGGTCAGAAGAGCTCAACTGAGCGATTAGAGGACTCTGCTCCTGATGCAAACCCCTTCCCTGACATGGATAAGACAGTATCTCCAAGATCCTATCCTCAATGTGGGAGAGCCTAGCCAAAATGGGGTCAAGCTTCTTATTAAAGAATGTCTTGAGTTTAATTAATAATTCCCTGCTGGAAAAAAGGCCTCCCTCAACGCAGGTGGAACTGGGGTTGGTTTGAACTGACTCAACCTGGGAATGAAGCTGGGTTAAGACGCAAGCTTTCCTCTTTTGCTTCCATCTAGGGCTAACCACTGGGGAAGAGGGACTAGGGGACTGACTGTTATCCAGCATAACCAACCCCGGCCTTCTCCCTGATAATCCTGAACACCCAAGCCATGAGGCAACCCTGATGCCCTTCTCGGGGCAGGCGAACAGGCAATAGGTAGGAGGAGGCTATCCCTACTCAGGGATAGCCTTCTTTCTGCCAGCTTAATTTCTTTGGATACCACCCCCACTGCACGATTCAGAGCACCCGCTATAGTGGACCCTCGAGAGGCAGCAGGCTTGGGCGGTACTTTAGTGGAAGGCCCTTTCTTTTTCCCCATGCTTGTGGCACCCTTAAGTACCGTCAGACCCTTCCTCACCCCTCACAGAAATAGGGGGTAACCACCCTCAAGTGGGCACCAATAATACAATACAAACCCCCGGAACAGTATCACTCCCCAGCTCAGACTAGACAAGAGATTGATAATAACTATTAAAAGCCCAACCGTCAAAATGCAGTTGCCAGCTAGGTCTATAGGCCGTAGTGAACAGGTTGGCAGGTTGTACAGTCACCAAGGTCCGAGGCAAGTGATCAGCAACAATAAGCACCTCTCCTTCCCAGAGTGCGAGCCAAGGTGGGTGGCCCCGCTCCACCTCTTCCTGTTGCAGATGGGCGCAGGATAGGCCTGCCCTTGGCCCGGGCTTTGCCCGGGCACAGCCCGTGCGTCCCATGCAGCGGGCTTGCTCTCTCCCTTTTCTGCTTGTCGGGGAAAGGCCCACCCCCTCAGGGCAATACAATGCAGCTGTGCTTCCTGGCACTTCAAACAGTGTGGGATGGAGTCCCCTGGTAGGCTGAGGGTCCAGGGGGGTCAGCTACCCCGCAACTGCATAAGTCCCACGAAGGAGGCTTGCTCTCTCCCTTTTCTGCTTGTCAGGAAGAGGTCCCGCCCCCTCAGAACAACATAATGCTGCTGCACTTCCTGTCGCTTCAAGCAGTGGGGGATGGAGTACCCCGGTAGCCTGAGGGCTCATGAGGGGGATCAGCTATCCCACAACTGCGGCTAGATAAGTCCCACGGAGCGGGCTTGCTCTCTCCCATTTCTGCTTGTGGGAAACCGGCCGCGCCCCCTCAGGGCAACACAATACAGCTGCACTTCAAACAGTGGGGGGTGGAGTCCCCTGGTAAACTGAGGGTCCGGGGGTCTCAGCTACCCCACAACTGCGGCTGGATAAGTTATTTTCTAAATCCTCATGCGTAAAAAAGGATGTGCCAGCCTCATCTGAATACATTTGTGTCTTTAAGCAAATTTTGTGAGTAAGGTTCAAAAGATCAGAGTTAATATCCTAGATGAAGATATAGGAAGGCCTATGAATCTTGCTGCAGGCTGTCACGCTTTCATGTATCGCGGCCCTAATGTTTGGTGTTTTGAGCCTCGAGCCGGCACACTTCAGGGAGACCGGAGCGTAAGCGGTTTAAATACGATTGCCAGGGATATGTGGAGATTAATAGAAACAGACCAGATTAATTTTGTCAGGTTGCTACCATTTTTTGCTGTCCTGATGAAGACCCCCGTGTGATTCAGCTTAGAAGGTCGAAATGTTGACTTATTGGGTCCCAATCATATAATTTGTTGTTGGACTGTTTGAACCCATATGTCTGTATCATTGGGTTTCTAAGAAGCCTTTTTGTCCTATGAGCGGGGACCTTTTGTACATATTGTAAATATCGCTAGTGCATTATATGTTGGTTATTGTTTGGCTCACGCATTTGCACTTACACTGCACCATCACTTGGAGCACCTGCATTGTTTTGACTGTCAATTATTGTGACTGTCCACTGGGCTCATGTCATGATACTTTAATACAAAGCATTGATGACTGATCAAATTGTGTTGATTGAATTTATCATGTATTAATATTTGACCAATTATATCATGTATCAGTTATATACTGAAGGATTCACAGGGGAACATTTTTCTTTATGATTTTCATTGCCCTTGTTCCTTGGAATATTTGGTGCCCCGTATTTTTGAGAATTTTAATAGGTCCTGACCATATGCCACCATACCTGTCTGTGCCCCTGCCCCCCCGGCCCATCAACCATCTTTTCCATGAGGGACAGAGGAACAATTGTCATGATTTAACCCCTCCATCATGGAAGGGAGTCCAGTACTGTCCGTGAGTCCTTACAGACTCTTCAAAAGTGAGATACTTCTATCAAACGGCAAGTCTACTTGTTCTCCTTTTGATGCTTATCAAGTAAGATCAGGTTTTGTGCCCTCCACGGTGGAAAAGTATCACCAGCTCTCTCAGCACTGGGATATTACAACCAGAATTGAAAACTGTACTTGTTTGACCCCTTTCTTTAAAAAAAACAAAAAAACTCATGTTTCAGACCCGGCAATCTTCTATCTCTGTACTACCTCGTTATGCTAACTGTAGTAATGAGTGGTGACTGAACAGCTCCAGGACTTTGTTGAGTTTCATGCAATCCTAGACCCTTTTCAAGCAGGCTGCCATCCTGACATGGGTAGGGAACTAGATGTAAGATTAGTGCTGGACAAATTGTGCATCGTGATACATGGTGGTGTTAGGGCCCTGATACTTTTACATCTTTCAGCAGCCTTTTACACCAATGAAGACACTCTTGTGGCATTTAGCTAAATTTTTCCTTCGTTCACAGGACAAAGAGGGACCAGTGTTCATCTATGTCCCTTCTTTTGATCAACTTTTATATGACACCACTTGCTTGTCTGCAGCAAATACCAAGTTTTTCCAGATTCTGTGGGATATTAAGGGAGGGGAGGATTCATCAGCAGAACACCTCCCCTAGATGATGGACTGTGTGCACTGGTAAATGAATGACAACTACCTGAAACTGAAGACAGCTCTAAATCAAAATCCTGCTCACTCATGAGCCTTTAAACATTGGCGCAGCTCCATGAGCACATGCCCATCATACGAATTGAAAGTTTTGATCAAGTCTAATCTTTCCCTTGTCAATGAATTTTCAGCATTTTCTATGAGTCCTTTTTTAGGTCTCACCTACGGAGAGCTTTTACCTGTCTGCTGGTGAAGACCTATTGTGTACAGTACCAATACTTAGATTCGGCATTGGGTCAGCCTACTGCTTATAATTTGTTGGCTTTCTTGCCAATCTCATGTGCTTGCTTCTTACTCAATGGCTTTCGTTTTTCTTCTTGTGTTTGTCCCACCCTGGACCATAGCTTCTTTAACATCCTCTTGATCGGACTTGTATCCTTCGGTTCACTTCAGGAAACGTTTTTAGCACCCCATTGGGAATGCATGTGTTTTCTGGCTCTCTCCCCCATGAACTGTTCCCCCCCCCCCCCCCATCACATATTTCTCCAGTAACACTTCATAATGGTTCCCACGGCTCCCAGCTTGTCCATAAAAGCGCAGCATCAGGTTTATTTTTGCCACGTTTGACTAAACAGCAGAATCTATTATATTTCTTATGGTTTATCTCCTGCATGCTACAAGTTGCATGAAGGTGCAGGTCTTGGCACACAAAGGCTGCACTTATGACCCTGGGGGAGAGGCAGGCTGCTGTAATCACTCACTTTGCATTTGAGGCAGAAGAGTGACTGGAAAGATGTCTTTTCTCCATGGACGTCATTTAGGGGTCACCAGGGGTTGCAAATGCGCCTCCTGACTTGTCTCTTGTGACCCCTGGCACTGGCCTTGCAACCCCTGGCCCCTGTAGTCACAAAGGCAGAGAATAAATGTGGATCCTGTTGTCATTTTCCATTTAGCTCTTTTAAAACGAACTTGCCTGTGGCTGGGCTGGATACTGTATAAACATGTGCACTTGGAAATGGCTCCAATGTATCTGATCACCTAGCAGCCCACTTCCATGGCCCGCTCGGGCCCCCAGCATGACCAGGCTTCCCTTGGGTTGTTACATTTGTTATTATGTGCAACATTTGGCAGAGTCTGCCATGTCCAGATCCAGAATTATAGGCGTGGCTGGCCATATTTAAAGGTTTGTGTTTCTAACACAGCAGGAAACTCTGTGTGAGGAAAACATTATTTTTAAAATGTGTTTAAATCATTGCAGCCTTTTACCTTCCTTCTACTAAATACCTGCATAAATTATGATAATTCATTGCAGTAACTCACTTCACAGTTCAAGTCTCTGTGAAACTCAAGAGACATTTTGCAAGTTGCATTTCAAATGCTGGAACTCTGAAACAGATATAGGCCTCCCAGTCCACAGCACCTGGTAGGGGTTAGGGTGTAAGCAAACATACAGTGCTGTGGGTGAGGGGTGGGCTTATTTGACTTTCTGTAAATAGAGTTTATCATAACCCAAGGATGGTCCGAGGTGTTCTATGGGGGAAGAGTGATACCAGCCTGCAGCAGCCTATAGCTCGAAGGAGCCGGGGCACAGAAGTGAGGTGATTCACAGTGGCTGCAGTCAACCACTTCTGTAGCTGTCCATCTATGTTTGAGGCAGGGTTGAAGAGGACAGTATTGGGGCAAAAGATTGTCACAATCCTTATACGCCTGCAGATGGCATGCAGCTTTTTTCTGTGCAGGTTATGCACAGTAAAGGAGTCAGCTGATTTTTCACAGTCGAATATAGGGATGATTTTGCATACCCCAGAAATGGGTTGCAGACAGGGCCGGACTGGGAACCGAAACCGGCCCTGGCAAACTGCTCGGCCGGCCCCCCTGGGGTGAGGGGGGTGCAGCTGAGCAGTTTGCGAGGGCCGGTTTCGGCCAATTTTGTTTCCGGGGGCCGATATTACCAACCCCCGGTAACAAGACCGGCCCCCCAGGGGCCCAAAACCGGCCCCCACCCTGGTGGCCCACCGGGGAAACGCCCGGTGCCCGCTACGGCCAGTCCGGCCCTGGTTGCAGATGGTTTATAGTCTAGTATAGCAACAGTATGCAGAGCTCAATAAGGAATGCAAATATTAGAAAGTCTGTTGTGGAGAGTGAACATAGAGAAAGATCCTAGCATTTGTAAAAACCCACCCCTAGTGTAACATGGATTTGTGAGAACAATGCAGAACCTCATTCATTATTCTCTCAGCAACGCGGTTGGGGTGAAAAGGAGGTGCAGCAGGCAAGGAATAACAAGCACTTGCAATGCAATAGGTCTCGCATTTACAAGAGTTTGAGCTATTGACATGCAATTGCGAGACCTATTGCATTGCAAATACAGTTGTCGCCCTTTCTATTATGTATAAAAAGCCAACTTAAACTTATAGGCAATAAATACTTTAAACAAGTAACCTATCAAGCACACTGTCACGTTAAGGCACGACAATAAATGACTACTCCAATTAGCTTATGCTTTCGTGTTGTCAGTCCTATCTCTCTTCAGTCTCTTTCTCGGGTTCCATCACCCACTTCTCGCTCTTTCCTGCTTTGCGGGAAGCCGGGTGCCGGGCTTATGTACAGTTGTTCACCCTACGTGGCCTCGGTCTCCCCTTCGGGTGCAGCCTGTAGCTTTGATTCTGTTGCTCCCCTTAAGGAAGAGAAAGGGGAGAGCATTGGCTTCCAAGATGGCCGACGTGTAGAGGCTGAGGGGCATCAGGGTCGAAGCCCAGGAGCCCGGGGAGCCGCCACCTCAGTGGCAGTAGTTCCCAAGCAGCTTCGAGCCCAGCCAGAGGCAGCAATGACGGGATGCGGCCTGCGCTAAAGTGTGGCCCCCACTGGCCCGTGACCCACTCCACAGCAAGTCGGACACACGGCACCAGGTGAAAGTCTACACTTTGAATGAGGGCTGGCAATGGGACAACCGGGGCACTGGACATGTCTCTTCCACTTACGTGGAGTGGCTCAAGGGGATGTCTGCTTGTGCGAGCCGAGTTCGACGGTCAGAAGCTATCAAGAATGAGAGTTACGCTCTAGAGCAGCGTTGCGTGAGATACGATGAGTTGATACTTTATTCTTGTGTAGTTATGTGTAGTTATGAGGGGTTAAGTTTGTGGTTGTGAAAGACGATGCGTCAGTGGTACTGGCCTGAGTGAGAGGTCAGTGCCAGGAATAGAGCTTGGTGAAAACCATTTAACGAAGTAGTGCTCGGAGGCTGTTTTTAAAACCTACAGAGTAACAACACACGTAAAAGGGCAAGTCCTCATGGGAGGTTAAAAATAAAGACAAGGCGGTTCTAAGGAGGAACTAACAAGCCTAATAATGAACCAGAAGCCAGCATTTACAAAGGACAATGACACAAGCCAATAAAAAATATGGGCGGAGTGTGGGTGGATATCACTTACTGTCATATGATACACAAGTGATGTCACTTCCGCTACCCCTGGCATTTTGGTGAATCGATGTCCATGCTTTTCTCTCTGAGGCCCAGAAATCTGCTCTCAGGGTGGATGCAGAGTATCAAAGCGCAGCACCATTTGTTCCACTTTGTAGTCCTGTGAAAAGTAAATGGCAAGTGTTTTCCTTTAAATTCTGACATGACACTTTGTCAGACGGCTGTTATGAATTCCTTTTCAAAATGGTGGGGTGCCGGTACGAATGTAGATGGCATCCACCTGGTAAATATACTATGAACTTTGTATCGTATATGTTACCGTCATGATTTGTGTCAGTGGACGCAAATTGTAGGATGTCCTGAATGGTTGGGAGTTTTTATCATGTGCTTTATTCCTTTCTTACCAGTTACCCGGGGTTAAATACTTGATATCCAGTGCGGTGAAATCTGGCCCGAGCCCTGAACAAATTGCAGTGAAGAAAAGTGGCAATAAAACGTGTTGGCCCATCTTAAAGTGGTCTGAAACATGCAGTCTGGTTTTAAATATGAGTAGGTTCACACCATGGAATAAAACAGAACTGTGTGAGTCATAACTCTATTTTAATTGGAGAAAAGGGGTGACTCTTTCTCACTGACGGGGTCTTTGTTTTTTGAATAAATAAAGCAGAAATTCTCTTGGGGCACCTATTAAGTAAAACACCCTTCTCCTCACAACATCTATTTAGACTATTCAAATACACCCAACATTCTTACTCATTCTTCGACTAAAACATATATGTCAATTAATAAATGAACCCCAAAAACAATTGTCAAAACATTCAACCACACAGATATGGCTATTTAATATAAAAATAATTTTTATTAATGTTCATTAAGAATATTCGTTAAAACAGGATTTTATATTAAAAGTTTCAATACAGTACAATATCACAAATGTAGCCATGCAAAATAATATCACAAATTTAACAATGTACAAAAACGGTTTTTATATTTGGAGAGACAAAAACCATGTGAAACATAAAAACATCATAAAAATGGTTATCCCAATTGGAATCAATCAATCGCGAAAAGGATGTCCACTATTCAGTAGTTAAGTAGGACCCTAAAAGTTCCTAGGGTATAACTTTCAACCAACAGGGCGTCGACGCGTTTCGGTGGTATTTAACCAGTTTATATAACCACCTTCTTCAGGACAATTAATAAATAGTCTCTCTCACAGTTGTCATCAATTCAATTAACCTAATTAAAAGAGATTTAGGATCACCAAATCTTCTTAGAGCTTCAGAAAAAATATATTTCATAGGCAGGACTACAATGTTTCCATATATGCAGTCACGGAGTCTTCAATAAAAATTCGGAGCTCCGCTGTGTTAAGGTTCCCAACTCTTTAATTAGGACTTGACTAGAATACACATCACGGAGGGTAATCTCAATATATCCGTATATTCATTCATAGCATCCTCAAAAATGTAATGCTTTCTTCTAAATACTATCGAGCTGCATCTGTTTAGCAAACTCCGACAAAACCGCATCCTGTACGATGTATGGATCGCTTAATCAAATGGGCATCTCTTTCACGAGAATTTTCCTTCCTTGTTTCCGGGCTCCGATTGAGCCTATAACGTCGTGCCGTTACTCCGGTAGCAAACGATCTCTTGTTTTTTGACACAAGACGTTTCTGTGCATATTCTAGTCTATTCATTTATTCACCTTTTACTTTTTACACTGGACTTATCTTTCTCTTCACGGATAAGAAAGTTACTGATGATGAGAAACGTGGGCAAACTGGTGAGCACCTACCAGCAGCTCCCCTGGTGACACTTACGTGAGGTGCTTTCTTTCCTTCACAACCTTTTTTCTTTACATACACCCTTTTAGGTACAGGGGATGGAAGTAACCGGGTTTAATTGGTAACTGAATGTTTTTATAAAAGTCATATTCGTTTGTAAATGGGACATTTTGGACCAGACCCCTTGGGTCCTGAAGCAATCTTGTATGTCCTAAAAACGGTCAGGTTTTTGTGTTTGATTGAATCTTTGAGTGGAGGGCTACCTGACTGATTCATTCCCTCTGTTGCTCCTTGTTGTGGATGGTTTTTTATGCACCTGCAAATCGGCTTCTGTGTGGCTTTTTAAATTCTGTTTAGTATTCCACATGAAATTCGCAAAAGAAAGCATGTCATTTATACTAGATTGGAAATATTGAATTCAGTCCAGTTTTTAGATACTTTAATGTGTGTGTTTGCTTTTCCTCCATTATTTGGAAATCTTTTTTCATTTGCTTTTTTATGTACAAAATTATTTACAAACAAGCATTGGCAAAGGCAATAGCTTAGCACTTGCATTATCAAGGCGAACCCTGTTGGCTTTACCAGTGCATGTTTTACCTATGCACCTTATATATTTTTTCCTTGCTCAGTTTTACTCACATAGTCCTTCTGTTCAATGCCTTGGTGCATTTTCACCTTCATTTTTGTACTTCTGTGTGGCGCAACACTGACCAGACTTTGGCACAGACAAAATATGACTTCCAGATTCTTATTTGGACTACTGTAATTTGACTCAGGGGGTCATTTATATGGCAGGCAGTTGAATAACAATTTCCAGGTTAATGGAGGCTCTGCCCTGCATTTCCTTGGAGGAAGTCCTCTGGCATAATTAGAGAAACCCGTCTGCAGGAGGAGCACGTATGAGCCAGCATAGCAGAAGCACTTCTGTCATAACTAATGCCAAGTGGGTGTGCCATGTTTTTCTGGCATGCTTGACATTTGTTTTTCTTTTTCAGAAACAAGCTCTCCACTCAATAATCTTAGTCAGGCCCATTGATTGTTTTCCCGGTCTTAGAATGCCATGCCTTGCATGGCAGTCCTGAGCATGCCAAGGGCAAGGCATGCCCAGTGACGAACATTAGGTCAAGAGTTTCAGAGGCGTAGCCAGATGAGAATGCGGTTGTAAACCCTGTAGTTCTCCCACCTCTAAATAGGATGCTGGAACTGCAAAATTGGCTTGCTGGGCCTCAGTCACTGTTTTGAAAATGCCCCACCCCTACCAATCATGCGCAAGACTTTTTTTATACCTCCACTGCTAGTTATTCAAAATGCTTCAGTCTTGTCAGTCAATTTGCAACCTTCATTCTTTTGCCAAAATTCTTTTTTTCAGTTCTCACAGGCTGCGTGAATAGGTACGGTGCAGCAAATGGAACTCCTGAACTTTCTTACCTCCTTGCTGAATGCTGAATAAATCATCCTGCCTGTAGAAAAAAGATTAAAACTACAATATTTGACATTTAACCCTAGCAATGGATTCCCTCTTTTATGCCAGTTCAGGCTTATACTATAGTGCCAAGAGACTCTTTGAGTGGATGTGAGCTTTATCAAATAACTTAAAAGATAGATGGACATGTTTTCCAGGCCTTACGAAGATTGGCCTCCCTGTCCCAAGTAGAGGTCTGTTGATTGTCACTGTGTGACTGTCGTCCTGCGTATTACTTGTCCCACTGTGCTTGTCCTCCGCCCCCGTGTTATTGCTTTTGTTTCCTGGCCCTGGTGCGTTCCTGTTTGGTTTGTTGATGGTCTTTCCTGTCATCAAAGCTATGTGCAGGTCCCCTGTCAGTTTTTGTATAGGCTTGAATGCATACATGCCAACACTCTGAGTATATGTGGGAGGCTCCTGTGTTGTTAAGTCACAAATGGTGTTGTTCCGCCTTCTCCTGCTCAGAAAATCCTCCATTTCAATACATATCAATGGTCAATTTAATTTCCCCTGATTTCTTTTCTAAATCTCCCTGTTCCTTGTTCCCAAATGTTGGTATGTATGTGAGTGCAGGATGTTGGTGAGGGTAACAATGTGAGTTACCACAATGTGGTGCAAGGTGATCTGGTGGGCAGTCCCTACCTTTTCTGGAGTGCCCTAGGCCCTCTGTTCTCTACATGTCAAGCCAATTTGGTGTTCTTGCTTCTGATGTATGTAGCACCTCCTCTGCATGCCAGACCTGTCAGCCATCACAGATTAGTTGGCATGTGATAACAATATACAGCAGGTAATACTTTTAATTAAATGAACTTCCCTTGTTTAGAGGTTACTGGTGGAGTTACTTTTAAGTAAAGTAGCTTCCCTGGAGACAAACTACTACTTAGATTCTTTTTCAGGTAGAGAAACACCTTCTGGTAACGAATTGGAAAAAGGATTACATTCCAAATACTGTAACTTCCCCTGTTTCAAATTAAGCACTCGCTCACTTGTCCTCAAATGTATAGTCCCAGCAAACACAAGTAAAAAGGTGTCAACCCAAGCAGACTTAACACCCCATCCGAACATCCAGCACTTCCATGAGAAGGAAAGGCCTTGGCGCGCTACCACTTGGAGCTGCAAATTGCATACAAGGCTTAAAAACTGTCTTTTTATTAGTGGATGGGGAATCCAACAGCAAAATGATAATTTGCCTGGACGCCAGACATCCTTTGAGCATTCTTGCCCCTCGGGTGCACTTGGGGTTTCGTGCTACCTTCTTTCGGCAGGATAGGACAATGTTAGCATAACACATGGAGTATGAATGTGACGGTCCAATGGAAACAATGTCTATTGGCGCTTACCTCCGGCCTGAGAAGAGCTCCAGCTTTCACATGCATGCAGCTCACTCCTCAAGAGTTCTAAAAGGATTCTAAAGGTTCCAGTTGGTCTCATGCTCAAGGTTTTGCACTCAAAGGACCCACAAGCTAAGGCTACCTTCTTTTTAGTCGATTTTTCGATGATATATGGTAGGTTTTTATTGTTCTGAGAGATTAGGAGGTAAATGCATGAATGCAACAGGGCACAAAGAGTAGAAAGAGAGACACAAATGGGCAGGGATACTAACACTGAGGATGAGAAGGAGCGACAATACTGTTTGGAAAGGAGGGACACAATGGTCAAAAATAGGAAAACCTCTTTCCATTTTTCCAAGGTGCGTAAATTAAGTATCATTAAATTGAGTAGTACTAACACTTTTTATTTACATCATCTATTATTGTTTATAGGACAATGGCAGGGACAGTTGGATGTCAAATGAGGGATCCAGGGTCAAAATAAGAACAGAAAGGCTCCCACCACGAGTGCAGGCTCCCACTCGCATTTTGGTTATAAACTCTACGCAAAAGGACAACTTTCAATCTCTCTTATGACAATAATTCTGTGCAGTGCTTTGTAACGGAATCTTAAGGTCGTCACCACACATCACAGCTTTGAACACGTTAGTACCTGTGGAACAGTGAGGTTCAGGAAAAGAGACATTGAGAGTCCATGCAGGGACGGCTAAAGTCTGCAAGAGACACTATGAAGGTTTGAAAGATGGACAAGAGGGTCAAAAGTGACTCAATGAAGAACAGTACAAGCGACACTGGCTGAAAATAAAAACATGGAAAGTAGGCGCCAGAAAGAGGGCTGGGGGTGTCGTGTCCTGTGTTTATGTGCATGAAGACTTTAGTGGCCCTCGGCAGACTCCTTACAAGTATTACGGAATCCAATGGGTGTGGTTAATAAAGTTTGTGACGCATTGCGTTCAGTTAGCGATTGCATGCTGACGAATATCCGTGTATGGCATGGTCTGTTACATGCTCCTGGGCTGGGGAGGATGCTACAACTGGTGATGAGATAAGGGATATGTGCCCATCAATTATATAAGACTGCTGTCCTTGAGTGTTTGCTGTGGTTCAGCAAACTGCTCGTGCGTACCACATGGGCCTCAAGAAGCAGTCTACAGTTGGCGTACATGGAGTCAAAGCGCAACTCCAGCTTTTGAGAGGCCCTCGAAGAAGGTGAAGGCCTTACAGGGGAGCACAGTCAGTGAGCTTGTGAAAAATCTACTGGCAAGGCCGAAAGAAGAGATACTGCACCACATCATAACAAAGAGCTAGCATCGATACAAAGCAGAAATGCTAAAGACAGTGACAACCAGCTATGAAAAAAGCACTAAAGGCAGCGACAGCCAGGTGCCAGAAAACATCAAAGGCAGAGATGACCAGGTGCAAAGAAACGCTAAAGGCAGTGATGACCAGGTATGAGAAAGTGCTAAAGGCAGTGATAACCGGGTATAGAAAGTACAAACATCCTTACCAGCACGAGCGAGGTAAGTGCCACATGACCTCGAATCGGGTGGGATGACTCAGCTCAGTTGAGCAGCCAATGCTTGCAAAGTGGCCTGTGGCATCCAACATACCGAAAGGACTTTGAAATAGTGACATTTTTCAATGGCTGCCAAGAAAAGCGCCAGATATGGCACAGCCGCGTTCCTGAAACCACCACTTCTGTTCGATACTGCCAAAAAGCTAAATATTGGCGCCAGATGGACTGCCTGGATTGAAACGTTCGATGACTTTATAGATGCTATAGAAGAAGCAGATGACAAAATGATCATCAAATACTTAAAGAACCTTGCAGGTGATAGAGTAAAAGAGGCGAGAAAGAAACTATCACAAGCTGGTGAAATATCATACCGTCAAATCAAGAAGACGTTGTAGGCCAAGTTCAATCCAATGCTGAATGTCTACTATGAAAGGTACATTTCCAACCAAGCAAGACAGCAACCTGGTAAGATGATGGATGAGTTTGTTGAGAGTCTTGATACACTTTTAAAGCACTGCAAATTCAATGAATTAAATGATGAAGAAGCCATGCGTCTTAGAGTTATTGATGGTTGCCTCTCCGACTCATTGCCATGACGCATGCTGAGAGAAACAGTATTAAGAAAGTGCTCATGGCTGCAAGAGTGGAGGAACATACCGATTGACAAGCTGCTGATATGGAAGCTGGAACAATCCAAAACGAATCAGCATTGAGCATGAAAAGTAAGCAGAAACACAAGGCAGAGGCCCACCGAGTAATGTCTCAGAAGAAAAAGAAATTGTGCTTCCACTGTGGATTCTCCTTTCCACATTAAGGTAAATGTCCTACTATTGGACAAATATGCAAAAGCTGCGGGAAGGAAAATCATTTCATAACGGTTTGCAAAGCAAAAGAGAAATTAAGTGCGTCACAAAGAGATGAGAAGATGGGTGCCAGAAATTTCCAGAAGCACTCTAGCCACTCCCACATGGCCAAATGGCAACATAGACTAAGGCAAGTGGAAATGAAACGAAGTCGATCATTATCATATTCATCATCCAAAAGGTTCATTGATGTCATCATCGAGTGATGATGAAGAAAATGAATGTGCAATGGTGATGTCAGTCATAGATCGACGCGTGCATCTAGGATTGGCAGCTTGCAAGAAAAGACACAAGTCTGAAAAGAATCACCACATTATTACCACTCGAGCGACACAACGCTCCAGAAGACAAATGAACGCTGCCACATGTTTGGGTAGGTCCCAGGATGAAGAGAATAATCACTGGGAAAACAGTGTAATGAAATGCATACAAAAGTATTCCGCCTTAACAGAGTGGTGGGCGGTGCGAAACAATGCAAATAAATGAACCTTGTAAAAGTCTCACTACATTTCCCATGAATCAATTCGGTTTTGTAGGTTCACTCCAAATTAGGTAGTACTTCTGTTTTCACCGGAAGAGATAAAATGGAACAAGCCCGCATATCAGTGCAGATTATTCGTTGCGTCAGACGGAGTTCAGGAGTACCGCACTCAGCTGTTGGAATGTTCTGGTTTGGTAAGAGGGAAGTTCCCTCCGCTTGTTAATTGTCCTAGAACGTTATTCAATAATCGGCTTCCTAGTAGGATTTGCAATTGTTTGTTTCTTTTTTTAAGGAGTGCAGATGAGCGCTAAGACCTTTTTGGTGATCATTACTTGACTTTCTCTCTTTGGATGTTTAAGTATATTTATATATCGCTGGGATCAGTTTTGCAAAGGACGCCATGATATGGATGAGTTGTTTATTCTTTACATATTTTTTATGGAGAAAATAACATTAAGGAAATCTAAATGAATGTCTACTTGGCAATGATTTCAGCACTATGATACAAGAAGTGCATCAAATTCTGTTTTCTTATTATGATGTTTTGTGGCCATTTTTAACGGGGGCTCCTAGAGTTCTGAGTGAAGAATCTTCCCACTGTGATGTGTGAATGGTACATGGTTTAGGTAGGTGGTTTCATCAGTAGCATGGTAACTATTGCTTACTATGCTTAAATATTAAATTCTACATCCTGTTCTATTTATAGTGCCTTGAGACATATTTCGCTAAGAATAAACATCAAGACAAATTGAGAATCAAATATTCAGTACTGGAATTTATCTTTTGTTACAGGTACTTCATGTTTTATATACCCATAGATATATATGTATCAGAATCAGGTATGGGGTAATAAATTTCAATTATATAGGATCTTACTCATGTCTCTCTATATTTCAGGTCTCCTTCCCCGCTGTTCCCTTCCTTCCCTTCCCCCGCTTGATCATCTCAAAGCTCTGTACTGTAAAAGTCTTCAGAGACTGAGGGTGTCGAGAGGTGGACCATATTGAGCTACGAACCGATCCTGAGAGGGACCTTTTTATCTACTCTTGAGCCTGACACACATGAAGCACAAAAAGTTCCTTTGGACATTGTCCTAAAATCAATCTCAAGGTGAATGGTTGCTCTACAACTTTCTTTTTTTTTTTTGTCCTCATTTGCCTCATAAACACCATTCCACTTGCACCTTGACCAGGGTGTCCTGCCCTTTTTGCTGGGAAAAGGAAGAAAGGGGGGTTCACACAGTACCACCCTCGGATTGTGACAACCCCTTCTTCAAACGCACATTTTCTGCGAGCAGCCCTGCTCCTTAGAAAAGTGCCAGCCGAGGCGGAGTAGGCTTAATCATTGGGCCCCTGATCCGATTTGCTATCTTGTTGCTCACAATATCTCAGTAGGGGTGACCAGAACTCATTCCTTCTATGTCCCGTGTCCGACATATCCAAACTGGCTATACTCTTTACAGCACATAGCCAATCCTCGTATCGAGGACGGGCGTGGGCCACCCATTGCTTACAGATCTCTCTGCGTGCCAGTAGTATAACATAGAATACCAGCTTCGCGTGGTTTTTGCCAATTTTAAGTTGCGGGTCCAAACATTCAAAGATAATCAGCAAAACATTTACCTTAATTTGGATCTTCAGAGTGTTAGACAAGGCTCTACTTACACCCTCCCAGAACTCTCGGATCTTTGGGCAGTGCAAAAACATATGCACATCGTCTTCTTTCATGCTGCCGCATTTCGGACAAGCCACCTCCCCTCCTTTTCCAAATTTCGAAAGCCTCTGCGGGGTCCAGTAGGCCCTGTGGATGGTGAAAAGATGATTTCTCCTCAAATATGCCGGTTTTACTATTTTGTATATTATAGACATAGCTACTTGCCATTGGTACTCCAGCGAAATCTCCGGCAAGCATCTTCCCCACAACTCCACCGGCAAGGTGAAAACTCTGTCTTCCAGCTCGATCATCAGCCAGTACCATGTAGCAATTTCTATCTTTGCCGCGGTCCCTTGCATAAGTCTGTCTTCAAGTTCATTTTGATCTCCTATTATTGTGCCTGGAGCCTGATACCAGCTCTTTGGATTTGGGGGGGCGGTATTCGTGGTGGATCGTATTGTGGAAAACATGGCGGCCGGCTAGACGCGGGTCGCGGGAGAGCCAGGAGTGTGCGATAGAAGTAATGAACACACAACAGTAACAACATCCTGAATTTCAGCCAAAATCATCGTTGTATCGGAGGTAGAGGAACGAGCACCTTCCATGTTAAAAATAATACCTGGCGGTCTTGGCGGCGTCCTGTGAGCGGAACGGGCAGATCAGCCAGATCGGACGGCAATCAGCAGCAAACACGGCGACGGAGCGGTCGTGGGGAAGGGCGGCGCTGGAGCTACGCAGAGTGCTGCCACAAGGATGCCCTTCCGGGGCAAACGAGGCAGCGGGGAAGCTGTCAGGAGCAAAGAAGAGATCGAGTCTGGCAGCAAGGGAGCTTCAAGCCAGTTAACTCGACAACTACTCCAGCTTCAGCTCCAGGAAAGGCGCTCAGTCACGGAACACACGGAGCACACAAGATTGAAGGCGGGTAAGGGCAGGAGGAGGGCAGAGGGTGGGAGTGCATGTGTGGGGGGGATCAGTGGGATCTCCAGATATACATTAAGGAGTGCAGGGAGAGGTGGAGACCTGGTAAATCCTGACTCAGGTGGGATTGCACTAAAAGTGGAGGAGGAGGAAGAGAGTGAAGTAAAAGTATCTGAAAGACCAAGACCTCCAGTATGGGAGATACCAGTCCCTAGTGCTGTTTCAAACCCTAAAAAAGTATTGGAAAAAAAACGTACCCCGGAGCAGAGGATTAAGGTTAACCCATCACTTAGGACCTATTTTAAGGTTCTGCCTAAAACACTTATTTTGAGCGAAAGCAGTATGGCGGGGATAAAAGGGCACCAGGAGGTGGCAACCAAGGAGCAAGGGGTGCAAGAAAAAACTTCTGAGGGAGGGAGTATGGAAGACTGGACCAAGGACATGAGCCCAAATCGATATCAGGTTCTCACCTCGGATACTCTAGCTGACTCTGGGGAGGAATATCTAATTCCAGAGGTGGTGGAATCAGTCCCAGAAGTGTCAAACGGCTCTAACCATAATACTGACGCAAAACAGACTAGAGCTGGGGGGAGCCGGAAAGAAGGTGAGGGTGTTGTCCACAATTCTAAAAGTTCGGAAAAGGAGGACCCCTCTATTGGAGCTCTTTTAGTAGCCCTGACCACTGAAATCAAAAGCAGATTTGAAGTCTCTGAGACAAATCAGAAGGAGATAAGGTCAGCCTGTGAAACCCTGGAAAGGAGATGGATGATTTGAGCAACAGAACAACAACCCTAGAAGGGGAGGTAAGGGAGCTCAGAGAGGCAGTGCAGGCTAATAGCGCTGAAATAGTAGGGCTAAAAAGGAAAGAGAGGGAGCAGCAAGACAGGGTAGAAAGGTTGGAAAACTTCCAGAGACGGAACAATTTGAAGATCTTAAGGGTCCCGGAAGGCAAGGAGGGAGATGATATTGAATCCCACATAGTCCAACTGATTAAGAGGGAACTACAGTTGGAGGAATCAGAGCAGGAGATTGCTAAAGACATCCAGAGGATTCATAGGGACCCTTTTAGAATTAACACAAACAGGACCAAGCCTAGGAGAATACTGGTTAACTTTCTAACATATACATTAAAAGAGAAGATTCTGTCTAAAGCCCTGAGCAAGAAGTAAATTGAGGTAGACGGGGTTAAATATGAATTCAGATCAGACTTGTCAAGTGTCACCTCCAACAGGCAATGGAAACTAGAGAAAAGGATTGAACAACTAAGGAGGTTGGGTGCCTCGGTGCAGCTGAAGTTCCCGGCATTTTTAAAGGTGAGTTTATCGAACGTTTGCAGCCAGGTGGCTAGTAACTTTGGTATAGGAATCAGAACACCCCGGTATGACTGTGCTTTTCTTAATTTTTTGTTGGGCTGATTCAATTAAAAAAGAATTCCTCTACTTCCTGCTTACTTATGTATAACCACTAGAATTTGATGCACACTTTGGGGGGCACCCATAGTGCTCAAGCCATGAAGAGTCAGGGTAGGGTTTTCCATGGTGGGGGAGGGCACAGGGAGCACTGGGTGGGGAGCATGTGGGAGAAAATTTAAAAAAAATCCTCAGAAGCCTCATTAACGCTGAACTTGCGCTTAGGTTTAAACTTTAAGGGGGATGGGTGAGAAACGAGAAAATGCCATAAAAATCTTATCGTGGAATGTGAATGGCCTTAGGGTGAGGGGAAGATGAGAGAGGGTACTGCAATATTTAAAAGATTGCCCCACACAGATCATTATTGTGCAAGAAACGCACCTAACGGAGAAGGAGGGTCGGGAGTTTTTTAAGGCCAAAAGATGGATTAGACAAGCAGTATGTACAGGGCATTCAGCCGTAATAAAGGGGTTGGCGGTCCGGGTGAAACAGGAGGCAAAACTTTCTATAGAAGATAGTGTCTCGGATAAAGCGGGAAGATGGCTTGTGGCAAAACTTAAGATCTCAGGGCGTAGTTTCACGTTGGTGGGATATTACGGCCCGAATCAGGATGATACTGGCCCCTTAGAGGAACTATTCACTGAACTACTAAATTTCCCGGACCACATTATCATGGCACGGGATTTTAATGCAGTTTTGGATTATACACTGGATAGATCTACGAATAGCAGGGCCTTGGTAAATCCCAAAATGTCAGGGTTTATTAGACAAATGATGGAGCAGCTGGGCCTGTGCGACATCTGGCGTCAGAGGGTGGGGCCTCAGAAAGGGTGCACATTTTACAATAAAAAGTACAGACACCAGTCAAGGATTGACTACTTCTTAATAGACAGCAGCCTGAAGGATTGGGTACAAGAAATCAATCATGTAGGGGTACATTCGTCAGACCTCTCAGCGGTGATGCTCTGCTTAAATTTAGGCGAGGGGGTTGGTCAATCCAGATGGACTCTGGACCGTACGATCTTACTAAAGGAGGAAGTCATAGATGTATTAAATAGGGAGACAAAATAGTTCTTTGACAATAATCTGGGTTCCGCGTCAATTGGTATGGTTTGGGATGCATATAAAGCCTACTTGAGAGGTAGATTGGGTGCACTAGCGGCGGCAAAAAGGCAGCTGTATCATAAAGAAGTCTTGACATTAGAGGAGCAAGTGTGAACAACAGAAAAGGAACTGATTAACCCAAGAGTAAGTGAGGGGGACCAGGAAGGTTTGCTACGGAAAATAACAGAAATAAAATCAAAGTTGACTGTAGTCTTACAGGACAGGGTTAAAAAGAGATGGGAGGTCAGTCGGTTTGCCCACTTTGAATATGGTGAAGGATGCAGCAAGCTGTTGGCATGGAAAGCTAAAAACGGGCAGGTGAGGAACAGGATAAAACAGGTTAGGTGTGAGCAAACAGAGACTCTACTTGGAGACAACAAAGAGATCGAGCAAGCCTTTTTCAGATATTTTAGTAAAGTGTACCAGGAAGAGCTGGAAACCACAGAAGAAGAGGTGACGGCTTGGCTGAGGCATGACTGTGTTTCCCCCCTAACGGCCGATAAGAGTAAACAGCTGACTGAGAGGTTTAATATGAGGGAAGTAGAACAGGCTATTGGAGAGGGCAAGAAAGGGAAAGCACCTGGACTGAATGGCCTGCCTCATGAAGTCTACAAAGCCCTGGCAAGCCCACTAACACCTATCCTTGTCGAAATTTTCAATGAACTGTTTTCGACAGGAGCTGAAATGCCTGAATCATGGAAAGATGCCATCATCACATTAATTCTGAAACCAGGCAAGTGCCCCAAAAATTGTGATTCGTACAGGCCAATATTGCTTTTAAATTGCGATTATAAGATATTCGCGAAAATGATGGCAGGTAGATTCAATGGGGTTATGTCTGAGCTTGTACATGAAGATCAAAAGGGGTTCATTCGAGGAAGATCTCTGAAAGACTTGGCCACTGCCTATGAGCTCCCACTTGCGGTACTGGCATTAGACGCTACTAAGGCTTTCGACTGGGTTAACTGGCTCTATTTACAAGCTACAGTGAAGTCTCTAAATCTCGGGACAAATTTTTGCTGGGCCCTGGCAGGAATTTACACCACACCAGAAGCTAGGGTGCTGGTTAATGGCTCCCTGACAAACACTGTTCAGATCACCAGGGGCACGAGGCAAGGCTGCCCCTTGTCACCATTACTGTTTAATTTATACATCGAACCGCTAGCCAGAAGAATCAGGAGTGACCCAGATATCTTACCATTTCAATACAATGGTTGGGGAAAGAAATTAGGCTTATATGCAGATGACCTTCTAATCTATACAACCCACCTACAGAAAACTCTGAGTTGTGTCATGACATTAACGGCAGGCTTTGGGAAGATCTCAGGCTATGACATTAATAAAGAGAAGACAGAGATAATGGCCTGGAACACAGAGGTAGGGGATGAGACTAGTAAAGGGAAATGATATACTTGGGGGTTAAGATCCCTCACGATATTACCAAGCTAACCAAGGAAAACTTCGAAAAAGTAAGGAAAGAAGTGGGAGCTTTATTGAAGAACTGGTCATATCTCCCGCTCACCTTATTCGGACGAGTTAACTTGGTGAAGATGATAGTCCTCCCCAAGTTTACCTTTCTTTTTGATTCAATTCCCCTACCTTTTAAGAAGGAATGGTTTGCAAAGATGCAAAGCCAGATCAGTAGCTTTATCTGGTCTTCCAAAGGGCCACGGATAGCGTGGAAGAAACTGAGAAGGAGGGCGGAGAAAGGAGGGTTAGCATTACCAGACTTGTTATTTTACTCCTGGGCATTCTTATTAAAGAATGGGAAAATGCTGTAAGATAGACTCACAAACTCAGAGATTGGGAGGTTACTGGCGGCGATGCTGAAGCAGGAGGAATGGGGGGAATGTGGCTTTATGCATAAATATGCTGATCCTAAGTACTTTAAAAAGGCTAGGCTAAAAATTCTAGGGGGTATGGCCCAGACATGGCACAAAACTAAAAAGGTCTTAAAACTTCCGTACTTCAGTCTACTTGCCCCCATTTGGGATTCTCCGGGCTCTCTAGAATGGACAAAGGACGTGCTGGCAAGTCCATTACGAGAGGCCGGTATAACAAGATGGGAGCATCTAATTCACGAAGGTCACTTGATCACATGGAAAATGTTCAAACAAAAGACGGATCATAAGGTCTCAAGATTCAAGTTCCTCCAGATACATTGCTCTACAACTTTCATTGTAGACAGTGGTGCATCAATAAAAATCATGCTGGCAGAAAAGTACAAAGAACTGTCTGTCCCAGATACCACCACTCACACTGTCAAAAACCAAGGTGTATACCTGGGCAGCTTCTACATCCTTGCGGAGTAAGGGATCCTTTGTGGCGACCAAGCACTGATTTATGTACTCCCCGGTACTTTGTCGAGTGTGTTAGCATGTAGTGTTTGCGAGCTAGCAATAACGGAACCCTTTGGCTCCTGATGGACGCCGTAGAGCTGTGACGTAGGTGTTGGAGCAGAATGCAATGAAGGCTGATTTAGAATTTTGAGTTAGCAGTTACACACAGAAGAATAAAGACCTGCAATACTGAGCTCCCTATGTGGTGTAGTCATTGGCGGGTACCCAGGCTGGGAAAGTCACTACAAATGGCGATGAGATAGGCGATAAGTAACCCGAAGATCAACAGTGCTCTCCCAGAGAGTTTGCCATGGTCCAGCAAACTGCTTGTGCGTGCCACGTGTGCCATCGTTGAAATACGAAATAGATGCTTAATGCATGTGGATTTATGCGCAGCTCCAGCCGCTGTGAAGCAGTTGAAAATTACGAAAGCATTGCAGAGAATCTACACATCATTGGCAGAGAACCTGCTGGTCAGGCCATACATAAAAGTACTGCGCTGTCATGCAAGATAAAGACATACATGATAAGGAATGTTAACGCTGAAGGCGAATACAACCAGGTTGTCAAAGAGCAGTCATTGATAATCAAAAATTACAAATTTACGCTGCAAACTGAAGCACGCAAAGATAAACCAGGTGTCAGAAAGTGCAACTTGACATTTAGAAACGGCGAACTAATTGATTTATCAAACCCATTAGAGAGAGTCATTGTACTGTTGCAAGGGGTGAAGTGGCTCAAGGAGACGTGCCCAAGGTTGTGCTTACTGTGTCGTCCATTCCCGAAGTGGCCAACCACCAAAACTTCTGAGTGGGGCTTAGAACAACTTCATAGGTCTTCGTGGAGTAAAGAGCAGAGAGTGACTTTCGGAATAATGACATTTTTCAGATGGCAACAAAGAAAGTCACGTTTCCAGCTATCATCAAAGATGGTCCAGAGGCCAGCACATCGCAAGGTCACACCGAAGAGTCACAGTGATCCACCAGTGGTGTCATTAAGTTCCACACTGGTCTACAAAGCTGCTGCATTCCTGAAACAACCACCACCAATCGATACCGCCAAAAAGCAAAATATTGGCAATAGATAGATTGTTTGGATAGAGACATTTGAAGATTTCATTAATGCACTTGAAGAGACTGATAACAATAAGATGATCAAATACCTCAAAAACCTTGCTGGTAATGGTGTAAAAGAAGTCAAAAGGAAAATGCCAAGAGCTGATGACGAAATCACATACCGTCAGATAAAAGTAACTTTGAATCGCAAGTTCAATTCGATTCCCAATCTAGATTACAAAAGATATATTTTCACTCAAGAACAACAGAAAGTTGGTGAAACCATTGATGAATTTGTAAAATGACTCGACCCACTCATCAAACACTGTAAGTTCAATGAATATAATGATGAAGAAGCTATACGTTTTAGGGTTATTGATGGAAGACTGTCTGATTCACTCAGACGACTAATGCTGAGAGAAACTCTTAGTCTGGATCGAGTGTTAAGGGCTGCCAGAGCTGAAGAGCGTGCAGATAGACAAGCTGCTGACACGGAGGCTGGAGGTGCACAGAATGAATCAGTCATGAGTGTAAAAAGAAAGCGAAAGACTGAAGAACACAAGGTGACGCCTACACGTAAAAAGAATTTGTGTCTTAGATGTGGATTTTCATTTCCACACAAAGGTAAATGCCCCACCATTGGACAGATATGTAAATGCTGTGGGAAGGAGTGACAGTTTATAAAGCAAAGGAAAAAGCAAGTGCATCACAGCGCAAAGACAAAATGGCCGCCGAAATGTTCTAGAAGCAACGTTCAACGCACACCCACAAGACCAAGTGGTGACATCAGTTAAGATAAATCGACACTAAACAAAGTTGATTGTCATCTAAACCATCATCAAACAGTTCTTCTATATCAGTATCAAGTGAAAGTGAAGAAGATGGTTGCGCCATGTTGATGTTTACCTTAGAAAAGTGTGCACATGTTGGACTGGCAGGATGTGAAGAAAAATGTCAGTCAAAGAAAAGTCGACATGCTAAAGCACCAAAGTCATTCAAACATTGTCCGAAGACAACATTAAAAGTAAATGGTTGTTTAATACCTTTCATCATCGACAGTGGTGCTTCAATAAACATTATGCCTTAGGAGAAATATACTGAATTACTTCCCTTACCACAACTTACGCCATCGAAAACCAAAGTGTGTATGTAGGCTGCATCAACACACTTTAAAACTCAAATGTCATTTCTAGCGACGATGAAACACAAGAAAACGAAGGTGCAAGCACCCATCCATGTGCTTCAAGTTACTACGTCAAGTGCCTGTCTGCTCAGTTTCAGCAGAGCTGCTGATATGGGACTGATGTCCGTAAACTACAACATGAATGCTCACAATGAAATAGTAAGTCAATTCCCTTCATTGTTTCATACTTTAGGAAAGCTTAAGACTATGAAAGTAAAGCTGCATATTAATGAGGATGTCCATGCTGTTGCTCCAAGAAATAGATGAATTGCTTTTCATTTACAAGATGCTGTTGAAAAAGAACCTGAATTGTTACTTAAGCATGATATCATTGAGCAGTCTACTGGTCCCACACCATGGGTTTCTCCCATAGTGGTAGTGCCCAAAAAGGACATTGAAGGAGCTGTATGCATATGCGTTGACAAGGCAATTGAACCAGAGCGACATCAAGGTCCACACATTGCTGAAATGATAATACAATTAAATGGTGCATAGGTCTTCTCACGCCTTGATTTAAACAAAGGTTATCATCAGTTAGACCTCGAAGAAAATTGCAGGCACCTTACAACCTATTCTACTCATGTTGGTCTCTTTTGATACAAAAGACTACGCTTTGGTGTGCAATAGGCTGCAGAACCTTTTCCAGTCCGCTGTCTTCGCTCATCCTCTGCCCATGATTTGATTATTCCCAGGGTAAAAAAATGCTCCTGGGGGGTAGAAGCTTTCTGGTTGGCGCAACTAAGTTATGGAATTCTCTCCCAATAAGATTGAAACAAGAAACATATCTGTTAGCTTTTAGGAAATCACTAAAGACATGGCTGTTTAATCTTTAACATGTCTGCGAACCTCCTAGTTTAAATCCTGTTTCTGATGAGCAAGCGCCTTGACACCCTTGGGTGATTGTTTCGCGCTCTACAAATCTCCATTTCATTTCATTTCATTTCATTTTCAAGACGTCATTCGACGTATCATACAGCCTGTCATGAATGCATTCAACTATAGAGATGACATATTGGTTTTTGGAGCTACACAAAAAGAGCACGATAAAGCTCTCATACAAGTTTGTCGTTTACTCGTGGATGCAGGTTTGACTTTGAATGCAGATAACTGTGAGTTCCACAAGACAAAGTTAAAATTCTTTGGCCATATCGTTTTTGATGGGGGTATGACACCCAATTCGACAAGCGCTGTCAAATGCTGATCACCCACAAGATGCTTCAATGGTGCTTCATTTCTTGGCATGGCCAGCTGCTGTTCCAGATATATACAAGACTTTGCCACTGTAAGTGATGCATTGAGAGAGTTGACAACAAATAATGTTTCATTTCATTGGTCACATGAATGTGGGAAAAGTTTTAAGAAAATTAAACAAGCCATTGAGAATGCTGCTGAAATGGTATATTTCAATCCAAAGCTTCATACAGAGGTTGTTGTCGATGCTAGCCCGGTCAGGTTACGTGCCATTTTTGCACAGCACTGCGGGCATCCGAATGCTCAAAGGCATATTGTCCTGCCGGACAGATATTTAATATGCAGTCAAATAATGTTTACAGACAATAAACATGGAACAGTTTAAGTGGGACACAAGCCTGCATCCAACTTAGCAAGAAAGACGTACAACATAAAGTAAGGGGTTCAGGCAAAGGAAATTGTTTGTTTCAAGCACATTTCTAATAGAACAAACAGAATATACATGAGACACCATTACATAGAAATTAGAACATTTTCAAAGGGTGTATATGGTGTACAAGGTGTCGACGGCGTTTCGATCCCTTAAAAGAATAATGGGATCATCCTCAGGACATTATAAATAACATGCCTGTTTTCATATGGCTTAAATTGCTAGAACCATGGAAAAAATGGAGGGAAGGAAAAGGGAAAAAAATAAGTTAAAATTAGACAAATGAAAGTGGCGTATATCCGAAGTGCTCGTGAGATTGTCTCTAATGTGCTGTCCAACGTGATGCGAGGCGCTCCTGAACATGAGAACATGCACGTGGATTTAACGTGCAGTGAAAAATATATATAAAAAAGGTGAAGCGAAGGGATAGAAAAAGAGAGGGAAGTTAGGCCGACGATCAAGATGGAAGCGAGATCTGGCGTAGGTGTTGGAAAAGTGAGATATCTCTAACAGTAGCCGTGTAGTGGGTGGCCGGCAAAAGGAAAAGATAGAGCTGAAAGTACTGAAGGGTGAGGGGGCGCTAGTATCTATGTACGTATCATAAGGGGAGGTAGCGCTACAGTACACAATGGCACAGGGGAGGTAGAGGACAGATTGGGCACGTAAGGTGAGCTATGGCTTACCCAACGTGAAGAATGGAGCTGTGACAAAAGGTCTTGAGAATCAAGAAGAACGGAAGGCCACCGGCATAGGATCTGTAGGGATGGTGGTCTTAGTTATAATCCTGGGGAGTATGCACCGGAGTCAAGGTTCCTGCAGTAGGTAGAATGGGGCAATTGAGGTTATTGAGGGTCTATATTTATTGATTTATAACTTATTTTCTGTCTGGGGACCACTGTCTTTAGAAATAGTTCAATTACCCAAAGGTCCCTGACCAATTGTATTTGGGTCTCCTTGTTTTTTCATAGCAAAGGCATATTGTGGCATATGTAAGTAAGAGTTTGCCCCAAACAAAATGTGCTTATTCGAACCTGAAAAAGAAAGTTTAGCCATGGTAAGGGCCGTTGAACATTTCAATGTATTCCTGTATGGAAAGCGTTTTATGCTGGTAACTGGTCATCAAGCTTTATTAACTATATTTGGAAATACAAAGGTCAAGATGCCTCCTCGCATTGAACGATGGGGAATAACGACTACAACAGTACAATTATAACATTGTGCATCATCCAGGGAAGGATCAGAACCCTGATGACTATTTTTCCAGAGTCCTATACAAAGTCATGGTACTCCATTCAAGACGGCTGAAGCATATATCACTTTCATTGTAAAGTCAAACACACTAGCTGCCATTTCGCTAGCCCAGATTATCACTTCCACTAGCCATGATAGTGACATGCTAAAGTTAAAAAATATAATCTCACATCAGTCATGGAACCAACCTCCTCGACCTCTCACCAGTGAGGGTGAATATCAACAATACAAAACAATCAAAGATGAACTGTCCATAACTCAGGAAGGAGTTATATTGTAAGGACTGATAATCCTGATTCCGGATACAAAAGGTGATGATTGAAGTGGCCCACAAAGGACATCGTGGAATCGTTGCCACAAAACGAGCTCTATGAGACTGAGTCTGGTTTCCGTATCTCGATGAGTGGGTTGAGAAGGAATTAATGGCCTTTTTCATCTGTGCAATTGCCTTTCTACTAAAGTTACTCAACATACCTTAAACATTTCAGAACTCCCAAAGCACGTCTGGGAGTGAATAGCCATTGACTTTTTCGGTCCACTTTACAATGGACATCACCTGATGGTGACTGTGGATGAGTACTCACGATTTCCCTTAATTGAGGATCACTAATCTACCACTCAAGACCGAGTCACTGAGAGACTAGATGGCATCTTTGCGACATGGGGTGTTCCAACTGTGGTGAAATCTGAAAATGGCCCGCCATTTAGCTGCTGTGAGTTTTATGATTTCTTAGAGCATCTGAGTATAAAGCTTCAGAAGAGCACACCTCTTTGGCCTCAGGGCAACAGACTAGTTGAGAACTTTATGAGTAAGCTAATGAAAACAGTGCAGCGTGCTACTCTTGAAAAGCTCGATTTAAAAAGTGTGTTAAATTCTACCTTAAGAGCTTATCGTTCAACCACTCACTCAACTACAGGTTAAAGTCCTGCAACATTGATGTTTTAGAGAGCAATGACAACCAAGATACCTCAGTGGACCGGTCAGAGACAGAAAAATGGAAACGCAACTCGTGAGAAGGACTTGGTTCAGAAATAAAATATGAAAGTGTATGCTGATAAAAGATTGCTTGCAAAGAACATCATCTTTAGGAGAGGAGATTGAGTGCTCGCAAGCCAGATTCAGAAAAGAAAATTGATGCTCCATTTGATGCTGAACCTTTTCAAGTGGTGTCTACCAAGGGACATTTGGTGACTGCCAAGCGCCCTGGAAAGTCTATTACCAGAGACTTCTCTCACTTTCGGTGTTAAACTCCTCATTCATTAGCTCTGCCTGTTGAAGGAGAGACTGGGTCTGATGCACCAGTGACTGCTGTTGCCTCAACAATACCTAGAGAGTATCCCTCCTAACTTTACGGCACTGGGCGCAATGAGAGGAAGTGTTTGCCATACCTAGACTCCATTATATTCAGAGTGGGAAAGGAAAAAAAGTCCTTTTTTATATATAACCTTCACACTCTCTACTAGTGTCATGCTTCATCATCGGGTTCACCCTGACTCTTAAAGGTCAGAGTGGGCTCAACCGTATTTCAGGGAGCTCTTAAGAGAAAGAGACTAGGGGGCGTAACTTTTAGATAAAAGTCCTTCATCCACTCCAAGGTATCCCTTTATTCGCAGATGGGGACAATTGAAAACAGAATTATGGAAGGGGACTGTAGGATTTAATGGTCCTATTATCCTTACTCAACCAACATGTTTCAGCCCTACTCTGACAGGTCTAAAAAGGTCTGGGGCTTTCGTCAGGGTAAATTCAACTGTGGAACACTCCCCCAGTGATGCAGCTATTTGCGTGAATAAATAATCATGTGTAGCATGCAATTATAATATGCATGCCCGGGCAGATATATACTTGCCGCTCTTGATACAAACTGAAAAAGAAAGATTGCATATACATTTCTTAGCTGCGTAATTCATGCTGTATTTTAATTATGTGCCATTGTGTGGCCGTTAGAAGTGTGGCATGCCCAACTTCTCATGCACGTTTTTTATTGTGATTAGTGATCGTGCCATGTTTCTACGATGCAAACTCAATGTAGGCAATCAATTGCAGAACACTGCAACGTGTGCGCTACTGGTGCATGGTCACTCATCTCATCAGATTCAAGAGGTAAATTCATATGTGATAGCATACTATGCTACATTTGATCTTTTTGCATTTTGTGCCCAGGTATATATATTGCTTTAGACATCAGTCATTCATACGAGAGGCAGGGCTCTCATTTGCATACATGACTACATGAATAGAGGCATACAGACAAATGGCGTTGCTCCTTTATAAAAAACACACACTCTGTTTCGTGTCTCATTATGACTCATCCACAGTCTGGGAGCTTAGGACTCCACGTGGGCAGGAGGTCAAAGGGGTGGCCCTGTAGTCAAACCCTGCAGTAGTTAAGGTGGTAAAATAAAGTTAAACAGGAAAAACATCTCAATAGTGTCTGCTTCTTACTGCCCGTGGTGCCGTAATTCACAGCTCCTAAAAAATAAGGCACTACTTACTTTGTCACGGGTCCCTCCCCTCACCTTCACCTACTCGGTTCCTGCTCTTCCAAGTATGTGGCATTGTAATCGGGTGGAGAGCCCTTTTTTATCTCCAAAGGCCGGCCGTTTCACATCATCGCTAATTGCGGTGTCAATAATCCTGGCCATATGGGAGAGGCGCGTTAGACCAGCATGCTAACTTCCGAGTGCCTTGGGGGTGCGCGTATCACACGACGCGCTGCTTTGACGGCGTAGTCCAATGGAGCAAAAGGACTAAAAAATGCCAATGGGGTGATGGGAAAGGTAGTTCCCTCTGGGTTTTCTTGCCTTTTTGTTTAAAAAAACGATTTTGGATTGACTCAGTGATATTATTTGTAGCAGAAATGTGCATCCAAAACCACAAGATTTGTGGTTTAAATCATATTTAGAGCTATAGTTATGAACATATTCTGCACCCTGATTGACTTCTCTCTGTAAATGTTAGGGCAGTGACGTAACACAGGCCCCCGTAGTCCCCGCAGTGCGGGGGGCCCCCAAGCTCCAGGGGGCCCCCTCAGCACAGTACTCTGGCCGGAGAGCTCTTAATTGAGTCGGGCCCCCTCAAGTTTCGTTACGCCAGTGTGTTAGGGGTATCGTTTTAGTAGTACTATACTCAACATTACTGCTGTGATCGTTATTAAGTGAAAGGAGACAGTCTTATAAGTAGTTTTTAATCATCACGTCAAATTTGTACATGCGGGCATGGTGGACTTGCTCTTGTATCGTGCTGTCACACTTGTGATGGCTGTTGGTCTACTCATCTTGGTGTTGCAAGAGAGCATTATGCTGAAGGATGATTATACTCAAGTCTATAACATTCACATGGAGGGTTAACGTAGACTCAGCTGGTTCCACAAAATGTTGTTGTTAAGTCCTTTTTAGGTCGAGCCTAGCGTTGCAGCGCATGCGCTGCCCGCATTGCGAGGCATGCTGTATTAGGGTATGTTTTAGAAAAGGAGTGGAAGCCCCGCCCATCTTTTTCATTGGCTGGCATCATCGTCCATGGTAAATGCTGGCTTCCGATAGATAATGAGGCTTCTTAGTCCCTCCTTGTTACCGCCCTGTCTCCTTTTGTGACCGCCCATCAGGACTGGATCTTTTACTTCGGCATTACACTGTCTCCTTCATTAGTCTGTAAGCACTATTTTTTTTTCATTCTGCTTTGGCAATGGTGACAGCTTGTTATTATCAGACAATGGTTTTGTTACGCCACTAAAGTAGCAATACAAAACTTCAGGAAACGCTCCTAGCTAATCTTTGACAAAATTTAAAGAATGTTTGAACCCCGGACTTCCGGGAGGGCTGGAGAGCGCCTGTGGTGGTCTTGCGTGCCTGCTCTGTGTGACAATCTCTCAGTTAATAAACATGCCTTCAGTGCTGGCAGCACGGCGGCTCGTTTGTAGAACAATATTTGTACGTTGGCTTCTATGTGAAATTCATATATCGGCAACGCATGTCCGTCTGCAGAGCCTGCAGTAAGGCTCGTGAAATGCCTGGTTAACACTGCCGCCGTGTTAAGGTTCAGGCTCCACACATTTTCCCTAAAAAGGACAACGGCTCGTGAGCACAAAAGACGGCGTTTCGCTTCCGATTTTTAGAGGGAGGAAGGGGACCGTTTTCAAGAACATCAATTATCTCGGCACCGATTCCACTTGCGTTTCGTTTTAACCTAGAAACAGAATGGTTGTTTGTGTGTATGCTGTGACTGCCATCTGGTGGTCAAATGAAGCAAAAGCATTTGCAATGTAATAGGTCTCGCATTTACGCGAGTTTGAGCTATCAGCATTGCAAATAACAATGCCTTTTATTTTTGTTTTCGTTTTTAAAACATAAATAAAAGGCATTGTCATTTACAATGCCAATAGCTTAAACTCGCGTAAATGCGAGACCTATTGCATTGCAAATGCTTGTTTTGTCAGTTTTCAATTTGAACACCCACCTTTGTTCTTTTTCTAGTAGTCTGTTCGATACCCCAAATTCAGGTTTGTATATTTTTTTTAAGGATGGACCATCTCATGTCAGTCAGTATGTGCCTTCTCCAAGTAATGTGCAGTTAGCCTGGTTGATGCTTTCTTGCATCTGATTGTGCTCCTGTGCTCGCCTATTCGGATCTTGATCTTTCTCGTAGTCATCCGTATGCAGTGGAGACCACAGAGGCAGGTGATGACATATATCACATTACTGCTATTGCAGTTTATATGGCATCTCTTTTCCCATAGTGTAGGAATACCCAGATCAATCTGTTTGGTATGTGTCGTAAGGGGGCAGACTGAACAGTTACCACAAGGGAAATGCCCTAAAACCAGAGGTAAGTCCCAAAGGGTGGTCTGTCTTTGTGATGAATGTTTCCAAGCATTGCTGTGTAATAATCTGTCCCTTACACTCCTGTTCCATTTAAATAAGAAGAGAGGTTTCTTGAATGTCAGGCAATTTGACGTCAGGATGCGCCATTGTTATTATTCTTTTGAGATCATTCGAAGATGCATTGTATGTGCTAACGCAGATGAGGGAGTTAGCATCTTATTTTGTGTTTGTTTCCAGAAGTGCTTTTTGAGGAATGTTGTGTACCCTTTTCTGAGCTCTTTCGATAATCCTTGATTGGATATTCCTTTTCCTTGAATCTTCTTGTGAGGTTAACTGATTCTTTTTTAAATTGCGTAGATCCGAACAGTCCCGTCTGATCCTGAGAAATTGCCCAACCCGTAGGTTGTCTCTGAGACCTCGTGGATGGGCATGTTAAAGTGGAGCAGACTGTTGCGGTCTGTTGGTTTTGTATATAGGGAGCTTACTAGCTTACCATCTTTTGCTGTGATGTAATTGTAGAGAAAAGACACACTGTTCCTATTTGTGGTCATGATAAAGCACAGAAATGGGTTTCTTTCATTCAGCCATATCCTGAAGGGTTCTGTAGTATTCTCGTCCCCGTGCCAAATTATTTTTATCTAATAGTTACGCCCCCTAGGTCTCTTTCTCTTAAGAGCTCCTTGAAATACAGTTGAGTCCACCCTGACCTTTAGGAGTCAGCGTGAACCTGATGATGAAGCATGACACTAATAGAGTGTGTGAGGGCTATATATAAAAAAGGTTTTTTTCCCTTCCCCACTCCAAGTAGAGTAGAGTCTAGTTGTGGCGAGCCCTTCCTTTCATTTCACCCAGTGCCGTAAAGTTAGGAGGGATACTCTATAGGTATTGTTGGTTTAGCTTCGGGAGGACGTATCCCCTCTCTCCTTTCTGAGGTTAGAAAGGACCTCACCAACCTCCAGAACTGGTGAGTTTTCTCCACACTCCCAGTTCCTTGTTTTTCAGGCACTGCTGTTGCCTCTCCACCATCATCAATGCAGCTCCTGGACATTGATGGTGACAGTTCCCAGTTACAAGATCAGGTTGAACAATTAAAGGGCCAAAAAGATTGATTGAAGAGATTTAACTGTATATATATATATATATATATATATATATATATATATATATATATATATATATATATATATATAGATCAGCAATATGATTCCTCTAGACAGCGCGCTCTGCCATCCGGTGCAGACATGAAAAGGGCGGAATCCAGCCCAACAATTGATTAGTAGAACAAATGAATGTCGCACTCCAAAGCTGTTCGTTTCAGGGTTTTATTCACCACCACTACCACCAACGCGTTTCACCACAAGGGCTTGTTCACGGTTGGGGAAGTCTGTTTCCCATTGCAATTTATACAGTTTTCCACTTCTGCCCATTAGGAGGTATTGTGGGACATGTAGTTTTCAATGTATGTCAAAATGTACAATTATTTACAAATATTTACAATGTATGCTTTCCATTTTTGTGCTCAATAGTTAATAATATTGTTGCCTTATTTAGTTCAAGCATTGGTTTTTCATAGGATTATTCCGGATTGGTGTGTTGAAATGTCTGTGGAGTCAAGATGACTTAGTGTCTTGTTAGTAATTCTTTAATTTCATAGACAGTCAAATGAATAGTTCAATGATGTTGTCTACCACAGTGTTCGTAATATTCTAGAGCTTAGTTGTCGCCTAAGTGGCTTAGTCTCATTTTCCTGCCTATATACTGTGATTTTATACTCAATCTATGATTCATCATTTGAATAGTTCAGTGATGTTGTCTACCACAGAGTTTGCAGTATACCGGAGGTCACTTGTCGCCTAAGTGACTTTGTCTCGTTTTTTGCCTGCATTCCTTCCGCCTCAGTGGCGTAAATAATACCCAAGCTGAATCTGTTTTTTTGTTATATTTATCTTTTCTGTTTTCTCTTGGAGACGGTTGGTTTTAATGTTTTCCATACCTGTCACTTTTGTGTTGGTCCTTACAAGTGTACATGGAGGTCTTCTTCCGCGTTAAGGCCAAGCGGTTGTTTGGTTCTGAATTTGATGATCAATTTGGATTCCAGTCTTCTCGGTTGTAATGTTCTATCTCCTCCCCTCTCATGGGTTGGAACGTGTGCTATTCCGCAGTGTCTCATGTTCATCCAAGTATAATTCTGGTGCGACATTCATTTGTTCTACTAATATATATATATATATATATGTATATTGTTCACCAAACTGCCCAAAGCATTCGAAGGGTCACTCGACGTTGCTCGCGCCATCCAGCCTGTTTTTGCTGCTACCCTCGTGTTCCAGCCATTATTAATAGATTTCCGCCGTTTCGAGGCTGTCATGCCTCTTCATCATGGGGTGCTGAACAAACGGCATCACAAACTCACATCACTTCAAATTATCGGCATCTTTTATTTCTACAAATCCTCCCCAAGGAGCCTGCCCAGTGCAGCTTCTTAGGATGCATCATGGGATATGTAGTTGCTGATGTGAGTAATTATATTCCCTTTAGTAGGTGCAATGTCCATTCGTAAAATTGAAGCTTTTAAATATCCTTTGTAGGATGTAGAACACAGCAGGAGAGCACTTTCTGCAAATGGAACAACGTGCTGCAACGGAGTAAACCAGTTTCACCCACAGCCTCTCAGGTAAGTTCGAGATGGTGCCCCTTCCAGGACGGGACCGCCCTGCAAATAGATTGTTCACCAAACTGCCCAAAGCATTCGAAGGGTCACTCGACGTTGCTCGCGCCATCCAGCCTGTTTTTGCTGCTACCCTCGTGTTCCAGCCATTATTAATAGATTTCCCCTTTCGAGGCTGTCATGCCTCTTCATCATGGGGTGCTGAACAAACGGCATCACAAACTCACATCACTTCAAATTATCGGCATCTTTTATTTCTACAAATCCTCCCCAAGGAGCCTGCCCAGTGCAGCTTCTTAGGATGCATCATGGGATATGTAGTTGCTGATGTGAGTAATTATATTCCCTTTAGTAGGTGCAATGTCCATTCGTAAAATTGAAGCTTTTAAATATCCTTTGTAGGATGTAGAACACAGCAGGAGAGCACTTTCTGCAAATGGAACAACGTGCTGCAACGGAGTAAACCAGTTTCACCCCACAGCCTCTCAGGTAAGTTCGAGATGGTGCCCCTTCCAGGACGGGACCGCCCTGCAAATAGATTGTTCACCAAACTGCCCAAAGCATTCGAAGGGTCACTCGACGTTGCTCGCGCCATCCAGCCTGTTTTTGCTGCTATCCTCGTGTTTTTGCTGCTACCCTCGTGTTCCAAGGGAATATAATTACTCACATCAGCAACTACATATCCCATGATGCATCCTAAGAAGCTGCACTGGGCAGGCTCCTTGGGGAGGATTTGTAGAAATAAAGATGCCGATAATTTGAAGTGATGTGAGTTTGTGATGCCGTTTGTTCAGCACCCCATGATGAAGAGGCATGACAGCCTCGAAACGCGTCGGGAAATCTATTAATAATGGCTGGAACACGAGGGTAGCAGCAAAAACAGGCTGGATGGCGCGAGCAACGTCGAGTGACCCTTCGAATGCTTTGGGCAGTTTGGTGAACAATCTATTTGCAGGGCGGTCCCGTCCTGGAAGGGGCACCATCTCGAACTTACCTGAGAGGCTGTGGGGTGAAACTGGTTTACTCCGTTGCAGCACGTTGTTCCATTTGCAGAAAGTGCTCTCCTGCTGTGTTCTACATCCTACAAAGGATATTTAAAAGCTTCAATTTTACGAATGGACATTGCACCTACTAAAGGGAATATAATTACTCACATCAGCAACTACATATCCCATGATGCATCCTAAGAAGCTGCACTGGGCAGGCTCCTTGGGGAGGATTTGTAGAAATAAAAGATGCCGATAATTTGAAGTGATGTGAGTTTGTGATGCCGTTTGTTCAGCACCCCATGATGAAGAGGCATGACAGCCTCGAAGCGCGTCAGGAAATCTATTAATAATGGCTGGAACACGAGGGTAGCAGCAAAAACAGGCTGGATGGCGCGAGCAACGTCGAGTGACCCTTCGAATGCTTTGGGCAGTTTGGTGAACAATCTATTTGCAGGGCGGTCCCGTCCTGGAAGGGGCACCATCTCGAACTTACCTGAGAGGCTGTGGGGTGAAACTGGTTTACTCCGTTGCAGCACGTTGTTCCATTTGCAGAAAGTGCTCTCCTGCTGTGTTCTACATCCTACAAAGGATATTTAAAAGCTTCAATTTTACGAATGGACATTGCACCTACTAAAGGGAATATAATTACTCACATCAGCAACTACATATCCCATGATGCATCCTAAGAAGCTGCACTGGGCAGGCTCCTTGGGGAGGATTTGTAGAAATAAAAGATGCCGATAATTTGAAGTGATGTGAGTTTGTGATGCCGTTTGTTCAGCACCCCATGATGAAGAGGCATGACAGCCTCGAAACGCGTCGGGAAATCTATTAATAATGGCTGGAACACGAGGGTAGCAGCAAAAACAGGCTGGATGGCGCGAGCAACGTCGAGTGACCCTTCGAATGCTTTGGGCAGTTTGGTGAACAATCTATTTGCAGGGCGGTCCCGTCCTGGAAGGGGCACCATCTCGAACTTACCTGAGAGGCTGTGGGGTGAAACTGGTTTACTCCGTTGCAGCACGTTGTTCCATTTGCAGAAAGTGCTCTCCTGCTGTGTTCTACATCCTACAAAGGATATTTAAAAGCTTCAATTTTACGAATGGACATTGCACCTACTAAAGGGAATATAATTACTCACATCAGCAACTACATATCCCATGATGCATCCTAAGAAGCTGCACTGGGCAGGCTCCTTGGGGAGGATTTGTAGAAATAAAAGATGCCGATAATTTGAAGTGATGTGAGTTTGTGATGCCGTTTGTTCAGCACCCCATGATGAAGAGGCATGACAGCCTCGAAACGCGTCGGGGAAATCTATTAATAATGGCTGGAACACGAGGGTAGCAGCAAAAACAGGCTGGATGGCGCGAGCAACGTCGAGTGACCCTTCGAATGCTTTGGGCAGTTTGGTGAACAATCTATTTGCAGGGCGGTCCCGTCCTGGAAGGGGCACCATCTCGAACTTACCTGAGAGGCTGTGGGGTGAAACTGGTTTACTCCGTTGCAGCACGTTGTTCCATTTGCAGAAAGTGCTCTCCTGCTGTGTTCTACATCCTACAAAGGATATTTAAAAGCTTCAATTTTACGAATGGACATTGCACCTACTAAAGGGAATATAATTACTCACATCAGCAACTACATATCCCATGATGCATCCTAAGAAGCTGCACTGGGCAGGCTCCTTGGGGAGGATTTGTAGAAATAAAAGATGCCGATAATTTGAAGTGATGTGAGTTTGTGATGCCGTTTGTTCAGCACCCCATGATGAAGAGGCATGACAGCCTCGAAACGCGTCGGGGAAATCTATTAATAATGGCTGGAACACGAGGGTAGCAGCAAAAACAGGCTGGATGGCGCGAGCAACGTCGAGTGACCCTTCGAATGCTTTGGGCAGTTTGGTGAACAATATATATGTATATATATACCTTTGAAACGGGCACTGATGAAGCTAATTAAGCGAAACGCGTCTGCCGTGCGTTTCAAGGTTGTTGCACACAAGAGCGCCTTAAATAATTAAAGTCAGTTTGAAGCCTATCCCGGAGCTGTCTCGCACTTTGTCCTTACCTGGAGGAAGACTGGTTGGTTGTGTTGGCCAGCTTGCAGGTGCTGGCCTGGCGGGACGCCCTCTCAGTCTGGAGCTACGCGGGACACCTGCAACTTTGGTTGAAGTATTGTCTACAACGCGTCGCCCCCCGGTGCTACGCATTTCCATTTGGAGGTTATTGGCACATGGGGAGAGAGGAGGCAGAATTATATGCCTGAAAAGGGAGACTCGAACTGACTTGTACCCCCCGAGGTAGCTGCGCAGGAGTGGGGTTCACCAACCAACAAGGATTGGGGCATCACTTGATGTCTGAGAGGCCCCTCACTGTATGGGCACTCATGGAGGACTTCTACTCCCAGAATGCAGCGGCCTGGGGAGTGGAGCGCGAGATGTCCTGCAACGTCAGAAGCGGAGGAGGGGCAAGTAATCACCTGACTGGGAGTGGCCATAGTAATAGCTATATTCCACCAGACCCCCAGGACATTGTTTTACCTTTGAAACGGGCACTGATGAAGCTAATTAAGCGAAACGTGTCTGCCGTGTGTTTCAAGGTTGTTGCACACAAGAGCGCATTAAATCATTAAAGTCAGTTTGAAGCCTATCCCGGAGCTGTCTCGCACTTTGTCCTTATCTGGAGGAAGACTGGTTGGTTGTGTTGGCCAGCTTGCAGGTGCTGGCCTGGCGGGACGCCCTCTCGGTCTGGAGCTACGCGGGACACCTGCAACTTTGGTTGAAGTATTGTCTACAACGCATCGCCCCCCCGGTGCTACACATTTCCATTTGGAGGTTATTGGCACATGGGGAGAGAGGAGGCAGAATTATATGCCTGAAAAGGGAGACTCGAACTGACTTGTACCCCCCGAGGTAGCTGCGCAGGAGTGGGGTTCACCAACCAACAAGGATTGGGGCATCACTTGATGTCTGAGAGGCCCCTCACTGTATGGGCACTCATGGAGGACTTCTACTCCCAGAATGCAGCGGCCTGGGGAGTGGAGCGCGAGATGTCCTGCAACCTCAGAAGCGGAGGAGGGGCAAGTAATCACCTGACTGGGAGTGGCCATAGTAATAGCTATATTCCACCAGACCCCCAGGACATTGTTTTACCTTTGAAACGGGCACTGATGAAGCTAATTAAGCGAAACGCGTCTGCCGTGCGTTTCAAGGTTGTTGCACACAAGAGCGCCTTAAATAATTAAAGTCAGTTTGAAGCCTATCCCGGAGCTGTCTCGCACTTTGTCCTTACCTGGAGGAAGACTGGTTGGTTGTGTTGGCCAGCTTGCAGGTGCTGGCCTGGCGGGACGCCCTCTCGGTCTGGAGCTACGCGGGACACCTGCAACTTTGGTTGAAGTATTGTCTGCAACGCGTCGCCCCCCGGTGCTACGCATTTCCATTTGGAGGTTATTGGCACATGGGGAGAGAGGAGGCAGAATTATATGCCTGAAAAGGGAGACTCGAACTGACTTGTACCCCCCGAGGTAGCTGCGCAGGAGTGGGGTTCACCAACCAACAAGGATTGGGGCATCACTTGATGTCTGAGAGGCCCCTCACTGTATGGGCACTCATGGAGGACTTCTACTCCCAGAATGCAGCGGCCTGGGGAGTGGAGCGCGAGATGTCCTGCAACGTCAGAAGCGGAGGAGGGGCAAGTAATCACCTGACTGGGAGTGGCCATAGTAATAGCTATATTCCACCAGACCCCCAGGACATTGTTTTACCTTTGAAACGGGCACTGATGAAGCTAATTAAGCGAAACGCGTCTGCCGTGTGTTTCAAGGTTGTTGCACACAAGAGCGCATTAAATCATTAAAGTCAGTTTGAAGCCTATCCTGGAGCTGTCTCGCACTTTGTCCTTACCTGGAGGAAGACTGGTTGGTTGTGTTGGCCAGCTTGCAGGTGCTGGCCTGGCGGGACGCCCTCTCGGTCTGGAGCTACGCGGGACACCTGCAACTTTGGTTGAAGTATTGTCTACAACGCGTCGCCCCCCGGTGCTACGCATTTCCATTTGGAGGTTATTGGCACATGGGGAGAGAGGAGGCAGAATTATATGCCTGAAAAGGGAGACTCGAACTGACTTGTACCCCCCGAGGTAGCTGCGCAGGAGTGGGGTTCACCAACCAACAAGGATTGGGGCATCACTTGATGTCTGAGAGGCCCCTCACTGTATGGGCACTCATGGAGGACTTCTACTCCCAGAATGCAGCGGCCTGGGGAGTGGAGCGCGAGATGTCCTGCAACCTCAGAAGCGGAGGAGGGGCAAGTAATCACCTGACTGGGAGTGGCCATAGTAATAGCTATATTCCACCAGACCCCCAGGACATTGTTTTACCTTTGAAACGGGCACTGATGAAGCTAATTAAGCGAAATGCGTCTGCCGTGCTTTTCAAGGTTGTTGCACACAAGAGCGCCCTAAATCATTAAAGTCAGTTTGAAGCCTATCCCGGAGCTGTCTCGCACTTTGTCCTTACCTGGAGGAAGACTGGTTGGTTGTGTTGGCCAGCTTGCAGGTGCTGGCCTGGCGGGACGCCCTCTCGGTCTGGAGCTACGCGGACACCTGGAACTTTGGTTGAAGTATTGTCTACAACGCGTCACCCCCCCGGTGCTACGCATTTCCATTTGGAGGTTATTGGCACATGGGGAGAGAGGAGGCAGAATTATATGCCTGAAAAGGGAGACTCGAACTGACTTGTACCCCCCGAGGTAGCTGCGCAGGAGTGGGGTTCACCAACCAACAAGGATTGGGGCATCACTTGATGTCTGAGAGGCCCCTCACTGTATGGGCACTCATGGAGGACTCCTACTCCCAGAATGCAGCGGCCTGGGGAGTGGAGCGCGAGATGTCCTGCAACCTCAGAAGCGGAGGAGGGGCAAGTAATCACCTGACTGGGAGTGGCGATAGTAATAGCTATATTCCACCAGACCCCCAGGACATTGTTTTACATTTGAAACGGGCACTGATGAAGCTAATTAAGCGAAACGCGACTGCCGTGCGTTTCAAGGTTGTTGCACACAAGAGCGCCTTAAATCATTAAAGTCAGTTTGAAGCCTATCCCGGAGCTGTCTCGCACTTTGTCCTTACCTGGAGGAAGACTGGTTGGTTGTGTTGGCCAGCTTGCAGGTGCTGGCCTGGCGGGACGCCCTCTCGGTCTGGAGCTACGCGGGACACCTGCAACTGTGGTTGAAGTTTTGTCTACAGCGCGTCGCCCCCGGTGCTACGCATTTCCATTTGGAGGTTATTGGCACATGGGGTTAGGAGGCAGAATTATATGCCTGAAAAGGGAGACTCGAACTGACTTGTACCCCCCGAGGTAGCTGCGCAGGAGTGGGGTTCACCAACCAACAAGGATTGGGGCATCACTTGATGTCTGAGAGGCCCCTCACTGTATGGGCACTCATGGAGGACTTCTACTCCCAGAATGCAGCGGCCTGGGGAGTGGAGCGCGAGATGTCCTGCAACCTCTGAAGCAGAGGAGGGGCAAGTAATCACCTGACTGGGAGTGGCCATAGTAATAGCTATATTCCACCAGACCCCCAGGACATTGTTTTACCTTTGAAACGGGCACTGATGAAGCTAATTAAGCGAAACGCGTCTGCCGTGCGTTTCAAGGTTGTTGCACACAAGAGCGCCTTAAATCATTAAAGTCAGTTTGAAGCCTATCCCGGAGCTGTGTCGCACTTTGTCCTTACCTGGAGGAAGACTGGTTGGTTGTGTTGGCCAGCTTGCAGGTGCTGGCCTGGCGGGACACCCTCTCGGTCTGGAGCTACGCGGGACACCTGCAACTTTGGTTGAAGTATTGTCTACAACGCGTCGCCCCCCCCGGTGCTACGCATTTCCATTTGGAGGTTATTGGCACATGGGGAGAGAGGAGGCAGAATTATATGCCTGAAAAGGGAGACTCGAACTGACTTGTACCCCCCGATGTAGCTGCGCAGGAGTGGGGTTCACCAACCAACAAGGATTGGGGCATCACTTGATGTCTGAGTGGCCCCTCACTGTATGGGCACTCATGGAGGACTTCTACTCCCAGAATGCAGCGGCCTGGGGAGTGGAGCGCGAGATGTCCTGCAACCTCAGAAGCGGAGGAGGGGCAAGTAATCACCTGACTGGGAGTGGCCATAGTAATAGCTATATTCCACCAGACCCCCAGGACATTGTTTTACCTTTGAAACAGGCACTGATGAAGCTAATTAAGCGAAACGTGTCTGCCGTGAGTTTCAAGGTTGTTGCACACAAGAGCGCCTTAAATCATTAAAGTCAGTTTGAAGCCTATCCCGGAGCTGTCTCGCACTTTGTCCTTACCTGGAGGAAGACTGGTTGGATAGAGATATATATATATATATTTATATACAAATCCAAACAGAAACCTCCGTTCAAGGAGCCCCCGACCCTTCAGGGCGGCCTCTCAACAGCGGGCACGGAGAGGCCCGCCAAATCACTACATGTGAACAGAAACACAGAGGCCCGTTTCCGGAGTCAGCAGCCTTTTAATCAAGGACACAGCAGCACCAATGCTTCCCATAGCCCTACATGTTTCGGCGCTCTGCCTTGATCACGGGAGGAAGCAGTATGCAAAGTGCGTACGTGCAAGCAGTTTTTAAAAAGGTCATTGGTCACATGACTGAATAAGCATACATCTCCCAAAATGCATCAGAAAAAATCAGGTGAGTACTAGTATCTTTGAAAGTTCTCATTTTTTTTGGCATAGATCAAAAAATGCTTGCTTCCACTTTCTGACGCATTTCATAATAGTAACATCCAGATGGAATATATATTTATATATATATATATATTTTTTTTTTTACAAATTGTAATGTTTCATTTAACAGAGGGGGAGATGTAGTGTCTTGCGAGTTAGCAATGACGGACCCCTTTTGGCTCCTGATGGACTCCGCAGAGCTGTGATGTAGGTGTTAGAGCTAAATGCAATGAAGGCTGATTTGGAATATTGAATTTGCAGTTACACGCAGAAGAATAAAGACGTGTAATACTAAGCTCTGTGTGTGGCGTAGTCATTGGCAGGTACCCAGGCTGGGGTAGATGCTACAGAGTGCATGCTTATTAAGTTTCGACACTATTCATGACTAGGCACTGATTTCTATTAACTACAACTTTATTGCCCCTTCTGAAATAGTGAGTCAGTTCCCGACATTGTTTCATAGACTTGGGAAACTTAAGACAAAGAAGGTACAGCTTCACATTAATGAAGATATTCTCCCCATTGCACAGCAACACCGTCAAATTGCTTTTCACTTACAGGAAGCCATTGAGAAAGAACTAGAAACACTGTTAAAGCATGACATTATTGAGCGCTCTACTGGTCTAACACTGCGGATTTCACCCATTGTGGTGGTGCCAAAATAGGACAGTGGAGGTTCAGTATGCATTTGTGTTGTTATGCAAAAGGCCAACAAAGCAATTGAAAGAGAAAGACATCCAGGTCCACACATTGCGGTCATGATCACACAGCTGAATGGCACTAAAGTCTTCTCCCACCTTGATCTGAGCAAAGGTTACCATCAACTTGAACTAGAAGAAAACTGTAAGTACATTACTACTTTTTCAACACATATTGGTTTGTTCAGATAGAAAAGACTCAGTTTTGGTGTGTCGTCAGCAGCAAAAATCTTTCAAGATGTCATTCGTCGAGTAATTCAGCCTGTCACACATACTCTTAACTACAGTGATGATATACTGGTGTTTGGGGCTACACGAAATAAACAAGACAAAGCACTTACACAAGTATGCCGTCTGCTTGCTGATGCAGGTCTCACACTAAATGCTTAGAAGCATGAATTTCACAAAAAGACTTAAATTCTTTGGGCATATTTTTCCTGAAAAGGGGATGACTACTGACCCCGAAAAGGTACAAACATTGTCATCTACTTGATATCCAGAAGATGTGATCATGCTGCAATCCCTCCTAGGCATGGCCAGCTACTGCTCCAGGTATATTTGTGACTTTGCCACTGTGAGTGCCCCTCTAAGGGAACTAACAAAGTGAGATGTTTTATTTGAATGATCATCTGAATGTGACCAAAGTTTCAAGAAAATAAAACATGCAATTGAAAATGCAACTGAAATGGCTTACTTTGATCCGAAATTGCATACAGAAATTGTGGTGGATACCAGCCCGGTGGGGTTGGGAGCGATCCTTGCCCAACATAATGGACAACCCAATACTCAGAGACACATTGTAGCATATGCTAGCCGGAGTCTATCTCAGACTGAACGTGCTTATTCTCAACCAGAAAAAAGGAAGCTTAGCTGTAGTATGGGTGCGTGCACACTTCCATGTGTTTCTGTATGGAAAACATTTCACCCTTGTCACAGATCATCAAGCGTTACTCACCATTTTTAGATATCCGAAAGCCAAGATGCCCCCTCGCATCGAGAGGTGGGGGTTGCGTCTGCAGGAATATGATTACACTATTGTGCACAAACCGAGGAAAGATTAAAACCCAGCGGATTACTTTTCACAAGTGCTGCTACAGCATCATAGCACAATGTCCAAAGTGGCTGAGGTCTACATCAATTTCACGGTAAAGTCAAGTGTGCCTGTAGCTCTTTCTACTGAACAAATTCTGGCAGCTACTAATACTGACGAAGACATGCATAGGCTCAAGGAAATCATTACAACACAATCATGGAGGAAGCATACTCGACCTCTTACAGATGATTTTGTCCACCAGAAATTCAAACGTTTTCGTGAAGAACTTTCTGTTAAACATGGTGATGTCATTCTTCGAGGGCTAAGAATAGTTATCCCTAAAAGCCTGAGGCAGCAAGTTCTTGAACTGGCACACAAAGGACACTGTGGCATTGCTGCAACTAAAAGAGCCCTCAGGTATCGAGTGTGGTTCCGGCGTCTTGACAAACAAGTTGAAAAGAAGCTCAAAGCTTGTCATCTATTCAACTGCCTGCTCCCAAAATGACTCAGCACTCATTGAAAATGTCTGATCTCCCTAAGCAAGCTTGAGAGAGGATTGCTTTTGATTTGTTTGGACCTCTCAACAACAGACGTCATCTCATGGTAGTTGTCCTCACATTTTCCTCTAGTGGAAGACTTATCATCAACCACAAATGACAGTCATCGAAAGGCCGGATGACATTTTCACAACATGGGGTGATTCCTCAATTCTCAAATCTGAGAAAGCCGGGTCTGGTGGCTCAGTGGACTAATGCATCCACTGCAGGGGCCTGTGTTCGACCACATGGTCACAGGTTCGAATCCCGGTGGGTCCACTCAGCCTTTCATCCATTTGAGGTCGATAAAATGAGTACCATTGAGTTGGGTAACAATAAACATCTGTTATTCAGCGCCAAGAAGCCCAGTTGCTGGGGTGAACGTGTGCTTTACAAATACACGTTATGTTATAACAGTCCACCCTTCAATAGCAGAAAGTTGAAATGCTTTCTTAAGCATTTAAACATCAGAAAAGTACACCTCTCTGGCCACAGGCAAATGGCATTGTTGAACTATTTATGAGTACTTTGAAAAAAGTAGTTTAATGTGCTGCACTTGAAGGCATCAAACTCAAGTCTGCTCTGCGCTCAGCCCTTCGTGCCTACGGTTCAACTCCTCATTCCACGACAGAAGAAAGTCCTGCCATCTTTCTGTTCGGGAGAGCTCTTGGAACAAAGATACCTCAATGGACCAACAGACGGTCAATAGACCCTAATGAAAGTTGTGTCACTGACACCTCTTGTAAGTGCAAAATGAAGGCCTGCTGTGAGACATGGTTTTTGAGATAGGAGACAGTTCTTGTTAAGCAAAGGCAGACATGCAAGATGGACACTCGTTTGATGCTGAACCGCTAAGAATTGTGGCAAGCAAAGGACATATGGTAACTACCCAATGACATGGAAAATCCATAACCAGGGACTCATCACACTTTAAGGTTTTGCCTCGATGTTTGTCAGCTCCAGACCTCGCGAGTGAGGCAAGTCCACCTGAGGGCCCAATTCAAGCATCCGACTCTTCCCCAGAGTTGCCAGATGAAGGTGCCCCTCCTCTATCTTGTACAACTAGATCTGGAAGGCTGGTGTGAGCACCTAGACTCATCTAGGAGTGGTAGTGTGCATATGTGTATATATTTGTTTGTACTTTTATTTTAACAAAGGGGGGGATGTTGTGTCCTGTGTTTATGTGCTTGAAGACTTTAGTGGCCCTTGGGAGACTTCTTACAAGTATTACATAATCCAACGGATGTGGCTGTGTGTGGTTAATAAAGTTTGTGACGCAGTGCATTCAGTTAATGGTTGCATGCTGACGAATAAAGACATGCAAACCAGAGCTCCATGTGTGGCGTGGTCTGTTACATGCTCCTGAACTGGGGAAGACGGTACGGAGGTATCATAGGCTTTGAGAGGAAAAGAGAGACAGTGAGAGTCACAAAGAAGAACACTGCTAATCCAAACAGGGATAGCGATGACTAGGAATAGAAGTGGTGTTACAGACACTAGGTCACAACAGCAACAATGAGAGAAAGCAAGAGGGTGGTGTTGGTCAGAAAGAAGGAATCTGAGGTTCAGAAAGAAGGACACTAAAGTCAGACAGAAGAAGACTGGAGTCAGGTAGAGAGAGAATGGGGTCTGCTAGACTGTGTCAGAGAGTGCGAAGAAAATAGGATCAAAACAGGGACAGTGATGAAACAGAGACTACAAAGGTGAGAACAAGAGATACAAGGGTTAAACAAAGACAGTGGGCAGGCATGAATAGTTAGTAAGAGTGTCAAAGAGGACCATTTTGGCCTTGATGAGAGACAATGAGAATCAGACTTAAGGGCAGAAAGCGGGATACTAGGAACTGAAAGAGCAACAATGGTGAGATGAGGTCAAAAATATGGGTAAAGAGGGGCAGAAACGAGACCTAAGGGTGATAAAGAGAATTCAGAGACTCAGGAAAAGGGACATCGAGAGTAAGGAAATGGGCGGGCAGTGTTTTAAATAGGTAGGTACTGTCTGGTACTGAGTACCTGCACTTCTTTCATCTGAAAGGGAGAGTACCTGCACTTCTCAGCACTGCTGCAATGCATGCACTTCGCAACGCTGCTGCAATGCATTCAATGAGTGAGTACTGGCACTTCTCAGGAGCAAACAAGTGCAAACAAGTACTCTAAATAGTGAGTATCAGCACTTCTATATTTCCATTTCAAGCCCTTGGGGGGTCCCACTTCAAGAATGGTCTTTTTGGCATACGTCTTAAGCTTCTGAGTTTCCAAGGTGGGTGAGGAGGAATGATTTTGGAGGGTGTGCCCATCAAAATCAACTGAGATTAAAGATTCTGTGGATGGATAGGGTGTTTTCATGGCAGGTGATCTCTTTGAGGTCTTTGGGATGCACATTGCTAGTTTGGAAGCAGAAGAAGAGTCCATGCAGTGCTTAATTTGAGCCGGTGCTTTCCGGTGCTGAGCACTGCCATTTAATTGTCAGCACCGGCTCTAGTTACAGTCCACCACATGGTTGCATAGTCTTTCTAATTTTTAGATGAGCTCAACAACTGTGTTTATTAAGTCAATATACATTAAATATTTATAATACCTGCCGTTCACACCATTATTATAGCTGTAGGTGGACTGGAATAGTTTGAATTGTCACACTTGTAGAGTGTAATTGATAGTACTTGTGTTGGTACTGTCATTGGCATCGCTGGCAGGGGCAATGAGTAGTGCAGGCTGCAGCGACCTTCCGAGAAGAGTCCTGGCACTTACTTTTTTACAAATTAAGCTCTGAGTCCATGGCTGGTGGCGTTGGGATCAGAGCTGCTGACTCTGAAACTGAAAAACCAAGTTTGAGCCTCGGTGTCAGCTCAATATTCTGTGTTTCTGGGCAAATCATTTATTCTCCCTGTGCCTACAAATACAAGCATTTGCAATGCAATAGGTCTTGCATTTGTAAAAGTTAGAGCTCTTGACGTTGAAAATGAGTATGTTTTTTACTTTTGTTTTTTTATGCAATGGAGTGATGATATTTGCACAGCGCTATTGCCATTCGTATGACCTTGCAGCGCTGGAGAACCAGAAAATGGGAAATAGGTTATGAGAGAGGGGAGACAAGAGTAATATGCTGGCTGAAAACAAAAAGTAACAGCATGCTGGAAATAGCAAACACTCATAGGAAATGCAAGATTAAGTAAAGCATGTGAAATGTAAGCAGGAACAACATAGATACCTTAACGTTTTTACACCTATTATTAAGAAATCATTGTTTGTTTTTGCCTGAAAAGTTAAGAACATGACTACAGGGCTGGAAGGGACCTGTTTCAATATCCATTGCTCATATCCTTACAAAACGTAAGCAGTATAGTTTTAAAGACCACATCCCTGAACACAGAGCCGAGGTACACATATTATAAACTAAAATAAGCAAAACCGCTGATAAGGATCACGTTAAACGTTTTCCACTTTACGCATCAACCAGGTATTGCAGTACCTCCAGGAATGGTGCACCCGGGGAAAACAATTTTGTTCAAAGAAGAGAAAATGATAGTAGCACTTCACTGGCAAACTCTGAAAAGTGGCGCTAATGTGTGCAGTTGTGAATAAAGCCAATCCACCCATTTTGCGACCACTCTGTTTTGCTTTATTTTGTTTCGTATTTTGAACCTTTTTTTTCCCTCTCCGTCCCGAAGCTGCTTTTTGGAATAGAAAAATGTCAGAAAAAGACATTTGCAGCCAAAGTGTTTCTTTCTTTTTTGGATCCATTTCACAGGGGAACAAATAGAGGAAAGGATAGGAAAGAGAGGGTAAGAACTGTTTGTTGAAGTCATAGGTTTCAGCAAGTGAGGAGCAGCAAGACAGAGACAAAAAGAGAGGGAATAAGAGGAAGAGGAAGAAAGAGAGGGGGCGGGGCAGTGGCAGAGCAGGAGAAGTGAACACTGCTGTTCAAAGAAAGAAGAGAAAACGAAAGTAGCGCTTCACTGGCAAACTTTGTAATGTGGCGCTAATGTGTTTGGTTGTGAATAAAACCAATCTGGCCACTTTTCGCATTTTGAACCATTTTTTTCTCTCTGTTCTGAGGCTGCACTTTGGCATAGAAAAATGTCAGAAAAAGATATTTGCAGCCAAAGTGTTTCTTTCTTTTTTGGATCCATTTCACAGGGGAACAAATCAAGGAAAGGAGAGGAAAGAGAGCGTAGAGCCTTTTGTTGAAGTCATGGTTTTCAGCAAGTGAGCCGAGGAGCAAACCTAATGCTGTCAGATGTCCTCGTTGAAAAATGTTAGCGGGGTGAGCTGCCACTTTGGAACTGGAAATCTGGTGCTCATGTAAAGCGCTCCAATACCATCTGGTCGGGTTCGCATTACAACTGCAATAAAAATAACAGGAAAGCGGTGCCTCCGTTAGTGTGCGTAGACACCAAAGCGCTCCCAACTGTGCCCCCCTAATTGCAAAGTGAAACTAAATACCGCTTCATATTAGTACACAGAGCAGTCTTGCTGATTATAATACAAATGTTAGCGTGGCGAGCAGCCACTTTGGAACTGGAGAACTGGTGCTTATGTAAAGCACTCCAATACCTTCCGGTCGGGATCGCGCTACAACTGCAAAAAAACTAACAACAGGAAAACGGTGCCTCTGTTAGTGAGTGTAGACACTGAAGTACTCCCAACTGTGCACGCATGCCTAATTGCAAAGTGAAATTAAACACTGCTTCATATTAGTGAACAGAGCAGTTGTGCTGATTATAATACAAATGTCCTCGTTGGAAAATGTTAGCGCGGCGAGCTGCCACTTTGGAACTGGAGAACTGGTGCTTACGTCAAGCGCTCCAATACCTTCCGGTGGGGTTCGCGCTACAACAGCAAAAACAAAAACAGTGTGAGGGTGCAGTACCACAGGCTGTCACTAGGTGTCCCTTGGGGCATTTTTTAGCCACCTATGGTACTGCACCCTGCAACATGGCTAGGCAAAGGATATGGTGCAGCGGTGACAGCTGCTGACTGGTGAGCTGAGGATCCGTGTTTTAGTCTGGTGTCAGCTCAACATACAGTGATAATGGGCTGATTGTTTAATGTCCCCGAGCCCATGGCTAGGTGCGCTGTATAAAAAAATAATTTAATGTAAAATAACATAAGAATTCAATGCAGCGACCTCGGAGGTGGGCAAGCAGTTCCGTGCAGGGGTTGGGGTAGACAGCAAAGGGATATTAAATGAGGGCACTTCATTGCAAATTATGCATAAAGTAACCCAATAAAACTAGCAAATCAGCAGTGGCCTCGGAGGGGTGGTGGGGGCCTGCAAGCAGTGTTGTGGGAGGGGGAGGGGAAGGCACAGTGAGATTAAGGCACATGAAGCAACCGAAGCAGTATTGTGGGAGGGGCGAGGCACGGGGAGATAAAGCGACAGCAAGCAAATGACAGAGCAGTTAATGAGCAAAGAGGCAGGCCAACTTAAAAAAAGAGTTCTCTCTAAGTATAAATAACCTGAACAGTAAGAGCACATGTAAGAGTGCCAGTCCTCATGGGAGGATACAAAAATACAAAAGGAGGGACAACTAAGTGTATTCACCAATGAAAAGCCAGCATTTCTAAAGGACAGCAAAAGGAACCAATGAAAAAGATAGGCGTTTTTTCAAGCCCATATCCTAGATACAGCATGTCTTGAAGAGACAGCGCAAGCGCTGCCTAGGAGAGACCTAAAAATGAATGTGACCTGGTGTAATGTAACTGGTTGTAAAGAACTCCACGCAGGCCGGTGAAAGATACAGATTGAGTTCTTTATTAACTTCGCCAACACAGGCTCCTACAGAACATCGGAGCGTAGGTTACGCGGCTGCTGCTGGGTCATCAGCTGTCAACTGTCAAAGGTTGCCAGTTGGCAGCTGGTGACAGCACAGACGGTATGGTGTCCGCGCAGGGACACATAGATGCAATACAATTACGGTGTCCTCGCAGGGACAGGAGTATATGAATCACAACACATCCCCCCCTTAGGGAAGAGAGAAAGCGAGAGAGAGAGAGAGAGAGAGAAGAAGAAGAGGAAGAAGAAGAAAAAGAAGTAGAAGAAGAAGAAAATGGGGAAAACAAAACAAAGTGCATGCAGTTACATCTCACTCACAAATGTAATCTGAAAGTTTAACTGGTGGCAAGAGCCGCCTTCCTGCCCTGCTCCTGCTGATAGGTAGGGGAGCGTCATGTGAAGGTATGGAAGGCAACTGTCTTCTAACTCTTCCTGGGGTACCAAGATCTAGTGGAGTGTGAACTGGTGCTGAAATAGGCAGCGTGATGTTGCTGTGAGCCGTGGTGTGGGGTGTCGGAAACTCATAGTCAGAATCGTAGTCTGATGCACAATGGTGTGTTTCACTGCGTTTGATGTTTTCGGGACACTCATTCGCCTGATCTGTGGGCATGGTAACTTCAGGATTCTCTGTGGGTTGTCTGTAGGCAGAGAGTGCGGAGAAGTGCCACACCCTACCATCGCTCAACAGTGCGGAATTGCAGTGCACCTTGCGCACTGATAGGGGAGAGGTGTATCTGTCCTGACCCTTTCCTATGTGTCCGCTTCTTTTAACTTTGACAGTGTCCCCTATCTTGAGCTCCACTTGTTTACACCTGTGCCTGTTGTCGTATTTTTCTTTGCAACTGGACTGTGCACGCATAAGCCTTTCTCTGACAAGACGGGAGGACCAGTGTACTCTCTTGGCTGCCTTGACCCAACCCACATTGTCCTTGGTCAATGGAGTCCTTCCCCGCATGAGCTCAAATGGGCTGTGACCTGTGGTTTCGCAGGGTGTGATGCGGTAAGCCCACAGTGTTTTGAGTGTCTCTTGTTTCCAGCTTAGGTTGTTGCTGTTTGCTAACTGGACAATTCCTTTGATTACTCTGTTGAATCGTTCAACAGCACCATTGCCCGCTGGGTGATAAACTGATGTGGTTTTGTGCACAATTTGGTGTTTTTGCATGTAATGCTTGAATGTCTCGGACATGAATTGTGCCCCGTTGTCACTGATAATCTGTTTGGGGAGACCCTCACGTGTAAACACCTCGTCAAGGAACTTGACTACACTTTGTGCGTCTGTTTTTTTTACAAATTTTAGTTCAGGTCATTTAGTGTAGTGATCAATGATGACTAATATGTACCACTGTTCTAGATTCTCAGATATGGGACCCATGATTTCCACACCAATTCTCTCCCATGGCATGGATGGGCAGGGAATAGGGTGCAAGGGGGGTCTGAATGTTACCTGTGTTTTGTCTGAGTTGACGCAAAGGGTGCAATCTCTGACCATTCTTTCCACCTCTAAACTAATGCCTGGCCACCAGTAATTGTTTTTGACCTGTTTTTTGTTTTTGCAATACCTAAATGTCCTTCATGACACAACCTTTGTATCCTCATTCTAAGGCTTTTTGGAGGTACCACCCTACCGCTCCTCAATAAAAATCCATTCTCCTGTGACAATTCGTCCTTTACCTCGCAGAAGTGTCGTAGAGGTTCGGAGTAATTGGCTTTTGCATGTCCATCCATCAGTCAGCATATTTATAATTTGACATATAATGCTGTCTTTGTTTTGCTTCAGTGAGCCATTCTTCTTTTGATATGCCGTTGAACTGTTCTAATACATTTGCTATGCTTGTCTCCTCTGTTTCTGAGATGTGGTCATTGTCTGTTGATCCGACAGGCATCCTGCTCAAACGTCTGCCACAACATTCTTCACTCCTGGAACGTATTGAATGTCGTAAACAAAATCAAACAACCGCACAGATAGCCTGGCCAATCTGGGTGACGCATTACTCTAACCCCTTCGTAGTAAACACCTTGGTTAGGGGCTTGTGATCTGTGCATAGTGTAACTCTGCTGCCCCAAACATACTGTCTGAAATGTTCTAAGGCCCACACGCACGCTAGTGCTTCACGCTCAATGACTGAAAATGTTTCCTCTGCAGGAGTCAGTGAACGTGAAGCAAAAGCTATAGTGTATTCCACATCCTTAGTATCTTTCTGGGTGAGTACAGCGCCCAATCCCTTAGAACTTGCGTCAGTAGTAACAAAGTTTCTCAGTGATGGGTCGAAGCCTTGCAGAGGTAAAGCAGTGCACATTTCCATCTTGAGGGCCAGAAAGGTTTTGTTACACTCCTCTGTCCATTCAAACTTGTTACGCAGTTTGAGCAGTTGTCTTAAATCGTATGTTTTATGTGAAAAGTCTTTGATGAACTTTGCGTAGAACTCTAACATTCCCAGGAAGGACCGTAGCTCATCCTTGTTGCTGGGCACAGGAGAGTCTTTTATGGCTTGGAGGAGTTCTCTTTTAGGGCTCATGCCGTCACCAGTTATTTCGTGTCCCAGATAGTTGACTGAGTTGCTTGCAAACTTGCACTTAAGGTGCTCGGCAGTTAGACCCTTTTCATCCTGGATTTCCAACACCTGTTTGACCTTGTTATTGTGGTCTTCTCTTGTCTTTCCCATTACAAGGATGTCGTCCTGGAATAGTAGTATGCCTGACACTCTGTCAAAAATTTTGTGCATTAGCCTCTGGAACATCGCGGCTGCCGAAGCCAGACCGAATGGTACTCTAGTGAACCAGAAACACCCGAAAGGTGTGATGAAAGTGGTTAACTTCTTGCTGCCGCGATGCAACGGCACCTGGTGGTAGGCTGACTTCAAGTCAATTGTAGAGAACCACTTTATGCCCTTGGTGGTTGCTAACATCTCACTTATCTTGGGGAGGGGAAACTGTTCCACTACAATGTTTTTGTTGAGGTCCCGTAGGTCCACACATAGCCTCAATTTGCCATTGGGTCGTTTTGCGACAACTAGGGCGCGACCCACTCTGAAGCTTCCACTCTTTCTATGATTCCGTCTGCTAGTAGTTTTTCAAGTTGAGCTTTTACCTCATCTCTTATGGCAAACGGAAGATTCCTGGCTTTGTGTACCACTGGTGTGGAAATTGGCTTGACTTTTATTTTATGTTGGTATCCTTTAAGGACCCCCACCTCCCCACTAAATACATTGGGGTATTTGTTCAGCAAGGACTTTGCATAGTCTTCGTCATCTGCTACGCTTAACACAGGGTCTTCCTTGCTTGGGTCAAGGATTATACCAAGATTGCCCTGGTCCATCCACCCTAGTACTGATGGTCCTACTCTGGATACGTAAAGTTTGCCGTCCGACTCACGCCCTTTAAACACAAAATTAAGTTTCCTGTAGCCGCACACATCGATAGGATCACCCGTGAATGACCTGATTATGATGTCTGCCTTTTCAAGTTGTTCCCCTATGATGGGTTTGAACTTCTCTTCCCATATCTTTCTGTTGACAATTGTATATGGTGAGCCTGAGTCTGCGACGATGCTGATATCCACACCTCCAATTGTCATGTTGCAGATGGGTTTTCTTTTTGCACTGACACTGTCGACTTGTTCTTCTTCAATGTTTAGTACAAACATGTTGATGTCGTCTTCATCAGACATGTCTTGGATATCCGCTTCAACTTCATCCACCATCTTTACAGAACGTGAGTTACGTCTTCTGCACGCTTTGAAAAAATGACCTATCATGCCACAATGTGTGCACTTCACATTGCGTGCAGGACATTTCAAGTCATTGGCCATATGAGAGGTGCTCCCACACCTGTAACAACGCCCCCAGTTGCTTTTCTGGCCTTTGTAAAATGTAGGTTTCGTATTCTTTTTACTCCAGTTTTTTTTTTTGGTTGTTCCTCTGCTCAGTCACTTTATTAACAGTGTCATCCTCTTTTTTCTCTTTATTCTCTGTCAAAACTGCCTTAGCGCAACGCCCTGTGAGCTCGGCTTTTCTTGCAATGTCAATGATATTTTGTAGGAGGTATTCTCCCTTGGCCCACAAACTGTCCTGTATGCTTGAGTTGGACCCCTGCATGACTATTTGGTCCCTTATAAATTCGTCATGCAGACCACCGAAACGGCAGTTGATGGCAAGATTTGTAAGTGCAGAGACAAAGTCGTCAATAGATTCTTCCTTACCTTGTTTTCTATGAAAGAATTTATATCTGTCCACGCCAACACAGACTGTTGGCTTGTAATATGTATTAAGGTCATCTATTGCATTGGTGAAGATATCACCCTCATTCTCAGCTCGTATTTTTTTATTTATGGCATTATACACTTTTATTCCTCCAGCGCCCAAACAATGCATAAGCAATTTGTATTTTTTTTCTGCTTTCACCTCCTCATCCTCTTCCAATGTAGAGATGTAATTTAGAAAATACTCTCTCCATTCCTCCCACTTAAGAGAAGGTTCGCTGCCTGCACGTAAGAATGTTTCTGGTGGTGATAGGTTCCATACATAACCTGTCGCCATGCTGGGGTTTGTTTCTGTTACAAGGTGTTTAAGTTTTTCTTATTTGTATTAGAGTGGTCTCTACAGTATTGGGCTAACTTCTCCAGTTCCTATGGTAGTCTGACTGCCCTATGATTGTGGATGCAGAGTGTTTCTAAGGTGCTCCAATGTGCGTTGAACTTTTTCTCAAACATGTGCACCCTGCCCATTTAATGTTCGATATTTTATAAATGCACTTTCTTCCTTTTTTTTTTTATAAAATGCGCTTTAACAATATAGTACCTTCCGTTTTCCTAATTTGTTGTCTTTTACCTTGTTTTTCTGCTGTACGGGATGTTTCTCTTAGAAGCGCCGACGATCCGCTGGTTTCTTCTGCAGGCTGTTATTATTATTATTATTTTTTTAAGATGGCGCCGATGAGCGTGCGTGTTGCGTCATCAGAAGGCTAGACCGTGAATCTCAGTGCTTAAAGATGTCTTCAGTCACGATGCGTAAGTGCGTGGACGTTTGCGTCGTGTTCCTGCAGCTGATCTCGACGTTGAAGACAGCTGGCGGTTGCTCCCGTTCGTTGGCGTGTAACTGACAGTTGAACTGTCACTGTGAGGACCGTTGCCAAGTGCGATCCTCGTCAGGCTCCAAAGAGAATAAAATATTTCAATTTTAAAGTTGACAGTATAATAGAAGGCTGAGTTTTCTTCTTCTTGTTACGTTGACTAATTTGTAGTTGTATTTCCACTCATTAGCAGTTACACTTCACGCTTAAATCTGCTTTTTTTTTTTCACTCCGAAGATGTAGTGAACATGCCCTTCAGGTGCCTATTTTGGTGCACGTACAATAAACTATTCCAAAGTCACCTTTTAACTTTAGTTATCCTTCATAGAGTGCCTGCTACTCTGCTATGCTGACTGACCTTGCCGACGTCTTTCTTAAATACGACATGGATTCGTATGTAATTTCATTCTTTAATTTCCGCAATGTTCTTCTTTCCGTTCTGTCTTCTTTTAGTTTGCTTCTGTCTTTCTTTTAAATACGATTACAGTTTGCTGTGTAAACTTCTTTTCTTTTTCTTTTTTGCCCGTAAATGTCAAAAAGGTGGGTCCTCGTGTTGGCGCTCGTCGCCACTTTGTAAAGAACTCCACGCAGGCCGGTGAAAGATACAGATTGAGTTCTTTATTAACTTCGCCAACACAGGCTCCTACAGAACATCGGAGCGTAGGTTACGCGGCTGCTGCTGGGTCATCAGCTGTCAACTGTCAAAGGTTGCCAGTTGGCAGCTGGTGACAGCACAGACGGTACGGTGTCCGCGCAGGGACACATAGATGCAATACAATTACGGTGTCCTCGCAGGGACAGGAGTATATGAATCACAACACAGGTGCTCATGTTACGTGCTCAAATACCTTTAAGTCGAGTTTGCACTATATAAAACTGCAAAAGAAATTAGAATGGCTTTAGCAGACGTCTCAGGTTTCCCAGGTTCATGTGCGAGTAGCTCATCCAAGCTAATTATTCTTTAAAATCTGAAACTTTTAGTCCTGTCTTGCCATTTATAAATCCAGGACTACAAGTCCCAGAAAAAAACTCCTGGACAGCATGATGTGGCACTTTCGCATGCATCTGCAAACCTTGCACGCCCTGGGAAGAGAGGTAAATGCCCGTTTTACCTTCCACGCGTCGTTATTACTGAATGGAAAGTAAAAACAGTAAACGAAAATCAATTTTCGGTTGGCCTTTAAGGATTTATTTAATTACCCCGCTATGATGCCTGCGGTTCAATAAAGATTTACAAAAAGCATGTACAACAAGTTGCAACGCCGCTCGGGAGCCTGTAGGTTGCGCTGTGACCCACGGCCTCATCTGCCGACGAGGAGGCGCTTCCGGGGAGAGGACCCGACCTCCTCCGCCGCATCCCGGCTCCGAGGTAGAAGGGTATTTTTGGCTGCAGGCGGCTCCAGGCCCGGCACAACACTCTTCACCGAGACTCTGCCTCTCCACGGACGCCCCTTCAGGAAAGACAGTGCAAGTGCCCCCGGGGTCTCACGCGGCAGCATGACGTGCCCTAGGAGTGAGACATATGGGTGGGAGATAAGATCAAGCGACCGTGAAACCGTGCAGTGGTGAAAGAGGCTGGAGGATCTACACTGGCAAAAGCGGATGTGATGCTACATATCAGCACGAGGCGGTAAAACTGCGGCCTGAAGGAGGCAACGGGACCGTACACCCTCAAAAGAGACGGTCTTACGGTGCAAGGCAAACGAGGAGGTAGGAAGGACAGTACAACGGTGAATGAGGATGTGAGAAGATGCACACGAGGTGGGGCGTACACGGACAAAACAGGCGGTAGACCTGACACTGCGGAAAGAGGCTGTGGGTCCGTCCTCCGGTGAAAGCGATGGTTGGATCGTAGGCACGTGCAAAAGCGGCAGCACCGTATGCCGTTGAAATACAAAAAGGAGAAGTGAGATGTTAAAGTTGCAAAAGAGGTGATGGGGGGGGGGTGTACACCAAACAAAGGAGCAGCGAGGAGTTTAATGAAGTGCAGCGATACACCCCTTAAAGAGATAGTGGAACAGTAACAACACCCCCCCCCCAAAATATTAAATGGCACAGTGACTGGATGACGAAGTAGTAAGACAATATTCCCATCAAAAGTAGCAGAGGGATAATCCTTAGTCAAAGAGACGGTAGCATGATGCACTGAAAAATAGGAACCGATACACATACAACTGAGTCAGTGTGGCCATAAAAGACGCACAGTTGCACAGGCGATAGGGGAATAAATACATAAAAGTGACAAAAAAAATGATTAAAGACAGATGAAAAAGAGAGAGGCGGTTGCAGAAGACAGGGGGACCAATAATTAACGAAGGAGATCCGATTGAAAAACGTGGTGTGCGACAAGCCGTATAACAGTGGCACTTGTACTGGTAAACTATTGAGTGCAACAGTAAGGGAAGTGCCAGTGACCCCTCTCCATGTTGTACACAATTTTTTCCAAATGACAAGCTAGACATAAGAAGTGGTCGGTGGCAGAGACTCGAGTATTGGACAAGAGGATGTTGGTGGTGGAAAATTACTAAACGGGATCAATCTGGCAATAAGTGGTGAACAGCAATATGGATGAGTGACGCTGGGTGGCGGATAAGAACAAGCTCCACTGAAAAGGTGGTAGTTTCTGAACAATGAGGTGTGCAGAAGTGGCTCTTGGACAGTAAGGTTAGGTTGCTTGTGCTCTAAACAAGAGTGCAGGGTTGTGACTAAACCAGTTCTGACAACGTAGCTCACAATAAAGGCACTGGCCTTTCAGTGGAGGTTGTAAAACCACTGTTGCAAACTCCCTAAATGTCGAGACAGTAGTGTCAAAATAGCTGTTTGTAAAGAAGCTGCCGGAAGGAAAGTCTGTTATTACGAGGCAGTCAGCAGAAGTAAGAGAATTGTGGAAAGTCTACTCTGCTAATATATGCTAGGAATAGGACGACCAGGCCCAAAAGCCACTTAGTCCAAGGAATAGAGGCCTCCATGCAGACTCTGGAACACAAGTGATAAATGTTAATTGGGAACACTAAACTAGGTTGGTCACAAGGGGATTGTATAACTCTTGTGCCAATAGAAACTGAAAACCCAACTGTCGGATCTATCCAAAAGATGTGAAACTCAACTGTTTGTAATTCTTTATCTACCCTTACACTCAGTCTGGGTAGCAACTAAAAGTGTTTCTATACACAGTTTTCCTCGCTACAAGTCCACTTACTGGCTTTGTGACGCACTGTAGAGCACCAGCTTCGGGATGTCGTCTACACCTTTCCACGTGGAGCCCCCTGAAGCATTTAACTTTGCTGAAACACAATCTTGGCCCCGCTGGATCAGACGTTGGGAGCGCTTTCGTGTGGTGTCTGGCCTGGATGGGAAGCCAGAAGCCTTCCAAATCAACTCGCTGATCTATGCCATGGGCGATGAAGCTGATGACATCCTAGCCTCTCTGCCACTCTCTGATGCTGACAAGGAGCACTATGAGACAGTGCGAGAAGCGCTGGAGAGTCACTTTGTAGGGCGCCACAATGTGGTGCTGGAGCGGGCCCGCTTTAATCAGCGAGTGCAGGAGCCCGGCGAGCCAGCTGAGTCTTTCGTTAAGGCGGTTCACGGCCTGGCTGAGCGATGCAAGTTTGGTGCCATGAAAGAAGAGCTCATCAGGGACCGAATAGTGGTGGGGATCAGAGATGTACGGTTGTCAGAACGACTGCAGCGTGATGCCAACCTCACCTTAAGCAAGACGGTGGCCCTGGTGCGGCAGCAGGAGAGTGTTAGAAGGCCCCTTGAAGGTCCTCGGGGCCAGGGCAATGACGGGTATCCACTACCATGCCACCCAGACTCAGCTAGGAACTTTGATTACAAAAAGAAAAGCCAACGAGGTGGTCCATCGCCACACGGGCCTGTACAGAACACACCACCCCGCCTCTACACCAACAACAAAGATGGACGCAAGAAGTACTGTAACCGATGCGGCCGCTACCCTCCCCACTCCTGGACAGAGTGCCCAGCACGGGACATAGAGTGCCGCAAGTGTCAGAAGCGAGGACATTTTGCCTCCTCTTGCCGGTCACAGCCCAATGCAGTGGTGGCTGTAGCTCAGCAGGACGGTGCTAGTGGGGATGGAGGTTTTACTTTTTTGGGGGGTGCTATGGGAAATTTGAAGCTCTCTGAAGCCTGGCAGGCTGTCAGCGGACAGATCCAGGATGGGAAACCAGGTGTTAAGAAGAATGCTGGTCGTGGCACTGCATCACCAACATCATATCAGGCCAAGCGAAGCTCCGGAAACTTCCAGAAACCTGGCCCGGTATTGTGCGGCCAAGAGAATACGCCTGTTGGGGTTCCTGGATAGCTGGGGTTCTGATGCGTTAAATGTGTCTGCTAGCCACCCCATTACCAGAATTGGCCATTGAACTCTTGCACAAGCCAGTCTGGAATAATATTTCTCAATGGAGTTTTTTGAAAACCAGATACATGTAAGGTATGTCAGTCTGCTGAGTATCTATGGAATCCACTGTGTTTCGCCCGCCCATTAAATTATGGGTGGAACAAGAATGTGCGCAAAACTGTGTTTACTTTGTGTGGAATTCTACAGAATCTATTTAGTTCAGTTGATTTTGTATAGCGGCCTTGATAAAACCCTGGAAATACATAGAATTCTGTGGAAACTTCTATATCATTATTGAGACAACCTTTTATAGACATTTGTGGAATTTGTAAACAGATTTCAGAATTCAAAGGGTTATATGTGACTACAGAAGTTGTACAGAATTCTTTGTATTTCCTTTTTTGACGAAGATCATGTCCAGAATTCTGTTTATCTTATAGACATTTGTTTATTGGACTCAAGAACATCAGGACAGAGTTATATTTATTTACAGCAATGTAATAAGCGGCGCAGGTTTCGGCATTTTCTGTAGCTTTGTCTGCAGAGCTCTTGTGGTCTCTGTACAGAATTGCTTGTTTTCTGTGCATATTTTGTAGAACTATGCATTTTCTATTTAAACATCAACCGTATTTTGCAGTGTGTGTGTGTATATAGAACAAAGCTAAGCATGTGGACCTCTGGAGAGTACAATGCACTCTGGTGTACGGGATATCCAAAATGTCTATGTAAGGAGTGAATTTGCATACAGTGATTTCCAATTGAGAATAAATAGTCATTCTGAAAACTCTGATGGATTTTACTATTTGACTGGACGCCTAGCCATTTTTTGTATAAAATTGTGCCTGTTTTTTATGGAAACGTTTTGGTAATCCACAGAAAGTGTACTGCATTTTCTCTTTTGTATATCCAAACTGACAAAACTATTTAAAGTGAGTATAGAATCAGAATTTGTTGTTTATAGAATCATCTGCAGCTCTTAAAGGTAGAGAATTGGGCTAATTTTTTGTAAAAGAACTACTGAAGTTGAGGTGACGTCATGTGGTTGATCTATCTGTAAGCGAGCTGAAAATCCATGAAATACCATGTCATCTACAGGTATTCTCAGTAGTCAAGATTGATTTACTCATTTCCAATTATCATATTTTTGCTGCACATGTTCTACTGAGTTGTGAATTTTTTCCCGGGGGAAATAAACGGAATTGCATACACTTTCTATCTGCAGTTCCATTTTCTATAAAATAATCAATTGAACTCTATTGAAGATGCACACAACTCTATTTTATCTGAAAAATCTATCGAACTTTAGATTAGAATTCTGTTTCTTGTTTGTGGAAGTGTCAAATAAACTTTCTAGAAGATATCCAGATTTTACTTATGTTAGAAGTACTTGTGGGATTTTTAGCAAGTGTACGCAATTCTTCCACTCGTTTCCTGATTTGTAACGGCTGATATAAAGCACCCTTGGTATACACATTTGGTAGGCATTCTAGAGACTCTCGTTGAATCTTTTCATTGGGAGATGCTCTCTGCCTTCCTCATATGTTTATGCGGATTATCAATGTTTTGAACATATTTCCCGGTTCAAAAAAATTAAAGGAATCAAACTTAAAACAGTGTTTTAATGCATTGAAAAGGGTGTGGAGTGATTGTGGCGATATGTTTCGGGGTCTTACTTCACTCCCGCCATCACCTACAGACCCTTCCTGGGGTGAGTTTGGCTTCTTTCACTACGGAAAAGGGCAGACAGAGTTTTTCTAAACATTTGATATTTTTATTGACCCACTATTCGGTCCCTTTCTCTGCAGTCTGATCCAGCATCATTTGGGGCTGGACCAGCAACAATGGGATGCAGTGAAAAACCCTGGAAAGCTGGCAGACGTGGATGCTTTCAGGTCTATGGGGTCTTCAACCTATGCAACCTTCAAAAGAGCAAGAAGTGAGGATCGCACTTTCTAATAGGCATATGCATGATTTGCTACCACAGAAAAATAGTGCTCCTGGCTATTTCATCATGGGCCATTTTGAGAGTTTTCCTTCAGAACAGCCTGTAAAACATGTAGGTTAATATCATTTTGGGAGTCTGTTTTGTAAAATCAATTGTTTAGCCCCTGTTTTAAAACAAAAATTGCTGGATTGGGTCAGACTTGTTCGCTAGCTTGTTTTAATAAGAGACTGGTATCAAACAGTTTTTCAGGCCTGATACCTGGGCTTATCGGATCACATCATGTTTCTTTGCCGAAATGGTGCCCGCCACCATTCCCGGAGCAGATTTGGCAAAAGTCAAAAAACAGAATGCTGGTGGGCTGGTCAGCATTTTTTATGTTTTCAAAGAAGTCATTTGTTCAATAGTCTTTATTCGGTCACAAAATTGACCATAAACATAATTTAAAAATATATTAACATCAGATAAAAGGAAGACAAATTTTAGAAACTAAATTCATAAAATAAAAGGCATCTAACATGCTTAGGAGCAAACTTTAGTATATTATTAGCACGTCATTTTCCATAAGTTGATGACCACAGAATACATTTTATACCAGCTAAAAGTTTTGACATGCCATAAAACATATTCATTCTAAAAAACCAACAGATATTATTTAAGGGCAACGGATGTATAATAAAATAATAAATGAAATACGTGTGCTATTAAAATATAATGTGTGAATTACTTTACAAACAGACAGTGGGGCATAAAACCTTAAAAATGATTATCAGTCTCATGAGGTAGTTATCTATCATATATGAAAACAACACTAAGAGATGTTATAAGGCATGCCTCTTCAGTTTGATTGCAGCAGAAATATAGTTTGAAAAAGAAGTAATTGTCCCTGATCCTTTTGCAGCTTTCCAGCCCGCATGGGACAGTCAGTTTTTAGGTTGAGCCTGGGCAGTGCATGCGCTGCTCTGTGAGCCGTGCTCTATTAGAGTATGTACTTGTAGCCCTGTCCATATTTTTCATTGGCTTGTCATTGTCCTTCGTAAACGCTGGCTTCTGTTTAGTCATTAGGCTTGTTAGTCCCTCCTTGGTACCACCCTGTCTTCATTTGTAACCTCCCATGAGCACTGGCCCTTTTAGTTCGGTTGTTACATGGTACGTCTTATTTAGTCTGTAAGCACTATTTTCTTTAATGAGTTTCTGGTACCGCAGGCACGAGTGCTTTCCTGCAAATTGCTTTCATGCAACATTCAGCGCGCCATGCGTGCTTTCACTTTTATATAGTACATATGATTTGTTGACTTGTTTATGCCTACATGGGTCGCCTTAGCGAGATCTGCGATTTTTCCGCACTTTATCTTTAAAAAAGGTGGATTGCACGCCTTTAAGCTATTAGCATTGTAAATGACACTGCCTTTTATTTATGTTTTAAAAACCAACACCTAAATAAAAGGCATTGTCATTTCCAATGCTAATAGCTCAAACTCGCGTAAATGCGAGACCTATTGTATTGCAAATGCCTGTTTCCTTCCTGGGACCATGGTAGACGGAAAAAAACGCCAGACATGACGACACCGGGATGAGCCAGTTGTCCTGCACCAGTGAGGGTTTTCCCAATGGCAGAGTCAACTGTTCCTCTGCCTTCAGAGACACAGCACTTTCTCTATGCGAGGTAGCGGGTACCGAAAGGTTGGTGGATAGGACAGCTGATCATTTTTGTTGGTTTCACAGTTACTTTCAAATTTTAAATGATTCCCCCGGAGATTAATGTGGCTGATGCTGGTGATCTTAGTGTACCTTGTAGGTTACAGGCTCCAGACCCAATAAGATTGCTGAAGGGTTTAATGAACCCAAGCGAGATGTGAGAACCGTTAAGGTCACAGGTTCATTCTAATCCCAGCACAGTAGCAGGCAGTTATTTCAAATGTTGGTGTGGAGAAATTAGTTTAATCTGCTAGGAATAGGTTATAATCTTTGAGAAAGGGATCAGTGCAAACATGCTTGCTGCAGAAATGTATGCTACTTGCAGAACGTGAGATCGTTTTAATATCATTCGGTGTCATGCCCAAAAGGATTAACCCACCTGCCACAGATATCTGCATGTCACAAGTTTCAGTCTCAGTAAAACGGCGTAGTTAGCCCAGCTACTGCAGAGATTTCTCCGTGGCTGTAGACTACAGGGACTCCGTATTTTTAGGTCTCGCCTAGCGACGCAGCGCGAAGCGCTGTCGCTAGCGAGACTTATTGTCGTCGACTTGAGTTTGGAAGGGGGACAGGAGATGTGCACTTTCCCAGACAGCCGATGTGCACGCTCACGCCGTCTCTTCTCTGGCGATGTCTTCTTGCGGTCGGACAGCAGATGTGCACGCTCACGGCGTGTCTCGCGCGCTTCCACCGTGCTTTCACTTTCGCGCGCTCAAACAATGCCCCCGCTGCACTCGTGACGGCTCCGTGGGCTGAATACTTTATAGTACCGGGAGGGAAAGGCTGTGGAAGGAGGCACCGGCGAGCATCCGTCCGGGCTGCAACTGATGTCTTCAGTTTCCTTCAGCAGCCTCAAGCGAAACGGACCGTTTGTCCCGAAACCTCAGATTACCGCACCATTTTGGATTGCACGTACGTTTGATGCGAATGTCTGACCGTCCTAATTGCTGTCATTTCTGACCAACTCAAGTGAGATGTAGTATAACCTTTATACTCACGCCCACATGCTGCGGAGACCTACCTGCTTCCCGGGTGCCCTGCCCATTCCAAGTCTTTTACCCCGCCCCCCCCCACTCCGCGTTGTTTCCAAGTACTATTCAAAACTATAAGGCCACAATCAGCACCTCCTTGTCTTAAGCATGACATCACTTCCGTTGTGTGTAGCGGTGGTGCGCGGTGGCTGGAGGAAGTAACCCTTTAAACTCGGAGCACGGAGGGTCGTGGAACTTTACGTATGGCCCCAACCAATGTAGAACTGTGATGTCTCGCCCTTGCTGTGACAGACTAGTGACTATTCACTGGCTCATGAAACCCCGTGCATTGGGGACCAGCTGAAACAAGGGCCACGAGGGAAAACTTCGATATGCAGGATTGGATATCGAGATGAACGGTTCGCCATAGGTGAGGGATGGTGATGCATGGGGTGGGTGCCAGAAGAAGAGAGCTGTCCGTCTGTTGCCAACGATAGAGGGGCGTGTGTGCGCTGGGACAGGCATGTGTGAAAGTTTATGAAACTTGTACGTCGGGGTGGGGGGACTAGTTCGGCTCTTGAAAGGCAAGTCACTGAATATTTTTTAAGTATGACAGGGCAATTTTGCACTCCTGATTGCCAGAGTTGTTTTATGTAAAGCTCCGTCTGCCGTTGGTTTTGTTTTAAAAGTGTCTGTTGCGATAGTCTCCAAAAATAAGTTTTTCATTATTAATGTAATTATATGTACAGACCTTTAATATTTTTACTCGGGGCTTTAGATGGAATGAAAAAACAGTGTGTGTGTGTGGAGGGAAGGGTGAGTCTCTCCAGGAGGCATGGCTCTTATAATTAAGGGCGTGGCTTAAAAACTGGTAGGCTAAACATCTGTGCTTAGCCAGACTGTATTTTACTGCTTCTGTCATTGCATCCAGATATATAATACAACAATACACCTACAACAAGCCACAACTATTGACTTTGTCAGTGGTTGTTGGTTGCCTAAGATTAATAAGCAACAACTATGGTTTCGTTTTATAGAACAATGAAAATGCTTCAGCTTTGAAATGAGACTGAAAGAACTGTAATGATTCTCTTTGAAATCACCTCAAAGGCAGTGAAGGGTGGTACTGCTTTAGAGTTAAGATGTTTTTTTTCACCCTGCGGGTAAGGGTAACAAGCATTTGCAATGCAATAGGTGTCGCATTTAGGAGAGTTTGAGCTATTGGCATTGTAAATGACAATGCCTTTATTTATGTGTTGATTTTTAAAACATAAAGGGATTTCCATTTACAATGCTAATAGCTTAAACTTTTGCAAATGCGAGGCCTATTGCATTGCAAATGCTTGTTTCTTAATGATATCATGTTTAGGTTGAGAGAGACTAAAAGACTCAGCGCATCTAACACAGGCTGCCTTGGGTTGACAGGTATCCTGTCAGCCAATCAGCTGCTACTGTGGTGTGCCCAACCAATGAGAGGTGAGAGAGCGGGGGTGGGCATGTCACTGCCTTCCATGCAAGCAGGGGTTGTGCACTAGGATCTATGAATCTGGCTTCTGTGCTGGTGGTGCCGAGTGAAGGCATGGGGTTCCGATGGACTACCACCGCAAAAGTCCATCACCCTGCAAAAATCTATTACTGTTGTCGATATCACACCGTCTCCTTTACAGTGTCCTGCAGACACTGGCTAGCCTGCTATTTTTTTCAGATATATGGTGTTGAATAACCACGGAAGCCGCACATTTCAGAACCCCATCAGTGTCTTATAATTAAGAAAGCACTTTTGTAAAGACCATTTTCAAAAATAATCTTTTGCGGTTATTTTTTCAGTACATGCAATTGTTTGGAGAGTTAACGATTTTAGGTTGTAGTTGTTTTCCATGTGTGAGTCGGGCATGCTGACTAGCACATGTCCAGCAGAGCCACCATAGTGCAGTCGGAATCAAAACACCTGCAGGGTGACGAGACCAGCACCAATGACAATCAAAACAACTCTGCTTCCATTGCCTGCCCAAATCACTTCAATGCCCGAGAAACGGTTCTTAAGCATAATTATCTGGCTTGAACTGAGATTGAATTTAACCTGTGTGCAGCACAAAGAATCGGGCCAACTAGATATTTTATTATTTTGATACCAGCACATTTAGTCACTGAATTTGTGAAGAAGTAAAACCGTTACTGTGCAGGTTGCAGTATCATGACTCTATAAAGCCAGTGGCGGCCCTCGACATTCATAATGTTTGCAACACAGAGGGTGGAATTGCACAGTGCCTGGTGCATGCTCATTCACAACGTTTTGAAAGAGGTCGGTACTTGTTTACCTGTCAACAGCATAGTTACTTAAGCTGTGGCTGGGCTGCTCCATATAACAGTGACCCTACTAGGTTAAGACTACTATTCAATAAGAGGAAAAAACAAAGAATCAACACAAACTAGCAATTTGTAAATGGACCCATAGCTTCATTTTGTTCAATTTTCACACTTAAAGATGCGTTTTTTCATCTTGAGATGATCATCACTGCATCGATTTTAAATATGCTGTCCTGTATAGTTTTTTTCTCTTCCTTATCAACAGGACCTATAAGTCGACTTTGCCTAATTATGGAACACATCAGCATAACTTTTAAAAATGATCGTTCAGCATTTGAATTGGTGATAGAGAGCATAAAACCAGGCTGTCCTTGAGTGTGTGTGATGTGGGTAAAGGAGACAGCACCGAAACTGCTTTTGAGAAACAGGTAGGAGAGAAGGAGCGGGATATGAATAAGAGAACACACGTGTATGGGAGGTTAATTGTGAGATGGGCAGATGTGTGTGGGACAGAAAAGAGGATATTTGAGAGGAAGGTGTGCGGTGAAATGAGAAGATATATGAAAGAAAGATGTGATAAGGGAATGCATGAGATGATCGTGAGATAACTGCCAGGAAGAGTAGTGTGTGTGTGGTGAGCTTGAGGTAAGAGAGGATAGAGCAGGGTATCCAGATGGACAGAAAAGGGTGTATGAACTAAAGGTGAGGTAGGACGGTAAGTGGGATAGAGAAAAGTAAGTAGTGGTGTGAGAAGGGAAAGTTTGAAGGTTATGTGCTTAAGAAAAGGAAGGAGGAAGAATAACTAAAAAAAAGAGTTTTAGAGTACCTGTAGGAAGAGAGGACAGTGTGAGAGACATGAGAGGGCCGGGGTAATTATGGAGCAGAGAGTACTAGGTGGATGTCTGAGCTCCCACAAACAAGGGTTTCACATGTATGAATAGCAAATGTGGCACAGTTGCTAGATTGGGTGGTAGGGAAAAATGGAACTTGAACTAGGAGGGCAAAAACCCTTGTTCTTGGCCCTAGGTCATTCAGAGTGATATGGAAGTAGTAGTGAAGAGGAAGTAAGAGGGGGGTAAGTAAGAGAGTGGGAAAATTGATTTTGACTGAAGGCATGTATAATACATTAAGTTGGGAGAGAGTTGCAGGTGTGAATGAAGATATCCCACCCCACTCCCGGGTAATAAGCTGCGATATACAAGTACTTGATTGATTGAAGAGTGTGAGGGAGTGGAGGGGAAGCGAAGGGGATGAAAAAACAAAGATGAAACAATGAAATGAGTAGGAACGGATAAATGTAAAAGGAAAAGGTGAATATCAGGTGAGGCAAGAGGAAACAGATTAAAGGAAGAGAATGAATAGAGCGAAAGGGGGATATGTACTAGATGGAGAGACCTATAGAGGAAGTAGGGGCAAATACCAAAGAGAAGCATGGAGGTATTTTCTTGACATTTTGTATTAAAATTACCATACTGGGCTATTGCCTCATAATACATTCCCTGTCACACCAGTTGTGAAGGTCTCTGTACTGGTATAGCAAGGGCTCAGCATTTGCAGACTATAGCAGAAGTCATAGAAGACACACCAGGTCTCCGAGTGACAGCAGGAGGACTTTTGGGATGCTGACATGAATTAACCCCTAAGTGAGAATGGAGTCAAAAGTTTGTATATTCACTCTTGCGTCTCTATACATTCCTTTTAGTGAATTAATCACCTGCTCCAGAGATCAGTCTATAACCTACACATCACTCATACCTTAACTGTACATGTTCTGTGAGCATTGTAAGTTTGTACTTGTGTGCCTTGCTGAATATGTTCTGTGGGGAATAGAAGATTGCACTTGCTGCCTTATGTGAGAGGGAAGCTTGCTTTGCCACAGCCGTGCTGTCCCTGTTCTATATGGAAACAAAGTGGGCACTGCTGCTACCTGATTTGTATGTGCCCTGTGAGTATGTAAACTTGGGCTGCTGCCTAGTTGTACCTGTTTTCAGGAGTGATTCTTGCACACTTTTTGCTTCAAAGGTACCCATTCTATGATGAAAGAGTGTTTCCATTGCTGTTACCCTATATTTTGAAAAAGCAACGGATAGATTGAATGCACCTGCATAACATGCCCTATGTGTCTTGGACTGCTATTGGACTATTTGCTGTGTGATACTGAAACCTATAGTCCTGAGGAAGGTGCCTGACTTTGTAGGGACAAGATTCGTGCTCTGAAACATATCTACAGAAAATAGAAGCAGTATCTGTTGCTCAGCACTCCTGTTTTTAATCTTGCTGTTTGGAGACACCAGTAAAATGCAATTTTAGCTAACTTACACACAATTTTAAGTCTGACAATAACAAAAGGAGAAGATACATGTTGCAGTATGGGATATAATATCTCCCAAACTAGGAAATGCAAAACTATGAGATTGTACAGCCAGTGTACAGTAGTATGTAGAACCTATTGAAAAAACATACCACACTAGTTTGGTGAGGATTAATCACCATATGTAAGTACAGGAATATATGGTAAATTCCACAAGAGGTTTGGCTGTTTCTTCCAGGAGTGTTGTACTTCTAGTATGCTTTGTCTATTTAGGGATGGCGTACAACCGTCCTTTAACTCGTCTCATTTCTTTTTAACTGTTGGCTACTTGTGTTGTACCTGTTCTGTTCTGCATGAGTAAGAAGACTGTGTGATTTTCCTACTGCCACTTGCCCTTTACTTGTTTTTGTGTCGGGGAAGGTTGCACTGCTGCTGCCCATGTTGTACCTTTGTTGTGAAGCTTGATATTAAACACGCAAGACAACATAATTTGCATTGGCCAAGCTTGTTTTGATTTATGATGTGAATGAAAGAGTCAACACTCACAAAATATGTGAGCAGAGTTTACTTTTACATGTGAAACAGGCAGTTTTTTATATGGATCAGACAACTGTAAGATTTTAAAGCATAGCTGACAAGCAGATCATGTAACATATTACACCCTTTATCCAGTTCTCGCATTTAAGCTGAAAGCACTTTACACAGTGTTTTTTTTTTTTTTTTTTTTTAGCCCATAGTGATCGTGTTAAATATAAAACTCCAAGTCCCACAATGCAAAATGTTGTTCGCTGATAGTGTTATGTGTCACAATGTCACTTAGCAGATTTGTAAAATGTAATATAAAATGTAGCTCCTAGCTTTCTGTCATTTATCTTGTAATCAATCGAGGGTTAAAAAGCCAAGTGGGTGAGAAGGCAGATATAGCCTGCTAATGGGCTAACAATAACAATTCTTAGAAATAAGAACCTGGCATGCTAAAAAGACATTACAAGAACAGTGTGAGCACCAGCTGAACATGTCTGAAGAGACACTAAGAAAGGAAAAGCAATGTGCTTGTACTCCTCTTCTTGAGCCTATCCCTGGTTGGTATGATTTATTTGGAGGACCTGCAACACAACTATGATGCCCCCTGTCTAGAACCAGTGCAGCATATTCTGCCCTGCAAGGGCTGCCAATTTGTAAAGCACTGTAAGGTGAAAAATAGTGTGTCACGCTAGTTTGAGCTTGCTGATTGTCCCTGTACTGCCTGTAAAATTTTGATGTGTAGATTGGTGCTAGACAGGAGTGGTACAGAGCATAATTGAACACGGGAACAGTGTTTTAAGTTCAGTCTTTTGCTAGTTATTGTTATTTGACATTCCATTGCACAATCTGGCAATGACAAGGTTTTGCAGCACTTTTCAAGTGCGTTGATCTCATCTGGGTCAAAAGCCACACTGCCACTTTGTCTGTGTCACCTATAGAATGATGTTTTCTGTGATGCCATGATCTGGCCCAAGGTCGTGTTATGTGATTTTTCAGTGATGTCATCAAAATGTTAATTGGTGGTCTAAAAAACACTTTTTGTTGCAGTAAGTTGGCAAGCATGTCCTACATAGTGATCCTTAATGTATTGTTTAAAAGATACTTTTACAGCCCTGCCAAATAAAACTCATCAGGGGTTAGAATAATGCATTTCAGTGCTGGTGGCCGCATCACCACACCACACCACAATGCGTTGGTCACCTTTTTAGATCGAGCCTAGCGCAGCGCGCATGCGCTGCTCTGCGAGGCTTCTTGTAACTACTTTGTGTGGGTCTGACTCCTCGCACGCATTCGATAGGCTTTTGCGTGTGTCTTTTTAGAATCAAAGCCTGCAAATGGCTAAAGGTGGGTGCATGTCCCACCTCTTCTGAAAGGTTCACTCCCACTGCGTTTTGCCGCGGGAGCGAGCAGCGGCGCGCAGGGCGGCAGCTGCAGTGCCTCCTTGTCTCCGTGTGCCCGCCCCACCACTCTTTGTGTCCCTCTGCCATCTTTGCCCGCCTGCACCACTCCTCTTTGTGGCCCTGTGCCATCTTTGCCCACCTGCACCACACCCCCTTGTCTCCCTGTGCCCGCCCCACCACTCCTCTTTGTGGCCCTGTGCCGTTTTGCTCGTCTAACTTAGAAAACATAAATCTGCGCTGGACAGAGGGTGTGAACTACCTTCAGACGTCCTGCTCGGGAGCTGCTGCCTGGGTCTGCGGACAACTCCGTCCGGAGGGTGAGTGTGTGAGTGAGGCCTCTGGGAGGCACTCCGACCCTCAGTCAGGCGCCCCTCGCTCTCTGGGGGTGCGCGGGCGGCCGTGAATGGCACCTCTCCTTTAGGTGCAGAGGAGAAGAGGGCTTGCGAGGCCAGCGCCAAGCCCTCTCAGAGGAGCCAAGATGACTTCTAAAAACCTGCCAGAAACGCTAAAAGGAAGTCAAACGAATAAAAGTTTGGAACAGGCAGTTCAGACGTCTCAAATTTCAGCAGCGAAGACAGCCCGCTGCCCCCCACTCGCCCCCTATCCCAGATGTGGCTCTTCCTCAGCCTTCCTCATCTTTGACGTTTATCTGTGGTCTCATTTTTTTGCTTGTTTAACTAAGTAAAGTACATGGCTATTACATTTCAACGAAAAAAAAGGCATTTCAGTCTTGGCGTCGCCACACCATATGGTGATCTTGGCCAATTTACATTGTCGAGATTTTAGCTACCTGGAGAGAGCAAGATACGATCTTTTCACATGGTGGAGTCAGCCACATTGAAACACTACTTGAAAAAACGTTGTTTTCACTTTCATGTCTAAAACATATGCTGTATTTACCATATCTGTGGCAGCTACGCATTAATAAGCACAAAAGAATACGAGGTTCCTCAATCAAAAACAAAAAGGATCTAAATAGATTCTGTTGGATTTGTAGGAGTGGAGTGACAAGTGCAGGTGGAGTACCAAAGGGGGAATTCCTCCTTTTGGAACTAGGGCCCTCACACCCCCAGCAAGCTAGGTGTCATGCTTCATCATTTGGGCCTGCTCCTCGTCGGGTCGGCGCTGCAATACCCGACGGGCTCCCGTGACGGGGCTCTTTAACGAAGTTCTTTTGTTCCGGCCGTATGGGTGTTGTGCAAGTGAGGGGCCAGGTGGGTGTAGATGTGAAAGGAATTTAAAACTGATACAGGAATCCTTTGAACAATTTTATTCTGGTAGTTTCCCTGTTCTGGTTAAAATTATAGGAGTGGGCGATAAGTAAGCTTGAAATGAAGCTGAGAACGCTCACCTCCTAGGTGGTTGACATGTTTCACGCCTAATCAGTCGAAGGGATCTGCCGGCGATTCATCAGGACCTAAATATGCAAGCTATCTACACATGTGGTGTGGTGTAACCTACCTACCACTTGGTGATGTAGTACGGATTGAGTTCGTGTACTAGATGAAACAACCTGCAAAGGAATAATATAAAATAAAGAGGCATTATTGCAGAATTAATAGCCCCCCAAATGAAAAACGAGGATCACTCCACGAGGTGGACTGTTTATAAGGCAGTATTCATTGCTGCAAGTAGTAAGTAAAGATGCTATAAAGGATATAAAAACACTGTGATTAATACAATGTAACTACGCATTAATGGCATACGCCCGTGTCGACCTTTGTAGGCGCCATGTGCTTCACTTTGTGAAAAGTAATACAGTAAATTTTGAGAAATATGCACACTGCAAAACATATATATAATATTTTTGATTTATATTAGTCTCTGCACCGTACCACTGTAATGCGAGTAACGCTGCCTTTAACATGTTCTCTATACATAAACAGCTACCCAGGACTGCCAAGTGTGGGGTTACACCCCTCCCAGGATGCTGGCTTTTCTTGCCAGAATCCTCACTAAATCCATTGGGAGAATGCACTTCAATACAGGGAATGCGCGCTCCGACTCCACTCAGTTCTCTGAACAGTGAATGGAGGGTCAGGAAAGGTTAAGTCATAGAATGAATGCATAAATACATTGCTGCATGCATATCCCTGCTGGTTTATCTTCCACTCATGTCTTTATTTTTAGCTATTCCTGTTCTTACTTTCAAACCGACTGCACACCTCACACCGTAATATTATTGCTGGCAGCTGCTAAGCATTGCTGCATCTTAGTTTTTTTTGTAGATTTTTATAGCGCAAACTCGACCCGAAGGTATTAGAGCGCTTTACATGAGCACCACTTACGTTACACAGTTACTTTATTTGCCCAGAATCACAGGCTGCTGTGCCGACACCGAGGCTTGAACCTGGTTCGAGCAGCTCTGGCCGTAAGCTTACTCAAACTTACCTTTTTCTCTTATCCTTATTTTGCTTTCTCTAACCTTCCTCTATTATTGCTCCCTTTCTGTAACTCAAAGCTCCTATCCTTTCTAAGTTTAACTACACTCCTCAGCTGTGCATTATTTCACTGTTGCTGCATGCATTTCCCTGCTTGATATCTTCCTGCCTTTATTTTCCTCTCCTTGTCCTTACTTTAAAAAACACCCGTACACCTCACACCGTAATATCATTGCTGGCAGCAGCTGTTATAATCTTGGTAACTGTATAGCTCATATAAATACAACTTTGACACAATGGACACTAGCAGTGACAGCTGGGATATGCCAAAGGATAGAATTGCATAACTAGTGACCCACCTTCCTCTAGGCATGTGCTGATTCACAGTACCACCCCTCATCTCCAGCAACTCTGTTGCATCAGCCATTGCATATTGAAAGATCACGCAGGAAAAGAGATAGACATGCTGTATAGACTGGCTTCTGGTGTCCATTGCATCTGACGTCACACGAGCCTTCCAAGTGTCTACCATAATGCCGCCCAGAAAGAAAAAGCATGCGGCCGAGGCAAGCATGTATTCCTGAATCAGACTGCATGACCCAGTGCGTAGTAATAGTATAGCTATTCAATCCCTGGTGGCACAGCACCCGGGATAATGTGCTGCATGACTAAACACTTATAAGGTCCCGAAGGCGACACTTATTGGCTATGCCAATGCTTGTTTTTATAGCTCCTGGGACCAACATAAGCTGCGCTGCATTCCTGTAAGGCAGTCAGAGAAGCGCTCGGCTAGTCCAGCTGCAGTTATAATTATCAGCTCATCACTGACTCAATCAATCTCTCAAACAGAAGTAACGTTAAGGTCTTGGCTCTAGCATTCAGATCTCTTTCGGTGCATAGTTTGTATGTATTAGAAGCAGGCACGGCGGAGAGAGAATGATCCTGGAGTTGCCATTATCAACAAACTGATATTAAAATGTATAGTTCGTCTTGCATTATTGTTCTAAGTCTAAACGTTGCTTTGTTTATACATCAGTTGTCTGTAGGTGAATGCAGTCCCTGTTAAAGCAATGGGCGGTCGTTGTCTTTACAAGTAGTACGTTAGCTGTGATCTGAATGTATTTCTAAGCACATTTTGAAAGAGTGGTATTGTATTAGCAATGTCAGAGAGTAACAATTATTTTGTAGCGTTAGGTCGACCCAAAATGAATGAAGCCAACAGCCTATTGGTGTGGTTAAATCTCTGTTATCACCTCATTTTGTTTTATAACTTCTAAGACCAACATTATAAGGGGGCTGCATTTATATAGGGCAGTCAGCACGCTTCGTGCTCCAGCTTGTCCAGCCACAATTATTATCAGATAATCACTGACTCAGCCCAGCGGGGAGGTGTGAACTTTTCTGGGCTAGTAATCAATCAATCAGTAGATTTCTAGAGCGCTACTTGTCACCCTTTTTGGGTATCAGGTGCTGGCAGGGTCCAGTTGATTAGCTGAATAGCCAGGTCTTCGGGGACTTTCAGAACTCTGGAAGAGATGTGGCGTCCATGGATGAAAGGGTAGCTCGCTCCAGGTCTTCGCTGCTATGCTAGGTGGGAGAAGGAGTGGCCTCCGCATCTGCTACGTCGGTTGCAGGGTGTGAGAGTTGGAGAAAGGGACGCGGAGCGGAGGTGTCTGGTGGGCTGATGGAAGTTCAGGCAGTGGTGTGAGTAGGGGGTCCGCAGTTGTGTTGGACCTTGTATGCACGGGTCAGGAGCTTGAATTGGCATCTCTTCTGTTCAGGGTGCCAGTGGAGTTCCTTGAGGTAGGGAGGGTTGTGGATTTGTCTACGGATATACAGGACGAGTCTGGTTGCGGCATTCTGTTTGGTCTGTAGTTGGAGGAGGTGAGTTACGATTCCTGCGTAGAGATTGTTGCAGTAGTGCAGTCAGCTGGAGATGAGGGCCTTGGTGATGGTGCGTCTTGAGCTTTAGGGTAGCTATTTGATTATCTTACGAAGCATGAAGAGGATGAAGAAGCTGGAAGAGGAGACGGAGTTGACCTGAGTCGTCATGTAATGGTCATTTATAAAGCGTTCTGTTACTCCGGGGAGTGTCCTGGCGCTATGCATCCAGGTGAACAACAACTGAGGGACCTCACTATTAGTTCTGATTAAAAAGCCAAGTTTTCAGTTTCTTCCGGAACTGGGAGGTGGCTGAGATGCTCCATAACTCCAGAGGGAGTTTGTTCCATGTTGAAGGTCCTAAGAACAAAAGGGCCTGCCTCCCGTCCTGGGCCAGCTCATGGTTAGCTTGTTATCCAGAATGATGCCTAGGTTGCTAGAGTGGTCTGTGATGGTAGGAGTAGGTCCGATTTCTGAGGGCCACCAGGATGTGTCCCATGGGGAGCTTTTGTTTCTGAAAATCAGTACCTCTGTCTTGTTCGTGTTGAACTTCAGGCAGTTTTCCTTCATCCATCTGTGTGTAAGACTGTGTCACCATGTGGCTGCTGCCTTATCTGCCACACCACGCCTGATGATTGGCTCATGCAAAGAGTTTGTTTTTGCAGCTCTGCCTGCTGTGCCTGTCTGTCATGGTGGCGCCATACGACCCCTGTGCTCTGTGTGGCACAAGTGCAGTTAATAATGCTAGGGGGCAGCGCAGGATGTTTTCTTCAACTGCTGCCAGACATGGTTTCTCTTCTCTACTCCAGCCAGCCCCTCCAGGCCTTCTGACATACTGCCAGGCCCGCCAGATGCTATTAACTTAAAAGTCAACAAGTTTTAGGCCTCATCTGCTCTCCTGTCCCCCCAGACCCGTGTGTGGGGGTCTCTGTAATCACGTCCAATGCCGAAGGCCGAGCTCACATTTTAAAAATGCTATCCAACCTGCCGTCAGCTGTCACAGGTTTCTCCTCCAAGCAGTGATGCTGGCAGTATGACTGTGATTCCACCAGAGCCTGTCAGTAGCACGTGCTGCACTCAGGGGAGTACGGCTGTCAATGGCAGCACAGTCTGAATAATTCAGTGGCCCCACAGCACACTCCAGATCCAAGATGTTCTCTGCTGGCCGAGTCTTAGCCTTCCCTAGCAGTCACTTCTGAGTTGGACAGATAAGTTCGACAGCAGGACACTATACTCAGTACAATGAGGCAGTGTTAGCGCATGGGGGTGTGTGGGGAAAAGCGTGGATAAAAAAAGACGAAATAATTCTGTCTGTATTTTTGTTGGTTTTTCACCTTACGGTAACTACATTTAAGGTAACAGACTCCCTTTAATTGTGAAACTCAATTGGCTAATGCAATCCTTCTGCAGATGTCTTTGTGTGTGTAACCAGCGACAAACAGAAAAGAATCCAGCCTGGCGGAGTAGGGAATAATAACGTGCCTACTTATAGAGCTTCATCACACCCTGCAACTACGAAAACTCTTTGACTGTACAAGTCATTAATTGTATCTCAGACAGTAAAAGATAAGTGTCACACACTTGGCTGCAGAATGCCACTCCAAGAGTTTGTTCGAAAACTTTCCGCCACATTTTGGAATGCTTAGACCTAAGATTAGCGTCCTCTGGAAGTCACTAGCTACTAATTTGAGGTGGTCTCCTCTTTCCCATTCCAAAATGGACATTTCTTCGTGTTTATAGTATGGATGCACCATAACGTGCCGCAGCGCCCTAAAAAGATTGCCTGTATGTCACCATTCCGAAAAGATCGCAGGACTTACATACTGTCAAAGGAGTACCACGTACTCAACTTGACCTCTCGGAAGTCTCTCCTTTAATAATTTGAAAACGGCTAATAGAGGAGTCATCTACTGCCTGGTTAATGCCGTTCCAAGATGGCCACTATTTTGACGCAGACACGTGGGTGTTTACAAGTCTGCGTGAGGGCGGTGAGTCAGCAATGCGCAGGCGTGGTGCGAAAACGTTGCGCAGCTTGTTTTCCAGAAGCGGGAAGAGCAAGGCAGAGAGAGCTGTGCAGGGGCGGCAGCGGGACTGCGTCACTCAATGAAGAGCTGCTTTCCTAGCCCGGGGCTGCGTTCCTAGCCAGCGCCCCACTCTCTATTGCAGCGGCTGCACTCTCTATTGCAGCGGCTCCGTCGCAAGCGTCGGGCTGCAGCAGCTGCGCAGGCGACGGCGTAATTTACTCCTTAGTGCGTCACGAGCGCATCTACTGCATCATCACAGCACGTCACTATTAACTGTCATTGCAAACACTGGAGGGGACACAGCGCTGCCGAGGGACGGGGGCGCCTTGCACTGAGGTTCCTTGCGAGCACTGCACTGAGGGTGGGCGTGTCTCACTGCACTGAGCGGTTATACGTTGCAGGAATTGCAACAAGGGACTGTTTTCCTGTGAGAGTTGTGTTTGGTTACTTGCATTCCACCGAGGGAGCGTTGTTCGCTGTGCATGTATAAGCTTGGGTCTGCTCGCTGCTAAAGGGGGTGTGTCTGACGGCCCTGATACGGGTGCTCCTCGCCAAACACGTGCTTTGGTGAGGTTCATTGAAAGCAGTGGGGGAAGCTCACAGGTAGCCATACACTGACTGATGTAGATAGCACATCAAACGGTGGAAAGGCACTGCAAGGATAGTTTGGTGCAGTGTTGGGAGAGGTTGGGGATGCGCTACACGCACTGCATGTCAAAGGACAACCTCTTAGAAAGTACGGTAGAAAGATACAGTGAGAAAGGGCTGCTGACGTATCAGGGTGGACAGCACAAGCATACTGCAAAGGAGTACAGCAAGCGTTGTGAGGGCGCACACACTGGGGTTGCTCAGAGTGGATAGGAGCCTTCCCTTGGCGCTTCAACTTGTTATGGTGGCTATTGAATAAAGGCACAGCGAGCATTGCAGAATTAGGGCTTTGCTAAAGCTTGCGCGGGTGCTTCTTAGCGAATAGACGGCTGCAGGCCGTCGGTGTAGTGCAAGAGGGCGCCCTCCAAGAGCTGAAGATTGCGGCCCTTGCCCTAGCGGGGCTCTGCCCTGTACTGCCGCTGTCCGAACCTACTCTTCTCTCCTGCTCGCGGCAGCCACCCTGCACGATTGAACCGCTGAGTCTCTTCCCGCCCTTCCGGGCCCTTGCTGCCTTCGTGGGGCCCCGTGTCGAGCCTCTTACACCGCCCCGGGCCTCTAGCCCCGACTGGTGCATGGAGCTGTCAGCCATCGGAGAGCAGGTCTTCGCTGTGGAAAACATCCGCAAGAAGCGCATCAGGAAGGTGAGGAGAAAGCGGCGCTCAAGCATCCAGGACTCCCAGCCTGTTTCAGAAACCCCACAATTTCCCCGCTTGGTCACTGAAGTCCACGTGGATCTCTGTCATCTAATTACTTATTGTGCATACTCCAATCTTTACATGGGCCTGCATCTCCCCTGGTGTTTTGCAGCCTGTGGCTATTGCCTGAAAAGCCCGTTAAAGGGACCTCCCCTTCACACCCCTATTGTACACCTGTAGAACCTAGCCACACCTAATATACATTGCCAGTTCCAGCCCCTACAAAATGGGTACTCACAAACTTTCTCTCAGGGGCCAAATTTACAGTGTGGTTTATGGCCGAGGGCCGCTCCTGTGGGGGCGGGGTCAATGCGGGGCAGGGCTAGAGCAAAAAAAAAACTGTGACCATGAGGTTGAACACAGGCCCCTGCAGCGGACGCATTAGTCCACTGAGCCACCAGACCCTGCATACACACATCTCTCTCTCTGTGTTTTTGTCTCCATCTGTCGCTATCTGTCTGTCTCTATTTGTGTCTCTATCTGTCTGTCTTGATCTCTATCTGTCGCTGTCTTTCTCCGTCTGTCTCTGCGTCTATCTGTCTCTGTCCAAACAGGAAGCTTCCCAAATGCCCTTTAAAAGTCAGCTGTGAAAGCGCTTACAGCTGACTTTTAAAGGGCCTTTTGGGAAGCTTTCCGATGGTGCCGTGACATCAGAGGCCGGCAGTAAACACACAAGATGGCCGTAAGAGCATACGTAGTGAATACCTATTTAATAGGTATTCACTACGTATGCTCCTGCGGTCATCTTTTGTGTTTACTGCCGGCCTCACTGGAAACGTAGAAACGGCAAGGCAAGGTCTGTGGGCCGCCAATGAAGGCCTGCTGGGCCGTACTATGAGTACCACGGCCCTACAACCTTGTTCTTCATGCCTGCTCAAATTGAGGAATTTACTCCCTTCCTTTGCCACTCTTAACGTATCATTTCACCTTTGCCGTATTCCAGTCATGGCGTGACAACCTTCAAATGATTCGCCAAGCTGCCTCCTCTTCTCTGTCCCATTGGAGCATGGTTATACAATCCAGGGCTTTAAGTGGACCGGGTCTGAGCACCGGCAGTTTTTTAAAGGGGGCCTCGAAACAGGTCTCTATCGGGCTCTGTTTTGTGCCTGCTGTCACTGTAGTCCATTTTTTTCTGGACTGCAGTGACAGCAGGCACATCGATGTGCGCGTGCTCACACTGCTCACTTCTCGCTAGTGGAGAAGTTACGGCATGATGTCATGCCAGGTGAGCGTTGTAGGGGAAGGGAAATCCTTTAAAGAGAGTCATTTTCTCTCTGGATTTCCCTTCTCTTTTTGAAACTCGGGAGCAGCAACACTGTCCTGGTGTCACTAGGGCTCTAAGTGGAAGCTTTTTCAATATTATATATAACAAGCCATAGCTGCTGCTTATTTATCTAATGCAACTAACAACCATTGACAAAGCCAATAGTCCTGACTTGTTGTAGGTATGATGTTACTTGTATCATATATGTAGATGCAATGACAGAAACAGCAAAATACAAGTGGGGGGGGCACACTATGCTAAGCACAGGTTTTCTAGTTTAAGTGTTTTTAAGACACGCCCTTGATTACATTGGCCACGCCCCTTTGAGAGACCCTCCAGTTTTTTCATCCCACTTAAAGCCCTGATACAATCTATACATCACTCGTCCTTCATCAGGTACGAGCTCCACTAATTAGATCCCTCGCACGTGATCCTGTCTCCCCAGACATTTTACACACTGTGGAGTGGTGCATTAACGCCAGGTGGAACAACAACCCAATATGCCTGTTCACCTTTTTATTTTGAAAACGTCTTGTCTCCGTATGACCCTTCACCTTGCTTATCCCAGCCATCTTTAGAACAAGTCATGCTCTCCCAGGGAGATTTTGGAAAAGTCTTAAACATTTGTTTTAAAAAGCATTTGCCTGAGGAAATGTCATTTGTTTGACTCGTGCGATCGATTCCGCGGACCCATCTGTATTTGTCACAAGTTACAAGATTCTGGCATGTACCAGAGAGTTCACAACCCAGGTAACAATGTTCATAAAATATATCCAGATTTGGTTTATTGTGGGATGTGCTGTCCTTCTGTGTGCATAACTTGAGGGGTTCACTGTTATTGCTTCAAGCTGTGTATGGCTTCAGTTGGCTTGGCCAAGATGTTCACTAGGTGTCAGAAGGGATGATGATGTCGTAATGTACCCAAAGGGTGGACTGGGTAACAAGATGGAAGGCAGCACTCTGTCCTCGAAGAAATCCTAGAAGGGTAATTTCAGTTTATATGAGATCACACTTCCTAGAATGATTTGCTGCTGAGATGTAATGGGCCTACTGGAATTACTTTGTGGCTGTGCTGAAATAGCACCTCACTAGGTGATGCAATTATTTAAGTTTAAAAAAAAAATTGTAATGCAGAAATATCGGGCCACAAAATGCAGACTGTTTAAGACATCGGAAACAAAGATTTGTTGGGAAGACAGGCAAGTTAAAAGACGAAGAGTAAGATTACCTATTTATCTAAATATATCTTGTGGGTATGTAAATATTACATTACACAGTGGCTCTTGCCACTGTGTAGTTATGGTGCAGCTGCATTTTCTATTGTTTTTTTTTGTTTTTTTTGTGCCCCCCCCATGACTTTGGATCCTGTGGATGGATTTGCACAAAATTTGGCATATCACAGGGTTAATCACTTAAGGTCCGGCATGCCGATTTTCGTGCAGATAAGTGCAGGGAAATAAAGTTAAAGGTGGGGATGTTTAAAAAAAAAAAAAAAGGGGGGTAAAAAGTAATTTCTTGAAAAAACAATGGGAGAGCAAGGGATAGGGCTAAGGGGCGCATCCTGTTCCCCTGAGGTGTATTAAACTTAAACAATATGGACGAACCCACTGATTGTAGGTAGATAAGTCACTATGTGTAGTCTGAACTTGGACCCATTCGGTGTTCTTAAAAGACCCCTCACACACCAACCTAGTTGGTGTCATGCTTCATCATTGGGGTCCCAACCGGGCGGCCGAGTGCCCCCGGTTGTGCTACAACGCCTGATTACAGCGGAGCTGGTGTTGGTGCATAAAATGTGATGTGAAGTGAGTTTACAGTTAAAAATATCTCTGAGAATCCTTGCCTCTAATTTTAATGTTGGCGGCTCAGGATATGACTAAAAATAGATGTGTAGTGCAACTATTCATGGAATATTACCATTAAGTTGACTATGTGGTGGTCTACATGTTTCAGCCCCTAAGGGAGGTAACTGGGGCTTTCTTCAGGACCAAGTGAGTGATGGGTGAGTGGCAAAGAATGCCACGTGAACATCAGTGCGATACCTACACACGCGCTAAGGTGTGTGGTAAAAGGTCGGCGTACTCACGGATACTTTAAAAAGCAAAAATTCAATGCTAGTGGGTTATTGGCAGATATCGAGGCTCGGGGTGGGGTACTCGTCCAAGTGTTCCAATTTGGAAGTGGAGAGCGTCCGCTGTGAACCTAATCTGGTCCGTGACCAGCCGGGACTCCGGGGGACCAGATTAGGTTCACAGCGGACGCCTCTCCACTTCCAAATTGGAACACTTGGACGAGTACCCCACCCCCGAGCCTCGATATCTGCCAATAACCCACTAGCATTGAATTTTTGCTTTTTAAAGTATCCGTGAGTACGCCGACCTTTACCACACACCTTAGCGCGTGTGTAGGTATCGCACTGATGTTCACGTGGCATTCTTTTGCCACTCACCCATCACTCACTTGGTCCTGAAGAAAGCCCCAGTTACCTCCCCTTAGGGGCTGAAACATGTAGACCACCACATAGTCAACTTAATGGTAATATTCCATGAATAGTTGCACTACACATCTATTTTTAGTCATGTCCTGAGCCGCCAACATTAAAATTAGAGGCAAGGATTCTCAGAGATATTTTTAACTGTAAACTCACTTCACATCATATTTTATGCACCAACACCAGCTCCGCTGTAATCAGGCGTTGTAGCACAACCAGGGGGCACTCGGCCGCCCGGTTGGGACCCCAATGATGAAGCATGACACCAACTAGGTTGGTGTGTGAGGGGTCTTTTAAGAACACCGAATGGGTCCAAGTTCAGACTACACATAGTGACTTATCTACCTACAATCAGTGGGTTCGTCCATATTGTTTAAGTGTAAAAAGTAATTTCCCAAGTTGGCTCCCACAGGAAACTTTGCTTTTAGCTACAGCCCAAACTGCTGAATGGAAAATTACACCAGTTGGCATGAAAGTATAACTTTACTAAAAAGCGTGCTTTGGTGTAAATCTGTTCAGTAGTTCTTGAGATATTAGAATGTAAAATATTATTTAGCAGGCTTTAAAGGGTTAATACGCTTGTATATACCTGCCTTAATAACCTGAAAGCCATTCCTGTCAGTCAGGTTTTTAATTTTTTAAGAAATGTGATTAGCTTAATAAGGGCTGAGATTTTTTTCAGCTATCTTGAAGCTCGAGTCAACTCCAAAGTGACTCGGATGTCTGCTGTAATCCACATAAGACACTGAGGCAGGTGACGGTTCAACAAGGTTTATTCACCAAAGCACGGAGTCGCAGCGTCCCTCACGCCTCAGCCAGCCGTAACTGACAAACTGCCGAGGTCACGAGGCACACCACGCAATATCAGAATGTTCGCATGGAAGCATTCCACAGAGGCGCGCGGCCTCAACACAAGTGAAATCATAACATACCCCCCTTTGTTCTACACGCAGGTAGAATAATAAAACACAGAATGGCTAATAACAGGAAAGGAGAAGAGGGGGAAGAGCAAAGAAGAGAAAGGGCTAACCCACTAGGAAATCCTGTAAGTGATGGGGAGGCACTTTGACCCGTAAGGGTCTTTGACAACGTTGAGTGGTTTGTGAAGGATGTAAATCTTGATTTTCATCACTGTGGCCCTAGCGAACACCTAAGTTGTCACCACTGGGACCAGGTGCTCTCATTTCTGCACAAGAGCGAGAACTGTTCAATAATTGATAATCATGCGCCAACATATAACCTGAACAAGAATCTCTACTCCCGCTAGCCCTGGGTGGATTGTCCCGTGAGCAGTACTTGGCTACTCTACGTAGATTCCACTTTTCTCCATTTGACAAAACGACATGCCACTGGTAAACTTCTTTAACTTGGAAAGGGCCACGGAACTTACACACACCCTTAACCCAACGACCAGATCTGACTTTGACCCAATCTCAAGGCTGGAGACTGGTGTGGGACATAGTCTGAGAGCTCACAAGAGTGGGTGCAGAATTGTTTTTAGATGCGTCACCCACACACACACTCTTCCCTTCCAATAACTCTCTGACCCAAGAGGGTACTAGTTTGGTAGAGGGTTTCCTTCCGCGCATGGCAACAAAAGGAACAACACCAGTAGTGGTATTTTCAGTAGTACGGTAAGCCCACACCAGTTCGTTCAAGGTCTCATCAACATCCAGGTTATTGGCGAGAGCAAGACCTATAGCACCTTTAATCATGCGGTTGGCTCTTTCTACAATACCATTGGACTGGGGATTATAAAGTGCAGTGAGAGAATGTTCCCACAATGGCGTAAGAATTCACTCATTTCACCTGAAGTAAGCTGCGTGCCATTGTCTGTAATAAGGACATTGGGATAGCCTTCTTCTTTAAAAATGCAGCGCAACACTTTTATGGTGATTCTAGTGGTGATTTCAGGAAGAAGGTGCACAATCAGCCATCTAGAGTGAACATCCATGACAACCATCCCAAACCTCTTATTGGGATGAACTCCTGGCATGGGACCAATGAAGTCAAGGCAAATACTATGCCAACTCACACCGGGATCGTGGATGGAACTCGGGACAGACTGTGGTCCAACCTTTAACCTCTTCTCACACTCCTTGCACTCGCTGCACCTTTCAACCCAATCGACCACCTCACCATCCATTCCCGGCCACCAAAACTCGCTCCTCAACCTTTTCTTGGTAATGGTCTGCCCCATGTGTCCCTCATGGGCTGTGTCAAATAACCTCTTGCGAATGCCAAGGGGAGGGACTATCTTATCACCCCGCATGATAATCTGGTCTGCTACGATAGATAATTCGTTGATGATAGAATTAAAAGGTCTCACATTACAAGGCAAGGTGCTCTCTCTGCGCCCTCCTTTAAGAATGAGGTTGAGGACGGCCTTGAGTACCTCATCCTCCGACATGGCACTCGCCCACTCTTTTTTTGTTGACCACCCCACAACTCCATTGAACAACATCTTCCACACATGAAATGGCCCCTTCTCTTGCACTCTTTGTGACCCCAATCTTATCCACTTTTTCCCACTCTAAAGGCAAACGTGATGAGCAGTCTGCCTGGACATTGCGCCACTCAGAAATGAACTCTATCTGAAAGTTGTACTCTTGCAACCTTGAGGCCAGGCGAGCTAGTCTGGCTGATCCCTTTCCGGTCCCACCAGGTGACAAAATTTTTAGTAGGGGTTTGTGGTCTGTATGGAGAAGTATCTTACGTCCCCAGACATATGTTCTGAAATATTCAACTCCCCAAGTGGCAGCCAAAGTTTCTTTTTCTATCACAGAGTAATGACGTTCAATGGTTGTCAAGGTGTGTGAAGCGAAAGCTACTGTTTTTTCAGCAGTACCATCACTCTGTGATAGGACAGCACCAATACCAGTGTCGCATGCATCAACTGTGACTATAGTCTTAGCATTAACATCAAAAGGCACTAGAATTCCTGCATCACAAATTTCATGTTTGATGTTTTCAAAACAGGTAAGCTGGTCTGTACCCCATGTAAAGTTCACACCCTTCCTCATAAGTACTTTTAAAGGTTCCGTTTTGCTAGCAAAATTTTTGACTAATTTGGAATAATACTCAATTAGTCCAAGGAAGGACCGCAATTGATCCTTAGTACAGGGAGTGGGAACCTCCCTTATGGAGGCCAGCAGATCCCTTTTGGGTTTAACTCCTTCGTTGGATAGTGAGTGTCCCAAGTACTCCACTTCCGTGACGAGGAAAGCACATTTTTCTCTCCGAAGCGTTAAACCAGCCTCTAGAAGCCTTGCAAGAGCATCCTTAAGCGCCAAGTTGTGACTCCTTTCACTATCACCAAAAACTAGGATATCATCCTGGAAGTAGATGATGTTCTTCATGCCCCTAAACACTTCAGACACCATCCTCTGAAAAACACTGGCGGCAGAGGATAGTCCAAATGGCATCCTGGTGAATTGGAAGATGCCTTCCATGGTTATGAAAGCTGTCAAGTGTTTAGAGGAGTCATGCAACTGTATTTGGTGATAAGCGTGACGAAGGTCCAACTTAGTAAAAAACTTTGCCCCTTGCAACAACAAGATAAGCTCGTTAATGTTGGGCAGGGGAAAGGTGTCAGGAATTATATTTTGGTTCAAACTCCTCAGATCAACACAGAAACGCAAATTACCATCTGCCTTCTCTGTGATGACGACGGGAGAAACCCATGGAGAGCACTCAACAGGTTCAATGATCCCATTGGATAACATTTCATTTAACATCTTTTTGACTTCGCCCCTTACCATAATGGGAACTCTTCTGAGCTTATGCTGGACTGGGATGGCTCCAGACTTGAGTTTTATCTCGTGGACGTAACCCTCAAGGTTACCAAGTTGGTCTCTGAACACTTCCTTGGCACCCTCCAAGATGTCCTCAACAGTGAGTTCATCTACGACCATGACTTGCTCTACACCATGGGGTTCAATCTTGATATGTAGGTCGTACTAATGGTACCAACCTAATATGGGGGGCCCAGATTCAGCTACATAAACTTTACCTTTAACAGACCTATTTTTAAAATAAATATCCGCCAACATATAACCCAGTATGTCTATCTGCTCTCCTTGATAACCACCTGGGTTTATGTCTTTGGGTAACAAGCAAATATTGGGCCATTCTTGTTCGTATATCCTCTTAGGTACGATGGTGTACAACGACCCCGAATCTACCATAAGATCAACTTTTCTGTTAGCGATGACAAATTCTGCCTTGGGTCGGTGTCTTCTCTTATTATCAAAACATGAAGAGTGGGTTGTAAGAACTTCTTCATTGTCACCCTTCTCGATTTGGGATGGTTCAACGCAAAGGATTCTGTCAGGCCTAGGCAAGCATTCACTGTAGTAGCTATCTTCATTCAACAATGCCACCTTTCCTTTTGTTAACATCGACACATTTTAGCAAAATGGCCTCTGCGGCCGCACTTCATGCACTATTTGCCTACGGCCCAGCAGTTTTTTGAATCAGCTGTGTGATATGTGCTACCACACTTGCTACACATCCTATTGCTAAACTTATTTGGAAATGGCCTGCTGCCAGAACAGCCCTTATTACCCTTGCCACCATATCTTGTGGACGCAGCCACTTCCCCTTCACTTCCATCCACTACAGATGTTTCACCATTGCCATTACTGTTCAATTTAGAATCTCTACGGTCCATCTCCTTCATGCAAAACTCTGACTCTTCTACTATCTTTGCTATATCAATGGCATCTTTTAGAGTGGGGTTCTTTGCAGCCCACAGCCGTTCTTGAGTCTTTCTACTTCTGCATTGCACTACAGCTGATCCCGTATCATCTCCTCAGCCATGGGACCTAATCTACATTTGAGGGAAAGTTCACGCAGTCTTGTGACAAAGTCATCAATTGATTCTCCACTTCTCTGTGGCTGGGTATAAAATTTGTGCCTCCTCATGACGACATTTGTCTCTTGCGCAAACCTTTTTTCCAACCTTTTTCGTGCCTCTAGATAGACGTCTTCAATGGGTTGGCCACGTTCATCAGTGACAACTGGGAGGTACTTAAAAATGTGTTGTCCCTCTTTACCTAGACTGGTAAGTAAGATCGCCCTTTTTCTACTTGAGCTAAAATCCTGAGCATCCAACGCCTCAAGATAGTTGTCAAAGATGTCGATCCACTCATCCCACTCAATGCTAGGACAACCAGGTTGAGAGAGAAAATGTGGGGGAGAAGAGATGGCTGTGACATCCATGCTTCAATGGAAGATGCGGAAAGGAAATGAGGCTTGAAAAACAAAAAACAAAAAAACTACCACTGGACAGCTGTACGCAAAATGTTCGCCAAAACTAATAAAGCATGACACCTTGAAGCTTAAAATCAGGAGGCTGTCACATTAACATGCTGCAAATTTTACGTGTGGCTGTAGCTTTAAGAGGAGAGGCTCCACTCGCGCCTGCGCGTCACTGTCAGCTGTTTAGAAGTCGATAGCACAGGAATTCCTCTCAGCGCGTCAGCTTCACCGACGAGCGGCAGCGCGTTCAATCAGCTGATGTCTCATGCTCGTTCGCGTTGAAACGGCTGCCACGCAATCCTCCTGCACCTCCAAGCAGAATCATAAAAATGTGCCCCCGTCTACCAGCACACACGGAAGTGTATCGTAGGAGTTCAACCACACATTTTCTCGCCCCTCATGAAGCAACTTCCGCGCTCTGAGCCGCAAAGTGCAGACAAATACGGCGCGTTGGGGGTCAATTTTCACATGCTCATACCCCATGAGCCACAATGCTCTCCTGGTTTAGCGGCGCGTTGGGGGGTCACTTAATTTGCACTTCCACCCCACAGCGGAGGCACGATGAGCGCAGGACCAGTGAAAGTTCCTCTGCACACGCATGGACTGTGCCGCTGACTCCGTGCTATGCCGGCTGTGGCTCGTCGCCAATAAAATGCTGTAATCCACATAAGACACTGAGGCAGGTGACGGTTCAACAAGGTTTATTCACCAAAGCACGGAGTCGCAGCGTCCCTCACGCCTCAGCCAGCCGTAATTGACAAACTGCCGAGGTCGCGAGGCACACCACGCAATATCAGAACGTTCGCATGGAAGCATTCCACAGAGGCGCGCGGCCTCAACACAAGTGAAATCATAACAATGTCCTGTTGTAAAAATGTTTGCACATCCACAAAGGCCCGCCCTCACAGGTGCCTGACCCTATGGGAGGGTTAAGGGGTACTGAAAGGTGTGGAAAACTGAGGGTCCGTCCCGTACTAGGAAAAATACCAAGATTAGCTAATGTCGCGAGTCACTTAAGATTCAAGAGTCGTGAGGGGCCTTTTAGGTCCCGGAATCAGCCACCATTTTGTGGTTAGCTCTCAAATCATTTCTGACTCGAGAGTTTAATGCTGTTTATTAAGAAAGGGGGGGGGAAAAAGCCTAATGAGTCTTTGACCACAAGCAAAGATCAAGCCCTTTCCCGGGCTCGCTCAAATGCTGTGCATTATAGGCTATAGATAAGTTTAGGGCGCAGGACGAGGTAGCAGGTCACCTGTGTCAAACTCTTACTATGTATGGCAGGTTGTGCACAGCGGGGTTGACGGTAGAGTGTTAGGCGCAGAAACCTGGCCCTCGGCCCAACGTCTGGAGCACAACCCTTTAGTGTGCTGAACGGTGGCCTAGCCGCACGGTTTGCCCTGTACCCAACCCCGCGGTATACAAAGGCAGTGAGGTGAGAGGGTTGGCCAACTTCTGAGGCACACTGCTGAAGTTCGTGTACAGCAGGGATTGAAAATTAAGTACTCCTATTTAAAAAAAAAACGTGAAGTTCGATGAAAAGACAGTTAAAAAGCTATTTATGGTTGTGGCTCAAACGTGATAGACCACTGAAATTTGCTAGTTAAGGTTGCAAACGCGCACAACACACCATAACTTGTGTTGACCTTCATGCTCAAAACTCTAGTTTTCGAACAGTCCAGTAACAACAGAGAGCGCAAAAAAGAAAATATCATGGCATGTGGTGCATGTTCTTGTGTGTATGTTCTTTGGTAACTATAACCAGCGGTTTGTTGCATATGAGCTAGAAGCATAATGCAGTTTTTAACTGGTGTTTTTCAGTCACTTTTATATATGAAGAATTTGAAAACGAAATGGAGGGGCAGCGGCTCACCTACGTAAATATTATTCATATTTTATGAATCTATTTAAAACATGAGGGGGGTGTTCAAAAACACGAAGAAAACTGTAGTACTCCCCTTAAAGGAAAAAGTAGAAATACAAATAAATAAGCTTGGGGGAAAATTTTAAGGCATAAGAAAAGGAAACACAGCTCCGTAGGTAATGCAAGACTGCCATCTACAGGGGGAAAACACTCAAATGTTTAATCATTTGAATTTAATTCCAAACATAAGAAGTAGAAGTACAAGAACTACTTCCTTATAACGCTCTTGATTAATGTTAACGGACTTATTTGCGTTGAAATAATCAGACAACCATTCACTGGTTTAGTGGTTGGAGTTAAAGTGGGCCTACAGGTCTGTCCTCTCACATAATCAGCTGCGGTTTCCATCCTCATTTCTCGTTTTCATCAGTCGCATCCCGGAGGATACATCCCATCTCCTGCCAGCTTTCATTGCATTGTATCGTTTAGTCCAGAAAAGGCCTAAACGCAACTTTGCTCCTGATCCTGAATGCATGTGCCATACCACTGTCTACCCTCAGTTTGAGGGGTTGTCATTATGGAAAAGAAGTGTGCAAGTGGAGTATTCCTGCCACGAGGGCTTGACTAGGCGACCTTGCTTTTGTGGGATGGATTGATGAAATGTACAAGAGTTGTACCCCCAGCCATCGGACTGGAGCCGATTGCCTCGCCGGATTGGTTTTGGTTAAACAAATGTACGAAAGGAGGCTACAGTCCCTCCATAATGCCCCCATCGTCAGTGGATGGGCCCAATAAATGCGTACATTCTGAGGAAGAAAGGTAGCCTCACACAGCTGGATCTGAGAAATACTGGGTGAGGCAGTCAGATGGAGAGGGCCAAACGAGGAACGGGCCAAAGCAGCCCATTTAGGTTTCACCCTCGTTCAAGAGACCCCAGCCCACTTAATACCAGCTGTATACCTTTGTGTCCATTTATAGCATGTACTGACACTTGCATTGAATAACCTCCTTTTTATACTTTATTTCTCTTTCTCCAGGGAAAAGTGGAGTATTTGGTGAAATGGAAAGGATGGCCACCGAAGTAAGCTTTATTAATTTCTTATCACCTTTTCCCATGCGTTAATAGTGCTAATAAGAAGAGTACTTCATATTATTAGAACAAAATTGTCCTGTTTATTCACAGCCCAAAAAGGAGCAAATCTTTTATCTATGGCAGGCACAAATAAGTCTTGAACTGAAACGTGCTAACGAAACAGAATATCTGGAAAAGTAAATTAAAACCAGAAAAATAATTAAGTAAAAGCCCTAATTTTAACAAGAAACTCAAGATGGGCTAACTGAATTTTTCTTATCTGAAAGATAACTCAGTTTCTCCTTAAAATATCAGTGCGAGGCATTCATGTAATCTAACTTTTCAGGTGAGTCTGGGTTCCAGAGCTTTATTACTTCCTTGTCTTAATATTCCCATCACCAAAAATAACGTGTATGTTCGCCTTTAAGTTCTTTGCAAGATATTTTCCCCAATGGAATCTGTTTCACAACTAATTTTCTTTTGCTGCACGAGTTCTTAAGAATGATATTACGAGGCTGAACGGAGCCGCCTGCTTTGGTCTTTTATTCTTCTGCATCTGAGCTTCACCTCATCTCACAGGAGCGCCAGCAGAGGCTTTCGCTTTCTACCCACAGCTTTACATTTTGGCAGGCTTCTTGAAAAAGGAAAAGCATACTTATAATCCTAGTTCTGCAAAGTTGATATTTTCATTTAAGTCATAAAAATTAAAATAGTCCCACCCATGTGCTTGGTCCTAGAACACTTTTTCAATGTATATAAATCCTATACATACTTGGGCGTACATGTAAGCAGTTGTAGCTTATCTAAGGCACATTTTTCAGATTGGGTTTATTTGTCATTTTTAAATGATATGATTTAATTTAAAACGGTGCGTCATAAACCTTAACTTTTCTGCATAAGTGTTAAAGAAATCCTGTAGGAAATAGTGGTAAATACTGCTATGGATGGCCGAAAAACTAGCAGTCGTTTAAGGGGATTGAAGCTTCCATATCTCCATATGTTTTGTATCGTGAGTTGCTTCAGAGCCTCAGTCATTTGTGATGGGTTTGTGGAATCCCACCTCTTAACCGTTCTAAAGTCTATGCCAGGGAACTGAGTAGGTTTGTGACTGGATGAAGATTCCTAAGAGACAAAACTAGGATTGCAAACATGTAGCTTTTCCTTCTGCATTGCAGACTTAACATTAATAGTCATAAACTCTAGAATTGCAAGAAAATCTCCATAACTCGCGTGAACAGGCTGGAGTAGGGGGTGTTTGGGGGGGGGGGTGTTTTGGGGGAATACACATGTAACACCAGGCAGCACATAACCAAAAATACATTCTCTAATGCTGCTTCACCTTCCACGATATTTGCTCCGGCAGAGTCAAGGCAGTAGTACATTGTCAAAGTGCAGAAAGGTCTGCATGAAGCTATTTTACAAATGGCCGCAAATTGGGGGGGAAAAAGCATTGGGAGCTGCTTTTCCTACCTTTGGTCAAATAAGGCATTCGCTTGCCTGTAAAGCTTTGTTTGATAGTGCAGCATCATGCAAGACACAATGCCCAAGGGAGGATGGGCTCTTTATAAGTAGAGACCCTGTTCTGATGTTGCCATAATAAAATCGAAGGACTTTTCTAACAGCTGCCATGTAGCGATCACTCTACTGGAGAGCTGTGATTCTTGAGGGGAAAAAGGCAGCAAAGAAATGGTTAACAAGAAAATCTGAAACCGATTTTGAAAGGAACACAGTATGGGGTTGGAACATTGCAGTTCCCCGAGTAGGTAGAGGTTCATTAACTCTTCTAGGTGGCTCTGTATTGGCTCAGATGGTGACGCTATTAATTTATTCAGATCCAAGGACGAGGTGATCTCCCAAATAGGGAGAAAAACTGCCTTAATGCTGTCCAACAGTTTCATCATAAGGGCTGTTAAAAGGATATCGCCGATATTTCCAGTATGCCATTGTGGCTGCCAGGTATACATTTATGGAGTACTTGTACAAGCCTGATTTAGCCACAGGCAGATTTTAAGTCCATGCGGTCTCTTCCAGTCAAGCGATGGTTGAAACTCCTCTGCTGAGACTGTGGATGGAATATCTTTTTCACTTGTAGGTGTATGCTGATTTAATTTTTTGGATTCCTCAAATGTTCATAATGGCCTTACTGTATGCCTTCTGAAGTCAAGGAGCAAAGTTCACTATTGTACGATTGGGGTGGTATGTTTGCCCCTGAAGTCAAGACAGTAATCTCAGTCTACTGAGTAGCTTCTTGAAGGGCCTCTTTGCCCACTTCTGTTGACCCTACAGCATTGAGAATCGGGGTGGGTGGCATCAATGGAATTGGGCAGCAGGCAAAAAGCATACAGACCTTTCCATGACCAATCATCAAAAGAGCATTACTGACTGTTCCTGGTTCGTGAAGGGTTAGATATTTTCAGTTTTGCATGCAAGTCTCTTTAAGGGAATCCCATTCATAAAGACATCTTGAACGTTTTCGTTGATTACCTATTTGAGATTTTACAGTCTCAGAGCACCATTTGAACATTTTTGACTTCTGGAAGCTGAACTGCTGTTATTGGCTTGAAATAAATAAGCCAGCTTGAGAGCAACAAGGTTTTCTATCTTGTGCTTTCTTAAATTGGGGTATTGTTAGTTTTCAGTGATTGTAGGAAAGCCCTGAGGGCTAAATGTGCTGCCCTAAATTACAATAGGGTGATGTTACAAGTCCACCCATGTTTAATCTGGCTTCTTTCAGAACGAAATAAATGTGCGGAGCTCAAGTGTGATGATCTGGCCCGAAGTTGGGTGATTATTTGGCTCATGCTGATTATATTTCTGCTATAGTGGTAGTTCTCTCCTCTGAAGGACTTAGTTTCAATAAAATGACCTGGCGCCCTTGGTAATTTGGCAGTGACAGCGTAGTCTGAATATCCAGCATCCTTGGAGGCGTTGTATGGAGTGCTGGCCTGACCTTGATCATCCACTTTTTCCAAGTTCTGATCAGTGAAAATCTTTGTCCTCTCAAGTTTACTGTCTTAGCATTGTGGAAGGAAAGTTAGGTTATTATTTTTTTTTGTGGCAGGAGCTTCCCTACGGTGTTGAGATTCTCTACCTCCGAAAGTTCTTTGCTCTAGTGCTGTTGATGGTGCTATTAAAGTCTTTGAACCCTCTGCTGTTGACATTCGTGCCTATCCCCTGGTTAATGAAGGGACTTGAAGATTTATAATTTTGTTCAAGGCCTACTAGCTTCATTGTTTCAGCCTCTACCTTAATGCCTTGCATTTTTTACTTATATGAGGACCGAAAAGAACACACTTGTGAAAGGAGGCTTCATAATCTTCAATTGGATGTCATGTGTTTTTGTTGTTTTTTTATTTTTTGTTAAATGTTTTTATTGATCATTTGTGTAACATACATATATTGGGTCACAACACCATAGCATAGCCACTTGCAGGGGAATATAGCGAAGCAGAAATAAGTACATATATCCATACGAGTAAACATCAAAATGTCAATGAACGCTTAAAGTGGATACATATGTCAATACGCCTGAGAGGCAAAAGGAAGACATTGTAGTACTTGGTGCTGGCGCTGTAGTCTTCCCTAAGGCACAGGCATGCCGAATTGGCCGTTGTAAATAAATTCAGTTTTTTAAAACTAATCATCAATAGAAAACAAATGCAGAACTGTGTTTCTCCATATAGCAAATGACATGTTGTATATCGTAAATAATCCCACAACTAGAACGGGAGCACTTAATAGCCACCAGCCTGTCAAAGGGCAAGAAGCCCTGCCCTGTGCACATTTTCTATGTCGTGAGTGACATCAGTGGTACCTAGGGGAGGTCAGTTGGGCGAAGAGGGGTGGGAAAGGGGGTATTAGGCTATGTCAAGGAGCCGTGGGGGGTCCGTATCTCGGGAACTCTGGGAAGTATTGTCCACTTACAGCAAGTAGTCACGTAGAGCCTGCCATGTCTTTCGGCCTGGATGTTGGGGGCTGCAAAGAGGCGTAGAACTCTCTGGAAGTGTCACAATATAGTAAGCTGCTGAGCCAGGTCTTGGTCGTGGATGGGTGCCCACTATCCCAGTGTATTGCGACTTCACGCTTGGCAAGAAGGAGGGCCATAGTGGTGAAGCGTCAAGCACTTTTCGGGAGGTCGTGTATGTAGCATAACAACGGCAATGCCTGGTCTGATACTGGATCGATTTCAGTCATCTGGGCCAATCGAGAGCGGGCCTCCCGCCAATATAAAGCAATGTGTCTACATGTCCATGCCGTGTGTATAAAGTCTGCTCCCGCAAGATGGCATTTGAGGCAGTTAGAGGGTCTTTTGCGGTCCAGTCTATGCTGATTATTAGGTGTGATGTAAGCTCTGCGCAAAAACTTGAAGTGTATGAGTTTATGATGGTAATTAGGTAAAACGAGGCACGTTTGTGTGCAGCAGGCTGTCCATATCTTGTCAGTCAGTTGTCGCCCCAGATCTGTCTTCCAGTAGCCCCGGAGTTTCACATCCTGAACAGGCAGTTTTAGTTTTGAGACGAGGAGACCTCAGTAGTCATTGTCAATCACTAAAGTTAAGGGGGTGAATTTCGTCTGGTGTTAGAGGAGAGGTTGGGACAATGGCTTGCAGCGCACTATGAATATGGTGCATTACGAAGCGATCCATACTGGAGGCAGTGTTGAAGCCGGCACTTGTGGAGTACGCAAGGGCATGTCCGTTTGGGAAATGTCCCCAAACGTTTGGAGGGTGTATCGCGCCACTGTGCGTTTGGCCAGGGTTTCTCAGGCTATGGGGAGCTAGGGGTTATCCGGCAATGCCAGGGAGGGTGAGTAGAGTAGTGTTCCTCCCAATAGTCGCTGGAGTTTCCTCCGTGCCCAGCATGTGGTGGATAAGGTCTGTAGCCCACCAACTCAGAGCGAAAAAGGGCATCTTGTAGTGCCATAATTGGAAATCGCCATTGTCTCACCAAGCCACCGCCAAATGAATGTGCAGTGTAACACAGACTGGGGAGTGGTCCAAGAGCATGCGAGCCAGATGTTGGACCGTGCCCAAGCATGGACACAGAGTCCTGAAAATGAATCCTTAATCAATGTGGGACCGTGTGTTGTGGGGGGCTGAGTAATGTGTATATGCTAGTGCCAAGGTACTTCGCAGTCGCCAGCGATCTTGAAGCTCATAAGTGTCACAGATGTCACATAAGATACAGTGCGAACGAGGCTTACCGGCCGGAGAGACTGTTGTAGTGTCAATGCAGGCATCCATCAGCAGGTTAAAGTCCTCTCCATAATTATATGTTCGAAGTCCATTCATCCAATCATGGTGTGTAGTGTCTGAAAAAACGTAGGTGAGTCAACATTGGGGGCGTAAACGTTAGCTAGTAGCACTGAATGGCCCACCAATGTCTGTCAACAAGACGTACCCGCCGTCCTCATCTAAAATGGAAGCTGTGGGGTGGAACAGGAGATTCTTATGGATTAAAGTGCAGACACCCCTTGAATATGTGCTGTAGCAGAAGTAATAGCTGTGCGGACCCCATGTTCATTCGAACGTATGAAATTTCCCGGAGGGGAAGTGGTTTTTTTGCACACACAAAAAAAAAGGCACTTTGCGTGCTGTAGCGTGAGAGATGCTATAAAACCTGCTTGCCCTTTTGTGGGTTGTTTAGGCCTCTGATGTTCCACGACAGGAATATGAATTCTGCTGGGTGCGGTGTAGGGGAGATGATGACTCCATTGAAAGGTGTGGGGATTTCTGCGCAGCAGTATGTGTATATGGTGGGATCAACGATTGACAATTGCAGAGAAACAGCAAATTGGAACTCGATCAACCCCCCTCCAACCACCCACACCAGGTAGTAACTAGCCCAGTGAATCCCTAACCAAAGATTCCCATAAATCCAAAAAACATGTACAATCATCATAATAGTGTATACCAATGGGGGTGGGAACACTGCGGCAGGTGACCCAGCCCATGGGCGGATCATTAAAGCAATAAGTGGAACGGGGCATTGTCAAGTGGGTGCGTTGCGGACCTGAAAAAAAGCGTAATATCATGGCAGAAAACAGAGTATTGGATCGTTGTGTGAGACACAGCAGGATCGGTCAGTGGAGCACAGTGATCACCCCGTGGGGAAGAGATCCGCACTGACCCACTCGGGTGTATATCCGGGAGCGATCTTTCAGTGTAGATCGCAGCGAGAGTGTACAGTCCTGCGGGCAGTGCTTGCAGAAGTCCTGGGCCACTGCTGGGGGTGTCGAAAAAGTGTGCCTTTCCGTCCTTATCAACCCTGACGCGTTCCGGGTAGAGCATGCCATAGCGGAGCCCCAGTTTTCCCGAGAGTAGCCTTGACATCTGCAAACTTTCGACGGACCTCCTGTACTGCCATGGTGAAATTGAGGAATAAAGAGATTGTGGGGCCCTGCCATTGTAGCGGGCCATTTTCTCGGGCCAATCTCAAGGTGACATCACGGTCCCGGAGATTGACCAGTCTGGCAAGTATATGGGGCGGGGCGGGGGGTGGGCCCAGTGAGAGGTGAGCATGCTTCACAACAAAGGTGGACGTAAAGTTCTGCCTGCCCAGCAAGTCAGCCAGCAGCCTTTCTATAAACCGATCTAGGCGTCCGGTGTTAGTGGACTCTGCCACCCCCAGAATGCACAGGTTGTTTCGTCGACCTCGTGCCTCCAGGTCCCCGTTCTTGATGCTCACCAACTTCAGCAAGCGTCCCAGCCGCTCCAAGTGCCATCTAGTCTGTTATGCCCCATCCTCGAGGCTCGAAATCCGTTCCTCTGCGGCGACTAACCTAGCATTGGGTAGGTCCAGCTGCGCGCCCATGTTATTGAGGTGCCCAACTAAGACATCAAATCTGTTGTCAATGGCTCAGAAGCCAGCCCTGAGTTCTGCCATTGTCATCCGTGCCAGTCAATTGTTTGGGTCCATTCCCTCCCCACAGCCCCCTGCTCTGCCATGGGCACAGGCTTCACAGCGTCTTGAGTCTCCGCTGTTTAGGATCTCTACGCACCATGTGTGATGGGGCTAGCATTGGGGAGCGGTGTTGTACTGCATGTGCGTTGTTCTGGTAGCCTGTTCCTCAGCCTCCTGGCTGATTAGGGGTGAAACCCCGAAACCGGTCCTAGGATGCTTGTTTCCGGTCCAGGGAGGACCTGGTTTGGCAGTTCGGGCTGGACTGTTCCCATGAGGCACAGGGTCAAGACTGATTTGCATATGACCAGGTCTGAACTGGGGTGGCATGGTGAGCAAAAGAACGATGGATTTACCCCAGATCTTTTGACTGGGGGTGAATGTTTTGATTTGTTCTGCATTCCGTCCATCAATTGTGTGTCTTTTGTGTTCCTCAGCCACGGCATGATCGGGTACTCCAGGACTCAGGAATGTAGCACTGCATTGTTAGCGGCAGGCAGACGTGCAGCGAGCGAGTCTTAAGAGGTGCGTGATTAGAAGGGAGCAGGAGCACCCCTGCATCGCCACCAGATGTCCTGGGCGTTCCAGCATGAGCAGCGGGCTAGGAGGCAGTCGGGCATAGGGTCAGTAAGCGCGTTGCTGTGTTGTGACACCCATGTCGTGCGACCCCAGTCCTATGTACAGACAGTCTCTGGGATCGTGCAGGTCGGGGAGGGGTCGCTCACTAAGGCACCATGGTCAGAGGGAGACAGGAGGGTAGCGACGCGCTATGGTGAATGTCTCTCTGCCTTACCGCAGGAGGCAGAGATGGTGGGGTCTTCCCGGCTTTGTAGCCCTCGCCAGAGATTTAGGATATGGAGGTGGCGGCCGGGACACAGGCCACCGCGCTAGGCCGTGTATCAGCCAGGAGGACCGTGCAACGTTGGGGCCCCCCGCACGGTGAGGAGATTGTGCACCCTTTCTTGCCGTCCACGCTCTCTGAAGGTACTGATGGGGCTCCCAGTCGGTGGCACACGACCGTGGAGCCCAGCCGGGAGGCTGCATACACCCCACACTCCTAGCCGGGCGGTGGATGGTCCCTGACTGACACCCACGCGTAGCCGGGAAGATGGGTCTGGGTAGGCAGGTCTGCCCTTTGGAAGCACGGACAGCCTTGTTTCTTAGGCAGACGAGTATTTTCTGGGGTTAGGGTAGAGTCAGATGGCCCAGCAAGGCCAGGTGGTCTTGTTATCTCAGGCTCACCTGCAGCCCCTGTGTCACGGGGATTCCGAGGTATAGGCCAGGTCGCCCGTTACTCCACTGAGATTGTCACAGGTATGCCCCAATATCTTCCCCAATCTGCGGCCGCCATGTGTCGCTGGCTACGAGGGGGCCCAGTTCACACCCTGGATGGCAGTGGAGTTGAGGTAGGACCCGTTCCAGCGGAGGATTAGGGCTGATTCCGCAGGAGCTTCAGTGCTGCACAGCCATCCTTGTCGCCGGCCTGTCCATGCCCAATTGGATGTAATGCTTGACAGATATTTAGCGTAGCCACAAAGATATCTATAGTGAGGGACCATGGAAGTGACCAGGTCTGCTATGTTAAGGGAGGCTGTAATTAATTGATTTGAACTAGGAAGACGTCTTTCAAGATCTCAAGGAAATGTTATTTCTTTTGGAAGGACCTCCGAAAACTGTATGTACTCCCACAATGTCATTTTTTAACATCCCAAATGTTCTGTAGCATTGGATACTCCAAGTGCCATTCCTGGTGTACCATACACATTTCTCCCAGTAAAGCCTGAGCATTTGCTGTCTGTCAGGAGGCATTAAAGTTCCTGGTGCTGGGGCATGACACTTAGGTTCTTAAGTCTCCTTTTAGGAAGACTGCTATTGTTCAGGTGACTTACTCTTATTCAGTAGTCTTAGGGCAAGCACAAAGGCAATAGAGATGTCTTGTTGAACTTCTCAGTTGCATGGGTTCCGTTATTACTTACACTGACTCCTGCAGAGTCTTCAAGGGGAATCAAGAGAATGTCTGCACATATTTTTAGCAGGTGGTGGATTGTTATTTGGCGCCCTGCGTGGATCAGTGTGTGGGACCTCAAGGTCTTGGATCTTTGTGGGCTGTCAGTTATTTTAGGTTTCTGATGAAGCACACCTGTTGGCAATTACAGATGTATGTGTGTATAACCAATGCAGGATGATTAATCTTCTGTAATGGAGAGACTGATCCCTTACTCAGGATGATCAGTGGTACAAGAGGCTTCTGTGGAAGCTGAAGAGGCTGTGAAGGGTTTGCAGTGGACACAAACTGGAACAAGCATTGGCATAGCCAATAGGTCTCGCCTTTGGGACCTTTTTAAGTGTTTAGCCATGCAACAGTTGATGTTGTTGCACCAAGGATATTGTGCTGGATAACTAAACACTTATAAGGTCCTAGAGGCGAGACCTATTGGCTATGCCAATGCTTGTTTTAGGTTATGGCGTCTCAGTCCCGGCTCCGCTCCTTGCCACGGTGTGTGATCTTGGGCGCTCGACCAACCGTACACTCTATGCCAAACACAAGAGAACAGGCTTTAAACTGTCATAGGGTGACACACGCAGGTTCACATGTCCACGTAAAAAGGACAGGCGTGCTCGGGTGCAATTTTAAGGATAAACACACCAATATGGTTTCTCTAATTTTGCAATAATTTAATCTCTTTTTTCTGTGAAATAAAAATGCAAATTTAATTAGTCTACAATTGACAGCAATTTTATGACATAGGACGCACTTATTCTCTAAAATGTGCCCTGGCCTACAGATATCAACAAAATTAAAGATCATAATACGACAAATATAAGCAACAATTGCGATTTATTATTATTATTATTTTTATTATTATTATTATTATGTAGCGTTTCTTACCAGTTTCAAAGCGCTGTAGCGAGAGGCTACTATGATCGCCTTATTGCTAGTTATGATGCCCCGAAGTTTTTTACTTTGAAAAAGTCCCCGGTTTCCTGTTTCTCACAATTAGTGCATGCGCAGCTGTAAAACAGTGAGCACTAATCCTGGCTCTTTTCTGTGTCGGCCTTTGTGGGTGTTTCTGCCAAACCCGGAAATCAGAGCTCCTTTTCAAAGGGCACACTTTGCTCACGTTCAGCGAGCCGCATTCTCCCTCTGGCCTCCACTGGATGAGAAATGTTGACATGGACATTGCAATATAGCCGTGGGTGGCTCAGCCTTTCAACATTCCATTTTACGTGGAGAGAACAGTAGGGGTGAAAGGGGGTGGTGGACTGAGTGAACACCCCACAGATGCACTATCATAAAGAATAAAGTCCCTCCCGCAGGGATCAGGTGGGATTCCGGAGTACTTTACGCCTCCTGTCCATTATAACACTTTTTCATGATATTTTGTTGACGTCCAATTACGGAATTTTTTGCGATCCCACGTGTTTATTTTGTAATACTTATATGTCTGATACACTTACTGTAGTGTCAGAATTTATTATTGCATTTACAATTGTTGATAAACTAAATATTTAAAATAAAAGGAACATAATTTCATGTTACAAACTGAGCTTTCTGGCGACATCTGACTATTAAACGTAATAAATGATAGTGGAGCACTCCTAATCTAAACCCTGATTCTAAATAGTAACCTTTTAACTTTTGTGCGCTACATTGGGACTGCTGACTACTGACACAAAACCCGCTCACGAGATGCGCTTTATTATTACAAATTAAACATGCTTTTTGTCTGTGTAACAAAATAACTTGTAGCGATGCCCACCAGGGGGAGCAAAATAGACGCAAATGTTGTTTCCCTGCCTTTACGTCCGCCCAGTGTGCAGCAAACGACGAGTGTGAATAACGCACATACGAAGCCATGCATTAAATTTATTGGCTTTTGATAAAACTACAGCCAGGTCCGTCCGTGTGGCGTGTAAACCCAGGTGGTTTAGTGAGCAGCGGCTCAAACATCTCTGTGCAAAGAATATCACATTGTTAGCTACTCTTAACTTCTCATCCGTCTAAATCGATAAACTAGGAATCGGTGAGTTTGGTAACTAGATCCTATATTATTTAAAAGCTAAAAGATAATGTCTGTTTTCACTTTCAATAAAATTGTTATATAAAAAATAAAAAAAAGCTAAGAGGCAGTCCGGTGATAGTTAGAGACGGTGAAAGCAATCGTAAACTTTCTTTTGTTCTGTCCTTCATATTGACGAAACCCTGCAGCCGAAGGTCTTTTTTTTTTTTTTTTTTTACAGGAAAAAAATGCGCGTGTACGTATACCGATTGTAGAGTCACGATATCAAATACAACACCTTGTCTTGCGATAGATGTACTGGAGAATTTATATCACAAGTCTAATGATAGCAATTTATATATAGCGCGTTCTGCTACAGAAGTGGCATCGTCGCGCTGAAGAAAAATTATAGATATTAAGCAACTGAACGACACTAATTTCACCCAGTCAGCGGGTGACAGTCTGGATTTAACCTTCTTGGCGTGAACATGAGACTGCTTACTGCACACAGGTCACAGCAGCTAGTCGCCCTAAACAGACTGCTCGACTACGAGGCACATAAGCGCTGGTGTTCATCATACGCAATTTCAAGGTCTTACATCTGCAGACTTAAAAGGGGCATTTTTATGAATTGTTAGAGTAAAAAACAAAAGGTTTCCCTATTCGGCTTCTATGCATTACGTGTCCAATTATTCGATATTATGAATTCGGAAATGTGAGTGAGCAGCCTATCAAATTCCTCATCTATAATTTTCAGGAAAATATATATCAATTGATGGTGAGAGATAGCTGTGCATCTTACCAATATAAGACTGGGATATAGGAGGAGAACGTATGTACAAATGTATTATCGCAGCTTACCTCCAAGGTTAGTTCTTCACTGTGCCTGGTCAAATCACGCTGAACATTTCCAACAAGCGCGGTGCGCGCGCACTGCAAGGAATGCTAGGTATGCAGCTGGCACCCGGCCGCGCTGCTGCTCGCTCCCGAGCTCCCTAGGTCAGGGGAGAGAGAAGGCGGGACATGCACCCGCCTTTGGCCAATTGCGTGCTGTCTTTCTTAGAAAGACGCATGCAAAGGCCAATAGTGGGAGATGGGGGGGGAAGCGCACAAACGTGTGTTCCGAGTTTAAAGTCCTTACTAAATGCCTCGCAGAGCAGCGAATGCGCGCTGGCTCAGGCGAGACCTAAAAAAGAACTGAGGTGCTTGAGCAGCTGCCAGTACAGAGAATGATAGGATAGGGAAGCTGCTGTGTTACTAAAAGAGCAGTGTTCTTATTTTCAGCTTTCCATAGCTGCTGCCTATGTTTGTGGGCCTGGGTAACCTTTCTGATACGCTGGTGGAATCTTGTGTAAATTTTGCATTATATGAAATTTCCGAAATTATGCTTTCATGTCGCATAATTGCACTTTGTTCAGGTTTTAGCATGAGCGCAGGGGAATAATGTGAACAGGCAGAACGTTAGTGGCTGCTGTTTGCAGTTTTTGTGTGCTGTGTTTTTAGCATAAGATGTTTGGATGCAAGGATGCATTTCATGCTAAAATACAGCGCCACATGCCAGTTTTGTATACATTTTCTGAAACTGCGTAATTACACACATTTTACCCACCCCTACGATTTTGCTTCGTGTCCTGCATGTTTTCCTTTATATTTAGGCAGCAAAGTTCGAGTTTGTGATGCAATGTTCTTGTAAATAACATTTTACGACATTTTAATTTGGCTGAATTTGAAAATGTACCCTTAGATAGGCTACACTATTTTAGCTACCTTCAAAGTGGCCTGTCCATTTGTCACTATAAATATATGGATTAGATATATATATATATATATATATATATATATATATATATTTGAAAAGTGTTCTGGGATCTCACTCAGCATGGAATTACTCTTCGGCGATTCCTAGGATGCAGAAACTGACTTGTTAAGCTCCAGCCAATGATGAGGGACAACATTTGCCTTCAAGATGTTCCCTGTAGTCTGTATTAAGAACAGGCTGGAACCTTGTAGGGGCGAAGGTGTTTCTTGACAGATCATGCAGTAAGATAACAAGAACCTTGCCTGGAAATAAGCATCTTCTAGACTACAGAAAAGGCATACTCCTGAAGCATTCCTGAATATTTTGCATGCCAAATCTGGTCTTTTTTCCGCGTACTGAGTCCTAAGTTTGTAAAATCCAACCTAATACTTCTGTATAAGATTGTGACATCCTACCCTAAAAGAGATGGGATTGCTAGACAGCATTAATTGAATATTGTTCCCACTCTTTCCTTTGTAAAACAAAAAAACAAGACAGAATGTACTAAAACTTGAGGCAAATTATTTCTGCCAAGTCTCTTCTTGCTGACCAACCTCCTGACAGAACACAGTCTCTCTGATCAAAGGAATGGTCCTAAGAGGAAACGACCCCTAGGTTATCTTCTATCTTCCACACAAACTGCTGGTCAACCAAGCCTGATTCATGAACTATTGCAGATTGGGCCTCTGGAAATAGGCCTAACATACTAATTGTCCTCAAACCTGTGACATGGGAATGAGTGTGAAGGAGGTTAGGGTATATTTGTATCTGCTGGAAACTGTTTGCTAACTCTAGAAACACTCATTCACCCATAAAAACTATAATTGAGCCCTTGTTTAAGAGAAAGGGGCTGGCCCTAGCTTAATGCTGTGACTAAGTTCTGTTGCTATCCTTGATATTTACAAGGTTGCCTTTCATGTGTATCCAACAAATACAGACGTTAGGGCATTTGTGCCCTCTGCCAGTAGCCTACCCAAATGGTTGGGAAATGCGTGACAAGGCAAAATAAGTGCAGGTATCAAACCTAGGGGACAACCATCTTCTGCACTCCCTAATCTAGTGGGGGAGGGGGAGTGGCTTTCACAGGGCACTCCACTACTTATTTACTTCATCTCCATCGACTGAGTTGTGCCATTCCTTCGCCAAAACCATTGGCAATACTACTCGGCCAGTATAATGTAACAGGGTCCTATAAATATCCTCATATTTATAATTAATTTAAAAGGAGGCTTTTAATTTGCGTTTTAAGGTTAGTATTGCTATGATTGAAAGGTGTTGTAATAAATATTGGGTGATATGGTTAGCTCTAGGATAACGTTACTGTAATTTTTATTAATGTAAATATAATTTGTTTAGGATTATAATTAAAATAATTGAATACCATAAAAATGGATTTAAATAATTACAGTAGAGTTAGGATTAGAATAAGGTTTATAATTATGGTAAGAATTCATTTAATATGTTAATAATATTTTAGTTAGATCTTTGAAGTTTATCACAGGGTTAAGGTTAACATGATATTAAGGCCACAATTGTTCATTTAAATTTGATTCAATTAATGTGGTTATCATGTTCATGATTGTATGTGGCGTTTAATTGCAACCACAAGATGGTAGCAGTGCTCTATAAAACAGAATGAAGATATGTTGTTTATAAAAAAACTAAAGTTCACTGAAAATATTTGCTTGTGGGTATATTTAGGCTATAAAACCATAAATTCCCAAATTCACCTGCTCTGGCACTGAAGCCAAATTAACTTTCCCTTAGTGTCCACCACACTGTTCCAGTGCAAGGGGTCACAGTCTGTGCATAGTTGAACCAGAGAAGAAGTAGACGTTTACTGAATACTGCACATGAACTGAAAAGTGTGAACTTTGTCTTTAGAGATTTTGTAGCCTTAACATACCTTTGTGTGGTTAATTGTTCTTTTCTGTATAAAAATATTATGGTTGCTGCAGGATTGGTTCTTATGGGACCCTTCTCTCACTTCATTCATGGATAATGAATAAATATCTTGTGAACTGCTCAAATTGCTAGTGCCAAATGAATGTTAGAATATTCAGTATCCATATCGTTCATATTGAAAAGCTGTAGTTTGTGAATGCTTCACTGGACATTAGGAATTTCAAAACCTGATGAAAGTTACCTTCAGTAGCAATTTTTCTGGTGCATATGTAATCTTGCAGATTCTTCACCTTTATTAATGTCCTTCAAAGTCGCGGGCTTGTCCAAAAACCTTTCCCCCGCAGTATGTATTCAGCTGCATCATGCATGTAGCGTCAGCCGCAACTCTGCCCGCTGGATAGGACTACATCAAAGTTTATTAGGTGCTTACTGTCATCAATTTCTGGTATTCTTTCCGTACCCCATGAATTAATGTGCAGTGGAAGGGAGAGAGCGTCAGTGACAACCACAAAACACATTTTTATACCTTGTTTTATTACTAACTCGCCATTTAGAAAGTAGGGTGATGAGGAATCTGCAGGAAGATTATGTATCCACAAGAAATAAGATGAACAAAGGTAAATTACTTTTTCTTCAGATGGCTACATCTTCCCCTAAGGATCCTCACCTTATGAATTGGTCTTAAAGCAGTACCCCACTGCGAATTAACCAAGAAAGGCATGCAACACAGCCCTGGCAAAGTACCTGTCACTGCTTGCTTGAACTGAAATGTGAAGCAGTAATGTTTAGCAGGGTTCCCTGCATGGATGCCTGTTAAATGTCAGCCAGCCATCAGAACAAGACTGGGGAGAGCTGCGAAAGCAGTCCTGGCCCTACTGGAATGGGCATGCATGCCCTTCGAAGCGTCTTTCTCAGATAATAGCCAGAGTTGGTGGCTGGGGATGAGAACGCACACACTACAGTGACAAAGCAGTTCCAAATGTCTGTATTTGAAGATGCTATCAATTGTCAGGTCCTCAATGAGGAGGAAGAACCAACTAATCTCCCCCTGCTGGAACGAGGACAAATGGTACAAAATGAGATCTCTGAGCGCTCCAAATGACTCCACGTTGAGTTTGTGATATCAACAGTCTTTATTTTCGCGATGTCTCTCAATTTCGTCCTCGCCAACACATGTTTCATCTCACGCTGCAGATGTCTCAGCTAGACTTCCTCAGGGCTACAATTATAAATGTATATGATTTTAGGGAGGAGTCCCTTGGAAGGGTGTGTCAGAAAACGATCTCCCGGGTCAAGGTGACTCATTTACCCTGTGCACAAGTTAGAAGTGATCTATCATAGTAGAGAGTATATAGTATACAAGTCATAATAAGGAAGTCCTTGGTATAAGTATCTTAAACCACCTGTAGATGTCCAAAGTCTATATCAGTCACCCAAAATTACCAGGGATTGGTTATGTGTAATTATTAGTCTTAAATAATCACCAGGGTTTGGATGTCATAAAATGAACAGGGCTCACCTGGTCTGGTGTTCCTTTGACATTAATTATATCCTGTGTACGTAACTGTAGTTCCTAAAATTACATGGAATCTCCATTATTGATGTAAACTAATAAGTTTGATATTACTAGGTTCGATGTACAAGCTCCTTGTTTCCGGTCCAGGGAGGACCTGGCTTAGCAGTTCGGGCTGGACTGTTCCCATGAGTCACAGGGTCGAGACTGATTTGCATATGGCCAGGTCTAAACTGGGGTGGCATGGTGAGCAAAAGAATGATGGATTTAACCCAGATCTCTTGACTGGGGGTGAATGTTTTGATTTGTTCTGCATTCCGTCCATCAATTGTGTCTTTTGCTTCCTCGCCCTAAGTGCGCCGGGTATGCCCAGACGTGGGTCCCGGGCTCACTGTGCCACTGGATTCAAGCTATCCTGGCTGAAGAGGGGTGAAACCCCAAACCGGTCCTAGGGTGCTGGTTTCCTGTCCAGGGAGGACCTGGCTTAGCAGTTCGGGCTGGACTGTTCCCATGAGGCACAGGGTCAAGACTGATTTGCATATGGCTACGTCTAAACTGGGGTGGCATGGTGAGCAAAAGAATGATGGATTTAACCCAGATCTCTTGACTGGGGGTGAATGTTTTGTTCTGCATTCCGTCCATCAATTGTGTTCTCGCCCTAAGTGCGCCGGGACGTATGCCCAGACGTGGGTCCCGGGCTCACTGTGCCACTGGATTCAAGCTATCCTGGCTGAAGAGGGGTGAAACCCCGAAACCGGTCCTAGGATGCTTGTTTCCGGTCCAGGGAGGACCTGGCTTAGCAGTTCGGGCTGGACTGTTCCCATGAGGCACAGGGTCAAGACTGATTTGCATATGGCTACGTCTAAACTGGGGTGGCATGGTGAGCAAAAGAATGATGGATTTAACCCAGATCTCTTGACTGGGGGTGAATGTTTTGATTTGTTCTGCATTCTTTCCATCAATTGTGTGTCTTTTGCAAAGTCTATATCAGTCACCCAAAATTACCAGGGATTGGTTATGTGTAATTATTAGTCTTAAATAGTCACCAGGGTTTGGATGTCATAAAATGAACAGGGCTCACCTGGTCTGGTGTTCCTCTGACATTAATTATATTCTTCATATCCTGTGTACGTAACTGTAGTTCCTAAAATTACTTGGAATCTCCATTATTGATATAAACTAATAAGTTTGATATTACTAGGTTCGATGTACAAGCTCCTCTCTTACCTTGTTGTACCTGCTTGTCGTGTATTTGCTAGGTCGCTGTTTTAAAATGGTTGGTCCAATCTCAGTGAATGAATGTATATTCTAGTGAGTTACTTTCGAATTCCCTAGCTGACATACTCCAAATTCATCATTATTTACTCTGACAAAATAATGTGTCGCCACTTGGTAATAACAAATATCTACCCAAATCGTGTTCCAACGTGTACTTTATTGCAATATTATTTGCAGTGCCATCACCTGTCTTGTGTAAATCATCTTGCCTCTCTAAAGTTTAATGTCCCACAGCTGAATCTCTTCCTATAAGTAATCAAACTGTGATCACGTTGCTCACCCTAACAAGTTTACCCCATGTCTATGAAAATTGGGCTATCCGCATGTAGCACCAAAATTATTCAAATCCAGTTCCCTGTATAAATCTATACTCGATAAAGTCTCTGTATTGCCCAGTATGGTGGTGACCGTGCACCCAGGCATGGGGCAGTATTACTTTGCATGAAACTTTGCTTTGCCTAATAGTATAATTCATGAACTATTTTATGGCCAAATTACAATTATATGGTGAGATAGATGCTATGGAGAGTACGGGTCATATAACGGAGACACCTCACGTATGCATGAGTGTAATGCGGTTGTGGGTGAGCGACGCGGTCACCACCATGCTGGGTAATACAGTGACTTGACAGAATAAAGATTTATACATGGAACCGCATTTGAATCATTTAGGAGCTACACGCGGATAACCAAATTTTTATAGACACTGGATGCATGGGCTAACTTTGTTAGGGTGAACGACATGGTCCCCATTTGATTACTTAGAGGTGGAGACTTCGCTGTGGGAATAGTTTCAAAGCTGACTTGGTTACAGTATCATGGCAAAACGCAACAACGTGCACTGTATGCATGGGGAGTGTGGGGTCTGTGGCTCACTGTGAACTCATACGATGTAGGCTTGTCGCGATATTGAGAGTTGGGTGTCTTACGCAGACTCCAAATTAATGACATTGAACTTTAGATAGTCAAGATGCTCCACACAGGACACCGGTGATGGCACTGCACATAATGTTGCATTAAAAGACACATTGAACCACGATTTGGGTAGTTCTCTTCCAGGGGATACTCATCAATAGTTATAAGCACTGAATAATCCCCGCCCATGTGCGGGACCCCGGAGCATATATAAAAAATATATATATATCCAACTTGCCCACAGGACAGGGTTTCACTCGGGCAGGAGACACATATCCAAAGACCAACAATCACTTCTCGGACAGCCTGACGCGTTTCGGAAATACCTTCCTTAATCATAGGCACAGTTCCACAAAGTTCGCAGCGGGGCCCATTGGAGGGCTTTGAAAAGGGACCCTAAGAAACGCAGCACCCATTTGGGTAAGATAACTACGAATCCCAGAATGCCAGAAGGTATTGCTCATTGGAGTAGCCTATCACGAGGCAATTGATTGAATAAAGGTGTGGCAAAAACGCTGCGAACTTTGTGGAACTGTGCCTATGATTAAGGAAGGTATTTCCGAAACGCGTCAGGCTGGAGATATATATATATATATATATATATATATATACACATACATACAGCCTAGACGTCCACGGATGTTTTCTTGACGTCGACCCAGACTTGGACGTCGACTTAGGTCTCTTGGGACCAACATACTTCGAGCCCGAAGTAGTATGCCTCGACGTTGACTTACTTTTCAGCGACAGAGGCTCTCGTCGCTTCGACGGCGATCTGTCCCTCGACGTCGTCGTATGCCTTGCTTGCCCGACGGCGAACAATCAGGAATTTGCTTCCTTTTGGATGCTGGAGAAGCTGTTCGACACCGTTTACCGTGTCTTTTCTGAGAGGAGGGCTCTTTGAAGGCAGGATTGCTCTCAAGGCCACTTTAAGAATGTTCTTTTCCTCTCTCCAGTAAGGCATGTAGTCTTATCTTCTCCCTGTCACGCAGAGTTCTTCTGGAGAATTGCTGGCAGCAATAACATTTTTCTGGATTGTGTGAAACACACAATGCAAACAGAGTGTGGGTCTGATTTTGCCCTTTTATTCCCAAAGGAAGGACATTTGTTAAAGCTGTCATTTCTGACAGAAAATAGTTCTCAAAATTGTCAGAAAATAACTGAAAAAGTTATCAGCAGTCACAAATGTCGAGTAGAGATTAAATAAACCAATTTCTGACTAGAATAATCAAAAATTGACTAGCTCCAGGATCCTCACAGAAGGAGCTGGAAAAAAGAACTGACCTAACTGTCACCTGTGGTGCATGATGGGAACAGGGGGCTGCTGGCGGTCTTAAAGGCACAGTGTCCAGGTGCTGGGAAGTCTTAAAGGCAAGGTGCCAAGTTTTTAGGTCGAGCCTAGCGCATGCGCTGCTCTAGAAAATGACCTCTTGGAATCACGTCAGATTTTCAGCAAACTCGTGCGTGTGGCTAAAAAAAAACCACACACGAGTTTGCTGAAAAGCTGACGTGATTGGCCATTGCGTGTGGCTTTCAAAAATTGAAAGCCCGCAATTGGCCAAAGGCGGGTGCATGTCCCGCCTTCTCTCTGAACGTTGACTCCCATGGCCTAGGGGTCTCGGGAGCAAGCAACAGCGCGGCCGGGTGCCAGCTGCATTCCTTACATTCCTGGAAGTGTGCGCGTGCACCACTCGTTTATATACTGCTTTGGAAAAGCTGTGAACATGAATGTGGTGAATTCGATTTTTCATACATTTATTCAGCAGTTTAAGAAGAAGTGTGCTTTTGTACATTTCTCAGGAGTTTAATGGAGGGGACATATAATTAATTCTTCATCAGAGTTGTAGACGGTGCTTTGTCCACAGTGGTCTTTGTTGCATCTTTAATGAACCTAGCAGGTTGATGGATTAACATAAGCACAGCATAGTTTGGAAATGTTTCGAACAATCCAAGTTAAAGGAGGAGCGCACTCAGAGAGGAGTACACAATGTATACACTTGATGAGGAGCAGTGACGTCACACCTATATAATGATATAGTGTGGCAGATTCCTCGAGTAGCGTTGATTGGCGGCCGGTGCTCAATATTATCGCAGTGTTCTGTTTGGCTGCGAAGCCACGTGATCCACGATTTACCAATGGGTGACAGGAGTGCTTTGTGAGATTAACGAGGCGTGAGTCATCGCTCGTTGCATGTGGCCAGTGATGCAGCACTATTACGTGACTGGGATGACTTCTTGGAAATGTATGCATAAACCACAGTGACCAGCTACACTCCGAGGCCTCTTTAATGAGTGTCCGCTTCTCTCTCTGGCATGGTTCCCATTAAAAACATCTATCAAAAGAGGCAACCGGAAATACCTCTGAAAGCTTACGTGCCCCGTGCAGGACTAGTTACCAGCCTGGAACTGACTGCTCATTAGAACATAACAAGCATTTTCAATGCTATAGGTCTCGCTTTTTTCGAGAGTTTGAGCTATTGGCATTGTAAATGACAGTGCCTTTTAACACCTAAATAAAAGGCATTTTCATTTACTATGCCAATAGCTCAAACTCGTAATTGCGAGACCTATTGCATTGCAAATGCTTGTTTGTACTGTGATGTTTTTTCATCTATGCAGCCTATGTGCTAATTGCCTGCTTTTACTTTTTTGGTTTTCTCTGAAAATAAAGGGCGGTCTTGAAACATTATTAGAGTGTATGTTTTCTATTACAGTATTCATATGCAAAAATAATTTCCTTAATGAGAAACCCATGTAATTTTGGCATATTAGCCCATTTGAGGTATAATAGGCTGCATGTTTATATGTGTATACATGTACATATGTATGTTTTTGGAGGTACTCCGTACTTTTTTGCTTTAAACATACACATATATATGTATTTTTATATATGCTCCGGGGTCCCGCACGTGGGCAGGGATTATTCAGTGTTTATGACTTTGATGAGTATACCCCTGGAAGAGAACTAGGATTACAGGTAAGTAACTTATCCATATTTGTTATTACCAAATGGTGGCACATTATTTTGTCTGAGAGTAAATTATGATGTAATTTGGAGTATGTCAGCTAGAGAATTCACAAGTAACTCACTAGGATACACATGAATTCCTCACTAGGATAAACATTAATTCACAGAGATTGGACCTACCATTTTAGAAGAGCGACCTAGCGAATACACGACAAGCAGGCACAACAAGGTAAGAGGTGACCTTGCACATAGAACCTAGTAATTTCAAGCTTATTAGTTTGCAACAATAATGGAGATCCCATGTAATTTTAGGAACTACAGTTATGTACACGTGATAATATAAAGAATATATTCAATGTCAGAGGGACACCAGACCAGGTGAGCTCTGTTCGTTTCATGACATCCAAACCCGTGTGATTATTTAAGACTATTAAATGCACATTATCAATCTCTGGTAATATTGGGTGGCCGGAATACTGATATAGACTTTGGGCATCTATATGTGGTTTAAGATACTTAGACCAAGGACTTCCCTATTATGACTGATACTATATACTATGGACTATGATATATCACTTCTAACTTCTTGCGCACAGGGTGATTGGGTCACCTTGACCCGAGTGTTGGTTTTCCTACAACACCCTACCTAGGGACTCCTCCCTAAAATCATGTACATTTATGATTGTAGCCCTGAGGAAGTCTGCTGAGACATATGCAGCGTGAGACGAAACACGTGTTGGCGAAATTGAGACACATTGTGAAAATAAAGACTGTTGCTAGTACAAACTCAACGTTGACTCATTTGGAGTGCTCGGAGATCTCATTTTGTCTTTCTCAGATACGGCACATCAGATCTACCTGATGACCGAATGATAGATGGTGCTCTTGGTCATGGTCTTGCCTTCTTGATTTTGGTGAACCCCACAAATAGCTGATCATCCCCTCTAGCCTGTCGAATGCAGACGATTTAGTAGGAAATTGCACGCCTGGGGTCCAGTCTTTGCAGTTGCTCCTCAGTTGGATGAAAAAGAGGTAAGAAAGATGCATAAGCGGGGTTTGCAGGCCACAGAGTTGTTCCAAGCCCAAATAACGCATACAGTTGTCATGTGGCCCCCAATAAAGACATTTCAAAACCCTGAAATCTTTGGAGAAGACGCATAACCTAGTTGCTGTGAGAATGCGCAGTAATTTAATCGGTGAAGCATGGCGAGCACTCCAGAACCTTCAATGATGAGGTGCAGAAAATAAGAAATTGACTCCAGGGCTCTAATTGGCAGCTAATATACTCCAGTGTCATAGCACTCATCGGGCAGAATAGCGGCTTATGCCGCATGGCACCCGCTGGGGGGTGCTATTGCTGGAGTACAAGTTTCCAGACTATTCTGGAGCCTGAAGTAATATTCATAAGGTGAGGAATCTGAGAAGATGTATTCATAAAAATTGGTCCTTTTGGAATTTATCTGCCTCTAATTGTTGGTTTGATGTGCCTCTGTGTGATATTTCTACTGCCAATTTGGACTACCTCTGATCACGGCCTAGTCGAAATTGTGATTTATAGTCCATTGAGATTTCTGATGACAGCTCGTTTTGGTATTCAGATTTCCTGTTTGCTTGCTTTGGACTGCAAGGTAAATAAAAATCACAACCTCAAATTTAGAAACTGCTGTGCATTGCAATGCTGATTGGAGTTCAGCTCCAAAAGAAAATTCAAAGTTAGCTTCTGCTACAAAGCTGTGAATATCTTTCTCCCTTCTTTAATCTAAATTTGAAGTGACTACTTAAAATGTTGAAGTGCAAGTTTGTAGGCTCTCTGATCCAAAAATAGTTAATCTAAACTGTGAGAAGTTGGCCTGGTATATGCTGTTCACTAATTAAAGTGGACACCATGCACCAGTACAATTCGACTCTTATGGTAGGTAGGTTTAAGACAACCTTTATAGAAAGCTATCCTAGTGGTAGCTGTGGAGAGCAGCCTTCAGGCTAAGTCTTGGAGGAATGTAAAGCAGCTTGTTTTACCACACAATCTCTTGAATCACCAAATGAAAAGACACCACACAGGTATATATATCAAATATATATGTATTTATTATTAAACAACTCTCTACTAATCTCTTTATGAGATTAGAAGGCGAGGACATATGTACAAGTCAATGTTATCAAAATAAGTTAGCACAATCCGGTATCACAATCTTATCTTGGCTAGACCGGGGTCTAGAGCATATAGAATCGAGGGACCCCAAAGAACCACCCCAGGTAGTTGTAGGAGACCCACAGGGGACGGACGCGGTGTTCAGACACTGGTGCGAGTCCTGTACGAGTCTATGCGAGAGAAAGCGATTGAGTTATCAATGTTACAGGTCCCTGGCGTGTTCGAGGCGAACACACCGATCAGTCAGTACGAGTCGAAGGACGCGGTTACTGGTAGAGTTACAAGGGAGTTGGACGCGATGTGTCTAACACAGACGCGAACCCTGTACGAGCCAGTGCGATAATCGCACGAGGAAAATATGAGTTTTAGGGCACTTCTAGGGTAGCTACAAGCAAGTCACTTACAGGGTAAGTAGTTCTAGGGCCAACACCCACAGGAGCACCGTAGTGCTGAAGTTACCTCACCCAGGGGAGCCGGGTGCATAGGTGTCCTTTGGTGTCGGGTCGCGGCGTCGTTTTCAATGGGAGCCAGTGAAGACTTGCTGCTTGCGACGACAGAAGAAGCGTCCGGAGGAATACAAGCCTGGATTCGGAAGGAGGAAGACCTGAAAGCAGAGGGGACAGTGTTCAAAGTCACTTGGCAGTGACCCGGGGCAAGGAAGATGAATGCCCACCGTCGTCGACAGGATTCAGGTCGTTCACGGGTGTCTTGACTCTTCGGCCATGAGGTCCAGGAGGCGTCAAGGACGACCAGGAGCTGGATTCAGCGTATCCCACGAAGTCTGCGGCTGACTGCGGTGCCGGCGACTCGATTGGAGCCAACAAGCCTTGGTAGCAGCAAGTCTCGTGGAAAGTGCAAAAGGTCAATGGTGCAGACCAGCAAGGTCTGGGGAACTCACCCAGCGAGGGTAAGTCAGGGCAGGCCTGGAGCAACCAGGGGAGCCCTTTGTTTCTTTAGAAAAGTCTTCAGGGGACCCACAAGCCGGCTGGCAAGGGATCGCGAAGTCGCCTCGGGAGGATTCCTTCAACAGGGGCCCACGGTCACTCGGGATGGGGTAGGCCTCTGATCTTCGGAGGGATCTCTGCTAGAGGCTGGGACCACGCGTGGTCCAAAGCACAAGTTCGTAGAACGTCGTGAAGGGGTTGCACTCGACAATAGTGCACGGTACCCAGGGTCTGCGGTTCCTCGTCGCTCGTGGGGTCCACTTGCCTCAGCTTCGCTGGGGACTCACGATGGCCTTGGAGAAGTCAGGAAATCCTCTTCCTGGGCTGCAGGGACTTCGGGCTCCGGCGGGAGCGGTGTAGTTTGCGACCGTCGTTTGTAGTTTTTGGTGCCTGCCAAGCAGGGAGTCACTCCTTGACTCCAAGGGAGATTCTTCAGTCTTCCAGAGGTAGTGGAACGTCGAAGGTCCAGGATTCTTCTTAAGAGCGTCGTCCAGGGAGATCTGGGTTGCAATGCACAGGTTCCCCTCTTATACTAAAAAGAAGGGAGGGACTAGCTCTATGACCCCACCTATGGGAGGGTCAGGGGAGGGGTGGCTACACCCACTTCCCTTTGTCCAGTTTCGCGCCAGAGCAGGGGCAGGTAGCCCCTGAGCTGGTTTGAACTGGCATATGCACAGAGGAGCCTTCTGCTCCCCCAGTGCAGGACTTCAAAGCACTCTAGGAGTGCACCCACCCAGCCCCAATACACTAAACCCTGTCTGGGAGGTGGTCACACCCCCTTGGGACAGGATACCTATTGTTAGGCCTCCTCCACTGCGAGTGTGGGTCATCAGCAGGAGGGCAGCCCAGTGTCTGTGACTGGTGGCATCCATTTTGTGATGCCAGGGCTCTTCAGAATTCTACCGCGTTTCCACAGTAGGTACATGTCTATCCCTCTAGAAGGGTGGAATGCTACTCCCGCCGCCAGAACTGGCGGGGGGGGTAGTATTCCAAGATGTTTGACACCAAACACGACATGTTTCCATGCAGCCATCCCAAAGTTAGCATTTAACGCAAGGTTATAATGCGCTTAAGAGTATATGGTCAGGCTGCACTACAAACCGCCTCAGAGAAGGGTCTCCGAATGCTGCAGAGGGGCTCTGCTCATGCAGGGGCACCCTCTCACATAGGAACCAAGCACTCTGCCTTCAGGATTGATGAGGCCTGCCATAGGAGTGACTTACAGGTTTATATGTGTGTATCTATGTAGTGATATAGGTAGCCTATATCACAGTAAGGGGTGCATGCACCACCTTACCCAGGCTGCAGTAGCAGACCTGTGGTGTCAGATTTAGTCTGCTTCCCAGGGGTGGCATAAGACATGCTTCAGCCCCTGGTAGGCCTGTGAAGTACCTATGCCCTTGGTACCTAAGGTACCATATACTTGGGACTCATAAGGTACCACAGTATCCAATCACTAGTGCACCTAGAGTGCACTCCAAGTCGTTTTAGAGAGAACAGAGAGGCTGGGGCCCTGATTGGCAGGGTCCCAGCCAGACTATAGCCAGAAACCAGTGTAAACATCAGAAAAAAAGTGGGGGCAACATAAGAGGCAGATCCTACTCTCCTACATAAACTGTCCAAGATTTTGGATATCCAAGTGCATGCGCAGAATTACTCCGACTTGACTATCTGTCATATAATGAGCTTACAGTGTTAGTCTGCAGTCCAGTGCTAAGGCTACTTCACATAGTCTGTTCCTGCCTGCTGCAAATGTTAATTGGACTGCCAGGTTTAACAATTGTAGCTCTAAAAGTGTTTTGGCCCGCTGGATTTCTGAATGTTTTGAGTGGCATGAGAAAGGGAGCCAAGAGCTGTGATTTCTCTCCAAGCATACAGAAAGATGTTGGCTTTAAGTTAATTATTGAATGAAAAACATTTTAACTCCACTGGGTTTTAAATCACTTTTCCACCAGATACGTGTGTTTGTCTCTGGACACCATTGTTTTCTGGCAGAACAAATTAGCGTGATTGCAAAGAGGGAGGATTTATTTGGCCCTCCAATCCTAGCTTGTCTTATTTTAATCTTTTGACTGTCGGGCTTTTGGATTTTCTAGGTACAGTACGTGGGAACCAGAGGACCACATCCTGGACCCACGTTTGGTGATGGCGTATGAGGAAAAGTGAGTATTGTGCGAGGAGCTGCTCTATTGAAAGCTAAGATGGGAGCCCACAGATTTCCAGAATTTTATTGTAGAGCACAATATTACTGCAACATCTGTATGGAAGCAAGGTATTGGGTAAATTGTGACTTTCATTACGAAGTTGCATTTAGAAACTACTAGACTTCTAAAGAATTAAACCATTAGTTTACACCATATTCTAATGGGTATTGATTGGTAAAGCCAATATGAATCGCCTTTTGGCTAGATTGGCTTTGCCAATGCCTTTTGGCCATGCTGTGCAGCATAGCCAAAAGTTGGGGGGAAAAACGGCATTTTTCATTTTGTAGGCGCGTGAATGCCTCGTTGCGTATTTGTGCCCACACAATGATGCTGGCGTCATTTAAAAAAAAATTGGTGATCTGATATGGATTGATATATAAAAAAAAAAAAGTATTTTGGTTGAGGTGGGGGGAGCAGCAATTTGCTTCCTGGTTCTTCCCCACCCGCAAAAACGTTTTTTAAAAAGATGGGCTCAGCGAGGAGCAGGGTGGGGGAACAATTTAGAGTGGGTGGGGGAAGGGGAAAGCAGCGTACGAGGAACAGCAACAAGGAGGACAGAGGAAGAAACACGAGTGAGAAAAGCAACACAGGATCTTTGGGGACACTGGAAGTTTAATGGGGGGACATGAGGGAACTTGCAACACGAGGAAGACCGCACCACTGAAGTAAACACGGGGAAGAAGTGCACAAGGGAGAGAGCTGGAAAACACATGTACTCTCATTGAGTGCTTGAGCCAAAAAGAAAGCGTTTCCTAAAAGTGAGCAGTGGAAGGATTGAAGCAAGCCAATGAGGTGTTAGAGGCTATGCTCCGGGGTAGTGACTAACACTAGATGGACAAAGAAAGCCATTGAATAAGAAGCAAGCAAATGAGAGAAAATAAAGCCAACCAATGGTAAGCAATAGGAGGGCTGTAAAGCCCCTGTAAGTTCCTGGTAAGGTTACAATAGGTATTTTGCAACAAGACGACTTGCGCTGTCTGATACGCTTGGGCTAAAAATCATGAGCCAACCTGCCATTAAGGTGTGATACAGCTGCCTTAAGGACAATCCTTTTGTTCACAAGGATCCTTCCCTGGTGGCCTTTTACACTCTCTTCCCAGCACTTTATAAAACTGCCTCAGGGCTACATTAAGTGTTTTTTTTTTGTTTTTTTTTTAAGTAAACAACATTAATTCTGGTTTACTGTGATAGTTTACTAAAGACTATTTAACAGGGGTTTGAATCTCCACTTTTCATACAGATCTTTGCAATGGACTTTCAAACAATTGAGCTATCGGTAGGCTTATTTTAAACCTGGTTACAAACGGGGACTGATGGACAAGCTCCAAATTTCATAATCTGACAAAACGATAAGGGAAGTTTCAGGACACCTTTGTGGGTTAGAACAGCCTGTCAGCAACAACTTAGTAAACCAAGCACCTCTAAATTATATTTTAGAAATCCATTTCTGGTACTAAGAGTAAAGATATTCGAGTTCTTTGAATAGTTTGAGGCTGTTAGTTCCGAACTTAAAGAAAATCCTGATGAATGAATTAAAAAAGGTCTCTTAGGACTTCAAACTGATCGAAATTCCCCCCCCACCACCACCATTCAGTATTGTCAATACATTGTCAACACGAATAATCAGTTTGGAATCATTTTGAGAAGCGTTGATTGCCGTTAGCAGGTGCAACTTAAAAACGTGCTAGATCAGATTACATACATCTATGATGGCGTTTAAGCAGGGCTTTAAGTGGGCTTGGTCTTGCCGGTGCTCAGCACCGGCAGTTCTAAAAAGCAGGTGCCAAAACTGGTCCCTATCGGGCTCTCCATTTTTGCCCTCACCCTCGGGGTGAGAAAAAAATCCTAACTGCCACAATACCACCCTTCACTGCCTTTGAGGTAACTTCAAAGACACTTGTTATAGTTCTTTTACAGTCTCATAATTTCAGAACGGAAGTATTTTTAATAATATATTCAACAAAGCCATAGTTGTTGCTTATGTATTTTATGCAACTAACAGCCATTGACCAAGCCAATAGCCCTAGCTTTTTGTAGGTAATCTTAACTTTTTGTATTATATTCCTGGTTTCAATCACAGAAGCAGCAAAATGCCAGCCAGGCAGCAAACTATGCTAAGCACAGATTTTTAGTTTGTGTTTTAAGCCACGCCTATAACTGCATCGGCCACGCCCCTTTGAGAGACCCCCAGTTTTTTGATCCCACTTAAAGCCCTGCGTTTAAGTGAGAAGAAATGGTATCATTTTGGTGCCTCAGTTTGTTACCAGTGTTTTTGATACAAGGCTGCTGTGAAAATGTCTTCCAGTATGTCGATTTGTTGTATGATCTGCTAATAAAGCAGCCGAGAGGCAGACTATCCGAGGGGGCACGTTGGAGGTCGCCCTACAGGTTGGCTCTTCTGCAAGACCAGTGGGGTTGTGGCAGAGTCAGTTGCATGTACTAGACAACCTAAGAAAACTAGTTCTTAAAGGGTCTGCCTTGGGCTTTTAAAAACGTATTCTCCGTTATGTTCTCAGGTATGGAAATGCTACATTTACGCATTTGTTTCTGGAAATGGCAAAGTTTTGTATAACAAAGTCAGAAAAATTACTTGCTAGAAATCAAAGCAGACAAGTACAGACAGTGCTTTAAATGGGGAAAAAATAGTGCAGGTACTCATTTAAATGTGGTGAGTGGGCGGGGCCAGGGGTGTGGCCAAAGGCAAGACAGGACATACTTATTGACTTCTATACTAGTTGTAACACATACAAAGCACATGAGAAATGGTTTTTATGGACAAAATGTTAAATCGTTACACAAAACAAAAGACAAACATAGTGATATTTTAACATTTCCTTGTTTTGTAATATTTGCAGCTTAAATATTATTTGCTGTTACTTGGCACAATACTATATATTCTCGAGCATGCAGACACACAGAAAGATGTGCACACACAAAGTATTCCACACATTTCCTTTAATATTCCCCCAAGAGTGCATCGATTTCCTCCCTCTTTTCTCTCACACGAAAACAAGCACAGACAAACATAAACAGACACTCATACAAAAGAATCTGGTGGGATTAAAGCCATTTCAACCTTCTTACCTCCCATGGCTTTCTTAATTGCACTGTCACCGGGCTGCCTCGATTCCTTACAACACAGCATGATGGTGAACACCTGATATCATGCAAATGCGCCCACTCTGAATAGTTCAGCGGGGGCTCGGCTCAAGGCTACAGAAGTGTTTTGACTGTCATAGACAGGTTACCAGCCCTAGCAGCCAATGCGCCTATCCTTTCATGAGTACCGGTACTCTCCTCGGCAGTAGAGAAGTGCCGGTACTCCGAGTGATAAAAATAAGAAGTGCCTGTACTCAGTACCTGTGAGTACCGGCCCATTTAAAGCACCGAGTACAGATATAGCAGAACTGGAGTGCATAACTTGGCACGGATTAGGAGATGTTTCTAGTGAGGAACCTTGGGTTTGCTTTGCGTCCCTCTTTGTAATATGTTTCCTCTCTTGTAGGGAGGAGAAAGACCGTGCATCGGGATGCCGAAAACGAGGACCCAAACCAAAACGCAGAGTTCTGCAGGTACTTTTGAGACCCAGTCTCTAACGGCCTCCCTCCCAGAAATCTACGTTGCCCAATTCCCAGCACTTTGATGTGCTGTCGGTCTGAATGTGGAAACTGGTTTTGCGACTGTTGATTGAAAGAAGGCACCATGATTCAGATGTGGCAGTGGTGGGACCTTGGTGAAAGGTGCTATGAAAATTAAATTGGGTTACCCCATCCTTACGGCAAAGGTCGGGCCCTTAGTAGAGGTGGTTCTGTATTACAGTAGCTTAGCTGAGCACCAGAGTCGGACGGAGCCTTGATGTTGGGTACTTTTGGGGGGGAAAAGTTGTGACTGATTATCTTTGTGTTCTCTAGAGGCTTTATGGCATGGACCTGCGGAGTGCTCACAAGAAGGTGAAGGAACGCAAGCTCTGCTTCCACTTGTCACGGAGGTTTGGCTCTGTGGACCAAACCAAGCCCATCCGTGTTGATCGGGCTGAGGCCCAGGCCAAGCCCCACCCTTTGAGTGCCCGCCGGCAGCGCAAGAACCGGAAGTTTCTGCGGCTCTCACGCAAGCTGGGCCGTGCGGCGGCGCTAGAGGCTTTGAAACGACGCCGGGAGTTCCTGGCAAAGGAGGCTGAAGTGAAAGCGGCTACATTCGACCCCCCTCCAAAAGCCGCCATTGACTGCCCAGAGCAACCTACCAAGAAAGATGGTAATGACGTTTTTAAGTGTTTCTTTTAAGCTTTTGGGTGTTGAGGGGCAGTTGTTAGAATGGCTGTGCTTTGTTCATGTTATTTGACCAATGCGTCACAGATTTATGAACAAGGGGTGTTGTCATTCCACACAAGCCTAAATTAATAATCTGAATTTGTGGCCTACTTTCTGTTGAACAGTGCCAAAAACGGGAATCTTGATCTACGAAAAGCTAGTGGGAGTTGGTTAGTTACATTGCCTTTTTTTTATTTTTTAAACCCTGTCCCTTGTGTCTGAATTGTCAAGTCCATGCTGATTTCTTCCTGTTAAGTCTTGTGACCAGAAAATTGGTTCACCCCATTCTTGAAACAGATGGCTGAGAGAATTGTACTCGAGGAAAAGTGAGAGCTTTATTTAGCACGTGTCTCACAGGCACCTAAATATCCTCTGCAGATATCAGCGTCCAGGCCTGTCCAGTATTCTCATTTCCCAACCAGTTTTAACCCCAACATTTTCTCTTCTTTCATTGCTCTTACAGCATATTCCCCTTTATTATCCATTTGTCTTTCAATTCAGTTTGTATGTACCACCTTTTCTGTGAAGCAAAATCCAATTCATTCTAGAATCTCCCTTGACCGGTCCTGCCTCATGGTTTCTTGTTCAGACACATTTCTCTTCTGCAGTATGCTCACATCCCACACTACATTGTTAAAGCATTGGAATGTCTCTCACATATGTGCTCCACTGTATTAGGCCCCTACTCTTTTTATGTGTCTCATCTGTCCATTTTGACTTCTGCTATGTTAATACCTTTATGTAGTTAAATGTTTGATATCGCCTCCCAGATTATACATATTTAAAGCTGTGCACCTCATAATAAAATGTAGGTACCATGTATGGCTGTAGATATACGTGCTCTGCATACTCCTGCCTTCCATTGTTGGGTTCAGACTTAACTGCGTAAAGCATCATGGATGCTTCGAGTCACAGGTTGTTCTGTGACTCATCCCGTAGTCTATAATATGTATGGGCACCGACTCCACCTTCTGTGTGCGTTTTTTAAATTATTTTATTAACCCACTGTCTTGTTCGGACACATTTACCAACGCCTCCAAGATCGATGTGCTCATCGGAGCCTTTCAGGTCTAATGGTTTGACTTTTCGTGACCAGCGACTTGTAGAACAATACGCAGTTGACCGCTGTTCAGCTGCTCTCGGTAGGAACACTGCTTTAAATCTGCCAACCAGACTGTCTTGCTTAGATGCCCCTGTGACTGGCTTTCTGGGTCTTCAACTTGATTGAGTCTCCTTCAAACCCTGAGGAACTCACCACGGAGAATACTGAATAGAGGGTGATGGAACGCACACCCTTTCTATTTTGCCCACAGTGCAATGCAAAGTACCTGTGCACAGACCAACACGGCGTTTGCCACCTTTGCCTGTCCCCGAAAGAGACCTCTTGTGAGCTCTGCCTCACTTTACTGTGCAAGAAGACCCTAAGTTACTGAAGGAAAAGGCATTGGGCGCACTCAAAAATGCAACAACTGTCATCCTCCAAGATGCCCAACATCTTTGGCAAAAAGGAACCACTCCGCATAGAGGAAGAAAAGTGGGTTCCTCCTGGATCCTGGTAACTATCGATGCCTAGCCCTGAGACTTTTTCCTCAAGTGTCTCTGAAGATGATGACCCGGAAGGGGCTCCTATTTGGCCTACAGGGCCTCGCACCAAGAATACACTGGACAACACGAGTATAAGTCCTAAGGCAAAGGCAAAGGCACGGGCTGGCAACCTGCTCTTTTAAGCGCCCTGTCAGAGTGGCAAGGCAGGAGTCCGGCAGATAGAAAATTGCATCCTTCAGTCTACTGCCGCCCTTGGGCTCCGGTCTGCACCAAGAAAAGGCTTCTGAGCTGAGCTAGCTCCCACCAAAGGGAGTTGTACCACCACATCCTCCTGACCCTGCTCTTGTCCAAAGGGCACAGAAACTCCCCCCCTTACAGCTGAAATTGACGCAAAGACTGCCTCCAGAACTGAGTGCTAAGCTGACGCCAAGGAGCTTTTCCCACACACATATCGGAGGAATCCAGAGTCTCCTATCCTGGAGAGACTGGCAGAGGATCTCAACGGCAGACAGAAGAAGCTCTTAATCCACCCAGAGGCAGGCAACATTTCTGCTAAGCAGCCCCCAGGAAAGACCTGAACTACACTGACTCCGATTCCCATGAAACGGATGCTAACTTTTGAGAATGAGCTCCGGTGCCCAAGAGATGTTGGGTTGGGCAACAAGTTCTCACCCCAGCCTCTTACACCCAGGCACTCGCAGCCGCCTACACCACCACTATGCCTATACTTACCCACTTTCCCACCTCCTTCTCAGTCTCTTGATGGATCATTCAATTTCTCTTCTCACCCTGGTGACTAATATGGTGAAGGAAACCCTTATGACTAGCCTGCAGGGGACGTAGATGATCCCTGGCACAACTCCAGTGTCGGACATCCCATCCCTCCCACCCCCCAGCTGTATCCAGCCAAGCGATTTCCATCAGACGATACCACTGCATATCATGCCATCATCCAGATAGCGACCCACCACCAAAAAAGTATGCATGCATGTACTACAAGACAAGGACGAATTTGTGGTGGAGACCCCCTCCAAGACCGAATGAACTGTCCTATTTCCGCCCATGCTCAAAGGCCCGCTCAAGTTAGCCCCTGACAACTTCAAATACCCTGTCAGGGCTACGGTGGTAGTGCCATAGGTCGAAGTTTAAGGTTTCTTCGAATTGCCCTCTGTACATCAGGGGGTCAGCTCCTCCCAGATTCCCTGGTGGTACCCACAGTAAGGAAATGGGCCTCAGCCAAAGCAACAGTAGATGGTCCCCCAATATAGACGGAAGCATTTCCACCCTTGCTGCAAGAAAATAACTTCAGATCAATGGGTACTATCAGTAGTTCAGCAGGGCTTCTTCGAATTCCACACCCTCCCGCCCACATTCCACTAGGTAAACACCACTAGGTAAACTCCTCAGCCAAGAACACTTCACTGTACTTAAGGACCTCAAGGATGTCTACTTCCACATCTCCATCCACCCCACCCAGTACCTCTGGTTTTAGGTAGGAGTCACTATGGCTTCAAGTGTCTTTACTAAGTGTCTGGCAGTGGTAGCTGCTCATCTGCACAGAGCGGACGCCCACACCTTCCCATATTTTGATGAATGGCTTATCAAGAGTAGCAGCAGGCAACAGTGTCTAGCACACACGGCTCTAACCCTGCTCCACAGCCTAGGTTACACAGGAAATACAACAAAGCTCCACCTCCAACCCCACCAGTTTCAGCCTTTCTTGGGCTCAGTGTTAAAGAATGTCAGAGGGAAAGCATATCCCAACAAGTAGAGTGTGATGGCATTCCAACGGCTGCTGCCTCTTTTTCAATCCACTAACTGTAAAAACTGTAATGAAGCTCTTGAGTACGATGGCATCCATTGCAGCGATTGTGCTGCACACCAGATTGCACATGCTCCCCGTCCAGCAGTGCCTTGATAGGCAGTGGTCACAAGCGTAGGGTTTATGGGAAGCTCTAGTATTGTTAAAGGTCGGCACTCTGCATGGTAGCACAGCTCTCTGTAATGGTGAAAGAGCAACAGCCTGCTGCTCAGAAGGCCTTTCTTGGACCTTTTCTGCAGGTGACCATTGCCACTGATGCATTGCTCACTGGGTGGAACGCACATCTCTGCAATATGACTGCACGTTGTTGAACCCCTCACCAGCAGGGTCGATACATCAACTACCTTGAGCTATTGGCCACCCCCTTAGTCCTCAAAGCATTTTGCAAGTTGGTTTACAGCAAGATGGTGCGTATAATGACAATGTGACTGCCATGTATTACATACCTACTCTCAAAAACCCGTCCCCCTTCCTTACCCCCAGAGCTGTTTGCACTAGCCCAAGAGAATTGGCGCTGGGCAATCTGCAACAAGATGCATATTCCCGCTGAACACCTGTCAGGAGTGGCCAACGATTCTGCAAACATTTTAAGCAAGACGTATCAACAAGTCCTTGAGTGGGTACTCCACCCGCAGGTACTTTCAGCGGTGGGGAAACCCAGCCCTCAACTTCGCCCCCACTCCCATGAAAATGCAAAATGCCCAGGCAGGTATCCTCACCGACGGTGATGGGCAATCCACTATGAATGAACTGGTCAGGGATATTTGCCTATGCTTTTCTGCATCTGCGACACATCGCTTACTTGGTGAGGACAATGAGACAGATGTCCATGATCCCCAACCTGATGGCCACAACGTTGGCTAGAGTGTCTTCATATTATATGCTCTTATAGATGTTCATCACGCCCCATGAGAAGCTACCAATCAGGCTGACACTTCTCATACAATAATGTGGACACGTTATGCAGCCAAGTGTAAGTGATTTGTTCACTGCATCTCTAAGCAATTAAACTCCTTCAATGTCAAGGTTCTGGATATCATTTGTTAGCTTCTACACCTCCTGAAGGCAAGTCTTGCGTATACCTATCTGTGCCTCCATTTAGCCACTGTAGCAGCATACATGCAGGACAGGGAGCACTCGGCTCTCTTAAAGATTTTGATGCTCGAGGCGTTCATAGAGGGACTCAAAACGGCAATACCTGTAAGAGCACAGTCAACCCCTGCGAGGAACCTTGATGTGGTCCTCACAAGGCTTATGAGGCTTCCTTTTAAACGTATCTCTTGCAACTTACAGCTTCTTGCCTGGAAGGTAGCTTTTATCATGGCAGTAACTTTGCTCAGGCGCATCAGTGAATTGCAATCACGCTATTCAGGAACCATTTATTCAGGTACACACAGACAGGGTAGTGCTAAGGTTTAATCCGAAATTCCTACTAGAGTTACTATCACCTTTCCACGTTAGTCAAACTATTGAGCTGCCCGTATTCTTTCTACAACCTGATTTGGTAGCTGAAAGGGCGTTGCGCATCTTAGATGTCAAGTGGGCGCTCATTCATTACATTGACAGGACCAAGTCCTTCCACAAAACTAACCAGCTCTTCATGGCCTCTGCAAAACCCCACAAAGTTCACCCTATTTGCAAGGCAGTCTTTGCAAGGTGGATTGTCAAATGCATCCATACTTGTTATGCCAAAGCTAAACAGTATATTCTATACGTAAGAAGGAAGCCACCATGGCTTTCCTAGGTAACATAGGCTGACCTCTGCAGAGCATCGACCTGTTCAACATCCACCAACTTTACAAAGCATTACTGTGGACATGCTAACTTGTGATTGCCCGGACTGTGTTAAGAACATTATTCTAAACATCTGCATCATCTGCCCTCTAGCCTCTGCTTGGGAAGAAACTGCTTTACAGTTCATGCAGAGTAGGTCTCCAACCACACGTGCTATTAACAGAAAATATTACTTACCTAGTAAATATCTGTTCATATTGTGTGGTGCTGTAGATTCACATGCGCCCACCCTCCTCCCTGGAAGCCAGTAGTAATGGCACATTTCTCACCTACACCTGGTTTATCAACTTGCAATGCAACAGAATATTATAGTACTCCTACTCTACACTCCACTTTACTGTTGAGTGAAAAACAGTCTAAGGCAGTGGTTCTTAACCTATTGACTTGTGTGGACCCCCACTGAATCATTACTGGATCAAGGGACCCCCACTGAGTCATTATTGGAAGCTGGGGACTTGCGTCCTAAGCAATTTCTATGATTTGAACTTCAAAACAAGTATACACCAAACAAATGCTAAAATATTGAAATATTTTGTTTAATTTACAATCCAATATAGAAAAAAATCATTTTCAATTTTGCTTCTTTATTTGCATTTTATTAATTTTAATATGTTAATTATAATTAGGGCTCCCTGTTTTCCGTTTTTACTGATTTTTACAGATAAATACAGACAGAAAACCATTTATTTTCCTGTCTGTATTTATTTTAAAATGTGGATAAAAATGGAAATTGGATTGTTTTTTGAGCGATTCTAAATGCTGTCAGTCATGACTACCAGGCCAATAGCTCTGTCGATCAAAAGGTAAGGGGGTTAAAAAAATCAAGGAATTTTAGTAAAGAGCCTTAAACAGCAATAGATATGCTCATATAAGAAAACATGCACATTTTAATATCAAGGGTGTGCACGTTTTATCATCTGTGTGTTTATATCCCTGAAACCGGTCAGTCGTTCACACATGAGTGCATATTTATCGGACAAATAAATGTAGAAATATACTCATTTCAGATTCATTTTTTCACAAAACCCAAAATAAATATGGATAAATACAGATAAAATTAGCAAAAAATAAATATGGATAAATACAGACGGAAATGCCCAAAAAATAAATACCATAAAACCGGGAGCCCTAATTATAATATTTAATTTGGTATCAGTCGCGGACCCCTGAGTAGGCGTAGGCCTTGCAGACCCCCACGGGTCCTCGGACCACAGATTAATAACCACTGGCCTATGGTGGAGTCAGTGTCCATATGCATTATGGACTTAGAGAGGAGTTGCAGCACATCTCGTGCCTTGAAGCTTATTCGAGGAAAAACAAGTAGTAATGTCCGAGCCCAATGCTAGTCTGCAGAAGTATGCAGACAATATGAATCTACAGCACCACATGCTACGAACAGATGCTTACAGGGTAAGTAACATTTTCCTTCTGCTCAAACCCTCTCATTTATTTGGTGGCTTTTTTTGTTCTGTCAATCTGTTATTAAGCTCATGGGCATGTCCTCTGAGATCTAGACACAATACTCCAGACAATACCTTTAGAATTGAACACACATCTCAAGATCGATCTGCCATAACTGAACACATTACCTTCAGATAAGACCTCTTGAACTGAACAAAGTACAATGGATGCACCCCCTGAAATGGATACAATAGCTGTCGGTGACTGGGTTTTAAAATGGGTGAAACAGAATCTGATTCGTCTCTGCCAGCGATTTGACAGTTCTGTTGGTTTTCATTTCAAAGTTTAAGAATTTGTTGGTGTCCCGCATATGTGGTTGGATCTTGCTCCTCTGAAAGGGCTGCAGGACGAGAGGTTGTCCATATAGGTCTTAAGTAAGAAAGCTTTCCTTCAGCCATAGCATTTCGTTCTGACTTCTCAATCTCTCTTGAATATTTTTACTTCGTTTTCCAGAGGGTCAATTCCTATTTTTGTAGAAAAAAGCTCCATTGTGTGAAGGCAGTGTAATCTCCCATTCTGTTCATACTCTGACCTGTTTTTTGCAAGGCCTCAACTGAGGTGAGAACCACTAGTTTATATTCATTAACACTAAAAATTAATTCCCCTTGATGCTGGAGTATAGTTGAGCATGCTGTCAAAGGGCAACCTTGTAGTAAAATTGGTTTCTCTGGAAGTTTGAAGCGGTTACCTGTACCTTCCCTGGAACTTCATTTTGCAACGTAGGCAACCCTCCAATTTTTATCCTATCTCTAGTAGAGTATGATATCGTCTTGAGGAGACTTGCGTCCCTGTGTTCATTCTGTCTGTGTTCTATGGGGATTAGTTAACTCCTAGGGGTGTGATGTACAAATAGTACCTGTGCCCATCTATTCCCAGGTGGCTTGGCCTAGCAGACTTGTGTCCCACTGTAGACCCTAACAACGATCCTCCACCTGTATTTACATTTTCATGTACAAATAGTGTAACTTGCAGAAGGTACACCACCTGTTTCTAAGCATCAGATCTTTTGGAGATTTACATTCTTACATTATCTTAATCATTGGGGCAAATGATTCCTTCCTTGTCTATTGAAGTCAGGAGGCACCTATTTTCTTTAGACACATATAGACTTACCATTCACTTGGTCCCATTCACTTGGTCTCTCTTACATCCTGGTCTCTACATGATTTTAACATTTATGTCACACCTCTGGTGTATCTGGCAGAAGACCTTGGGGCTAAGGTTATGGCCTACGCTGATGACACCCAGCTTCTCTTTACCTGGGATAAGAATGTTGACTCTGTCTCCTCTGCTCAACACTGCTTGTCTTCTATTTTTAATTGGCTAGCTGCAGCACAACTCAAGTGTAATGAAGAAAAATCGGAGATTCTCCTCTATGGAAAGTTTCCTTCCAATTTTAGGGAAACTCTCTGGCCGCCTGAGTTCCCTTTTCCCACTTCTACAGGGAAGCCCGCCAAGAACCTGGGGGTGTGGTTTGAGGAGAATCTTTCCTTTTCGACACAGATCAGGAAACTTGCCGGGACCTGCTTTGGCCTTTTGAAATCCCTGAGGAAGTTTCTCCCTCTACTGCCCAGGGCCGCGAAAGAAACTGTCATCTGTGCCCTTATTCTGTCTCGGTTGGACTACGCTAGCACCCTTTATGTGGGCATCCCGGGCTATCTGTTAAAAAAACTCCAGGTGGTCCAAAATGCGGCAGCCAGACTTCTTCTTGAGATTCCTCCTAGGATTAGCATGAGACCTCACCTACGCTCTCTGCATTGGCTTCCCGTAGCCGAACGGGTCAAATTTAAATCTTTAGTTGTGGCCCACCGCGCTCTTCATGGGCAAGGCCCTATCTACCTGCAAAAACGCTTTTCCTTCTACACTCCAGCGCGACATCTGCGTTCCACGTCCCAGTGCCTTGCCCAGGTCCCCCGCTTTAAATGTCAGAGGCTTGGAGGCAGCTCTCTAGCTCGGAAAGCTGCTGTTGCATGGAACGCTCTCCCTTTCGCCCTCCGGAACGTTCAGGACCCGTTGATTTTCAAGAAGAACTTGAAAACACATTTCTTTGCCTAATTACAGACGTTTGCCCCTCTCTGCTTCGCTCCGGGACACACTCGAGTATCTGTGCGCGCTACAAATTAAATTAACATTAACATGATCAACTACTAAACCTCACACTTTGTAGGAAATGGACTAACGGGACACGTGGCCACCACTGTTGAGCGGTTTGAGACCAGATCTTCACTTGAGGTACACTGCAGCGGTTTAAGGCTTAGTGGCAACCTGGGGTACATATCTAGATGATAATTGTGGCACAGGCTGATCTAGGCCCTATAGTGGTTTAAAATTTAGTGGTGCTAAACACCCAAATGGTTAGCAGAGCCTCCTCTTCTAACAAACAAGCACATGAGATGCCCTTCCGCAGCTTTCTGCTCCTGTAGACCACATTGACAAGTTGTCCATGCCTCCACTTGATAAATCACATGGAACCTGAATTGGTGGGGCCATTTTCCAAAGCGCAACATTCTTTCTTTAACCTTATTGCAGAATGCTGTCACCTCAGACACACAAACATGGTTTAGCTGCCCACACAAACAAAGAGCACCAAAAGAGTGCTAGTCTCATCACTTACACAGCAGTGCCACCTTTAAGGTTTTCAGACTACTTCCAGCTTTGCATTCTCTTCAGGCCAGGGAAAGTAGAAAATGGGCTGTGAATCAGACTGGCTACCAACCTAGTGAGGTTCTAAAAAGCACCAACCAGCTTATTGTGACATTTGACTTAATTTTTACATGCTTAACTGGGAGATGAACTCTACTCAGTGGGCCTACTTTCACTTTTAAGAAGTAAGCCTTTTAGTTTTCAACAGTTTTTCACAACATTTTAGCTTTTTTTGAAGTGTTTTATGTGAGATTTTTGAGACAAAGCGTAGCACATTCTGATTGGTGCAGCTCTTATCGATGATTGTGGCCAGATTGGCTGTTTCGTATCCATGTGCTAAGTTTACTTGGTGTTCTTTCCACAGAGTACAACAAGAAATAGAAATGTCTAAAGACTGAGTGGGCTAGGTGTACTCCTAATCTTAGCACATGCTTAAACTCCATCTTCTCTCGGATTTTGTGCAATTGTAATAAAAAGGAGAACAAGCATTGGCAAAGCCAGTAGCTCTGCCTTATAAATTGAGCAGCTCTTTAGCTCTGCTGAGTTTAGGTACTCGATGCATCCTCATACACAAGCAGTTTGTCATTCATCCTTGAACTCATGCATCCATTCATCCACCCAATGACTCATTCTTACACTTATTCACTGACCCAGCCACAATAAAAAACACAAACTCTTCAAGTGTGTGCAAGGTAAATGAAAAGTGTAAACAGAAAAATGCTACCTCATAAATGTGGCAGTAATTTAATGTGCAATTAAGAATAAGAAAATGTACATAGCAGTGAGCAGCTATCTTTGAATTGTGTTCTCTATAGTGATTGTTGTAGAAATTCAAAATGGCTGACCTAATGCTTCTAAATGTGGAGGTCATCTTGGAATGGTAAATAAAACAGTGCTGCACGATGGACAATGACGTTTAAGATGGCCCCTCGATTTAGAAACGGTGAACACGAAAAATGCAGTGCAGATCTGCAGATGAAATGAGCAGTAAATTAAATGAGCTACCTTGTAACACTGTCTGGGAAGGTGCCAACACAAAAAAAAGCTAATAAAATGAAAAAAAGACTAGGGGGAAAAAAAGGGTGACCATTAAAGGAGAAAGTCCAAAACAAAAGTGACTGACACATAAGACCTGGCACTGATCTGCCCTCCATTTCTGTTGGATGTGTGAATGTGATCAGTCAGGGGGGGAATGGGGCCAGTGGATTAGGTGAAGGTAAATTGACCAATTGCCTCATGCTATATGCTGGCATCGGCAGAAACAGAATATGAGTAACATTCAAACCAATGTATGAAGAAGGCTGATCTCAAGCCCTTCAGAGAGAGAGAGCGAGAGAGAGAGAGAGAGTGTGTCTGTTTGTATTTTTTTTAAATTTATTTTTGAATGCCTGACAAATGGCTAAAGCGGTCTGTCCGAATCTAAAAAGTACTTGGTAACATATACACAAATCACTAAATGCTATGAATAAAATTACAGATGGCAAAACAATATGCAACCCTTACGGCCTAACAAGGGGTTCGAGGCATGTGAGCTGTAGATCACATGCATCGCCTGCCATCTAGTGTTGGGTCCGGATGTTTGCACTTTGTTTTTGTTCGAGGAAGTGTTTTCCAGTCACGAGATAGGTGACTCCTCCTTTCGGTGATAGTGCGCATGGGCATCGGCTCCATTGTTAGATTGTTTTTTTCCGCCATCGGGTTCGGATGTGAATTGCTGCGCTCTGGTTCAGCACCGTTTCTCGGGTTCTCTTCGACGCGCAATCCACTACCCTCGACGGTATTGTTTCTCGATCGCGTTTCCCATTCTCCGCGTATCGTTTCGACTCCAAGAACTTCGATCGTAAAACTCGTGGAGGGCTGTTGGGCCTACCCGCCCCGGGCTCGCTAGCAGTCGATGGAACAGACTCCCGGGTGTCGCGCCAAGTTTCCGCGCACCGACCTGCACGAAGTGTGCAGCCTCTGTTTATCCCCGGAACACGACGAGAAAGATTGCGATGCGTGCCGATCGTTTCGATCGAAGAAGGCGCTCCATGACCGTCGGGCTCCACGTCACGAGATGCAACACCAAGGCGGCTCTGTACCGTACATCTTCGGCGAAGATTGCGACCGAGAAGAAACACAAGCTCAAGGAGCCGAGGAAGAAGAACACATCTCCGTGTCAGAGGCCAACTCCGACATGGAAGAAGAGGAGCAAGTTACACCGGGTCAGCGTACCGTGAGTACAGAAGCCCCCTTGCCCCAACAACACAAGACCAAAAAGGCTCTGGTCCTTCCTCAGCTTGCGCGCCAAGGTTGGCACCAAGAAAGTTTTGAGTGCCCCGCCCCAGGGACCGGCGCCGAAATATAAGGAGAAGCCTACTGGCTCGGGCTCGAGTCGGCCCCATGCTGGCGCCGAACCAAAATCCTCAGCGCCGAAATCAAAGCATGTCGTGGTCCACGTTCCATCTTTATCAAAGACTAAATCTTCGGTACGGAAGAGTTCAGAGCCGAAACTTTCGACGCCGAAAACGGCTAGCAAAGACAAAAAGACTCCACCAAAAGAGCCTCGGTCCGATGTTCCACCTTTGGATCCGAAACAGAACTGGTTATAAACCCAGACTCTGGTCATATCCATGCCAAATTGCCTGAAAAAAGGAAAATGGGCCAACAAGAAGAGTACCACATTCCCCTGAAGAGAAAAAATGTGGGTACTTACCCTTCACCACCATATATTCCACCTCCTTCGCCCACTAATCCTCAATTACTCATCACACCCACTAATTCACCACCACCACTATCACCTGACCCACAGGATGAAGGGGATGGGGATAGGCCACAGGATGTTGACCCATGGGAGGATTACGACACTGACCCAAACACGGATAATGACCCTGACATATCCGTCCAGACCATCACCACCTGACGACAATATAGGGTACATTGAGCTTCTTAACAGGGCTGCTCATTATCATGGGGTGGAACTGCATAAGGAGGCTTTAGAGGAGGACCTCTTGTTTGAGACCCTAAGTTCCTCTCAAAAAACTACCCATACACTGCCAATGCTTAAGGGGATGCTTAAACACGCAGATGAGGTTTTCAAAGATCCTGTAAGGGCAAGAATCATCACGCCTAGAGTTGAGAAGAAATATAAACCAGCACCTACTGACCCTGCTTACATCAAGGGTCAGCTGCCCTTAGACTCTCTTGTGGTTTCCAATGCTCGCAAGAGAGCTAACTCGCAGACCACAGGTGAGGCCCCTCCTCCTGATAAGGAGTCCAAGTTAATTGATGCCTCTGGCAAAAGGGTAGCCTCACAAGCGGCTTATCACTGGCGCATCGCTAATGCTCAGGCTTTGTTAGCCAGATATGATAGGGCTCATTATGATGAGCTAGAAAAACTCATGCAATTTCTGCCTGATGAACATAAATCTAAGGCAAATGATCTTATTCAGGAGAGCAAACTTATCACCAATACCTCCAAGTGCACCCTAGACGCAGCAGACAGCAGCGCGCACAGTAAACACCAGCGTACTGCTACGCAGACATGCATGGTTGAGAATTTCAGGTTTCAAACCTGAGGTACAGGCCTCTATTCTCAACCAGCCATTTGACAAAGCACCTCTTTGGTCCAGCAGTTGACACATCGTTGGAAAAGATGAAAAAAGATACCGAAGTCGCAAAGTCCATTGGGGGCTTTGCAGTTACCTGCAAATAGGGGTTTCTTTCGTCGCTTCTTTTACAGGGTTGGCCCCAAAAATATTTCTACAGAAAATCCCTCCTCCTCTTACAAGGGCAACAACCAATCGCCCTCATCAAGAGGCTATTTCAGAGGAGGTTTTAAAGGAAACAATGGTAAGGGCAGAGGCAACTCCACACGCACTTCCACCGCAAATAACAAGCAGTGACTTCCTTACGCTACCCCCCGATCATTCCACTCCTATCGGGGGACACGTCTCACAATTTCTCCCTGTCTGGAACACAATCACCTCAGACAAATGGGTTTTACAAATTATCCAATATGGTTACTGCCTGGAACTTAAAGACACTCCCCCCAAACATTCTTCCAAGATCACACGCAATGTCACAAGAACATCTTACCCTTCTAAAGCAAAAAGTTCTCTCTCTGTTACAAAAAGGAGCTATAGAACCAGTCCCATTAAAATATCAAGGGGCAGGGGTATACTCCCTGTACTTCTTAATTCCCAAGAAGGACGGCTCTCTCAGGCCTATACTAGACCTCCGAGAACTAAATCTATACATTCAGTCGTACCACTTTCACATGGTCACTCCAGCAAGTGCTCCCGCTCCTTCAACAAGGCGATTTTCTGTCCACTCTGGACTTGAAGGACGCCTATTTCCATATCCCAATACACCCTGCTCACCGCAAGTACCTCGGGTTCGTAGTAGCAGGCCAGCACTATCAGTTCAAGGTGCTCCCATTTGGAGTATCTACCGCACCCAGGGTTTTCACCAAGTGCCTGGCAGTAGTCGCAGCTCATCTACGAAGACAACACATTCACGTCTTCCCATATTTGGACGACTGGCTCATAAAAGCCAGGTCGCAAAAAAGCTGTCTACGTCACACTCTCAAAACAGTGCATTTGCTCCACGATCTTGGATTCACAGTAAATCTGTCCAAATCCCATCTACAAACATCCAACACACAGGCGTATCTGGGAGCCACAATAGATGCACAAAAGGCTTTGGCCTACCCCAATCCGGCCAGAATCTGCAACATGCAAACTTTACTCTGTCAGTTTCAGCCTCAACACTCATTGCCAGCTCGAGTGTTCATGCAATTACTAGGGATGATGGCGTCTTGCATTCTAATAGTCCCTTACGTAAGACTCCAGATGCGTCCCCTTTAGGAGTGCTTAGCACGTCAGTGGAACCAGGCTCAGGGTCTCTTATCAGATCTAGTGTTGGACGGCCGCACCCATCGCTCTCTGCAGTGGTGGAATACACAAAACCTTTCAAAAGGGCGGCCCTTCATTGACCCGGTTTCACAGATAGTGCTAACAGACGCGTTGCTCACTGGTTGGGGAGCTTCTCTCCAGACGCATACAATTCAGGGCATGTGGAGCCTGCAGCAAAAGCAGCTTCACATAAATAATCTAGAGCTGCTAGCGATTTTTCTAGCGCTCAAAGCGTTTCAAGTACATCTAGTAGGCAAAGTCGTCCTGATCCGTACAGACAACATGACGGCAATGTACTACATACAAAAACAGGGGGGGGGGGGGCACACACTCTCCCGCTGTCACAACTAGCCCAGACCATCTGGGGTAAAGGGCTATACGTCACAAAATGTATCTACTTGCAGAACACCTCCCAGGAGTAAACAATCATATTGCAAATCTGCTCAGTCGTCAAAGACAACAGATTCACAAATGGGAACTCCACCCTCAAGTTCTCCTCCCATTCTTCCAAATGTGGGGCTTTCCGGACATAGATCTGTTTGCCACAAACCTAAACGCAAAATGCCCAAGCTTCGCATCCAGGCATCCACACTCATTGTCCAAAGGCAATGCAGTATGGATGAATTGGTCGGGGATATTTGCCTACGCTTTTCCGCCTCTCCCACTCATTCCATGAGTGGTTCGGAAGCTCAGACAGGCGTCCCTGACACTAATCCTAGTTGCTCCCACATGGGCCCGGCAACCCTAGTTCACAACACTGTTTGAGCTCTCAGTAGTTCCTCACCAAAAACTACATCTCACTCCCAATCTTCTCAATCAGAGCCATGGAGAGATAAGACATCCAGATCCCAGTCATCTCAATCTTGCGATCTGGCACCTGAAATCTTAGAGTTTGACTACCATAATCTCCCGCCAGACTGCATGAACATCATCAAAAAGACTAGACGTCCTACCACAAGAGCATGCTATGCAGCAAAGTGGAAGAGATTTGTGATGTACTGCAATAACAATCAAATCGATCCGCTGGATGCTTCAGTTCAAAACATCATTTGCTATTTATTACATCTGCAGCATTCTAATTTAGCGTACTCTTCCATACGCTTACATCTTGCTGGAATAGCTGCATACCTACAGAACAGACAACATCTGTCTCTCTTTAGAGTGCCTGTCATTAAAGCATTTAAGGAGGGACTCAAAAGAATCATTCCTCCAAGACTTCCACCTGCTCCAGTGTGGAATCTCAACATTGTCCTTACCAGACTGATGGGTCCACCCTTTAAGCCATTGCATAGATGTGAACTGCAATTTCTCACTTGGAAGGTAGCTTTCCTCATAGCTATCACATCACTAAGGAGAGTATGTGAGCTTCAGGCACTAACCATAGAAGAACCATTTTTACAAGTACACCAAAACAAAGTGGTTCTTCGGACCAACCCTAAATTCCTACCAAAGGTCATTTCTGCCTTTCATATCAACCAATCTGTTGAGTTGCCTGTGTTCTTCCCTCAACCAGATTCTGTGGCAGAACGTGCTTTGCACACTTTAGATGTGAAAAGAGCACTACTTCACTATGTAGAAAGGACGAAACCTTTCCGAAAAACAAAACAACTGTTTGTCGCTTTTGCGCCACCACATAAAGGCAATCCTATATCAAAATCGGGCATTGCAAGGTGGATAGTCACGTGCATTCAGATATGCTATGCAAAGGCAAAACGAACACTGACAATTCTCCCTAAGGCGCACTCCACACGCAAACTAGGGGCTTCTATGGCATTCTTAGGGAATATACCCATAGATGACATCTGCAAAGCTGCAACATGGTCTACACCTCACACATTCACAAAACACTATTGTGTAGATGTTAGCAAGACAGCAAGCTAGTGTGGGCCAAGCAGTTTTACAAACACTATTTCAGACGACTGCAACAGCTACAGGTTAGCCACCGCTTTAGGAGATAACTGCTGTATAGTCTATGCAAAGCATGTGATCTACAGCTCACATGCCTCGAACGGAAAATGCTACTTACCAGTATGCATCTGTTCTTGGCATGTAGAGCTGTAGATTCACATGAGCCCACCCGCCTCCCCGGGTAACTATACCTGTTTCAGTAATATCTTACTTAGATACATATATACATGGACATCTCTTACTACTCTTACTAACTCCATTATCACCCTCTGCGGCAAACAATCTAACAATGGAGCCGATGCCCATGCGCACTATCACCGAAAGGAGGAGTCACCTACCTTCTGACTGGAAAAGACTTCTTCGAACAAAAACAAAGTGCAAACATCCGGACCCAACACTAGATGGCAGGCTATGCAAAGCATGTGAATCTACAGCTCTACATGCCAAGAACAGATGCATACTGGGTAAGTAGCATTTTCCTTCTCAAATGCACATCTAAATCCAGGGCTTCACAGAAGGGAAAAGCCAATGCTCTTGCCTACCACATTATTCTGCCTGTGTCCATGTGACTACATTCTTATCTATAGGATTCAACAGTGTAATAACAATCTAACCTTAAAATCCTATTGTCTTCAACATATCTTTTTTTTACCTATCAATAAGTCAGCCCTACTGCATTTGTAATAGCTTTTTTTAATAAATAGATCAGATATAAGGCGTTTAACAATGTTTTCTAAATGCACCTTCAGGTCTGTAGCCTTTATCGTTGGCTTGTCACCATAACCACTGCTTGCCTACTGCATTGAGCATAAGCTTTGTCACAAGTCAAGGCCTAATGAAGATTTTCACAGGGCACATTTTCTACCATGCTTTTTTGTCAGAGGAGGTAACCAACATCAACAAACCTTGCAGTGTGAGAAATTAAAAGTAACAAAATACATGTATACTTTACCACAGTATATTAACAAACTACCCAATAAGGCCTATTTACTTTAACATATGCCCTTCGAAATAAATAAGCCAGGTTGCCTTCTTTTGTTTTGCCATTTCATAATAAACATAGTTGACCTGTGGCATCTGAAAAACCCGTTTCCAGTGAACCAATTTGCTTTATATACATTATCATTGTCTTGTCTGCATAACCAACGCAGACCTGCTATATTGGTATACAGTCGTAAAATTGTTTAATAAAGAAAGGACTTTAGGAAGAATATCGCAGTCTAAATCTTCTACTGCCAGGTTTTAGTCAGAGAGCAGCACAAAATCTCTTGCCTACTGTGTTAATCTTTGACTTCATGGGACAAAATACAAGTTTATAGGCTTTTACATGATTTAACTCCTATATAATATGAATTATCCCATGGGCTCAACACAGAAGGGGTAACCAGCACCAAAACCCTGACCTATTATTGTATTCTGTGAGATACCAATTAACCAAATACCTTTTTGCAGGCTTTAATACAGTGCAATCACAATCCACCCTTAAAGGCCTATGGCTTTAACATATGTTTTTCCTTATAGATAAATCAGCCCTATTGCCTTTGTTGTAACATTTCCTAATAAGCTGATCAGACGTAAACAGGGCTTTTCCCAATCAACCAATCGGGTTCATAGCCTTTTAGCATTGATGTGTCATCATAGCTAACTCTGGCCTACTGTATTGGACTTAAGCTTTTCCATAAGACATCCATTGTCACACAGTTGCAAAATTACACTTGGCAAAATATTATACACCCCTTCCTAAGTGAATGAAAGAGTGATTCTTACAGTGTACCTCTTTTATCCGAAGTGTTTGTGAGCAAAATCCTTGCTTATGTCTGTAATAAGAGATTCCTTGTAACTAAATGCTTGTATACAGTGTTTAACACAGCATAATAGCAATCTACCCTTAAACGCATCTTATCTTTAACTTCTTTTTCACAATAATGAAGTCTGACTTGCGTCATTTGTCATGACTTCAATATAACAGATCACACCTATGGCATCATTGACTTTTCACCCTAACGAACGCCGTCTACCTTGTATGGCATAAGCTTCCCTACAAGGGAAAAGTGCAATACAACCACTTGTTCAGAGGAAGCACATGACCTCTTCTTAATCAGTACTGTAGTTAGGGAAACCAACAGGAGGCAAAGACCTCTCAAATAGTGCAGTATTTCTTAAAGCTGTTTTTTTTCCCTTTTTTTTTTTTTTCCTTTCAATTACATAGTGTATTGCGGAAGCTGTACTGTCGAGCAAGGTTTAAAAAGGACACAATTCATTTGGTAACTTTTTCTGTGTATACCTAGTTCCAGTGTGGAATTCTCGGTCGCCCATCTCTATTAGGACTGTAGTAATATACTGCTCATTGGCAGTCCTTACTGCTGACTTGACTGGAAAGGTTCTTGAAAAAAGGTACTGGCCCTGTTGTCATGATTTCACTACCCTTCTTTCAGCTTCTTTGCAGGAATGAAGATTAATGCCAGATCTAGCTTCTGCATCAAGATAAGGCTCAGCTGTGGTTACTACCTGCATGGGTAGGAAGATTAAGGGTCCAGGTTATTCCTAGGGGAGAGTTCCAGGATCCCAAAGATGAGGAGGCTGATGTTTGTACATTAGACCTGGTCATTGTTGTGGACAAAAGTCCACCACAAGTCACTGTTGTAAAAAAAAAAAAAAAAAACATCACTTGGGAAGAAATACCCACGTAATCTAAGGAGACAGCCTAATGGAATATCTTCCTGATAATCTACGGAAAGCTTGGTAAGTTCTTGAAAACCTCAGGTTGACATCAAATCGGATATGAAATTGGTGGATGCATTCACTTTAATTGAGACAAAACTGTACCAAGGTAAACCTCAAAAGGTTGTTTCTGGGAAACAACCGCCATTAAATAGATACCCAGGGGGACTTATCTCGCAAATTAAATATCTTTCTTCAACTACATGAAGCTCTTCTTGTGTTGTGAGGCAGAGGTTGAAGTTTGGTTCCAGTGTCCTTGTTTCAGATCTTAGATCTGGTAATCTAAGGGATTTGGCTCTGTTCGACAGCCATTAACATGATCTACAGTGCTACAGAGTAACTTTTAAAAGCCAGCACTTTACAAAACTTAAAACAAATATCTTGTCTACTCTTCCAAGCCTTCTGTTGTGATGTTGCCCAGGTTTGCAACAAGTTCATATTCTGTGCATTCCCTGGCCACTTCGCGTTCGGTTCAAAATTTTATAAGTGTTTTTTCTTTGAAGAATATTTTCAGTTTTGTGTGAGCAAAGAGGGAAATGATTCTAAAACCCTGCAAGCTGTAAACGGGTGTCAGTCGGTGAGGTTGCACTGGAAATGGGAAGAGCAGGGATCACCACTGCTCTGAGAGGATGAGTACTGAAGACAGCTAGTACATGTGATATTATTCCGTCCCTTAGATACTATTCAGACAATTGCTGAATTTAGAGAACTTGGACAAGGGGTTTAATTTCTTGGATGTGATCTCAAAATTCATGTGTTTACCTGTTAGTAAACACAAGTTGACCAGTACCTAGAGCTATTCATTAATTGTAGCCTTAAGTTCTGGTTCAAGTTCAGTCCTTTTCAACCTCTCTGGGTCTGATGCTGTATTTGTTGCTTAGCTTGTTCGGAAAGGCCACCTCTAAATGTGTATAATTCCACAATCTCCTAATGTGATATTTTGGGAAGTGCCTAGGCAGCTACAAGAAGCACAGTTACTGTCTCCTCCAGTCACAACCCTTCAAGATATTGACTTTCTGGCGGAGTTGAAAAGAGAACTCCGGCTGTTAATCTATTCATATTCAATTTGAGAGAGCATAACTTGGGGCTCCCTTTCCCCATGCATTCATTTGATTTTTTATTGATAATAGAATGTAGTTTTCATGGTTGAAATGCCATGTTATAGAAGGGATCCATCCCTGATTTTGGAAACCCCGTTTCAAATTTTTCTTTAGTTTCTCATTTTCGTGTTAACCCTGCCAACTTCTCTAATATTTGATGTCCTGCTGAGCAATCCCGTGCATTCTGTAAATTGTCTTTGGTCTTATCTAAAAAGAGCCTTAGTATTTAGAGAATAGGCAAATGTTGGTAGCTGTTTTTCTAAAGTCCAAGGGAAATCTGCTTCAAATAGAACCTATTTCCAAATTATTATTATTGCATTGCTGCCCTCTCAAGTAAGTCCAAACCTTTCATAGCCAAAGGGGAAAGAGAAATTTCAGCTTTCTTGAATAAAGGGACTTGAACTGAAATCACTAAGTTAGCCACTTGAAAATGGATCGACTACACATTTGTGCTCGATATAGAGGGCAGACAGCCCCTTTACTGGTGTCTCCTTACTGTGGCTGTTCATTTATGCACTGTTGTGGATCTGAATGCTTAAAGAAGACCCTTCTGGAGAAAAGAAAATTCTTTATCTGTAATAAGTTGTCCAATCTGGTTTCCTTTCAAAGCTGTATATGTGGCCCAACCATAGCCCACCCGCATGAGGCTCTTTTCTGTCCTGCTTCTACTCCAAAAAAATAATACCAGTTGGACAACATTTTGTCCCCCCTTTTCTTTTTAAAACCTTTTTTGACACTATCATGATGATTCAAAAACGGTTGCTTTGACAATGTTGACTGTTTAAAAATGTTTTACAAGTGAGTGTTTAGAGCAGAAGTCTTAAATGAGTAGCTCTAGAGCTACTAGTAACTCACTAGCACCCTTAAAGTAGTTCACAGGTGATGCCAAGCCCAGTAACTATTTGAGTATCTGTGCATAATAAAGAAGTCTGAACTGCTCATCATAAGACCCTAGAGCAGAGGTCTTCAAACTTTTTGATGCCGAGACCCCCCTGTCAAGATTTGTTAGGCGTAAGGACCCCCTCCTGACAAAATTTCTAGAACTTGGTACTCCTCATCATTGACAACTATCGACAACCATAAACGCCCCCAATTCCCATAGCAAATCATTTTTACAGTGGGGAAATAATATTAAACAGTGTTTATCACACCAAAGGTCAGTGAGCGTGGAAGCGTTGTCAAAAGTGTGACTAAAAACAAAGGGCCTCATTTATGAGGAATTGGCATAGGTCAACGCCGCAAGTCTTCTTGCTGCGCTGGCCTACGCCAATGTGAAAGGGCAGGAATGCACCTTATTTATGAAATAAGGTGCATTCCTGTCCTTTCCCACTGCGTTGACGCACAAATTGCTGCTTAGCGCCAATGTAGGCAGGATTGTTTTTGTGCAGGAAGGGGCACCTTCCTCCACAAAAACAATCCCGAGAGGTGTTTTCCTCTTTCTATGTGAGCTGCAGAATACAACACACATAGAAAGAGGAAAAAAAACGGATCCTTTCGGATCATAATCCTCTTATCTGCTCTCTTGAAGTAGACACTAGAAATAATACACTTAACACATGGACCTTTGAGAAAGCTTTGCTGCTAGATGAGAATTATTGTAATTATATGAGGGAGTGGATCCCAAATTTCCTGTCTGATAATGAGGGAAGTGCCTCAATTGAAGTCATCTGGGACACGCTGAAAGCAGGGATACGGGGGGAGACTTTGCAATACTCTCTTAAAATTAATAAACAAGCCAGGGCAGCTATGCAGGGGCTACAAGAAAATCTTAGAAAGTCTGAGGAAGAACTTATAAGTGGTATATTTTCACTGAAAAAGCAATAAAAAAAGCACTAGCCCAAAAAGAGAGGGTTTATGAAGTCAATGAACAAATAGGACACCAGCTAGCCGTGCGTATGAGGCAACAGGTCACATCAAATTTAATTAGTGAAATTCAGGGATCTCAGGGGCCCCGAATCGAGGATCCCAAACTTATAAGAGACGCTTTTTGGCGGTTCTATCAAGAATTATATTCGGAAACCGGGGGGGGCTGATCAAGCAAGAATTGAGGACTACCTGGATAACTCCAGGCTTGTTAAGTTCGATACAGAGGATGCAAATTGCTTAGAGGAATCACCCTCGGAGGAGGAAATATTAAGCGTAGTTAAAAATCTACCTGGAGGGAAAGCTACGGGGCTAGATTGCATCCCATCAGAATTTTATGCTGTATTTTTAAGCCAGATCAAAAATGTCTTGGTCGATCTTATCACGCATATTTTTAAGGGTGGGCGCCCACCGAACTCTTGGTCCCGGGCCAAGATAATTATCTTCCCAAAAAAAAATAAACGCCCTGAACAGCTTGGATCATACCGCCCCATTACCCTTATCAATTCAGATTCTAAAATTTATGCGAAAGTCCTGGCCAATCGTATTGCCCCATTAATTCATAAAGTAATCTCTCCAAGCCAGCACAGCTTTATTCCTGGTAGATCCACCATCAATCATATTCACCGAGTAATTAAGAAAGAGGAAAAACGAGGAGAAATGAAAACATTTCTCCTCGTTACGCCTGCTGTGGGGAGGTGTAAGGTTTTGGCGCTCCTAGCGTCAAAGTCCATGGATGTTGCGTGGGAACACTCACCACAATGCCCATGTAACACCTACTTGACAGACTAAGGCAAGGCAGCGACTTACGCTGCTTTGTCTTACTCCTTATCTATGAGGCCATGTAAAGCCATGCAGGGTGACTTTTCGTTGCCTCATAGATATGATTGAGACGCTTGTGCCAACGGAGCTTAAAAAAAAAGTGACGCTCCGGCAGCGCAAGCCTCTCATAATTCAGCCCCAAAATATTTTGCACGTTTTTTTAGGTCTTTCACCATGAGAGAGGGACATATAAAATAATGGGTAGCTTAAATGAAAAATAAAATGTAAAAAGTTGTTACTCAGTGGGAAATGCACTGTAGTACATTATGAAGCCTTTATTAGTTAATGCACTGCAGAGGTCTGTGTGTAACCAGAGAGCAACAGAATTAAATTTGGTTGGCGCAGTGAAGAATAGTGACGTGTATTTTTAGTGCTACAAGGTCACAGCCTGTGACAGAAAGCACTGTGAATGTATGTCATTATTTTATTTTTGCATTACACAAATTATAAGATAGACTGCTACAAACTGCAAAAAGTTTTAGGATAAAATGGAGCTTCCAAAAATTTAAATTTTAGTAATACCGGAGCATAAGTGATGCATTTTTTTTTTGCATAACTGTCCCTTCAACAACTCCTCAAGGGTACTAAGCGCTGTCTAAATTATGATTAAAAGCATGCACTTCACAGCCCAGTTGTTAACTCTTCCTACTACCACTCAAAACAAAACCAAATCTTTGCCATCACAAAGCAATTAATGCCAGAATCGCTCCCAAGCACCCTTTACATTTGTAAAGTAAAATTTGATTAACTCATAACACACAATTGCATTTCATTCAGGCAACCTGGCATGAAGGATTGTTTTACCTATCTGCCCAGCCTCTTCCTTTCACAGCACAGGAGACTCATTTAACTTCAGCTGAAGCCTTTTAAACACCGGAATGAAGCGTTTCGGTTTCCACAAGGAAGAGCACATGTTTTAGATTCCAGGCAGAAGTGAGGACTGGAAATGCGCGACCCCCTTCCCAGGACTCCACGGCCCCCCTGGGGGTCGCGCCCCACAGATTGAAGACCTCTGCCCTAGAGCAACACCCAGCCAAAACAATGGCGGGGCCTCTTAATCTCGTACAGTGTTGTCTTGCAGGGTCTGCCACATCTGTCTACACTGTGTATAACAAAATCACAAGGAGATTGGTCATGTTGTCGGCCCTGCTCTATCATTCACTTTGTATGAACAGTAAATGTGCGAGTTGTGTGCATGATCAGCCCAGGAACGGATGAGAGGTGGGCCTGGTTCTAGAGCTGAGACCGTTTAGAGCCTCACAAGTTTGTGTCTGTCATTGTGTGCCTCCATAACAAACCGTATCACTCCCTGAAAGCTATGCCTGGTGTCAGCACCATGAAAAGTATATCCCAGCCCCATAACCCCCCAACATCAAAAGGGGGCTCGTTTCTAGCTCAATTGTCAGTTCATGTCATAATAGTGGCAATGGCATAATAATAATAATCATCCTTGACATATTTTTGGTGTTCTTGGTTTAACTGTGGAATACTTGCAACCGTTATTGACCTATTAAGCGCATGACTAGCCTAACTTTACCCATCCCTTTCACAATGTTGGCAGGACCTTTCATAATAATGGCATGACTGAACATTGTTATCATCCTGGTAATTTTGGCTCTGCATTGGCACAATGGCGGCTTTGGTATATAAAGATGAGCATTATTGACCCTTTACAGACATCTGTGTTATGTTGAGCATCCATTTCCTATAGTTGTAATATCTGGGCATGTGAAGCAGACTCTATCCCTGTGAGGCATTTCTGTGTGTGTGTACTTGATGAGAGTTACAAGCTAATGTGTGGGTACTGTGTATTATTGACTAAAAATCAAAACTGATATTTTGAAGCAAAAAAATGTTCTTCCAGAAAGGTTCTTCTGGGGAAATTGAGTTTGTGTGCCCAAAATGGAAAGTGATATTCGATAGTTAATATGCATATTTTCACAAACTGATATACTGATTAAGTCAAGACTTTGCAATTACAAAACAGATTTTAAGTGGCAGTTAAATGATAACTGTGTCGGGACCAGAGGCGAGGATTATGCATGACTTCAGTCGCTTGTTTATTATAGCAGCCATTTCATAATTTTTAGGTCGAGTCTGAGTCAGCGTGCATGTGCTGCTCTGCGAGGCTTGTTGTAGTGGAGTATGGAAGAGAAGCCCCGCCCACTCTCCCCATATTTTAATTGGCTTTTGTCATTGTCCTTCCTAAACGCTGGCTTGCGAGTCGTTATTAGGGTTGTTAGTCCCTCCTTAGTACCACCTTGTCTCCATTTGTAACCACCCAAGGCGACTGGCCCTTTTACTTCGGATGCGACACCTTATGTCTTATTTAGTTTGTAAGCACTCTTTTCTTAAATGGATTTCTCCTACTGTAGGCACGACGTGCTTTCCTCGCCATGTCCGCTTTTACTTTCAAGCAGCCCCGGACAATGGCGGCAACTTCTTTGAACTGAAATAGGTCGTGCATTTTCAAGAGTTTGAGCTATTGCCATTGTAAATGTCAATAGCTTAAACTCTCGTAAATGCGAGATCTATTGCATTGCAAATGCTTTTTTAACATTTCCAACAGTAAAAGCGAAAAAACTACTAGTCCCATGAACCTCTGGGAATGGCTCAACAAACAGTCCAGTCATAAACACACAAGTCCCAACAAGATCCAATCGGACTTGTCCAGCATTGGTTATAGTCCCTTCTTCATGTTCTGACCTCGTCTTTCTTCGCTGCTCGCAGCCACAGATAAGTCACGTTACTCATGCCTTTTTGGTAGTGCGAGGGTTGTTGCTTGGTTTTACACGTTAACAGTGTGTTTGAGAGCTGTTGACAGGAGTGTGCAGCTTGTGTGTTTTTACGGCCACGGGAACGAGTCTTGCACTCCTCCACAGCCGCTGTTTTTGGTGCGGCACTGTAGTGCGGTCCTCCGCCTGCTAGGTGGCACTCTCAAATACTCTGCACTCTGCTCCCAACACACGATTCCTGTCAATTTCCTCTGTCAGAGCAGGAATCGCGCGCCAGTAACTGCCAGCCTTGGAGCCTTGCCTGGAGGGTGAAGTCCCAGCAAGAACTGGGGTTTGTACAAAATTTACAAAAACTAAACTCTGACACCCTCGATAGGGTCTGTATTGTGTGAATGCTAAAACGCCCCTCGGGGTCTGTATTAACTCGGGTGGCCACCATGGCCTCTTAAAGGGAACATGCTCCCAGGCTTATATACCCCACTAATTACTGCCACCATAAATAAGTGTTCCCAGACTTGACCCATAGCAGTACGCCTTTGCCCACAACAAACCCTTGACTGGCTCCCCAGTCCCTCATCTGCAGCCCTTTGACTGCCCACATTTGCCTCACAAGGGCCGTATACCACTAGTTGCGCTGAGCTGTTTATAATTCCCTGCCTTTCAACCTACCTACCTGTGCCCTACAACTTACTTTATGGAGGGCTCAGGTGACCTATATGAGGATCCCTTGGAAGCCCTGCCCTGGGATGACAACTTCTATGAGGCAGTGAATGCTTCCATATACCGGGCAGTTGACGAGGCCGTTGGCCCCATGGAAGAGCGCCTTACGCTTCTAATTGTGCCAAACGACCCCATGCAGCACAGGAGACTCCTGGTCCCTCCACGGCGCCCCTTAGCCCCGCTAGATTCAGACGCCAGCAAAGTGCCTCCGGGAGCAGGGCATGGATCACAGTGTGTTCGCCCACTTGAAACAGGCCTTCATGGCCCAGAGCCTCCTGGCCTTGCCCCCTGCTGACCCAGCGGACAGGAGACTCCTGGTCCCTCCACGGTGCCCCTTAGCCCCGCTAGATTCAGACGCCAGCGAAGCGCCTCCGGGAGCAGGGCATGGATCACAGTGTGTACGCCCACTTGAAACAGGCCTTCATGGCCCAGAGCCTCCTGGCCTTGCCCCCTGCTGACCCAGCGGTACTGCTGGAATCCCCACCTTCCCGATCACCGTACCAGCAGGACAATGAATGACTCTCACTCCGAAGATGTGGGGTCCTCCAGGCCGTGGCGACCTCCCTGCCTCCCCTAGTGAACACCCTGCTGCGACGGCAGAGTCTGACATGTTGGACCTGGATGACATTCTTTATCCCTGGTCATCGGTGTAGGTTCCCGGCGATAAGGTGGCTCACTATGTGGCAAACTACTTCCGCAAACCACTGGTAAAGGAGGCGCGTAGCGGCCTGAAGACAGGGTGCCCACGATCTGGATCACAAGGCTGCCTCACACCGGACATAGACCCTGGGATGGCCCCATTCCTGGCCAAATTTATTAAAGGTCCCACAAAGTGCATAGACTGGTCCTGGAGAGTGTGCCAGAACATGCTCTTGGACGTAGTGGGTCCGCTCACCAAAATCCTTGACATGGCGGAGGATTAAAAGTCTTCGGGTGCCCTGCTCTCCCCTGAAGTGCTTGCGGGATGGGTGCAAAGGGCAATTATCTTTCTAGGTAACTGACCAAAAGGGAGTATTAATTCGCATAGGAAATACGGCGCCAGCAGTGTATCTTCTTTGTAGATTAATATATAAAATCAAACGGTGCAACAGGTGAGGAAAAACCCCTAAAACCCTCCAATTGGGACCGAAAGGTCCGAAATACATAAAGTCCAATCCTTTTGTGTAGTTTGGAAGTCTTATCCAAAGTTGAAATTAAAACCAGTATAGTCTTTATGCAAGTATTCTCTTTTTTCTTTATTCCAGAAACACCACAAGGTCCAGCCAACACGGGTTTCGTCGTTGGGGTAATAACCCTCGACTTCTTCAGGGCTGTATGTCTACCCAATCTGGCAGTTCTATGCCTAGTATCCGATTATAATTCCGACCCGGCTAGGTCTTTCCAATTATATCACTTGTATCCAAAAGAATGTGATTCGCCAATCTTATAAACGTTAAAATTCTTGATTCACACAATTGTGGCGGTGTTTACGGCACAATCCATAGAACGGTGTGTCTTGTGAGTCTAAAACGAGTATGTTTTCTTTAACCAAGACACCGGGCGTAGTATGCCCCAAGATCTGAAGCGAGTACGCTGATCTTAACCACGCTCCGGCGAGGTGTTCAGAATCAAGAATTTTAACGAAGAAGTCGAGGGTTATTACCCCCACGACGAAACACATATTGGCTGGACCTTGTGGTGTTTCTGGAATAAAGAAAAAAGAGAATACTTGCATAAAGACTATACTGGTTTTGATTTCAACTTTGGATAAGATTTCCAAACTACAGGAACGCGTGGGCACAGGATTAGACTTTATATCTTTCTAGGTAACACCAACTGTGGGGCTCCCTGTTGATCAAAGTGCACCTGAATCTTGGGGTCCTCACCACCTTGGAGGCAGGTGCAGTGGCCCATGGGGGGCTCTTTGGAGAGCCCTTTATTAAAGAGTTAGGAAAGTTTGTAAATACTTTCACTTCATTGGACAAAGCCAAATATTCCCTTAAGCAGGTGTTCTCCCCCCTGGATTTTCCAGGGGCCGGCCATGGTAGGGGCCGCTTGGCCGGCCAGGATGCATCACAAGCCCCCTCCAGAGGGTAAGGCTCCAGGCGAGGCTATTACCAAGACCAGAAGTGCTTACACAGCTTTTACCCCACCAGGGGTCAGCAATGCAGAGGCTTCAAGGGGCAGTCTGCCCCTGCTAATTCCGGTGAGTATCCACCCTTCCTTGGTGCAGGTGGGGGGCAGACTAGTTCTTTTCCCCACAGGTGGAGGACTATCACAACTGACAGTGCAGGGTTTCCAGATAGTTTTATGGTACCCCGATTCAGGCCACCAACCCACGATCGAGCCAATTCTCTTCCCAGGAAGCTGCGCTTATAGACTCGGAGGTCCAGTCGCTCTTAGTGAAAGACGCTATTCGGCCAGCGGTCATCCACCCCCACGGCTTTGTCAGTAACCTTTTTCTAGTGGACAAGGCCAACGGGGGGCGGCGTCCCGTGATCAGCCTACGAGAGTTCAACGAATGGCTGGTGTAGCGCCATTTCAAAACGGAGGGCATCCACCTCCTGCACGATGTGCTGTGGTCAGCTGATTGGATGGTCCATGTGGGCCTCAAGGACGCCTGGCTGTCCAGATTATCCTCCTCACTGCAGATTCCTCTGGTTTATCTGGCACCAGCAGGCATTGGAGGTTTCCAGTCTTCCGTTCTGCTCTCCTTTGCCCCTTGGTGCTTTACCAAGGTTCTCAACCCAGTGATGGAGCACCTTCCAGCGCAGGGGTAAGCCTCATTATATATCTGGACGACATGCTCACCATGGACTAGTGTCCTCGTCAGCTGTCGCTCCATTTGCAGACTGAGATAAACCATCTGGAAAGTTTGAAGTTTGTGGTCAACGAGTCAAAGTCCCTCATGCTTCCTTCTCAGAAGGCATCCTTTTTGGGTCTCGCCTGAGCCAGCGCGCATGCGTTGCTCTGCAAGGCTTTTAGTAAGGGCTTTAAACTCGAAACACACGCTCGTGCGTGTGCTTTTTTTTAAATCTCCCGCTATTGGCCTTTGCATGCGTCTTTCTAAGAAAGACAGCACGCAATTGGGCCAAGGCGGGTGCATGTCCCGCCTTCTCTCTCCCCTGGCCTAGGGTGCTCGGGAGCGAGCAGCAGCGCGGCCGTGTGCCATCTGTTTTTAATTATCAGCGGCGGCGCACAGTGTGCCAGATGGAGGGCAGACTGCATTCCAGTCTCAGGTTACTTGTCCTTCACAGCAGGCGCCCGCTTTTATAAACCTAGTGGCAGGCTGCTCCTAATTAGCAACAATGCCGGGCGCATTTTTTTTTTTTAGCATACTAAATAATGTGCCCACGCGTGCCTACACGTTACATAATGTATACACAAATGTTGATGTGGACTATATTTTACCATGAGAGACATTTTGCTATGTTGCATCTTTGACTAGGTCCATATGGAAAAATCCTCCTCGCAAGACTGACATCCAAGAGACCAGGGACCCGGGCTCAGCAGTGTAACCGCATCCCCCACTCTGCCTCATTCCGCCTCACTGTTCCTTACGGTGCCTCATTCCACCTTATTGTGCCCCAGGCTCCGTACACGGACTCAGCTGTGTAACAGCATTCCCCACTCTGCCTCATTCTGCCTCAGTGCCACATAATTATATGCTACATAATTACACTGCACTCAATGCAACATACACTCCAAATAATACCACTCAGTGCCACATAATTACACTCTACTGAATGCAACATACACTCCACACAATACCACTCAGTGCCACATAATTATATGCTACATAATTACACTGCACTCAATGCAACATACACTCCAAATAATGCCACTCAGTGCCACATAATTACTCTACTCAATACAACATACACTCCCCATAATACCACTCAGTACCACACAATTACACTCTACTCAATGCAACATAAATACACTCCACATAATACCACTCAGTGCCACATAATTACACGCCACATAATTACTCTACTCAATACAACATACACTCCCCATAATACCACTCAGTACCACATAATTACACGCCACATAATTACACTACTCAATGCAACATAAATACATTCCACATAATACCACCAGTGCCACATAATTATGATACATATTAACACTGCACTCAATGCAACATACACTCCAAATAATACCACTCAGTGCCACATAATTACACGCCACATAATTACACTCTACTGAATGCAACATACACTCCACACAATGCCACTCAGTGCCACATAAATATATGCTACATAATTACACTGCACTCAATGCAACATACACTCCAAATACCACTCAGTGCCACATAATTACACACCACATAATTACACTACTGAATGCAACATACACTCCACACAATACCACTCAGTGCCACATAATTATATGCTACATAATTACACTGCACTCAATGCAACTTACACTCCAAATAATACCACTCAGTGCCACATAATTACACGCCACATAATTACTCTACTGAATACAACATACACTCCCCATAATACCACTCCGTGCCACATAATTACACGCCACATAATTACTCTACTCAATGCAACATAAATACACTCCACATACCACACAGTGCCACATAATTATATGCGACATAATTACACTGCACTCAATGCAACATACACTCCAAATACCACTCAGTGCCACATAATTACCCGCCACATAATTACTCTACTGAATGCAACATACACTCCACATAATACCACTCAGTGCCACATAATTACACGCCACATAATTACACTCTACTCAATGCAACATAAATACACTCCACATTCCACACAGTGCCACATAATTACACTGCACTCAATGCAACATACACTCCAAATACCACTCAGTGCCACATAATTACACACCACGTAATTACACTTTACTGAATGCAACATACACCACACAATACCACTAAGTGCCACATAATTATATGCTACATAATTACACTGCACTCAATGCAACATACACTCCAAATAATACCACTCAGTGCAACATAATTACACGCCACATAATTACTCTACTCAATGCAACATACACTCCACACAATACCACTCAGTGCCACATAATTATATGCTACATAATTACACTCCACTCAATGCAACATACACTCCAAATACCACTCAGTGCCACATAATTACACACCACATAATTACACTCTACTGAATGCAACATACACTCCACACAATACCACTCAGTGCCACATAATTACACGCCACATAATTACTCTGCTGAATACAACATACACTCCTCATAATACCAATCAATGCCACATAATTACTCTACTCAATGCAGCATAAATACACTCCACATAATACACTCAGTGCCACATAATTACACTACTCAATGCAACATAAATACACTCCACAAAATACCACTCAGTGCGACAGTTACACGCCACATAATTACACTCTACTCAATGCAACATAAATACACCACATACCACTCAGTACCACATAATTACACGCCACATAATTACTCTACTCAATGCAACATAAATACACTCCACATAATACCACTCAGTGCCACATAATTACACGCCACATAATTGCACTCTACTCAATGCAACATAAATAAACTCCACATAAATGCACTCTATACCACATACCACCAATCAACATAAATGCACTCCACACCATGACACAATTTCACTAAACATAATTTCACTCAACACCACAGTTCCAGGCCACACAATCCAAGTCCACACATTTCCAATACACACCGCATAATTACACACTAAACATATTTCAACTCCACAATCCACAACGTACCTCCAATACACACCATATAGTGTCACCACCTGAGCACCAAACATCATTCACCACCACCATTTTGCATCAGCGCACCACCTAAGCATCACGTCAGTCTGCCCTTGGAATCTGGCATCTGTTGATTCTCCCCTAGTGTCCGTCCGCTGCTCGTGTTCTAATTAAATTACTGTTTTCCAACCTCCACTCCCCCGTTATTTATGTCCCGCTCCCCCATAACAAAAAAATGTATAACAAACCAGCATGAGAACAGGCAGGAAGAAGTTGCCAGCAGTGCAAGTACAAAAAAACTAGAAGACATTTTTTATGTTAAAAATTTTTTTTAATCAGGTTTTTCAGTTGTATATAATGTCGTCTTCGTTTGTATAAAGGTAACAAAAATGCTTAACACTTTTTATTATAACTTTTCAACATGATGCACAGCAGCCACAATGCTCTACAACATAGCCAAAAGTTCTGGCTAAACACATAAGGTCCCAAAGGCGAGACCTATTGGCTATGCCAATGCTTGTTGGGGTTTATGATAGACTCCACCATATCCTCTCTGAACCTTCCGTCTCGAAAGATCATGAAAACCAGACCCAAGCTGAGGAGAATGCTGGCGAAACCTCGCACTTCGTTGCAACAGAACGCCCGCCTCGTGGGGCTCCTTTTGTCTCCCATACAGGCCATCTTCCTCTGTCCTCTACACTACTGGGCCGTTCAGTGCCTCAAAGCCTCGCATCTGTGCAAAGGGCTCACGTACTCCCAGATAGTATCGCTCACGGACGAAGCAAGGGAGGAAATCGCCTGGTGGCGTTCTCACATGGAAGCATGGAATGGGGGAGCGATTTTTGGATGCGCCCGGATCTCGTCCTAGAATCCGATGCCAGCAGGTCAGGCTGGGGCGCGTAATGTGGCGTGTTGTCAACCACCACCCCCCATCACCCACGGAGGTTCTTGTTCCCCCTCAGGAGCAGTCCTTGCATATCCGTTGCATTCGGGGTCCGATGTTGGATGAAGGCCAGAATTCAATCTGTTCCTCTCAATATAAACAGGGTGTCAGCAGTCCAATACATCAACCATCTGGAGGGCACGCGGTCCAAGGTCCTCTCCGACATGGCATCTAATTTTTGGCAGTACTGTCTGGAACAACAGGTCTCGGTGACGGCGGAGTACCTTCCATACCAGGCGAATCAGGTGGCAGACTGGCACTCCTGTCATTTACGGGACCCCATCCTGTGGAAGCTCCGCCCAGAGGTGTTCGCCAACCTCCAAGAAAGGTGGGGTCCCTTTTCGGTGGTTCAGCATGCATCTCAGTTGGACCACCAGCTACCCAGGTTCTTCAGTTGGAGGCCAAACCCGCTAGCGGCACCGACAGATGCCTTCATTTAGGATTGGGCCCCAGAGTAAGGTTAAGCGTTTTCCCAGTTCGCAATGATCACTCGGGCTTCTGCACAGATCTGAGACAACAAGTAGAAGTGGTGATGACCATGCCGACTTGGAAGTCTCAAGTACGATTTCCGGTTCTTCTGGAACTTTCCTTGGATTCTCCAATCCAACTCTCCCTGTTTCCTCCTCTTCTCAGTCCTGATCAACTTCCATAGCGGCTGGTGAGGTCTGATGGTTTGGCAATTACAGGGGACACTGGTCGGACCTGGGCATTTCGAAACAGGCTGAGTAACTCTTATCCAGAGCATGGACGGATAGTACCATCAAGAGTTCCAGGTCGGCTTGGACTAGATGGATACGTTGGAGTATGGATCCCGTGGTTGCAGACATAGTTCAGATCCTCAATTTCTTGGCAAGCCTGGCAACTGAAGGTTTAGCCTGTCAATCTATTAACACTTTTCGTTCTACTATTTGGGCTGTTCACATCCCGGTGGTGGGATCCCCGGTGGGGGAACACCCTTTTGTGTGCGGTCTTCTTAGAGGGATTAGGTTGTCTCTTCCTTTGGCACCGCGCTATTCGGTGCTTTGGGACATCAACCAAGTGCTCAGTCTGTTCTTGTCCTGGCAACCAAATAGATTCCTATCCCGTAAGGAGCTTTCACTGAAACTGGCAATGCTGTTATGCCTGCTATCCTGCAAACGGGTTTCTGATGTTAGAGCCCTGGATATAACAGGCAAAATATTTTCCCCATTAGGGGTGTCGTTTACCATTGGTAGACGGACAAAGTCCCAAACCAGGACTATTTCATATCCAGCTTTTCAGGATTCTCCAAAGTTGTGTGGTACAATGCCTCAAAGCATATGAGGAAATGTCTGAGGAGTTCAGACCTCTTAGTGAGAGGCGATTTCTTATTGCATTGCGGAAACCGCATAAGGCAGTGTCCTCCCCCCACTATTGCCTGATGGGTTCGTTGGCTGATGTAGGAAGCTGGTATTGACCTAGTGGCTTTTGGAGCCCACTCTGCTAGAGTGGCTGTTGCATCTAAGGCTTTTATGCTTGGAATGTGCTTGGAGGACATCATGAATGCAGCAGATTGGTCCTCGAAGTCTACCTTCAAGAAATTCTACTTTAAGCCAGTGGTGAATATGGCTCATTTGATGTTGAGCAAGCTTTGAACCAGCATAATCCTCGCTTCCGGTCCTGACATAGAATGAAAATTGTTCCTAACGTGTAGGAAAGTTTAAATTCTATTAAGGACACGGAGGTGAGGATTATCCCTCCCGGCGAGGGCTATCCTCTTCATGGATCCCACCCTATCACTAGTAAGTAAGTAGATTCTGAGATAATATGTTTTGGGGTTCTTCAGAGACCCTCTTAATGGTTTTCTTGCAATTGTAGTTGTGGTGCGACTTTTTGTACTGGAATCATCCATACTGATGACTTTGTTTATAGGATCGGAAGGGCAGTACTGAGGTTTGACTTGCGCGATGAAAAAGGTCACAACATGGAGTAGGAACTATTGCCAATCCTGGACAAGCCTGATTGGATATTGTTGGGACTAATGTGTTTATAATTGGACAGTTATTGTTGTGCCATTCCCAGAGGTTCATGGAACTGGTAGTTTTTTCGCTTTTACTTTTGAAAATGATAAAAAATGAGGGACTGGCTGCTATAATAAACAGGCGAAGGAAGTAAAGAATATCCTCGCCTCCAGGTCCTTAATAGAATTGAAACTTTCCTACACGTTAGTTAAGAACAATTTTCGTTCAGTTGATGAGCCTTATTGCTGTAATTATGTCCTTTGTGCCTGGGAGCAATTGCTGCTTTGGCTATCAAGTTGTCCGTCCTGGAGACAGCATATTGAGAAGCTTTTCCTGACATTTCTTCTGGTAACCTCACTTCAAATACTTGGATAGTCCCTAGTAACTTTAACTGATGTAGTCACTACTTTACATTGATAAAATGTTATATTGGCTGTTAGGAATTTCCCTGAGTAGAAAAGTAGCTCTCTGTGAGGGACTCCTCGATTAAATGCTGTATCCCCTTCCCCTATATTTGTGGTAGTCCTAAGCATGTGAATACACAGAACATGCTCACATCACCTAGCTCTTTTTGCAGGTAAGTGTCTTTTTCTTTGGCACCAGTGGGAAAATGTCATTGTTTTGGTAACTTAACAGAAGGTGTTTTGGCGTCACCCAGTCATATGCCAGTTTAACCTTGGCTCGGTAATTTTTCCTGCCGCACACAGAGAGGACGTCTCGTGCAGGGTTTCGCGGAGCCAAGATGGGCGCGCCTGAACTGGAGCCTCAGGATAACACCTTACCAAAGACAACGTTATGCCTGCTGTTAAATCATCATTATTATTTTAACCCTTTTAAAGCTAATCTATATATGCTTTTCTGAGTATACACTTAAATGGTGCAGTTTTAATTGTAGTTTGATTACTAGGTGGCAGGTATAACTTGGTATCCTTAAGAGCATGTTCACCAATGCAGGCTGCCCTTTTTAGAATCATTTTCTTTCACCAGTATGCTCATTGGATTTATGCACACATTACCTGTGCAGGGCAACGTTTTAGCATTTCATCTTGTGGCCATTTCATGTAACTTTGTTTCTTAAAATTGAGAATGCAATTGGTGCCATCTTAACATTTCGTCTGTCGCTCGTCTAAACAGAAGCATTCACACCATAGATAATTTCAGTAACATAACTGTTTAGTTTTGGCACCAAAGACTTTTGGGTAAACTTAAAATCCGTACATCGCTGATCTGCTAAAGAAGCACCAGCGTGTTTTTTTCTACCAGAGGGTGGAATTGAAATGCTTATGGGTGTGGACCCTACTTGGCAAGACATCGTCATCTCAGGGTATAGTTGTAAAATTGGAGGACTTGCAAACCTGCTGCCTTTGGGTTGCAACTTTTTGTGTAACCCTCGATGGTAAAGGTGGGGGATGAGAGCTTTGGTTGTGAGAATGGTGTTTTCTTCTCGAACCTTTAAAAGATTAGTGGCCAGGGAATGAACAGTGGGAGGACAAAATCAGGCTCTGGTTCTGGGCGCACTCTCATCTTGGCAACGAGTGTGGATCTTCACATTTGGTGGCAGCAGTGGGATCTGAAAACTGAATCTGGAAGCATGGGTAAGTTGGCCTGGTGGTTATGTGGTGAGAACAAGGGTGAAAAGACATCTGGGAAAGAAACTAACTCCTAGTTACAAGCAGAGAGGTAGACCAGTTAATTTTGTGAGTCGTAGCCTTCTGCTGGCAGAAGTGTCTTTGCTCTTTCTGCATGGAGTGGAATATTGGTAATGGGGGTAGTAGGGAAGGGAATTATTGCATGCTTTTTCTAAGGTGTCGGGTTGGAAATCAAAGACAGTAGTTTCTCTTTTCTCAATAGTTTCTCTTTTCTTAAGCATGCTCCATACAATGACCCGTGATGAGCTTTAATCACCCTGTGCATGTTGCACACAGATTTCAACCAACATGTCCCTCATGTCCTACATAGTCAACCCATCAACCCCTCCCAAGCGAGCTCGCACTGGTATAGACCTACTCGGCATGCCCCACACAGATAGTGGCCCAACCTAGCATGGAACAAACCTGCTCTTCCCCGGCATGTCTCATACGACAACACCCCACCCTCCCACAGGGGTTAACAGCCTTTCTCTTCTTGGAATACATGTTGCAGTCACCCAGCCTACAATATTAGTGTGTCCCTTTTAGCGATGCTCCATATAAGTACAATGACCCAGCCTGGTGTACTGTAACCCTGGCCCCTTGGGTACAATTGCACTGACACCCTAATTTTTGATCAGGCTTGGGTTGGTAAAGGTACATGCACATATGTTAGTCTATAATAAGCTCCTCTTCAACCCACTCTTCATGCCTACACTTTGCATCGTACCTGTGTTTGGATTCTTCATAACATCTGCGGACAGTTACACACACTGCCCAATCGCAATATGTGAGTGAAATGGGTGACCAGTTGAGGGCTTGGACTACCAGCAAATCGAAATCGCATCATTCCCACCACTGATTGCGTAGATTATTTTGTACAGCTGATTCCTCTGCACAGGATTTGCATGACCAAGTCTTTTTCAACAATTGTTTTTCTCTTTCTAGATGTTTCAGAGAACACAAAACTCCCTCCATGGCAACCTGCCCTCTTGCCGCCTAGCGAAGTCACAGTCACTGACATCACTGCCAACTCGATCACCGTGACATTCAAGGAATCTCAGACAGCTGATGGCTTCTTTCGTGACAGAAGCTTGGAGATTTAAGAAGAGGAACTATATTTTTCGTTTTTAGTAAAAAGCGGGAATCCTTTGTCAACGTGAGGTATCCAGTGCTTCTCCCAGTTCACCCCCATTCATCTGTAAACTACAACAGGAGAGATTGGTGTGTGCACGTGTAGAGAACAAGTGATGTTGATGCTGCGGCATCAGTTAGAAATTGAAAGAGTAGTGGGGATTGTAGTACTGTAGGACTGGAAGTATGGTCACTGGGGGGAGGGGTGGGAGGGGATTTGTCATCTGTCAGACAGTGTTGTCACTGCATCTGGGACTGAATCAGTGTCATCAGTAAGGAAGTAATGCCATTGTCATGGAAATTAATTGATTTTATCATGAAGATAGGAACTAGAGGAAATTAGGACAGAAAAAATGGGCACTGCGAATCGATATGAAATGTTGCGAGAGCACTATCGGATGAAATTGGACCTTCTTTGAAATAGGAAGGAATCCTACTGCTAGAAGAGATCAATGTTTTCTAGACGACATGAAGTGTTATTTCTTCTGGCGGAAATTGTAGTCATCTTTAGGACGGGAAGCAGTGATGCTGGGCTTCCTCTCATGAGATAAAAAAGGGCCACTATTTGACTGTATGAGTGCCGGCTTTAACCTTTGTGGGTTTTTGTAAAAATCTGCTCTCACCTCCCTGCAAGCAAAGTAGGTGGTTGTGGACTGGGCAGAGGCTACTGTGCCATTCTTTATTTTATTATTTTTTTCAAGTTGGAAAAAAGCATGGGCGCAAAACTGAAAGCTGTTGCAAGCAAGTAGAAGTTAAAAATGTTCTAGTGCACGAATGAACAATCCACCTTGAATGCCTTGGATCCATTCTACAGTCTGCATTCTCTAAAGTAGAATAGACCTATTGGGAAACTAAATGATTTTCTGCAGAAAAATGGCAGAGTTTGAGGCTCTTTTACTGGGGTTAATTTGCCTGTGGAAATTTCCAGCATTTCGTTAACTTTGATATTCTGAATACTGGCTTCTGCACTTATACTTTAAACTGTGTGTGCCTGCGTGTGTATATAATTTATTCTCACCTGCAAAGGGTTGGGCTGTAGCGCGTACTTGTCCCCTTGATTTAGAGAGCTGCTCTACGGGAAATTCTCTGGTAGATCTGACCAACAGCAGCGAATATGTATTCTCCTGTTTTAATTTACCAAGGAATACCTAACCTTTGAAACAGGCACTCGTTACCTTTCAAATAAGGTAAATGTAGAAGACCATTTTGAAATATACTGTGCTACTCAAGGGAACTGCATTCTCCAAACATAATCTTGGTTAGAAATCAAATGCTATCATTAGCACTAGATTTGGTTTACTGCTAATTTTTTTTTATTTTTTATATAATATACGGTGCATTGTTTCCTTTGAAAGTGCAGGACGGTGGGCGTAAAGTTCCCTGCTTACAACCCCTTCTTGCATAAAATAAACTGTTCTATAAAATGTTCCTTGCTTTATAGGTCTTCTGAAAGGTTTTGCGCCTCGGCCCATCATCTTGATAAGACCAACTATTTCAAAACCACCCCTTCTTACCTTGCATATGGGCCGAGTTCATCCTCCGTCCTCCATTTGTGGTATTCCGTCCCTTGATGATTACCTGCCCCTCCCCTTTTCGCCATCACTGCCGACTCTCCGGCATTAGATATTTTATAGATGTTCTTGATAAGAGTACTTAACCCTAGGGATGCAGTGCTGAAGAACTATAGCTTCCGGCCAAACTGGCATTTAGGGCACATCAGTATCAAGGCAGGCGTGTACCCAAGCATGTGAGCGAGTTCATTATTTTTGACAAATCAGATTTTTCATTTGGGAGGACAGTAGCATTTCTGATAAACGAGTCACTATCTCACTCTTGTCAGTTTGGGATGTTTTTGTTTTGCATCCAGACTTTTTATAATCTGAATATTTGTTATTCTGGAAATGTCTTACCATGTACTTTTGTCAACTACACTGTGAACCGATCAAGTCTCTGAAATTTGAACATGAGGCAGAGGCATGGTATGTGAGGCAAAGAAGTTGCTAGGAATGCCAATGATTATGGTAGGACATTCTTTAGTTTGTGCCAGTACTGACCATATGCCCTCCATAGTGTTGAGGACACTATTCCACATGTTCCAGGAGTGATCCACTGTCTCTTCTGGTGTTAGGGGTTCTCTTCCATATGCGTTAGCCCTGACCCAGTACCTCCTAGGGTGTTGGGGGCACTCTTCCTTTGACACAACATTCACCCAATGCCCTCTTGGTGTTGAAGCAGTCTTCCTCTGAGACAGCCGTCCATTATGTTAAGGGCTTTCTTTCTCCGAGACCCTACTGACACAAAGGCCAAATTGTGTTGGTGGCAATTCTTCCATTTACGCTAGTAGGGGCCCAGTGCCACCCTTGGTATCGGGGGCAAAGTAGATGTTTGATTACTGACACAATGGCTGCTATCATGTAAGTAACACGCTTCTTTTTGTGCCACAACAGGGAGGAGAAAATGTTCGATGTGTAGAGTCCCAGGAAAACCCTCATAGGGAATGAGCATCTGTGAGGACCATCTCCCATGTGCTAGGTAGGGTATGTGAAAGCTATGCAGCAATCAAGAACACAGGATAGTGTCTTTGTTGAAAGAAATGCAAACCAAAATACCCTAAAATAACTTCTGTGTCACACAAGCACAGTCAAACTGCAGTAGGGAAGTAAAAACTGCTCCTGGTTTAATTGTCTAGTGAGGCACAGTGGCAGTTGTTTTTTAAAGAAGACGGGCACACTCTGGTGGCGCCCTAAGCATAGCAGATTCAACAGCCAATGCGTCAGAATGAGATATTAGAGGCAAACTGATACCCATCTTTTTAGACACAAGTTTTAGTGCACAGAGGGTGCTCAGCAAAGGCCAGTTCAGTACGTGAAACTTTGATTTGCCTGTGCTGAAATATCAGAGAACCGGTGCACTTGCAAATTAAAAGAAAGAGCAGGGTAAAATGAAAAGAATGTGAAACTATCAGACAGGCTTGTCCTGGACAGCTGAAATAAGTTATAACCAAAGTTTTAGAAGATGTGGCAGATAAATTAACCTGAAGATCTGCCATTCAAAATATTAATCTTCCCACAAATGAAGGGATTAATATTCAGTGTTTCCATAAATTAATTTGCGACCTCAGGTCTTCTAAAAAAACACAAAAAAACAGTAGAGGCTCTAAATGTCTGCTTGATCAATGTTGAAACTAGGTTAAACTTTAAATAAAGAGATAGCGTGTTCCTCTGTGCATAAAGGAGGCTTGGCTTTTCTGAGATAATTCCCTTTTAGTTGCTGCTGTAGTTCTAACATTCTCCTATAAATGCAGTCAAAGATTTGAAAATATGACCAACAAGAGATCTGTAGAGAGCCAATAAAAGTGCTTTCTAGAGCTGTTTTTTTTCTAGAGGTGTTCCTGTTCATGGTTTGTCTATTAGAATTACCTATGTTCCAGGGTAGTTGGCCGGCTCTGTCTCCCTTTCATCTGTGGATTTCCTGGATATTTTATGCTGTTAACCCTGCAGCACCACCCACTGATTAAACTGAAGTGAGCCACTGAAAAAATGGGGGAAACCAACTGCTCACTTTTTTTTTCCAATTAGTGTTAGTGGAAAGATCATGACTAGATTTATTAACCAAATGTTAATCCTTTTTCAGTTTGTTCGAAAACGTAAAGAAATTAGGGTCTTTGGGAGGACAGCGGTGGCCTGAAAACATTTATTTTGGGGATGGGTAAGAACCAAACTCTGGGGGCGCCAAAAGTATTGGTTATTTTCTGAAAGCTGATGTGTAAAAGTACACCTATTAGAAGCTGCATCTGTATGTATGAGATTTGTCACAGATCACCAGGTCTTGTCCAGTAAACTCTCTATTTTTCATTTGTTTTGCGGGGGCTGAAATGTGATATGAAGTGAACAATGTGCCGTTTCGGACCTAGAGTTAGGGAGAACGAACAGAGTCTAATGCGGAGGGGGCTGTCGTTCTGCATTCCCTCCATGGGGGAAAAGCATTAGCAAACGCCATATAACACATTTTTAATAAACCCTTAGGAATTTTCGTGGTTGCAACATATATTTATAGCTTACTTTCTGCATCAACAACTAGGCAGACTGTACTTTTCCTTCTCTCCCCTTTCCAGTTCTGTTCCCCCTGCCCCCACCTTCCAAAAAAACCCTTGCCTACTACTCTCCTAATGATTTCCTGCTCTACTTTCCATCCCCCTCATCAGTCCTGCTCTCTGTCCTTTACTCTCCTTGCAACACTCCATCCTTCCTCATTTTCTTTCCTCCGCAATTGTAACTGATTGTCATCTCTGCGTTGTCAGCTTTTCTTTTTCTGCCCAGTCTTAACAGTTCCTGCCTCCCCCATTGCTTTTCCCTTCTGTTCCTCGCTGTTTTTTCTCTCCACTAGCTCCTGATTATCATCAGCTATCGCTGTTTGTCACTGCTGCCAGACTCTTTAAATTGGGGCCCAAATCCACAAGTAAAAGCGTAACCTGGGTCGTTCACCTCGTTCTCCTTGTATAGAACATCAACCAGTAAATTAACCAGAGTCTGTTTTGTTGCCAGCTTGGACACCGTCACATATGTCCTAAGTATTTTTACCTCCTCCAATGTTCTCTTTATCCCATCCACAATAGAGTTCAGTATTGTCTGTTCAAAGAATATTTCGTTCCCCAGTGTGGCTTTTTGCAGTAAATCTCCTGGCGATTTTATGGGAAGTAGGTCAGCCAACCTTGATATATGGGGGTCCTGGTGTCTCAACCAGGGAGAATCCATGCTTCATGGCTAGCCAATTTAATTCCCGGCTGGGATGCAGTTCTTGTTTTTTATAACCAGACCCAGTTTTGTAAAACTAACAAGACCACTTATAGAGTATAGTCCCAAATGTGTGTCTGATAAAGCAGTTCAAGTGACTTAAAAATTAAGTGGACTACAATGGGTGTATGTATGCTTAAAACAGGTTTCCAACGAATCCTTCCAGATAAATGTGCTTCCCTATATGCAAAAGACACGTTCCTTCTCCCTCACTCATTGTTTGCTGTGCATTTTTTGCAGCACTCTATGTATGAAGACTTTCATGTTCTGTTGATGTTTGTTTTTTATTGGAAAGCTTTTGCGCCGAAAGCAATGTGTTAATGGGTGTTTTAAAGAGACTGCCTTGAATGTATATTTTTTGGGAGGGAGGGGATTAGGGAGGGTTCGAGCAAATGGGGCCTGGAAAGAAATGTGACTAGCCAGCCCCAATTAGCCTTGCACTATATACATAATAGACTATATATATATATATATGTATATAAAGTTTATTTGTCAGCACTTAAAACAGGGCATTAACGTTTCTCTATGTGAATAAACTGCAGTACGTTTGAAACTCCTTTGGCCTCCAGCTAGCAGGATACAATGACTTATTTCTGTCCCCAGGATATTTGCATTCAAGCCGCTTTCATCCCGTGGCTAATACACACCAGTCACTCTAGTGATTGTGTGTTTGTGTTTGAGAGTAAGGGATATTTTTTCTGCTCTAGATCTGTTTTGTTTGAGGGTGGGTTGTGAGGAAGAGCACTCAACTATTTTGCATTGTTTAATTTGGTTATTTTAGAGAAATAAGGGGATTCTATCACTTAGATATTTCGAAAAGAAAATATTAAAGTCAATTTTCACCTTTCCATGCAAAAAAGTACAAATATGTTGGACTTTTTGTAAGAGGTGTGATGTAAGTATAATGTTTGAATTGAGCACATGAACACAAAGTTAATGTTATGCGAAAAACTGGAGTGTCCTTTGAAAAAGAAACAAATGCTGACCCCTTTAACGGAGGTTTACTAGCAGCACCATCTATGACTGTGTTACTGCTCCCTTAATCTAAGAAAGGTCAGGCAGAGTAGACTTGCTCATCATCTCTCTTCAGCTTTTACATTATCCCTTGTGTGGCAGGGATGGTTGTTTCTTTAAGCCTATTTGGGGAACAGTGGGTTGTTCTGATGTATCAAATGCGTTGTGATTCTTCTTAGAACTAAATTCTTTTTTTCAGTGCCTCGCCAATGCCGGTCTCCAGCACTTGAAAGCAGAAGCCTCTCTTTACTTCAGCTTCAAAACTGGTTCTTCACTGGTACCAGTTTTCAACAACTTTCTTTCTTGTACAATGGATGGTTTATACAACACTTGCATTTGTGCTGGCCGAATTAAGCCCTAAACAGAAGGAAACTGACGAAGTGATCACCAGCCTGCATCAATGAGGCATTTTGAATTCTCTCACCTTGGGCTAGAACTATTACATTAATTGCTTTTTTGCATAAATGGAATAACTGTGGGATGCCCACTGACTCTGAATCATATTTTTTAGAGTTCTCTGACACTGCTACATAGACATGGTCATTTAAGTTTTGGTATCTTTAATCTAGCCCCTTAAATTTGCTAAAATTGAATTGCTCATCTAATACACTTGCCCTGAACCAGCGAGGAGTGAACTCTTCCCACACAGAGGGTAGGTTTATAAACACAGGGAACATGGAAGATAGATGGTGCTAGCTACCTTAATTCCCACTATTCCAAAGAGCAAGGTGAAGCAAGATTTACCAGGATTAAAAAAGAAAAGAGGGAGACTAGACCGGAAAAAAACAATATCATTTCTTACTGCTTCGGATAGGCTTACTGCTTTAAGAGAAGTGTGTGGTCACATTCCTTGCCAGACCTTGCTCAGGGGTGGGCTGGGATGACTAGGGAGACTGGGCAGGCGTTTTTGTGTTTTCTGCTTGCTTACGAAGAGAGGTTACTACTATATTTTTGTACGGATGCAGTAAAGGTACATATAGAGTGTCTATTTATGTAAAAGATTCTATGCGACTGTGGGGAAAATTATTTGTTTGATTATTAAATGCAGAACTTCAAGGTTACGTGTATGGTGTCTTATTTATGCATGGCTGTCTTCCTAGTGTGGTTCCCACCTGGAGGACCACAGGGCAGATGAGAGCTAAAGGGCCCAAACTGTTGTGGCTGACGTCATTTGCCTGGGAGCCCTGAGCCCTGTCTTATGGCTTTGCAAACTGGGTCAAGTACAATCCTTCCTTCTCTTTGTTTTGGGGGGTAGCAAGGGTGAGTAGTCTGAGGCTTCTCAGGCTGGCAGGTTGGGAGCATGAGCTCAGCACTCAACAGCCCAGTGCTGGTCTTTTATTTAAGAGAGAGTACTTTTTTCACACAGTAGAACTAAATACTACATAATTCTATAAACTAGTTTTCTTTATTTGTATCCGTAAATTAAAACCATTACAAAAGGATAAACTTTAAAAGCAGCAAATTAATTCACACGAGTATATAGATACAATTTATCCTGCCGTTGATTTCTGCGTCAGCCACTTTAACAAATGTGTACTCTATTTCATTTAAGAGAAATAGATTATGTAATTATAGGTAACTCTTAAAACGAGTTTTCGAGCAGCAGTATAAAGTGCTAGTGCCTGCTATATTCCCAAATTTCAGAAGAAAAATTAAAGTGCATTAAGGCTTACTAGTTTTATGAGTTCTTAGCTTGATGGTGAATACAGTCTTTAAAAGAGGACTCTGGTTGCCTAGGGAGGGCCTGCCACTGGGATCACAGGGGGAGGGGGGGGGGCGGCGGCAGCAAATTTACGTAAGGGCAGTTCTCTTCCAGGGGATCCTCATCAATAGTCATAAGCACTGAATATTCCCGCCCACGTGCGGGGACCCCGGAAATATAAAAATTATATATGGAAATCACATATATACAGCTCTACATATATGCATATACATATATCATTTTTTCTCATACCAATGCAGCTCTCAATAGGAGGCTAAACAATGTAAATAATTACACACATAAAAACTACATTTGCCAATATATAAAAACACCAGAGGACAATTAGTACTTGAACTCTGTTTTTTAATTAGCAAAATACTCATAAAGAGTAAAAACTGCAAATTAAGTAGACATTGTTAGCCTACAGGCTGCATTGCAAACCAATAGCATAGAAAATGAAACCATTTTCAACAAAAACTGGCACCGTGCCTTTAAGGCAGCCATGACCCCTAGCTTCCCATCATGCCTCAGGGGTGACAGTTAGGTCAGTTGTTCTTTCCGGCTCCTTCAGTCAGGACCCTGGATTTTCAGCTCTTGCTTTTTTGACTTTCCGTCAAAAAATATCTGTAAAGATCTAGTTTTTTTCTACTTTCACTCGACGTCTTTTGGTCCTAGAGTGCAAGTAACACCTTTTTTGTGTTACAGAAAAGGTTTATTTTTAGAAAAAATGCCTTCTTTATTCGATCCTTGCCCGTCCTGTGGCAAGAAGGCCAGAACAGATACACATCCTGTGTGTATTCTCTGCCTCCCCGAGTCCCACTCTTCTGACAACTGCCAGCATTGTAAGAAGTTATCAAGAAGGACTATCAAGGAGAGGGACAGGATTCGTCTCTATGGCCTCTCTGAAAGAGGTAGGTCTCCTGTGAGGCAGAAGAAGAAGAGAACTCGGTCGACATCGAGAGGAAAAGTCCCGACCTGTTCTCCGTCGGCGTCTGGATCGACGTCGAAGAAATCGGCGATGAAGAAATCGGCGTTGAAGACTTCGGTGATGCCGGTGCATCATCATTCGACAACGAAATCTTCGTCGACGAAGGTAACAGGTCCTCCGTTGACGTCAACCAGGCGGCACTCAACGTCGAGAGACAGGTCGGCGCCGGTTGGGCGTTCGACGTCGAGGCAGATCGCTCCGTCGCAGCAGCGATCGACGTCGAGGCAGATTGCTCCGTCGACGCAGGCGCGATCGACGTCGAGGCACAGCGCTCCGTCGTCGCAGGCGCGATCGACGTCGAGGCACAGCGCTCCGTCGCCTCATCATCGACGTCGAGGCGCATCTCTCCGTCGTCGCCTCTTCATCGGCGATCGACGTCGAGGCGCAGATCTCCGCCGGGATCAAGGCAACGATCTTCGGCGTCGAGACACAGGACACCTCCTTCGGTGTCGAAGCACACTCCAATTCATCATTCCACGCCGTCGAGACGGACGACACCGCCGAGTGGATCTTCGGCGTCGAGACAAAGACCTCCGTCGCCGGCAATCCAACGCCGGTCGACGTCGAGACAGCAATCTCCTGAGAGGGTGCAAGGAATGTCGAAGCATGACACTGCATCAGTGTTGGAAAGACGTTCGACGTCGAGAAGTCCACCTTCTAAGAGAAGAAAGTCAACGTCGAGACATACGTCTCCGTTGAGAGGGCAGTCGACGCATAGACGCTCCAGATCAACGTCAAAGCGCCCTTCTGGAGATGCCTCACCTCCAGTGAGCCTGTCTTCTTCACCTTCAGGTTCGCCCAGTTCTCACCAAGGCTCAACGTCCAGATCCCCGGAGGTGGTGATCTCGACGTCCAGCAGTCCAGTGTCGGGGTCACCAAGATTCCCCAACAAGGCATGAAGAGGTGAGCTTCACTCCTCCTGCTCAGTCTCCTAAGGGAAGAGAGAGGCGCAGATCACCTTCCATCCATTTATCACCACGATGGTACAGGCCTTTACATCACTGGGCTACTGACAAGAATTACTCGAGCCCTCAGAACAGATCACCGTTGGCTCGTTTAACTCAGGATAAAGAGCGATCTCCTTCAAGAGCCAGAGCTCGCAGCCGTACCTCTGTGCACTCACACAGGAGGAGGTCTAGATCAAGAAGCAGGAGGAGAGCACACAGATCGCCTACTCCGTCCTCTTCTTCCACTCATACATCCCATAGAGACTATTCGCCGACTTTGACTGACAGTCCACCGTCGAGGGTCTCTCCGGTGGACGACATCTACACTTTTCAGGACATTCTTGGCAGAGGAGCTTTAAAACTGGGTATCCCTATGCCAACTCGTCAAAGCAAGTCCTCTGTGACTTTTGAGACGCTACACCAAAGAGCAGCAGCTAAACCTCTGCTTCCCTTGGTACCAGGCCTCATAGAGCCAGTGATGGACATCTTTCTCACGCCAGCGAGTGTTAAGATCGCTCCAGCGAGGATCTTAAAAAAGTACCGTTCACCAGAGGACGACCCGCTCTTCCTCAGGGCTGATCCTCGTCCGGATTCAGTCATAATTGCTGCGGCAAAGAAGACCCATGCGGTGGCATCCTCCTCTACTGTCCCACCAGACAAGGAGAGCAAGACGCAGGATTCCTGGGGAAGGAAGGTTTGTGGCACTTCGGCCTCCATCTTGAAGGTCTCCAATGCAACGGCACTCCTGGGCCGCTTCGACAGATCTCTGTGGGACTCACTACAGAGATTCACTGAAAAGTTGCCACAGGAAGACCGTAAAGATTTTGAGGAAATCCTAACAGAGGGCAGTCAGGTGTCTAACCAGGTCATCAGTGCTGCGGCGGATGGAGCTACCCTTTCGGCACATGCATATGCTCATGGGGTATGCGCAAGAAGAACATCATGGCTACGTCTTACAGCGCTCAAGCCAGAAGCGCAGTCACGCATCCTCAATCTTCCGTTCTCTGGTTCCTCTTTGTTCGGGACTCACACGGATGAAGAGATGACACGGATGAAAACGGAACTGGACACGCTTAAAGCGGTGGGCCTGGAGAAAAGAAAGGAATTCCGTAAGAGATTCCGTCCTTACAATAGACGATCCTCCCAACAGAGGGTTCAAACCCCTCATTGGCAGAAAAATCAGGATCAGCAAGGCCAGCAAAAAACGCAGTATCGGGGCAGACGTCCCTCCAGAGGAGGAAGAAACCAGCATCAAGGCAACAACTCCGCCAAGACGCAGTCAAAACAATGAGTACTCACTTCCCCTGTCGCCGTTCACCACTCCAGTGGGGGGAAGTATCGCAAATCATCTCGAAGAGTGGCGAGCTATCACAAAAGATCGGTGGGTGCTAGCCACGCTGCGGAATGGGTACTCTCTACGTTTTCAACATCGTCCACCATCAATCCCTCCAGTTCCTCCATCGTGTCACCAGTTAAAACTCTTGCAGAAAGAGGTTGCCACCCTTCTCAGAAAGTCAGCCATCGAGAGGGTGCCAGTATCTCAAAGAGGGAAAGGGTTTACTCAAGATATTTTTGGTGAAGAAAAAAGGCCAAAAAGCAGAGTACAGACCCATTCTGGACTTGCGGTCACTCAACCTATCCATCAAAAAGGAAAAGTTTCGCATGTTGGCTCTCCATCAAATATATCCACATCTCAGACAGGGGGATTGGATGTGTTCGCTGGATCTGCAAGATGCATACTTTCACGTCCCGATCAATCAGTATCACAGACAGTACTTGCGATTCTTGGTGGGATCCGCTCATTACCAGTTCAAGGTTCTACCCTTCGGGTTGAAGTCAGCCCCCAGAGTGCTCACGAAGTGCATGGCGGTGGTGGCAGCCGCACTGCGCCGCAGGGGCGTCTTCGTATACCCGTACTTGGACGACTGGCTGTTGAAAGGACCTTCCCCAGACAGTGTGAGGAGTCATTTCTTGAGCTGTCTCGAGCTGTGTCACCGGCTGGGCCTGCATGTGAATTTCGCCAAATCAACTTCACAGCCAACGCAGAAAATACATTTCGTAGGAGCTCTGCTAGACTCCACGGTAGGAAAAGGGTTTCCTTCGGAGGAGAGACAGTGTTCCCTCATACAGAAATGCCAGCTGGTTCTGCGCAACAGAAAAACTGCCTGTACGTCGGATTGCCTCCCTGCTAGGGTCGATGGCATCCTGCATCTTCCTGGTTCCCAATGCCAGACTACGAATGCGTCCTCTTCAGCAGGATCTGGAGGACAAGTGGGACCAGCAGACAGCTCGCTGGGACGAAAAAATAAGTCCATCAAACGCGGCTCGAGCTTCCATACCTTGGTGGATGAGAAAACGAAATATGCAAGTCGGAATTCCTTTCCATTAACCTCCGCCTGCTCAGACACTGATCATGGACGCCTCGCTGCAGGGTTGGGGGGCCCACGTGGGTCCTCTCCAGACTCAAGGACTGTGGTCTCCAAAAGAGCGATCCTATCACATCAACATGCTAGAGCTGAGAGCAGTTCACCTAGCCCTCAAAGCTTTCCTCCCCTCGATTCAGGCAACCTCAGTGTTAGTACAGACGGACAACACCACCACCATGTACTACCTGAACAAACAGGGGGAACTCGCTCACGCACACTTTCCCTGGAGGCTCAAACACTCTGGCATTGGCTCCTGGCTCGGAATCTGGCAGTCACAGCAGTCCACCTGCCAGGAGAACAGAATGTGAGAGCGGATGCGCTCAGCCGTCACTTCGAAGACAGAGAAGACTGGGTACTCAACGACGAGGTCGTCGAAGACATCTTCCAGGCATGGGGTCGTCCCACCATCGACCTCTTCGCGGACGACGAAAATACCAAATGCCGAGACTTCGCCTCACGGTTCTACCGACCAGGATCGAGGATAGACTGGTCAGGGGCATTTGTGTACGCCTTTCCACCTCTTCCGCTGATCCCGAAGGTGGTGACCAAGCTGTCCCATTTGTGCACGAGGATGATACTAATTGCCCCGGACTGGCCGAGACAATGGTGGTACCCGGACCTTCTGCACCTATCAGAGTGCCCTCACAAGAAGCTGCCGTGCAGACCGGACCTGCTGTCCAAGATGAACAGGAGGATTCATCACCCCAACCTTCCCTCACTGAACTTGGCAGCATGGCTCCTGAGGTCCTCCAGTATGGCCACTTAGGACTACCGCAGGACTGCATGTCCATCTTGAAGGAAGCAAGAAGACCGTCCACGAGGCATTCGTATGCATGCAAGTGGAAACGGTTTTACATGTGGTGTATGCAGAACAATTGTAACCCAATCAAGGGTCAGGAAGAGGTCATCCTTCCTTACCTACTTTATCTGGCAAAAGCAGGTTTGAAGTTTTCTTCCATTAAGGTGCATTTAGCAGCTATAACTGCATATAGACGTTCACCTTCCCAACCTTCCTTCTTCCAGTTACAGGCTGTTAAGGATTTTTTGCAGGGTTTAAAGAAGGTCTACACTCCGGTACGGCCTCCTTCACCATCCTGGGAGCTAAACCTGGTGCTATCAAAATTGATGGGTCCGCCTTTTGAACCCATACATAAAGCAACCTTACAACATCTTTCTTGGAAGGCGGCTTTCTTGGTAGCGATCACGTCAGCTCGCAGAGTGAGTGAAATACAGGCTCTCTGCTCTAAAGAACCTTATACAGTCTTCCATCTTAACAGGGTTGTGTTGAGGACGCACCCCTCTTTCCTTCCAAAGGTGGTGTCAGATTTTCATGTGAATCAGACCATCTCTCTACCCACCTTTTTCCCCAATCCCTCCACTCCAGCTGAGAGGGCTTTGCATTCTCTGGACCGCAAAAGGGTTTTAAAATTCTATCTGGATCGGTCCAAGTCTATAAGAAAATCTGATCAACTTTTTGTTAACTATGGGTCGATCAGATCTGGGTTCGCAGCTTCAAAGCGCTCCATCTCTAGATGGATAGTTTCATGTATCAAGCTTGCTTATCAATTAGCGCAGAAGCCCCTGGGGTTTACACCCAGAGCGCATTCTACTAGAGGAAAGGCGGCTACTACTGCTTTTCTTCATAATGTGCCCATGTCTGAAATCTGTAAGGCGGCAACTTGAAGGTCCGTCCATACATTTACGAGGCACTACTGTCTGGAATCAGACACCCAAGTAGGCCAGGCCTCCTTGCGGAATCTGTTCAACAGCTGATTTCGGCTGTTATGTTTTTTGTTGGGTCACTTTACTCTCATTTACCTGCAGGTGGTTGATGGGCTTGCTATTCTATTCAGTGCTTATGACTATTGATGAGGATCCCCTGGAAGAGAAGGATAAGTTACTTACCTGTAATCCTAGTTCTCTTCCAGGGGTATCCTCATCAAAGTCCTAAGCAACCCACCCGCCTCCCCAGGTAAATGAGGGATTTCTAAAGTGTTAAAGGATATCTTTGTGCCCTGACCTTCAGGGTTATGCAAAGAACAACTGACCTAACTGTCACCCCTGAGGCATGATGGGAAGCTAGGGGTCATGGCTGCCTTAAAGGCACGGTGCCAGTTTTGTTGAAAATGGTTTCATTTTCTATGCAATTGGTTTGCAATGCAGCCTGTAGGCTAACAATGTCTACTTAATTTGCAGTTTTTACTCTGAGTATTTTGCTCATTAAAAAACAGAGTTCAAGTACTAATTGTCCTCTGGTGTTTTTATATATTGGCAAATGTAGTTATGTGTGTAATTATTTACATTGTTTAGCCTCCTATTGAGAGCTGCATTGGTATGAGAAAAAATGATATATGTATATGCATATATGTAGAGCTGTATATATGTGATTTCCATATATAATCTTTATATTTCCGGGGTCCCCGCACGTGGGCGGGAATATTCAGTGCTTATGACTTTGATGAGGATACCCCTGGAAGAGAACTAGGATTACAGGTAAGTAACTTATCCTTCTCAGGCTCTTGAGTCTTTCCCTGAAAAAGCGGGCGCAGTAGGCGGGGTTGTTTGACTCCTGTTTTCTTTGTGTAGTAGTCAGTTATAAGTTTCTGGACATTGTGCTGGTGTTGCAAGAGTTCAGGACGAGGGTATATAGAATCACTAAGCTTTTGGACAAATCTCCCGCAACGGGCAAGGGTAGCGACCTCAGATTGTGAGAAACATACTGCCGATGCCTCAATGCAAGTACGGACCCCTTGTCTCAGAAATCTGCCTAAGTAAAACTCTCCTGTTCGAGGCATATGAGCTGTAGATCATATGCTTTTGCATGGATGGCCATCTAGTGTTAGGTCCGGATGTTTGCACTTTGTTTTTCTTCGAAGAAGTCTTTCCAGTCACGAGGTAGGTGACTCCTCCTTTCGGTGATAGTGCGCATGGGCATCCATTGTGAGATTGTTTTTTTCCGCCATCTGGTTCGGATGTGAATTGTTGCACTCCGGTTTGGCACAGTTTCTTTGGGCCCCCTTCAACGCGCAATCCACTACCCTCGACGGTATTGTTTATCGATCGCGTTTCCCATTCTCCGTGTATCGTTTACTCTCGAAAACCTTCGATCGGAATATTCGTGGAAGGCCGTTGGGCCTACCCGCGCCGGAATCGGTAGCAGCTGATGGAACGGACTCGTTCAAGTTATGTCCAGGGTGTCCTGCTAAGTTTCCGCACACCGACTTGCACGAGGTGTGCAATCTCTGCCTATCCCCGGAACACAACGAGAAAGACTGCGAAGCGTGTCGGTCGTTCCGATCGAAGAAAACCCTCTGTGATCGTCGGGCTCGACGTCACGAAATGTACCAACAAAGCGGCGCTGCGCCGGACCTCCTCGATGACGAGTCCGAACACGAAGAAACGCAAGCGCAGGAAGCCGAAATGGGAGAGGAACACATCTCCGTGTCCGAAGCTGAGTCCGATGCCGAAGACCTCACACCGGGACAACTGATCGTGAGTAAAGAGACTTCCTTCCCTTCCCATACCATCTCCTTCATAAAAAGGCTCCGGTCCCTCCTCTGCCTTCGGGCCAAGGTCGGCACCGAGAAAAGGTTTAGAGCGCCCCGCCTTCGAGCTCGGCGCCGAAACATAATCATCAGCCTTCCGGCTCGGGCTCTACCCGTCCCCATGCCGGTGCCGACCCGAAACCTTCGGCGTCGAAAACAAAACACCTTCTTGTTTCCGTGCCACTGTTTCATAAACCTAAATCTTCGGAGCCGAAACGTTCCACGCCAAAACCGGCATCAAAAGAAAGTACTACAACTAAAGAGCCTCGGACCGATACCTCGGATCCGAAACAGAAGGAGATCGTTATTAACCCACAAACTGGACATATTCATGCCAAACTTCCAGAGAAAAGGCAAATGGGCCTACCAGAGGACTACCACATTCCTCTGAAGAAGAAAAATGTGGGCACTAACCCTTCTCCACCATATATCCCGCCTTCTTCACCCACTGATCCAAATTTACTAATTACACCTACACATTCCCCTACACCACCACCACCACCACCTGACCCACAAGATACAGGGGATGTGGATGGGGATATGGATGACTATCAACCACAAGATGCACCACAGGATCCTGATCCATGGGATCTTTATAATGTCCCTCAACCAGATAATGACCCTGACCTATATCCATCCAGGCCTTCGCCCCCAGATGACAACATTGGGTACATTGAGCTCTTTAATAGGGCCGCACAATATCATGGGGTAGAGCTTCATAAAGAAAGTTTAGATGAGGATTTTTTGCTGGAAACTGAGTTCATCTCAAAGGGCTACACAAACATTGCCAATGTTAAAGGCGCTGCTCAAACACACTGAGGATATCTTTAAAGACCATGTAAGAGCTAGGATCATCACTCCCAGGGTAGAGAAAAAATACAAAGCTGCACCTAATGACCCTGTGTATATCAGAGGCCAGTTACCCTTAGCTCTCTTTCTAGCATTGGAAACGACCAGAGAGTCTAACTCTCAAACAGGGGACGCCCCTCCTCCTGATAAGAAGTCCAAATTATTAGATGCTTCAGGAAAAAGGATAGCCTCACAAGCGGCTAATAATTGGCGCATTGCTAATGCCCAAGCACTGTTGGCAAGGTATGATAGAGCTCATTATGACGAACTTGAAATGCTCATTGAATTTTTACCAGATGAGCATAAGACTAAAGCCAGTGACCTTATTCAAGAAGGTAAATTAATAACTAATACCTCTATCAGGTGTGCGTTAGATCAGGCAGATACAGCAGCTCGGGCAGTAAACACTAGTGTACTACTCCGTAGACATGCTTGGCTAAGAATTTCAGGGTTCAAGCCTGAAGTACAAGCCTCTATTCTTAATCAACCTTTTGATAAAGAACATCTCTTTGGCCCAGCTGTTGATGTATCACTAGAAAAGATTAAAAAAAGATACAGAAGTTGCTAAATCCATGGGGGCCTTACAATCACCTTCTAATAGGTGTTCCTTTTGTCGCTCATTCTATAGGTGCGGCTCCAAAAGTGTATCTACAGAGAATCCCTCCTCTTACAAGGGCAACAATCAGTCGCCCTCCTCAAGAGGTTACTTTAGAGGAGGATATAGAGGAAACCATGGCAAGGGAAGAGGCAGAGGTAATTCAACACGCATCTCCCCTGCAAACAACAAGCAGTGACTTATTTCTCATACCCCCCGATCAGTCCACTCCTGTCGGGGGACGTCTTTCACAATTTCTACCCATTTGGAATACGATTACATCAGACAAATGGGTTTTACAAATTATCCAATCTGGTTATTGCCTGGAACTTACAAGCACTCCACCGAATATTCCTCCAAGGTCACACCATGTCACAAGAACATCTCGCCCTTTTAAAGCAAGAGATTCTTTCTTTGTTGAAAAAAGGTGCAATAGAACCAGTCCCTTTACAATACCAAGGAACAGGAGTGTACTCCCTCTACTTCCTAATTCCCAAAAAGGACGGCTCTCTGAGGCCTATATTGGACCTCAGAGAACTAAATCTATACATCCACTCGGACCATTTTCATATGGTAACACTACAAGTGCTTCCTCTCCTTCAGCAAGGCGACTTTCTATCCACTCTGGATTTAAAGGACGCTTACTTTCATATTCCAATACACACTGCGCACCGCAAATACCTCAGGTTTGTGGTAGCAGGCCAACATTATCAATTCAAAGTCCTTCCCTTCGGAGTAACAACTGCTCCCAGGGTTTTCACAAAATGTCTGGCAGTAGTCGCAGCCTATCTGAGAAGACATGTTCACGTCTTCCCATACTTAGACGACTGGCTCATAAAGGCCAGCTCGCACAACAGCTGTCTACGCCACACACAAAAGACTGTGCAACTGCTTCACCAACTAGGATTCGCAGTAAATCAGACCAAATCCCATCTCCAACCATCCATGTCTCAAGACTATCTAGGAGCTACTATAGACACACAAAAAGCTCTAGCATACCCAACTCCAGCCAGAATCAGGAATATTCAAAACTTTATCTCTCAGTTCCAGCCTCAACACTCCTTACCAGCTCGACTGTTCATGCAGTTACTGGGAATGATGGCGTCTTGCATTTTCATAGTTCCCTACGCAAGACTTCAGATGCGCCCCCTACAGGAATGCTTAGCACGTCAGTGGAACCAGGCTCGAGGTCAATTATCAGATCTAGTGTTGGTAGACGGCCGCACCCATCGCGCTCTGCAGTGGTGGAACACACAAAACCTTTTGAAAGGGCGGCCCTTCAGCGACCCGGATCCACATATAGTACTGACAGGTTGGGGAGCGCATCTCCAAACCCACACAATTCAAGGAATGTGAAGTCTACAACAAAAACAGCTTCATATAAATCATCTAGAACTGTTAGCGATTTTTCTGGCTTTGAAAGCTTTTCAAGCTCAGCTAGTACGCAAGACTGCTGATTCGTACAGACAACATGACAGCCATGTACTACATTAAAAAACGGGGGGGGGGGACACTCCCTCCAACTGTCCCACCTAGCCCAGGACATCTGGAGGTGGGCCAGTCATCACAGAATCTATCCCCTAGCAGAACACCTCTCAGGAGTAGACAATTAGATGGCAGATCTGCTAAGTCGTCAGACACAGCAAATCCACGAATGGGAACTACACCCTCAAGTTCTCCTCCCATTCTTTCAATTGTGGGGCTTCCCAGACATAGACCTGTTTGCCACTCACCTAAACGCAAAATGCCCAAACTTTGCGTCCAGGTATCCACACCCATTGTTCAAAGGTAATGCACTATGGATGAACTGGTCAGGGATATTTGCTTACGCTTTTCCGCCTCTCCCACTCATTCCATTAGTGGTTCGGAAACTCAAACAAGCGTCCCTGACACTAATCCTAGTTGCTCCCACATGGGCACGTCAACCATGGTTCACAACCCTATTGGAACTCATCAAAAACTACGTCTTACACCCAATCTCCTCACACAGAGCCATGGAGACATAAGACACTCAGACCCCAGTCAACTCAATCTGGCGATCTGGCACCTGAAGTTTTAGAGTTTGGCTATCTTAATCTACCGCCAGACTGTTTGAATATTATCAAAGAAGCTAGACGTCCTACCACAAGAGCCTGCTATGCAGCAAAGTGGAAGCAGTTTGTGATTTACTGTAATAACCACATCAACCCGCTTGATGCTTCTGTCCAAAACATTATATGCTATTTGTTACATCTACAACGTTCCAATCTAGCATACACGTCCATACGTTTACATCTAGCTGCTATAGCTGCATACCTCCAAAATAGACAGCATCTATCTCTTTTTAGAGTACCTGTCATTAAAGCGTTTATGGAAGGACTCAAAAGAGTTATTACCCCCGAGACGTCCACCTGCTCCAGTGTGGAATCTCAACATTGTTCTCGCCAGACTAATGGGTCCACCCTTTGACCCATTGCACAGATGTGAACTGCAATTTCTCACATGGAAAGTTGCTTTCCTAGTTGCTATCACATCACTCAGAAGAGTGGGTGAACTTCAGGCATTGACTATAGAAGAACTTTTTTTTACAAATGCACTAAAATAAAGTGGTTCTTCGGAGTGTAGTGTAGTTCCTATTTCCCTAATAGGCTCTGTGCATTGGAATAATATACCCTATAGGTTTGACATAGGACTGAGGTCAGTATGTCCCTATCGAGTATATTAAACTTAATTTCTTTGTGCCAGCTAACTCAGAGGCCACTAGAAACTCCTTGTAAACAAGAAGGGAGTAGTTTCTGGCAACCGCATAAACATGACAACTTTGTTTCCCTTTAGAATCGGAACACTCTCAGAATCGTGGAAACCATAGATAACAGTTTCACTCAGCTAATCGTGCATGCTTAGTTTCTTCAGAGTTACACAGAAAGAATAGACGGGCGTTTCAATAAAAAGGATTTATTGAACAGTCTTGTTTCTCGTGTAAGAGATATGAGCTGTTATGATCACAAGACAATATGCGATATATATAATGTACAGCGTAAGCAGTATAAAGAAATAATACTGCGCTAGCATTATCTTTTAGCTATCACACATATATTCATATACATAAATAACATAAGCTAAAAATGCGAGTACTCATACGATGCGTCTCTAAACTAGTTCTACCCCAGTGTACCTAACCTAGGTGTAGGACAAGGTAAGAAGTAGGTGAAGTATTCTATAGTATGATATACTAAGGGTCTGGTATGCCAAGAGTCCCTCTAGGTTCTAGTCGGCTCCATACCTTGAGAATGAGAGAGGTGGGAATCTCCTTCCGAATCCTCGAACTCTTTACACCCCGCGAAGGGAGTCAGAACACTGGGAGCTGGATTCTCTGCGAGCAGGGATGACAGCGTCTCTTGTCAGTGCGTCAGGCCGGGACACGGGCTCCTCTAAAGTCGAGGTCTCCTAACTTGCTTGGGCAAGGGAAGGTATATTTATACCTGGTAGGTGCCTTGGAATGTTAGCATTGACGTGAAGTCGGACAGAGGAAGACGTCGGGAATGAACCCTTCAGGAATAGCGGTTCATGCATAATAGATGAGTTCTTGGAGAAATCAATAATCCTGTGCTAGGGGAACTCCCAAGAGCTTAAGGGTCTGGTTTCTAAGAACTCGTTGTGATGTTAGGGTGGACGGATGTCGGTGACCATGCCTGTATTTGGAGTGCATGGCTAATGCCTAAATAAGGACTGGGATTTTATGCCTATATAAGGGCAATACGAATTGTGCCTATATAAGGACATGTTTCAGAAAAGCCTATATGCGGACACCTAAAGCGGAATACAACACCCACTCCACTTTCGAATGAACGATAATACTAAATGCTAAACATTAAATTGAGTACCGCATGTTGCTAAAAACATTTCTAAAAGCATATAAAAAGAAGTTTTTAAAAGAAACTGTTGAATGCAATAGGTACTGTACATTGTAAAGCAGTTTTTCATTCTAAGCATATATTGGAAATAAATGCAACATGAATGAATAAACAGAAATAAATACATATGACGAAATGGTTGACCAGATTTCAAAAATCAAAGCCATTTCATAACATGGTACTTAAATGAAATTATAGTAAAGTAAGGTGACGATGTGTCCCTGGAAGTAGTCAAAGAAGTCTGTTTTATATGAATAGTTCTACTGTAAGATTGAATTGCCATGTATTTTAAAAAAATAGAGAAAAAGAAAAAGTTCAATTGTAGGAAGAGTTCCAAGTTTTGTTCTGTTTTGAAAATATGGAGGCCAAATTCATTGCGTCCCTGGTACACTGTGAGCCGAATCAAAGTCAGTGTATGGGTCTGGTGTAAACATGAAATCATCTTTCTGTAGACAAAAGATCGTCTACCGATGTCGGTGACAGTTGGAATACCTCATTTAGAAGGTTAACTGCACAGAGATGTGAAGCATCGCCTTCAACATAGAATGCCGTAGAAATGTCCGCGTCCGTTGTTACCTGTGTGCCTGTTGATCCATCTCGTACCTCAGCAGCAGCAGGAAGCGTCTGTGAGATCTCAATGAATGCCGTCATCAGGATTGGTAGCCTTTGGGGACAACACAGAGCATGGGCCGTCATCGGGTCCAGCAGAGTATCGATATCCGTTGGCATGACTGATGGTGTTAGACAGGTGTCTAGCACGCATTCTTCACCGCAAAGCAGGCAGCGTAGAACAGGTAAGATGCAATCTTGCCAGATTGGTCTAAATGACAGAAACCATGTTGTATTAAGTTCCCGTAGACGACGTATGCCCAAAAGTTGCACTATGCGCTCACGGCACTTCCGTTCTAGGAGAGTTTTCTCCACATCGCTCAGAGTGATGCCGGTGAATAGGCTTGCCATAGCGTAGTAGTAGGAATAAAAACAGGATTCCTGCAACAAGTGCTAGAATTAATGGCACACCACCAAACACCGAATGTGCGAAGTTTGGGATGATTCCGAGGACTGCCTGGAAGGGTGCTAACAGTCCTGAACAGATGGTCTTAAATACATATACAATTCTGCTCGTATCAGACATGTTTAAGATACGTCCCATCATTTCTAAGAAATGTATAGGGCAGTTTGTACGAATCAAAGCCTGTATCTCAGCCGAAGTCCTTGCAATTTGTAAATCATAGGTTTCTTTGGCCGAGGTCAAAGGCACGGTCTGTTGCAAAAGCATGGCTTTCATTCTGCTTAAAGTATCAAAACATATAAAAGAAACATTCAATGAAGGCCATAGAGGCGACTCCCTGACTGTCTCTGTTTGGGGGAACAATACTTGCATACAGCAAGTAACCCTGGAGTCGACCGTTACCAGATATGGGAACCCTGGCAACATGCCACAGCAACCCTGATCATTCAACATGAGGTAACTCCCATTAGAAAGTTGGCCAAACGTTGGATTAACCACAGCAGCCGGTGTACCTTGCAGGTGACAGGACAAATTTGCCACAGAACCATTACAAGCCCTGTGTAAAGAAATGTCCTGACATATGAGAGAACCGCTTAATGCCTTTTCACAGTTAGTACCGCTTAGAAACACTTCACGATCCCCACTCCAACATCTGTATTCGTAAGGTAAATCCCAGGATGTCTTAATGTATTCTTTACCCAACCTTTCATATTTGCCTGCTTGCATTTGTTTGAGGCAATACTGAAAATGAATAGTAGAGACAGTTGTAGTTATTTTGCCATGAATAAGCCATTCTGTAGCTGGTTTTTCTGCCACTGTGGATGGTAATTTTTCCAGTTTTTCAATGCTCAGCACTGTATACTTTGCTCCCCTTTGTGCCAGTTCGATCTGTTAGATTATATTCCGAAAACAGAGACGACGTGTTGATAAAACGCCAAGGCACATAGCCCGCACGCAAAGATTGCAGCGTCCAGCCTAATAACATAATAGAACGTAACTGAGATTGGCCTTGTTGTAACATGGCTAAATCTTGTTCCAGTATGTCAATAGCAGAGGATACAATGTTGTCCAATGAATAAATTCTGGATGACAAAGTTGTTAACCCGTTGTCGACCACAGTGAGGGATTTCTCTAAGTTAATACGATCAAGTTCACGTATTCTTTCTGCGGCCTCTGCCTGTGAAACCTTCCATATCTCATTATAAGCAGCATAAATGCCGGCATATATTAAACGTTTTTGACTCGGTTTTCTTGGTCCTAGCAAGAATTCCCTAAGGTCTGCGTCTTCTTTAAGTAAAGATAAGTGTTGTTTCACATCCTCAAGTGTAGACTTTTGTAACCAATCAAGGCACAATTTTCCTACACTGTATGTTGTTACTACCCCTGGATGTTGTCGTTGAACATATCGTGGGTCTTGCCTATGGATAGTAAAGCCCTGTCTTCTATTCAGGAATCTTTCTTGACAGATGTTTGTGTCTGTGGGCCAGAGTAACCATTTTTTCCAATCAGGATCTGTTCTGTTGTTTTGTAGTATTGTGTCTACTGTGACCGCTCCCTGTGTAGTGCTATTACTTGCAGGTGTTGGTACAGAAGGTGTATCATGTCTTTTATCTTGGCTAAACCAAGGCAAGACGTTTGTTGCACAGTCATTCAAAAACATAATTTGATGTGGGATGATACATGCTCTAATCAAAGCTTCAATCCCCTGCACTTGCCAATCTTTAGAACCCCAGACAGTTTTTGTGTCTATTGTCTTTCAAAAAGTTAAATCCTTGTCTAGACAGTTGGGTAATAAAGGCTGCAGAATAAATCTGTTTTGTATTAGTTAACATAATTTTCTGTCCTGTTTTGTTTACATTTTTATAGAAAAATGTTTCTGGATCAGATGTATTGTACCCTGAAAAATAGGGAAACTTTTTTGCAAACGTTTTTGAACTACCTTTTGGTGGTGTAGGACAATGTTCCCATTGGCTAAACATAAACACATTTCTAGGTGTTGCAGAGTTATGCAAGAAATGATGACCATAGTGGTTATAACAATAAAGCTGTTCATAGTCTGATGAACCCTCTAAATATTCATTGTTCGAGAACGCAGCAGACCTTTCTAGATCAGACATCATGTAATTAACAGTCTCAAAGTCCCAATCATCAGAATAGGTACTGGAGATAATAAAGTCACTTAATGAAATTTTAAATAAATGTGGAATGTTCAAAAGTTCAGTCGGGCCGAATATATCGAAATCGGTTTTGTCCATTACTATACCATCCTGTATAGGAACGGCTGTGATGTTCACTGCTGACAAGTCTCTTGTTTCACGATGGGAAGATTTGTGTGGTTTTAAAAGTAAGTTCACATTTTTACTTTCAGTGTCCATACGGATGTATCTGCCATTTATAAGCACGCTAAGAGTCATAACCAAAGCTAGCCAAAGCAGAAAGAAAAATATTCCAAAAATAATCCATAGTTCAATCCATGGTGAAACCAGATAAGTCTCTTTCAGGAAATGAAAAAGGTCTTGTACTTGTTGCTTGAAAGTTTTTGATGCTGGCGTCGTTTCAGGTTCACTCGGATCCTCAGAAAACGTATCAAAGTTAATGAAATAGCCAGAAGCAGTTCGGTCAATTGTTGAAATTGCATCAGGTTTTGTTGAAATCGCTGGAACCAGTTGATCACTTGTTACGTTGGTGTAGACAGGTGTATTTGGACGAACTGTTACTTGAGTTTCAAGAGGGATAAGTTCCATAGCATTGTTGCTTAGTCCTTCATCTGTTACTGCTGAATTCTCGATGGTTATGAGTCTTTCAGTCTGAACCTCTTGGATAGTAGCGAGAGGAGTGCGTCTGCTACTAGGTCGGAGTCCACGAGGCCTACTATTTAGTATTGGCCACATACTGTGGTTTGATGAGGTCGATTGACACAAATCTTTACTCCTTTTTTCCAGCAAGGGGCGGCAGAAGTACTGTTCTTCCGTGGACGGCTAGGACGGGTACTGGTTGTCTGTAAGAAGGTCCAAATTCCTTCTTGTCCGCAATCTTCTCTCTGACTAGATCCCCAACTTTTGGGATCCAGACAGGCCTTGCTGGGACTGCCGGTGTTTACCCAGTGGTGGTTGGCTTCAGGAACACGTTGCTTTGTTTCGATCTTAGTTCATTTAGATCCTGTAAAACAGCCAAACGATCTTTGATATCAAAGGGTTTATTTTCCACCACTGTGCCTTTACATTCAAGATCAGGAACCCACATTCTTGTCCCAAATAGGACCTCATTTGGAGTGACCCCCCCCTAGAGAACTTCTTGGCAAATTATTTAATGAGCGTTGGACCCCATAAAGATGTTTGACCCACCCATCACCCGAACCTAATACTCTAGCTGTTATAGACTGCTTTATGTCCCGGTTTTCCTTTCCACAACAGAATTTCCCTCAGGATGAAACGGAGAGGAGTACCGCAATGCAACACCCAAACTGGCCATGGCTTCTTTGTAAGCCCGAGAGCTAAACGCAGGGCCCTGGTCAGAATGTAGTGTGCCTATTGCGTATGTGCCGATAAAGACTCGCAAATCTTTTATAACAGTTCGAGCGTCAGCCGAGCGCTGAGGCCATATCCATAGGAACCTTGAGCACGAATCCACTGCGACCATTATATATTTATAGTTACCGTCCCTTTGCAAGGAACCGCAGTGGTCCAGGTAAACACAAGCTAATGGTTTGTCTGAAATCAACAGGGGTGTCTGCGCAGGACGTTTTACTGTGGAGACTTTCATCTGTTGGCATTTTTCACATTCCAAAACTTAGTTCTTGGTCTGTTTCCTAATGCCAGGCCACCAATATCTTTGTTTAAGTAAAGATACTGTTGCAGAAACACCTGCATGGGCAGAAGCAATCCCTTCATGGGCTGCTAGGATTAGAGCTAATCTACGTTCCTTGTTTGGAATTACCCTATCCCCCACTCCAGGCATTCGAGCAAAAGGAACGTTGTTCGCATCAATTACATAAGAGTACTTGAGTGGAAATTTCTTTGGTAACGCTGCACTACTGCCTTTGCCTGAAGCATTGACAGCCAACAATATCTCACTGTCTATTCTCGTTTTTGAACGAGTGATCGCAGCTACGGAAGCCGTTTGAACAGCCCCCTTTGCGGCTTCGTCAGCCAATGAATTCCCTGCAACGTGAACGCCATCACGTTGATGACTCCGCGTGTGTATCACGTGAGCTTTTGGTAGTTCGTTTTTTAACTGAACTACTTGTTCCCAAAGCGTTTTATGCTTTATTGTGCCACCTTTTGCATCTTCGAACCCGTTTTCAAGCCAATTTTGTATATATTCATTATACGACTGAACACAGTAAAAGAATCGCACACTGAGTGTGGGGAATTCGCGATCTGTACTTTCAAGTGCCAGTTTGAATGCTTGTAGTTGAGCTCGCTGAGCTGTACAATCTCCTAGAGATTGAGTTTTAGTGACCATTTGTCTGAAGTTAACATCTTGCATGCGACCTTTAACGATTGCGCACGCTGCACTGTAAGCTTGCTTACTCCCTGTAGCGGGTTGTGCTGATCCGTCAGTATAAATTATAAATTCGTACTGATCTAGAGGCAAAATTTCAGTGGGCAGAGGACATTCATGTTCATATTGCAGGAACGCTTGTGTTTTTAGATCAGGATCAAAAACATATTCAACATCTGTTGTAGCAAGAGAATTAACCCATTGTATCCATCTAGGATGTAATGCTTTTGCATTTGGAATGCTCGCTTTTGTGACCGCCTCTAAGGCTGGTAATGGGGTTACGACAATAATGTGTTTCCCTTGGGCTAGAGCTCTTTCTTTTGCTACAGCGGTTTGAACTGCTGTCAGTATTTTTTCTGTTGAAGTGAAGCGCATTTCTGCTTGTGTATACAAATGTGATTTGTATGCTATTGGTACTTTTTCACCCTCATTAAATGTTAAATAGGTGAATCCGCATTGACCCGAAATTATTCGGATCACTAAATTGCGTGTATTTACGCGTGTTTGTAAGTGATTTGTTGCTAACATGTTAGCTTGGAGTGAACGCAGGATTTCTGTGTGTTCCTGTGTCCAATGTTTTATTGAAAAATCAGGTTTGATTAATTCGTAGAGAGGTGTAACCCTTTCTGCGTAATTTAGAATGTAAGTTCTTCCAAAATTTAGGAAATCCAAGATGGATTGTAGATTTTTCAGCGTTTATGGAGTTTGGAGCAGCGCACACTTTTCTAAAAAGTTAGCTGCCAGGCTCTTGCCTTCACTTGAAAGCTCATATCCTAGGAAAAGGACATTGAGATGGGCAATTCTGGATTTTTTAAAGTTGAATTTATAGCCTTCAGAGGCGAAGCCCAATATAATGGTACTCACCCTGTTCAAGTGCCTATCTAGGTCATCGTCTGTCAGATAGACGTCATCGACATATGACAATGCCTCATTATCATAAATTTGTAGTAACTCTGTTACCCTTGCTGAGAATAAGCCCGGGCTGTTTTTGAACCTTTGTGGGAGTCTACAAAATTGACGCTGGGTCCCCATTATTGAGAAAGCTGTTAAGTACCTGCTTTCAGGTGCTATGTTTTGACAAAAGAAACCATTTGAAATGTCCAATGTGGTTTTATATTTTTTACGCACAATGTTATTCATTAATGCTGTACTATGTGCATTTTGCACTGCAAATGTTTTAGAACAAGTGTTTAAGTGTCTGTAATCCAAAACTAGACGATATGTATTGTCTGGTTTGGATACAGAAACAAAGGATTGTTCATTGAGGAGGTGCATGTTTCAATCACCCCTTGGTATTCAAGTTGATCTAAGATCTCCCTGACCTGTTTTTTAGCTTCTTGCTTTATTGGGTACTGCCTTTGTGCAGTAGGTTCATTTTTGAACTGTATTTTATGGTGAGGTGAGTCCTCATCCCATCCTACATGATTTTTATATAATGCTGGGGCCTGGGCAACTGCCCATTTCCTGGCCTAAGTATATTTTAGGTGAATTGGAATATGGTTGGAGAAGGCAGGCATAATAATGTCCTCGCCATGTGGGCACTCCCTGACAAATTGTGGTGGCCAGTCTTTTTCTGCTAGAAGTATATCATAACCCCTTGAAAGTTTTTCCTAAAAGAGTGTTTTCACTTTTCTTGGTATGTCTCCCTCCATTCGGAGTGTTATTTCATATAACTTTTGTGGAGTACTAACCCTGGTGTCTACAGTCTCTACTGTGATGTACTCATTCAAGTCCACTATCTCCAGAAGTTCCTTCAGGTTCTGGCGAGCTATTGTGACTTCTGCTGCACTGTCCAGCATTGTCTGAGCCCATTCTCCGTTCTTGAGCTGTGTTCTCAGTATTCTCGGCATGTCTGATTTTAAGACCTGCTACCTTCTTTTTTGAGAATTGAGGTTTTGATTTATTTTTCTGAACGCGTTTGTCGTCTTTGGATTTCACGCGTTCTTCTGTGTTCTGACCGTCCTCTTCTTTCCGATGTCTGTGACGATATCTGAAAGGTACGAGAGGAACGTGTATCAGTATCTTGATACCTGTCAGGTTTTCCTAAATTATCCCTATTCCTGAGGTTATACCTCCTTTCAGAGGGCTCTTTTTGAGGAGACCTACCTCGGGATTGAGAACGTTTCTCGTTTGAATTTTGTTTATTAGTTTCCCACTTCTTTTTAGAAGATGTAGGAGTTTGTTTAATAGAGTCCTTCTCAGGACTCTCAGATAGTTTTGGCTTCAATGGTTTTCCACCCAAACTATCTCTGCCTAATTCTGCATAAGATTGTTCTATTATTCTGGGTAGTTCAGTTTGATGTTCTGTTACGTCAAATTCCCTTAAGCGTTGGCGGATCGCCACTGATTCTGCCTCCCCTTTAATATTAGATAATATTATTGTTGAGACCTGGTCGAAGTTTTTCAGTACTTTCATACCTAAATTCAGAGCAGGCTCTGCCCCGTATTCGTTTTGAATTTGTTTCAGGACATCTGGTATTACTGCAACTGATGGAACACCGTGTGTTTTAGTATAGATGGCAGCAAAGACTGCGCCCCAAGTGGTGCAGTCTTCCAGTTGTGGTGTGATCCCCATTGGTAAACAGATTGTTAGTATTCTGTGTTTCTCATAAGGGCTAGTATTTGGAAATACTGCTTCGGTTTGAGTAATTTTTTTAGCTATCCAGAATGGAATTTGTTCACGTTTTGTGGGCATTTTACCCATGACTGCGTGTAAAGTCTGTGGAGTAATTTTTAGTGTATTCCCCTGTTGAGGGGTTTGATTTGGAATGGTCAATGGTGGTTGGACTGTGAAAGTCCGCATGACATATTGGACTAATTGTCTGTAAATTTTTATTAACTCTTGTAGTTGAGTAAGTAATTCCTCGTCTGACATTACATCGATGTCAGGATGAGGTGTGTAGCTCGGCTAGAATCGGCCATGTTGCTCCTGGTCTACCTAGTGGACCGAGCCTGGTAATGTTTTTGTGATGTTTTAGGGCGCCTTTAAACCAGAGCTGATGCTCCTGGTATGTTAGTGGAATTTCAATATCCTCGAAAGGAATATATTCCTCTTGTGGTTCATCTTCTTTGTAGAAGTGAAACACTCTTGTGACTGGATTTGATTCTGGGAATACTATCCATGAATAGAATACCTGTCTGAAAGGATTTGTGTGCCTCTATCACGAAAACTGCTCTACCCCCTCTTGGTGGTAGGCCGTGTTTTATAAGTTTTGGAGTGATGGCTCTCCTTAAATTTGGAGTGATGTCTATAACACCCTCCTCGGTTTCATTTAAACCTGTAAAGTTAAAAGCTGTTACGACTGGGTCAGCCGCAGCTACACCGTTCTCGGTGCCATTGTCCCCGTGTATGGACATTTGTTTTTGAAAAATGTAGAACAAGTTTCAAGGAAACAAAAAGATAAGGTGCACAATATTTTGGAACACTGTATCCTTCAACGTTGAACAAACCAAATAGCTAATATATAGGGTTTTTGTCCTATTTAGCTTTGGCGGATACTTAACCCTACCCACTCCAGACGTCTTATGGAGTATGTGAGTAGGGGTCTCAGTCGTGCTTTTCTCTCAGAGTTACTCAGTATCTAGCGTTAAATTACTGCCTTACCAAACCGTTGGGCGCCATGTAGTGTAGTTCCCATTTCCCTAATAGGCTCTACGCATTGGAATAATATACCCTATATGTTTGACATAGGACTGAGGTCAGTATGTCCCTATCGAGTATATTAAATTTAATTACTTTGTGCCAGCTAACTCAGAGGCCACTAGAAACTCCTTGTAAACAAGAAGGGAGTAGTTTCTGGCAACCGCATAAACATGACAACTTTGTTTCCCTTTAGAATCGGAACACTCTCAGAATCGTGGAAACAATATATAACAGTTTCACTCAGCTAATCGTGCATGCTTAGTTTCTTCAGAGTTACACAGAAAGAATAGACTGGCGTTTCAATAAAAGGATTTATTGAACAGTCTTGTTTCTCGTGTAAGAGATATGAGCTGTTATGATCACAAGACAATATGCGATATATATAATGTACAGCGTAAGCAGTATAAAGAAATAATACTGCGCTAGCATTATCTTTTAGCTATCCCACATATATTCATATACATAAATAACATAAGCTAAAAATGCGAGTACTCATACGATGCGTCTCTAAACTAGTTCTACCCCAGTGTACCCAACCTAACCTAGGTGTAGGACAAGGTAAGAAGTAGGTGAAGTATTCTATAGTATGATATACTAAGAGTCTGGTATGCCAAGAGTCCCTCTAGGTTCTAGTCAGCTCCATACCTTGAGAATGAGAGAGGTGGGAATCTCCTTCTGAATCCTCGAACTCTAACACCCCGCGAAGGGAGTCAGAACACTGGGAGCTGGATTCTCTGCGAGCAGGGATGACGGCGTCTCTTGTCAGTGCGTCAGGCCGGGACACGGGCTCCTCTAAAGTCGAGGTCTCCTAACTTGCTTGGGCAAGGGAAGGTATATTTTTTTTACCTGGTAGGTGCCTTGGAATGTTAGCATTGACGTGAAGTCGGACAGAGGAAGACGTCAGGAATGAACCCTTAAGGAATAGCGGTTCATGCATAATAGATGAGTTCTTGGAGAAATCAATACTCCTGTGCTAGGGGAACTCCCAAGAGCTTACGGGTCTGGTTTCTAAGAACTCGTTGTGACGTTCGGGTGGACGGATGTCGGTGACCATGCCTGTATTTGGAGTGCATGGCTAATGCCTAAATAAGGACTGGGATTTTATGCCTATATAAGGACATGTTTCAGAAAAGCCTATATACGGACAGGACTAATCCTAAAGTCATTTCTGCTTTTCACATCAATCTGTTGAGTTACCCGTGTTCTTCCCTCAACCAGATTCAGTGGCAGAACGTGCACTACACACATTAGATGTAAAAAGAGCATTGCTTTACTACATTGAAAGGACAAAACCTTTCCGTAATACAAATCAGCTTTTTGTCGCTTTTGCTCCGCCACACAAAGGCAATCCTATTTCAAAATCAGGTATTGTAAGGTGGATAGTCAAATTCATTCAAATATGCTATGCAAAGGCTAAACTGACATTAGCAGTTCCCCCTAGAGCACACTCTACACGCAAACTAGGGGCTTCTATGGCATTCTCAGGAAATATACCCATAGATGACACATGCAAAGCTGCAACATGGTCTACACCTCACACATTCACAAAACACTATTCTGTGGATGTGTTAGCAGCACAGCAAGCTAGGGTAGGCCAAGCAGTTTTACGTACACTATTTCAGACCACTGCAACAGCTACAGGTTAGCCACCGCTTTGGGAGATAACTGCTATGTAGTCTATGCAAAAGCATATGATCTACAGCTCATATGCCTCGAACGGAAAATGCTACTTGCCCAGTATGCATCTGTTCTTGGCATATAGAGCTGTAGAATCATATGCGCCATCCCGCCTCCCCGGGTACCTATACCTGTTGCAGTAACATCTTACTTAGATCCATGCATTCATGGACATCTCCTTCTTACTAGTCTTACTAACTCCATTATCACCCTCTGCGGGAAAACAATCTAACAATGGAGTCGATGCCCATGCGCACTATCACCGAAATGAGGAGTCACCTATCTCGTGACTGGAAAGACTTCTTCGAAGAAAAACGAAGTGCAAACATCCGGACCCAACACTAGATGGCTATCTATGCAAAAGCATATGATTCTACAGCTCTATATGCCAAGAACTGATGCATACTGGGTAAGTAGCATTTTCCTTCTTTGATCATGGCAGGACAACAGCACAGGAGGTGCAGCCATTATTCGTGTTTGTAGTTACATAACCTACAGGCACCTCCTTTGTCCTGGTTAGCCCATGCTGGATTGAAGTCTAGTATCGGTAGGCCCAGCAAGCGCATATACATGATCTCTCTCTACGTTCTGAGGTTGATGGCAGCTGATAAGTAAGGCTGGGCTTTAGCTACCAAATACGAAGAGTTTAGAGGGCGTAAGGGCTCTGTATTTTTTAAAGAGGCTTGATCTTGCTGAAATGAGGCCAGTCATACTTGTCTATTGATGGTCTTTTTCCATATTGTGTAGGAGATAGACTCCAATCCGAGTGCTGCTTGCGTTATTGCGGTGGTTAACGCTCTCTGTAGTTGTTTATTCCACGGGGAACCTGTTTTTTCGGAAATGACTCTGAGGCAGGCCTTGAGCGAGTTCTGTGGTGCTTTTAATATACGAATGTAGAATTTCAGGAAGTCCGCCTCAGTGATAAGATATTTTTTCACCAGCCCGAGTTCCAGTCTAAGTCTCACTCTGCGGAGGAACTTCGGCAGTTGGGAAATTTTCTTATATCCCACACACTGAGCATGTTTCAGACATTCCGAACATGCTCCAGGGAAAGCTTGGTGGCCATATTGTAATTATGCAAACGCAGGGAGATCATGGACGGAGCGCTGAAACTTTTCAGACACTCACCCCCCAGTCACAGATCTGGGTTGAATCCATTATCGTTCTTTAGCTCACTTCGCCACCTCAGCTCAGACCCAGCTATATGCAAATCAGTCTTGACTCTGTGCCTCATGGGAACATTCCAGCCCGAACTGCCAAGCCAGGTCTTCCCTGAACCGGAAACCAGCATCCTGGGATCGGTTTCGGGGTAACATCCCTCATCAGCCAGGCTAGCTTGAATCTAGTGGCAAAGTGAGCAAGGGACCCACGTCTGGGCATACCCTGCCAACTTAGGGCGAACAAAGCAAACACAAGGAGATGATGGACGGAGCACTGAAACTTTTCAGACACTCACCCCCCGTCACAGATCTGGGTTGAATCCATCATAGTTCTTTAGCTCACTTCGCCATATTGTAATTAAGGCTCCCGGTTTTATGGTATTTATTTTTTCAACATTTCCGTCTGTATTTATCCAGATTTATTTTTTGCTAATTTTTTCTGTATTTATCCATTTTTATTTTGTGTTTTCTGTGTAAATGAAGCTGCAATAAGTATTTTTGCACATTTATTTAACTGATAAATGTATACTTGCATTTGAATGTCCAAAAGGTTTCAACAGTATACAGTGCAATAATGTTATCTGAAACCACTTCCATTGTAGATCAGCAAAAATAACTGTAGATCTGCACTTAATTAGGAAACCTATTGTCTTTTTCATCGCCCCTACCTCTGTCTGTACCTACTGACTTGGCACTCATGATTGACAGCAAAAATCATCAAACGAAGACCTATTTTCCGTATTTTTCTGCATTTAAAAATAAATACAGGCAGGAAAAGAAAAGGTTTTCTATCTTTATGTATCTGTAAAAACGGAAAACTGGGAGCCCTAATTGTAATGCTGGAAGAAGGGAGGCTTGAATAATATTTATTATTCCCTCAGCAGACGGGCTGTTTAAATTGTTGTTGAGCCTGGCTGGGACATAGATAATTTCTGTTGATTTCTTCTTTTAATGCGCTTTTATGGGCGGATGGTTGAGCGAATTCGGTGAGCCCCCCCCCCCCGGTAGTTGTATTTGAGTGCTGCAGTGATGGTCATAGGTCCCATGGTGCATGAAAACGTGTTTTTGTTCTTATAGCAGCCAAATACTAATATTTTACTTTGAACTGGGTTGATGGTAAGAAAGTTCTTCGCATTATATGCATGGAGGCTAGTCAGTGCTCGCTGGAGTTCTACTTTTGTGTGGTCTATGATAACAATGCTGTCTGCATATTGAAGGATATGGAGTGGTCTATGGCCTAATCGAGGGAGAGCGAGACTGCTGTTTGCTAAGGCCTTCCCCAAATCTGCTGTGTATAAGTTGAAACATAGGGGCGCTAGCACACATCCTTGTTTCAGGCACCCAAAAGTGGGAATTTTGGGGGAGAGTGTGGTTGGGTTCGTTCTCACACGAACCCATGTTGCAGAATACAAAGAGATTATGGCCGTTAAGAGCGGCGATGGAATACCCCAGTGTGCTAGCTTCCTCCACAAAGTCGGTCTATCTACTTTGTCAAATGCTGCAGTAAAGTCAATAAAACAAAAGAGTGGAAGTTGTTCATCATTCACGGCTTGCTGACTGAGGGCAGCTAGTGCGATGATGTTGTCATTGGTGGCTGCTCCTCCACGAAAGCCTGTTTGGGGGGAAAAAAGGAGCAGCTTGTTTTCTGATGCCCAGTTTTCCAGATTTTTCAATAAGATTCGGGCATAAGCTTTTGCCTCTAAGTCTAGCAAAGCAATTAGACGATAATTACATGGCTTTAGTGGGTTGCCTTTTTAAAATATCGGGCATAGAGTAGAGCGTCTCCAAGCTTCTGGGATTTGACCCAAGCTATTGGCTGAATTGAAAAGCGGGGTCAGAAGAGCTGCCCAGTCCTCTGGTGCACATTTAAAGATACCGGATGGGAGACCGTTTGGACCTGGCGCTCCTTCTCCTTTCATGTCCTTAATACATTTTACAATTTGAGATGGTGAGGTTAAATCCTGTTGGTCCCCTAGTTGCTGCTTAGTGGGCCCCTCTTTGCCTTTATCATGATGAGCGGAAAAAAGGCCGGTTACATGCCTCTCCCATCAGGTTTCAGAAACTGCGTTTTCCCTTATTAAGTAACGTGTTTTTAGTTTATTCACGTACTTCCAGAAACGGGCAAGGGATCTATCTTTAAGCATCCTGTGTATCTTTAGCCATTCCTTTTTAGGTCTCGCGCCTAGCGTTGCAGTGCGAGACCTCTTGTATGGGCTTCAGAAAGCTAACCACACGCTCGTGCGTGTGGTTTTGCTTTCGCAGGCTAGCACTGGCTGTAGCGTGCTTTTTTTTTTATTTTTAAAACGGCACGCAATTGGGCAAAGGCGGGCGCATGTCCCGCCTTTGCTCCGCCCATTCCCGTCCGGGTCTAGGACGCGCATCAGCGCGCGGCACAGACGACAGGCACCCCCGCTCCTCTGGTGCGCGCGCACCACTGGTTTCGATTCCCGCGTTCGGCTCCTCTGTGGTGCGCGCGCACCACAGGTTTCGATTCCGTGCTTGTTTTATACTTCTCTCTTAGGTGTTAGCAAATGCCATGCACAGGAAAAGCATATGCAAATTTATATGGTTCACATGCTTTGGTTTTCATTTAAAGACAGCTTCTTCTTTCCTACGGACTCTGTACATACACTTCAAAGTTTTGAAAGTACAATGTAGGACACGCGTGGCATGCGGGACTTAAAAGAGAGAGAAAACCGCTCCTAATGCTAACCTGATAAATGTGAGGTCTGGGACACCAGAGAGGGAGGGAAAGTGGAAAAGTAAAAAAAAAAAAAGAAAATCAGCCTTGCTGCCAACTCACCAACCACCAAGTGCGGGCCGAGATGTCGTAGCAGAGCTGCCATTTGATGGAGCCGTCAGAGGGTTTCCCTGCCATGCTGCTGTCAGCCAGCCTCATCCGATGCTGCCCACTGGAGATAAGACACCTAATTGAGGAAACATTTGCACTGGCATGTTGGTGGGCCACATGTATCCCGGTCCATGGCATATGGCATCATGGGTAGGAAACAGAGAGCCGGCCCTCTCGCTGACAATGAGGCAGGCTCTCCGAGCCGGTGGCAAGGTGAAGTGCGCGCACGAGGCACCGCTCACAGCGCTCTCTTCGGCGCGCTGCCTTTCAACGCTCCAGCCCAGCACTGCATCAAAGGCAGGCGCTTAGAGTCCGGGCTTTTGTCGTAGAGTTTTTTTCATTGACTTTTTTTTTTTTTTGGTAGGGGAACGAAGAGATTTAATAGGACAAAGGCAGGTAGTGGACTGCAGAGAGAGATGGCCACAGGCTATTAGCCTAAAATTTCTGCTTGACAGATGGAACTGCTTAGATACTATCATGCAATGTTTGGGGATTTTTTTTTCCCCCTCAGACTTTCCGTCTGATTCAGTATCTTTTTCACAGCTACTTTCACAGGCATGTGGCGGAAACACTACTGCGCGCGAGGAGGCTTTGCACATAATACCTTGTGCAGGGTTTTTACAGAGGCAGGGGGTGCAGTGTCAGATAGCGCCTCAGCTGAGGTGGGAGCAAGAGATGCCCAGGAAAATCCGTGGCTCCCACTCCTTATATAACTAAACACAGAAGCTGGTGACTGCGAGCGCCTTGACTTCACAGGTAGCGAGACAGTGTACATTAACTGGAACCTAACATAGGTAGAATATTTTTTAAACTAAAGTTTGCCAAGAAACGCAATCCGGCGTTTCAAAAGCGGTAACATTGTCCAGATAGTTTATTTAGCACCTGCAACTGCTTTCTATGTACAGCTTGCGACTCACGAACTGGAACACTGTAGGGCTGACTCACCCTTTCATCATTCTGAAGTGATTCCTGAATTCATTAGATGAGGACCTTGGGATAAATATGATATCTTAATTTTTGTAGGACTACTAAGAAGAAAATTTACAGGAGCGAGTGCTGGATGTCAAAAACAATTTATTATAATTTCAGTTTACACAATATATTTTTAGGTAAAAAATAAACATACTGTACAAATAGCCAGCAACGCTGCAGTAAATAACTAGTAGTGATTTAGCTCACAGAGTGTGTGTTCCTTCATTGTTATTAATGCCTTATGTTTTCCGAGTGCCTTTAAACAAGGTCCGTGACACAGCCAGGATTGACACGTTGGATATAGCAGCTGCGATTCTACCGTGATTTATTAAAGGAAAAGGGTGACGCTTTTGGAAAAGTCTCAGACGTCGGTGCTTTTACGTTAAACTTCAATATTTCTATTTCTTTGAACTGCTTCTTCTATCTATGTGATGGACAGGGCCAGCACCGTTATTCCAAACTGTTGAATTCGAATTTACAATCACAACGGGGAATACGCAATGTTGTTAACACGCCACTGGTTTTAGATTAATAACGGAACGCAACATGGACCATAAATATTGCCAAGAAAACACTCCAGGTGGCTATTTTATTTTTATCCACGAAGTCTCCTTCGCAGCAGAGTACTGCAGAAGCTTTTACGTGCTGATGGGTAAGTTATTGTTAGCAAAGCCCAACGAAATGCGGATTAATCCGTCGAACACTCGGCTCCTTGTGTGATCTTTGCATGTAGTGCAGCGCCTGGCAGGGACGGGCTCCCAGGTAAGCTGTGACTCGGCATAATGTTTTATGACACTCATCTGTCCAGGTTTGAGGGATAACGCCGACAGGAAACGGAATTGTTAATCACCGGCCAGAGTCTAGGAAGGTAACGGGGTATTGCCAAAAAGTGTCCTCTGTTGGCGCTGAAAGTCATATGCCTACAATACTGTTGTGCATAAGGATTTGAATTTATTACATTTGCATAGTTACTAAAAACCTATTGTGCATAAGCGTTTTATCTCATGGCACGAAATATGCGTTATTCTTTCCCTGTTTTACTTTTAATTTCCACTGATATATTAATATATCTGATATACACAATGACCAGCCCTCTGCTGGTACTGACAGCAGACGCAGGTCTGTCCATTTCAAAACCCTGGCAGGTGACGTCACTTTTGCCCGGCTTCCTCGACCAGTATGTGCCAGTTTTTGCCACCCTTTCTCTTTTCTGCCCTCTGGCTGGTGGATACCCTTATGTTGGCACTGCCAGCACAAGAAAGAGATCCCAGTGTGCGCCCTTTCCTTCCTGCAGTTTGGCTGGCAGCTGCCCCGGTGCTGGAGCTGCCATCACACTGGCATGCCCTGGTAGAGCTCCCTTTAATTCTTGGACGGCGGCTCGTGCCCAGCACTTCATCTTAGCCAAGTTATCTAGTATTAGGGTATCTTTCATAGATTCACATGCCTGAATCATTCCCCGTCGTCGGGATGGGAGTCCCCGGTACATAAATAAAGTAATGTCTCATTAGACATATAGAGTAATAGGCCAAGAGCCTTACATTAGTAACATATCCATGTCCTTTTGTAAAAAGGACCAAACTCTAGAAAAGAACCAATCCGCTATCGCCACCCTGTGGAACCTTCCTGGAAGGAGCTCTAGTCCCTCAGATTTTCTACCGCACGTTGTGCTAAGGGAGTCTCCACTGAGCTCTGCTCAGTTTTTTCCTTGTTTCTGGATTTCCAGTGATTTTTTCTTCACCATTCCTTCTTCTGTGTGAAGTTCTCAATATCTTCATGGCAGATTCTCCTAAGAAAGGCCTTTTTAGGCCCTGTGCTTCCTGTGGTAAAAAGAGGCTTCATGTCGACGATCAACACAAAGACTGCCTCTACTGTTTTTACCCGGATCACTCCTCAAAGGACTGTAAGGTATGTCGTACCTTTTCTTCAAAGACCGGGAGGGACGCCTTTTAATTTGGCTGCAGAGACTTAAGGACAAAGACCAAGCTTTGTCTTCTGAAGAGAGTGAGGGCTCCTCCAAATCTTCAAGATCCTCTCAAAAAAGGCCCAGAGTTACTTCTCCAGGACCTTCGTCGCAGCCCCCTCAAAAGAAGACGCACAAAAAGTCTTCTGAGGCACACCTTAAGGCTTTACCAGCAAAGGTTTCTCCACAGGAGGTTCTACACACCTTTAAAAAGCCTAGTTCCACCTAGTCGACGGTGGCTTCAACGGCGAGAAAATTCCCATCTACAGCCGTGGGAGTGACCTCGTCGACGACTACTGTCTCTACCTCTTTGGCGTCCTCAGCATCGTCCACGTCGACGACTTCATCGTCGACGGCTGTTAAACCCGTATCGTTGACGATAAAAATTAAGAAATCATCGTCGACGACCAAGCCAGCGTCGACGCTACGATCGCCGACGAGCGCGTCGACGAGGAATGTCCTGTCGACGTCTACCCCGTCGACGACGAGGGCTCTGACGACGACACAGTCGACGACGGCTCCGTCGACGGGAGCTTCGTCAATGTTACCTTCAATTGTGTCCGTCGGTGCTTCACCGTCGACGACTACACCGACGACGGGCTCGTCGACGACACCAGAGTCCAAAGTAGAAAGTGCGTATGTCCATCTTAAAATAACAAAACGCACGTTGACACCTGCCCTGACTTCTCCTAGCAGGGTCCAGCCATTACCTCCGACTCACCTTTTGGAAGAGGAGGAAGACTCAGACGATGGCAGTATGTTCGGAACTGCTACAAGTCCTTCTGAACTTCATGTCAAGTACCAAGACAGTTCGGACTACGACGAGCAAGAACCAGAAGACCAGACATACTATCCTGACGACAGCCATCCTCCCCAACCTCCCATGGTTTGTCTACCTGCGTCTTTGGTTTCTGACCTCCAATTTCTGATTACTGACTACAAGCAGAGATTTCCTACTTCTGCTACGTCTCCTGCTCCAGTTGCCTCTCCGCCGCCAAGGCCACAGCCTCCACCTCTACCTCCACAGTCTGTGCCTGTCACGCTACCACCTCCACCTTCCACGGATGATGAGGAGGATCATCAACAAGAGGAAGGAGAACTCCATGATTCCCAATCGACTCATGATGAGTGGGATGATTACGTTATCCCGTGTCCAGCGTCCCCGGTGCCTACTCAAGCTGATTCGCCTCCTGAGGATATCGGGGGTTTTCATAATGTCTTGGAAAGGGCTGCACAACGTTTCCAGATCCCTATGCCTTCTCACCAGCAGGATTGTTTCCTTTATGACTTTAAGGAACCTTTTAAAAAGTTTGTAAGATCTGTGCCCATTATAGGCTACATCTGGGAGCAGGGTGTTAAAATAATGCACAATCCATCTTCGGTTCCCCCAGTGTTACCTCGACTAGACAAAAAATACAGAGCTCCCGACACCGCTCCGGCCTGCCTTACCGGACATCCCAAGCCTGATTCCGTCATCACTCCGGCTGCTCAGCGGAAATCTAAAAACCCTTCTGCTCCGCTGTCCGCTCCTCCAGACAAGGAAGGCAGAAGACTTGACAATATTGGGAAACGTTTTTCTTCCATGTCTGCATTGACAGTGCGTGCGTCTAATTCCTTAGCGTTATTAGGGCGCTATAACAGGCAGATGTGGGCGGACATTGCTCCATACTTGGGGGCCTTGCCGGACGATTCGAAGGAAGAAGCAAAGAAGATCTTGCTGGAGGGCGAACGTTCGGCTTCCGAGATCATCGATTGTGCGATGGATATCGCCTCTACTGGTTTCCGCCAACTAGCTGGCGCTGCCGTACTACGACGCCAAGGTTGGCTGAAGGCGACTTCTTTCCGGCCGGAAGTCCAGACAAAAATTCTGGACATGCCCTACGATGGTCAGCTTCTTTTTGGCACGCATATTGATGAAGGTCTTCAGGGCATAAAAAAGGATACCGACACGGCTAGGGCTCTGGGTACCCTTCAATTTAAACCCCCCCCTTTCATGGCTCAAGGGGTAGAGGTCAATCTACCACCAGAGGAGACTACCAACACTATCGGTCTTCCTATTCCTCCTCCAACCAACAATATCGGCCACAATACCAACAACGTCAACAACAGCAATCATCTTACACTAAGACCTCCTTTCGAGGAAAGGGAGGACGGCAGAAGGACGCTGCTCGGCGGCAATGACTTTTCTCTACCGCCGGTCTCCATTTCCTCTCCACCCTCTAAAATAGGAGGAAGGATTTCCCATTTCTTGCACAATTGGAAACAAATAACAACGGACCGTTGGGTTCTTCAACTGATACAATTTGGACATTCGCTGGAGTTCATTCAAATTCCTCCCCAGACCCCTCCTCGACCTATGATTCACAAACATCTACGCCTTTTACTCCTGGAACTTTCACTCATGCTCCAGAAGGGAGCTATAGAAAAGGTTCCTCTTCGTCAACGGGGGAAGGGGTTTTACTCCCGTTTTTTCCTGGTGCGCAAAAAGGAGAAGAAATGGAGACCAATCCTAGACTTGAGAGGTCTCAACAAGTTCTTAAAGAAACAGTCGTTTCGCATGGTTACCATCCAAGAAGTGCTGCAACTTCTCAACGCAAACGACTACATGGTGTCTTTGGATCTTCAAGATGCCTATTTCCATATCCCTATCCACAAGAATCGCAAAACGTTTCTGAGGTTCGCCGTGGCAGGTAGACATTACCAATTTCGTGTCCTGCCCTTCGGACTCAAGTCAGCTCCGCGCATTTTTACGAAATGCCTTTCTCCAGTGGCTGCATACTTCAGGCAACAACACCATCAGGTCTTTCCCTATCTCGACGACTGGCTCGTCAAGGCACCTTCTCTAGACGGCGCGACCAGGTCTTCCAACGCCTGTCTACAGCTTTTCAGTCGCCTGGGACTCGCTCTCAATCAGGACAAGTCTGTCCTCCAACCTTCTCAGCGGATATCCTTTCTGGGTGCTACTCTCGACACAACCCAGAAGAAAGCTTTCCTGTCACAAGAGCGAAAGAACAAACTACTTCATTGGGCAAACCACATAAAAGCCAAGAAGTCCCTCTCAGTACGCCTCTTCAAATCCCTTCTCGGAATGATGTCGTCCTGTATTCTGCTAGTTCCTTACTGTCGCCTCCACATGCGCCCTCTCCAAGAAGCACTGTCGGCTCAATGGATTCAATCCGAAGGATCCTTCGACGATGTCATTCAGGTGACCCCTCAGATGGTCACTGCTCTGCAGTGGTGGACTCGTCCACGGAATCTTTCTCAAGGCCTGCCCTTCTTGCTCCAAACTTCTCCACAAATCATCACAACAGATGCGTCCCTGGAGGGTTGGGGAGCTTTCCTTCAAGAGCTCCGAATCAGCGGAAAGTGGTTTCCTTCCGAACGGAAGCTTCACATAAACCTCGAGCTGCGAGCTGTCTATCTGGCTCTCCTGGCGTTCCTTCCCAGGATCAAAGGTTCTCTAGTGCTTGTCCGGGCGGACAATACTACGACAATGCACTACCTGAACAAGCAGGGAGGTACTCGTTCACTAACACTCTCTCACGAATCTCAAAAGATCTGGAACTGGCTACTTCTCCACAACATTTCCCTTCGAGCGGAATATGTTCCAGGAACAGACAACGTACTGGCCGATTCACTAAGCAGGCAACAAACAACATGTCACGAATGGGAGTTGAACCAGCGGACTCTCGACCGCATATTCTCCCAATGGGGCACTCCTCTCTTGGACCTATTTGCTACCAAGCAGAACGCCAAATGCCAAAACTTCGCAAGCTGGCATCCCCAACGAGGATCTCTAGGGAATGCATTTTCGATCGCATGGTTCAACGTCTTTGCATACGCTTTTCCACCGATTCCCCTAATTCCCAGGGTCCTCAGGAAGTTGAAGGCAGAACCCTGCACGCTAATCCTGATAGCTCCTGCGTGGCCGCGCCAGCATTGGTTCACGGAGCTCCATCTTCTCTCCCTGGAGCCGCCGATCCCTTTGAAACCGTTTCCCTCTCTCCTCACAATGAACCGGGAACAAGTCCAACATCCGGATCCAGCATCTCTCAAATTATCAGCTTGGCTCCTGAGTTCCGAGAGTTCCATGGCCTAGACATTCCTCCGGACTGCAGGGCAGTTCTGGCTCGGGCTCGAGCCGACAGTACTAACAAAACATATTCCTTAAAATGGAAGAGGTTCTGTATCTGGTGTAAGTCGGCGAACATACACCCTCTTTCGTCTTCTCCAGAACAAATATTGCCTTACCTTCTCCATCTGGAGACTTCAGGTCTTGCTCATGCCTCTATTAAAGTTCACCTGGCAGCTATATCCCGTTTCAGGAGATCTTCTGCAGGTCCTTCTCTTTGGTCTAGTAGACTGATTAAACAATTTCTCAAAGGCCTATTCAGGACTTTTCCTCCCGTCAAATCTCTGCCTCCCACTTGGCAACTCAACACAGTTCTTGCTCAGCTTATGAAACACCCTTTTGAGCCGATCCACAGAGCTGATCTTAAATATCTTTCTTGGAAGACGGCACTCCTTCTAGCCCTTACCTCTGCAAGGCGAGTAAGTGAGCTTCAGGCATTTTCAGTTCAAGACCCTTTTCTTCAGTTCAAACATGACCGGGTTATACTGCGAACTAATCCTAAGTTTGTGCCCAAAGTCCCGTCAGACTTTCACCTCAATGAGCCTATAGTCTTACGGACCTTTTTTCCAAATCCTCAAACGCCGGCAGAAAGAGCTCTACACTCTCTGGACCTTAAACGCTGCCTTAAATTCTACCTTGACAGGACAAAGTCGTTCCGCAAATCCAACCAACTCTTTGTGGCTTACAGTCGACCTAGGAAAGATCTTCCACTTACTAAACAAAGTATCTCTCGGTGGATCTCTGGAGCTATTACTTTCTGTCACCAGCAAGCGGATCAACCCTTGCGTTCCAAGGTTCGAGCCCATTCCACTAGGGCGGTTTCTACCTCCATGGCACTCTTTGCAGGTGTGCCTATCACAGACATTTGCAGAGCGGCAACATGGAAGACGCCGCATACATTTACCAAGCATTACTGCTTGGATACGGAACTCATGAAGGATGCTGCAGTGGGACAGGCGGTGCTACGTCATCTATTCCAATAGAGGTGAGCCTTCTTTTCATCCCACCATCCTTGCTTTTATACGCACATTTCTTTATTGTGTTCTTTAATGGTTTTTCTTTGATTGCAGTTTGGTACTTTCTATGTTTCACATTGATATGTTATTATCTAGTGAATTCGTATATGCTGTACCATCCGAAATGTGCTTATCATTGCTTACTACTCTGATTCAGGCATGTGAATCTATGAAAGATACCCTAATACTGGATAAGAAATGCGTTACTTACCTGTAACTGCAGTTATCCAGTATTGGTATCTTTCATAGATTCACATGCAACCCACCCACCTCCCCTGGAAGGGCTCACCTCGTTCTCTCAGTGATACACCTACTTAGCACTGTGCTTACGAAAATCTGAGGGACTAGAGCTCCTTCCAGGAAGGTTCCACAGGGTGGTGATAGCTGATTGGTTCTTTTCTAGAGTTTGGTCCTTTTTACAAAAGGACATGGATATGTTACTAATGTAAGGCTCTTGGCCTATTACTCTATATGTCTAATGAGACATTACTTTATTTATGTACCGGGGACTCCCATCCCGACGACGGGGAATGATTCAGGCATGTGAATCTATGAAAGATACCAATACTGGATAACTGCAGTTACAGGTAAGTAACGCATTTCTTATTCGTCGTCCTTGTTTACTTTAGTATCCCTTCCTGCCCTTCTTCTTGCCACCGATTAAGGACTGAGATAAAATAGTTGATAGAAACGCATATGCAAAGATCGAATTACCAATAAGTACACACGCTCAAGAACAGAGTGAATCTTCTGTATATATTTAGAATTCTTCAGGTCCAGTCCCACAAAACACATCTCAGCACGCATACGTCTTCTGTCCCTAGTTCATTGTCAAACTGCTTCCAAGAATCACACTTCGGGATACACCTGCCGCGTGCTGTCACTCTAGCACACCGCAGTAGCGCTTCCGGGGAAGAGATCAGCGGGTCACAGGTTCCCCTTCCGGTCTCTCACTTATTCTTCCCAGCTCCAAGAGTGGGACCTATTAAGATTTGTTATAACAGCACCCATTTCTAAAGCACCAAAACGACTTCGGTGATAAAGTAATAGACCCCACACAATTATTTATTACACAATACTGTAGTTTTCAATGTTGGTGGTTTGCTCCGTAGCAAGCCTGGATAAATCCACAGCGCAGCATCGACGAAACGTCCACTCAGCTGCACAACATGCTATAAATGTTGAATTAATCTGTCTGCTGACATTTAATAACCCCCAAACAAAACAGATAGAAAACAATTATCTTATAAGAAACATACACGGGGGCGTTCTTTGCATTTAAATACTCCCTCACATTTGAACCAATCTGTACGATTGAAAATGAGTATAACAATCACCCTTGCAGTTCATTGACAACGAATGTGCAGGTGGCGCAGTATCCGTGCAAAACATCTATCTCAGTCTCAATATTTCATCCTTCCTTGGTCGATTAAACGAGTGTCCTTGAATTAGGTTCAAGTAGCCTCTGTTATTTGTGAAACTATAAAACACAATACGAGTGGTAATAGGTCTTCGTCTTCTTTTCACCATCATCATCATTAATTATTATTATTTTATTCGTTGCCTTTGCACAGAATTATATTAGAAAAAAACAATTTATTTGTGTGCTTTGAAACTTACAAGCCAGACGCCCACTCTTTTCTCCTTTCACTTTAGTAATAGGAGAAGACATTCTGAGGACCAAAGCGCACGTTTAGCAAAATACAGGAAATGCTGCTATAAACACATATATTTTCCTTTCTGCATGTTTCTCTCCTGATTGCTGACAGATGCCTTTTGGAACACACGTGTAAATAGATGCCTTTCAATCAGCACACCCCTGAATGACTTCATGTTTTGAATGAGAGCATCGCCAATCAGGGCTTTGACGAATCTGCTTTCATATTGCAGTTATCTGCACTTTATGCTTGAAAAACAACTCGCATTTAACACAAAAAGCACGAACACGCACGCACGAGGGGTTGACACAGATTTCTTACAGCGCTGAGAGGCGATGGACGTGTAGTACAGTAGATTGCTTGTATCATTTGTTATTATTTGCCTATGAGTGTCTGAGTTTGCTCCCAAACAACTAGTTGCGGCTTCTAACAGGAAGGAGGTGTCTGGCAACACTTCCTCTTACTGTACTGGAAATGAAGCCACCTTTTCTGGTACAGTATTGACTCATTCATGAGACTGAGGGACCGGTTGGCCAAATAATCTTAGGCAAATTGATCTATCCATTCAATTCTGGGTATTGAAATGGATGTGCTCAGGTGGGAATTCCAGTTAACCAGTAGCAACTGGCTTCTTCTGGATTCTGTTGTGGCCCATGAGGTTTAGACCATTACCTTCTCATCACTTTTTCATCCCAGTCCTTAAGTCATGAGGAGTGTCCACACCCGGAGACTGTCAGCCTGCTGCCTATCTAAACAAGCATTTGCAATGCAATAGGTCTCGCATTTGCGAAATTTTAAGCTATTGGCATTGTAAACGACAATGCCTTTTATTTATGTTTTCAAAACCAACACAAACATAAAAGGTTTGTCATTTACAATGCCAGTAGCTCAAAGTCTCGCAAATGCAAGACCTATTGTATTGCAAATGCTTGTTCTTGTAAAGCTGTCTTAGTTTCCCATATGATTTTTTTTTTTTTTTTGGTATGCGTTCCGTGAGTCTTTGACTGCCTTTAAGTTTGTCGTGGGGTTGGTCTTACATAGTTGGATACTTCTCCTTAGGTTCCTCCGTGATGGATTAATGTCCCGGTTATGCAGCTGTTTGTAGGGGTAGGATCATGGAAGATTTAAAGAATGCGGACGGCACCAGGACCCCAGGATGGTGTATAGCAGTTATTTGGTCATTGTATCCCATTGAGTTAAAATTGCCCCCCCCGTCCAAGTTAAGTTATTGTGCATGTTGGATTTGTTGTTGTGCCATTTGACCACCTGTGCAGAATAAAAAAGGTCGCCATTTGATTCTCCTGACTAAAGTCTTTGTTTCTGTTCCAGTTGAAATACCTGCCCCGTAGAATTTGTTCGCTATCTGATACCCTAGGTCCAAGGTTAAGGCTAGGGGATTTGGCCGCTTTCTTCACGGTTTGTTATTTCGAAGTTGAGAAGGTGGTCTGCCAAAGTAAGGGAGATGAAAATATAATCAATTGGTGATTTACCTTTGAATGTGGGCAAGGCATGTGCGCAGGTCGTGTCTTAACTTGATCCACGAGTTAAATAAGGCAAGTAGCTCATTAGCTTGTACCTGTTGGTTGTTCATTTGTTCTGTCTTGAGGTCTTTGCCCAGGGACTTGGTGTTGAAATCCCCCGCAACCACTACTTTGTGGGAAGGATGGGCCACAAGGATTTCTTCTAAGCTAGTACAGAGAGAAACCATTGCGTATGCTTTCGGGATTTTTTGAGGATTCAAATAGCAGTTGATTAGGAGCAGAGGGGAGGCCTTCTGACTGAGCCTCGGCCCTTTTATTGATACTTCTTGCAGCTCCCTGTGGTTTTGGATGCATGGAGTTACTTCAATTTTAGCTGATTGTTTTATGAAGATTGACAGGCCACCTGATGGCCTGCCAAATAGGCTTATACGTGTGGCGGGCTTAAAAAACCTGTAGAAACCGTATAATTCTGTGAGGTTTAATACCCAGGTTTCCTGCACACATAATGTCACTGTTTCGAAGATATTCTCGAATAGATTTCGATGTCAGGGTAGATTTAAGGCCTGCAACATTCCATGAGGTGATTAGGAGGGCATTCTTCTTTGGGTGTTTTCCCACCAGGAGGTTAAGAGATCGTCGGCAAAGATTTTGCGTGATGCTGGAAAGAGGGTTGTCGAAAGCTGCTCTGGAAGCCTGACAGCTGATTTCAATCCTTGAGATCCTGAGCTCTTGACTGACATCTAACTCTTCTTTGATTGTCGTAGGATACTACCAAGGAGTTTGATGATTTGAAGAGCTTGGTAGCCAGTCATAAGGTGCGCCCTTCAATACACTTCTGCGTTGAGCAGCTGAGTCCTCCAGGAGTAATACATGCAGAAATTTTGGCGTATGTATCTGATGTGGCTGACATCATTTGCCCGGGTGTCCTGAGGCCTGTCTTCTTGTGGCTTTGCAAACTGGGTCAAGTACAATCCTTCCTTCTCTTCATTTTGGGGGTAGCAAGGGTGAGAAGTCACAGGCTTCTCAGGCTGGCAGTGTTGGAGCATGAGCTCAGAACTCAACAGCCCGGTGCTGGCCTTTTATTTAAGAGAAAGAGTTTAGATGCTTAACTCTGTTCCTAGTTTTTACCCCAGATATTGATAGGGGCAAAAAGTCTCAAATCCACTCACATGAATCCTTGGACCATGTTGTATTCCTGGTGTTCTGGCCTCAGGCAAAGTCCTGCGTTACCTGCTTGATGGTTCTGCAGATGGTGTGGGTCAGGTGAAACACACATCCGCGGCCTCCTTTCGAAACACTGATCACCACACAAGTTCAGGATGGAAGCCCATTACGCTGCTGCACTGCATCTTTGATAGTTGTTGACCTCCAAACCAAGTGCAGAATGGTCCTATGGCAAGGCAGTAACAGTCCCGCTCATGACAATTTGCCAGTGATGTTGTGTCTTCAGTAGTTGTGACCTTCCAAGGCAGCCTGGGCTCCTTTTCAGTAGTGATGCAGCTTCTTCCTCCATCGGCAGTGGCAGCACCATTGTGACCCACAGTGACTGCCAGTGAACACAATGGTAGATGTGCTTGTAAAGTGTTTGTAGTAAGGACTGTGTAGCAAGACCGGTAGACCCACTGATGACATGGATTGCTCCTGGCTCCACTCAAGTGTAGTTTTTTTTCTCTCAGTGATTCCTTACACTGGGAACATGCTGAGCCTCTCTTAGTCTCTCTTCCTGCAGAACGAGGCACTCACCTTCACTCTCTCAGCACGCAGGCTACTAGGCAGACCCTCTGCTCCTTCAGCAAAATGTGCAGACTTCAGGTGATGTCCCTTCTCATCTGGAATGCGGTCTGTCAGTCAGACACCAGTTCTAATCACACAGCAGTTCCTACAGTACTCTGCAGAGCTCTCCCTTCCTTGATCATGAAGAACCTGGAACTGGAATAAAGTAGGGTGGTTTGGATCCTACTTTTATATAGATTATCTGGAAAGGAGATATTGATCCACTGTCAGAGGCTTCAGAACCAGTTTGGGTTGGTTTTCCTTCAAATAACATTTCGGATCGAGACTTCTAGCGTGGATTCCTCACCTTTTGAATATTTGCCAGGCATCCGACTAGATCTGCAAACTTTTCAGCAGCACCTCTGTGTAACAGGAGGTGCGCTCTGCACTGATTCCAGTCAATGCCAGGAATGATGTGTGGAGCCTAAATAGGCACCACATCTGTGCACTGACATCAGTCCCTTTCTTTCTGCACCTCCAGATGCAGATCTGGAGTTCCCTCCTGTCTCGATAAATTTACCTTGATTTTTTTTTTATTTTTATATTTGGGGTTCAACTATAAATGTGCTGAAGTCGCACCAGACTCCTCAGATGCTCCCCTTTATCGGAGCAAATCTGGACACCGTGAGATGTGGCTTTCCCCCGGGAAAGAGAGTACAGGACATTCAGGCGATGATCCTTATCTGTTAGCCTCAGTCCTGGATTTCAGTGAGGTCGACCCTGAGGCTGCTGAGACTGACTGCCTCCTGCATCCTGGTGGTTGACCACTCCAGTTAGCATATGCTGGTTCTCCAGTGGGATCGGAAGTCCCAGTGGGCCCAACATCACGGGACCTCTCTGACCACATCAAGGTTTCAGAGGAGCCTGTGAACAATCTGTAGTGGTAGATACTGAACCGCTATTGGGTCAGTGGCATACCGTTACCCACCCAGAGCTGACAATGGTGACCAATGCATTGCATCTGTGCCGGGGTGTCCACCTGGGGGAGGTGGAGATCAGAGGCCTCTGGCGGAGTCCCGGCTCCACATTGCGATTTTCCTGCCCTCCATCAAGGCGTAGCTGGTACAGGTACTCGTTGGCAACACCACTGCCATGTGTTACTGCAACAAACAGGGCGGTATGTGGTCATGCACCCTGAGACAGGAGGCCGTTCTCTGAAAATGGCTGGACCACCAACGAATTTTCAAGGTGATGAACCATGTGGCAGAATCATTGACTGCCAGGGTCGATATCCCTGTGTAAATGGTGCTACATGAGTCAATGTTCCATCTTGGGCCTCTAAGGTCTCTTCTCCATCTACCTCCCATGTGTTGTCCCCGTGGGAAACCTAGTCCCCAGTTCAGCAGCAAAGGTCAGGGGTGCTTGGCATCTCCTCAGGCGACAAAGAGTCAGGGTGCTGTAAGACATCTACCAATGTCTCCCAAGCCCTAGCTGCGTCGAGTGAGCCTGTCCCCGTTGGGCTTTCTGGAACTGTATGGCACTCTCATAGCCTGCCCACCTTATTAGTTCCTTTTTCCAAACCTCCACCCTTGGTCCCCCTGGGGCCTTCCAGTTCCTGGTCATTTCCCTCTTTGCTAGGATAGCACCAGATCTTGGAACGTATTTGTGGTCTTAGTTTTGGCAGTGTGTGGGAACCAGTTCAAAAGACAGTGGCCTGGAGTGCATGGGACCTCCCTCTCCGTGACCTCAGCTAACACTCCCATAATGGCCTCCCAATAAGCCATCAGCCCCGGGCACTCACAAAACATTTGGAGAAACTCCGCCCCTCTCTTGCTCCACCTAGGGCATTTTGCATTGCCTACTGCAAAGTGTATGTTGATCCTCCTTTGTGTAAGATAGGCTCTGTGTAGTACATAATGATTGATAAGTTTAAAACGGGCATTTCTAGGCACTTTGGGTGTTCATTCCACAATGGTCTCAGTCTTTCTCTGAAATGGGAATCCCCAAGTCTTCCTCCCAGCGGGCTTTAAGGGTTTCTAGGGGTAAAAGCATGTCCCCTTGTACCCTTCTATACAGACAGGTGACAGCTTTAAAGGTTCCAGATGAAGTGACCACGTATTGACAACTTGTGGCATTTGGTGGCTCGGCCATGTCTGTCCCCCAGTGCCTACGCATGGCTGTCGTGACCGCACCATGAAGGAGGAAGTGACCCCTAGGAAGATCATATCTCCCACTGAATTCTTTGAATGGAAGTAATAGTTCAGCCTCAAAAAGAGCCCCGATTGTCGTTGCTCCCGCGGCCACCCAGTCTGCCAGTTCTCGCTAATCTCCCCCATGTGAGAGCTCTGCCAGAACCCCAGGGGGATGTCCGGAGAATACGATTGCTTCACCCGCATCTTCTGCAGACTTCTAGTCCAGCATCGGCGCAGCACTGAAATTCTGTGGTGTCCCCAGCACTGGGACTATGAAGACAAAGCAGTACTCGAGGGAGCCTACGAAGATCAGAACAGAAGGGCCTATTTCCCCCCCTTGGGACGAGTCTGCCCGCCGTTCACTGCACTAGCCATTGAAGCTGCACCGCCAGATGGTAGGTCTCGGAATCTGGAAGAGCCAACCCACCCTCGGCCTCTGCAGCGTGGTCCATGGCACTCTCCTGCGGCTAGATTCCCAGATGACTCGTCAGGAGCATGTTCATGTCACAAACAAATCCTAGCGGAACCCAAACCGGAAATACTACAAAATAAATACAGCAGGCAGGGGAGGGCTATCATTTTTATTAATGCAACCCTTCCCCCCCAACCGAGAGGGGCAGTGTTTTCCAAAACTCAGCGCTGGATTGGAGTGCACGAATAGCCTTTCCCATATTCCCCTCCAAGAGATCCGTAGAATCATGGTAAATCTGCACAACCAGCAGGGGTGTGGAATTCCTATAGCCCGACTCCTAGGACATATTGTTTGGGGCCAAGGTCAACAAGTTTTCATGGTTATTTTGTCCTTGGGATAAGTAGGCCCAACCCCCTGCAGCACAAATCCTTTGGCTGCCAGTTTATAGTATCACATTATGGATCAGGGAAGGGCATGGTCTGCAGTTTAGTTAATATGTGTGTCCATATGTTAATGCTGTTCAAACTTGTATTTATGGTTCATTAATACAAAGCCTTTCTTATTAGGGTGAGCGCTCTAAGGAAATGTAAGCTCAGACTGCACTACTGACAATGGTTTCAGTGTAAAAATGTGTGCACAGGTTTCCAAAGTTTAACAATCTGAGGCTACATACAGTGCTCCCAGAATGCTCCTTAATTAGGTGCAAATATCTGCAGAAGCTTGAGAGCATCCTTTGCTTTCAAAAAATATGTTCACAAAACAAATGCAACTAGGAAACCTAAAACATTTTGCTACACCACTGTGAAATTGTATTGTAGGTAACATTTCTTTGATGCATCATTTAGTAAAACATGCTAGTATTTAAAAAAATATTCATCATGGAAAATCAGTGCAACCAGTTTCAACAAGATAATGGGAAACATAAAAATAAACAAGCAATGGCAAAACCAGTAGGTCTGAAATTGGTGGTCAGCCTTTTGGTTTTGTCAATGCGTGTGTTGTTTTGATATGGTTTTTGTAAAACTTTGTGGGAGCTGCAAGGTCCTCACCATTATAGCAAACATTGGCAAAAAGCAATAATATTTTTGGGACTCAAAAAGCACACATTGCTACATTAGTCCCTGGCACTGAACACAACTACTTTGTGTGCCGATATGCTCTTTGTGAAACATAGGAAGCCAGTCAATGGATAGATAAAGAGACGAAATAAAAAAAACAAAAGGGCTTGGTTAACTCTAGACCTAATTAGGGGCCCAATTCTTAAAGAAAGTCACTAAATTGCACCCATGGTAAATGTTCTTGCATTAGTGCAGATTTACAGTTTTCATGAATTCACAAGGATTTAAAGAAGTAGGCCAGGAAATCGTAGTCCTAGAAAATATTTGTGAACTGCTTTTAGCACAAGCAAAACTTGCAGGTGTAGATTTGCATCAAGAGGTACTAGATCAGTAGTATGGGCTGCACCAGTAAATATGTCCTCAAAATCTGATGTTGCACAAAAGTGCTCAAACTTGACTTGACCCCACTACTAAGAGGTCAAATTTAAGAGAAAACTATTTTCTCTTCCAATGACAATGATAGTAACAAGGAGCACACAAATATTTTTTTTAAACAATTCAAATGTCAAGTACAATTATAATTTTTCGAATCGTAGCATTAATGAAACATATGTAGATGGGAGTCTTGAGAGTTCTCGTATTCAGTTATGTCATTTTTATTTTCACAATTAGATTAATGAATACATGCATCAGCCCAGCCAACGCGTTTCCTCCGTAAAAGGACTTCATCAGGGTTAGAATGTGGCGTGGTATCAATACCAATGTAGCGAAACTCCTGATGGAAAATATCTATATTGCGCACTGAGAGTCCCCCGTAGCATGCTGTCAATCACCAGAAATAAATGCCTCGGTTCTTCGGTTGAGATAAGAATTTCCAAAATTGGAGTAATCCTTTTTGATAAATCGATGCAGTCTAATCTTATCAGAAAAATCCTTCTTGATTAATATATAATCGCTGGAATTCCCCGTAGCGTAAAGAAGGTAAGGTCTCCTGAGAAAATATCCTCAGTCTTCTTGCCAGTCGTCTATCTGTGAGTGAGGTGTAGATTTGCTCATGGGAAAATCTGTTAAGCATTTAAAAGTTCACTTTCCCTCCATTCACTTTTTCCCCAACCCCGGAAGAAGTTTTACTTCTGCCATTGACAGGAGTAAATTTCCAACCTTTCTCAGTATGGGAAAAGATTAGAGAAGAGTTGGCGAAAACCACTAAAACATGCAATTTAGTAGGTTTCCACAGACTTAAAAGCGCATTCCAACCCTGGAACTATTGCTTAATGCGATCTCCATCCCCAGTATGTAGATCTGTGGAAAGATGGCAAAATAAGGGAATTGCTAGAATTCAAAGCCTACTATAGTATGATCCCTGGCATAATCAGAAAGGCTAATATCGGAGCTTTTATATAATGAGACAGCGCCATAATTTATCGCTGTACTACGTGGCACCAAAGGGACAAGTGGATTTTTTTTTTTTTACAGGACATGTAGATTTATGAAGCAACCTGTCCCATAGACAAGTGGATATTTTATTAAATGTCACACCCCTGCACCCAGTTAAAACAGGCACCTAGGCTCCCAATTCAACTCCCTTAATCCCTCTGGCAAGGCTCTGGATGCCAGCTTGAGGAATAGGTACGATTTCTGCCAGTTAACCCGAAGGCCCGAGAGTGAGCTGAACCACGGCAGAAGCTCAAGAGCGCCCGTTAGGGCTGCCTCTGCATCGTGCAGAAATAGCAAGCGGTCATCTGTGTATAACGCAATGTGGTGGGTCTGCTCGCCCACCTTTATACCCTGATAATCATCCCCTGCCCTGGCGTAACGAGCCAGGGCCTCATTACAAAGGCAAAAAACAAGGGAGATGGAGGGCATCCCCACAGCACTTCCGCCTCCTCTGGTGCAACGGTCGGGAAAGCCACTGGTGCCAAGAAGGCTTCAATGTCATCGAGTGAGAAAGCAGCAGCACTATGATAAAGGGCAAAGTAATAGTCATAAAATTCATGATTATTGTCTTCCTGCTGGTACAAGTTGGGTCCCCAGTCAGCGTCTAGTTCCACAATAACCGAGTCCCGTTTCGCTGGGTTAGCAAACCATGCCAGTAGCGAGCCAGTACAGTCCCTCCGCATGCGCTCGTACCATATAGTTCTTGTATCGAAACATCGCAGCCGTTCTATGTGGCTGTCGACTCTCTTTAGCTTCCAAGAGTTCTGCTTGTAACTGTGTGCCCTGGTCTGCATCACTCTAGCACTCTCAGCGCTTCCTCAGATGCCATCGCCTCCTTCAGTAAAGTCCTTTGGACTCCGAAATATACCTGCCCCTGATCACCGTTTTAAATGCATCCCACTCCACTTGATGAGACGAGGCAGAGCTGGCTTTTTCGGCAAAATACTGTTTAATAGGCATCCCGATGGTGTCTCAGAAAACCGGGTCTTCCATTGCTGCTGGCTTCAACCTCCATGACGCAATGCAGGTCCGCTCCCCCTCCCAACCCAGCCCAAACATCAAAGGGTTGTGGTCAGCGATAGTTCTGGAAAGGTAGTCAGTGGTTTTGACCAGGCCGTGGACATCAGGTGTGCACAAGAATGTGCCAAGTCTTGCATGTAGGTCATGCAGATGGGAAAAGAAAGAGTAGTCCCATTCCCCAGGGTGATATGACCGCCAGGAAACAATGAGGCCCCATTGCGTCTGCCAGGTTGTGAACGGTGGGTCACCCTGATTGTCTGGGAGTCCCGCAATGGGAGTGGGAGCGATCAAGTATGGGGTCTGCTACACAGTTGTAATCTCATCCCATGATAACCGAGCTAACCAGATTGGGGGGGGGGGTGGGGGGGGTGTCAACACCCGTGACAGTGCAGATAAAAATGTCGTCTGATCCACATTTGGTCTGTAAATGCTGCCTATGATGATATCCCGGCCATCCAGCTGTCCATTGACCACCACGTAGCAGTCCGCTGGATCTATCAGATGCTCAGTGTGCTGGAAGGGGACTCCAGGCAACACCCATATGAGGACTCCCCTTTCAAAAGCTGAGTAATTAGTGTAATAGGCCTGCCTTCTCCATCTACGCTGCAGCGCTGCTCCCTCGTTGGCAAGGAGGTGTGTTTCTTGGAGAGGCACTACCTGAACCCCTCGTTTATTAAGATATGAGAAAACCTTATGCCTTTTAGCCATAGTGTGCATCCCCTGAATATTCCATGATAGTACTTTATATGTCACGGGGGTCGCTGCTGTGCATGGGAAGGACAAACTGGATGGCACCACTGGACTCATGGATTGTAATCCTTTGAGATGCCCTCATCCCCACCCAGGAAGGAGCACTTACACAAGGCACGCAACGAATCCCTCTGCTCAACAGTCATCTTTTTTTTTTTTTTTTCTTAGTCCTCATCACGCAAAAAAGAGAGAGTATATTTGGCAAGATTTACCGCGTTTAGAGAGCCTTTTCTTCCCCTCTGTTTTTCCCCGTCACACTAGAGTCAACTCCAGTTCCTGTGTGGGGGTATCTCACTAGCCAACAGGCATCTCATACGGAACTTACCCACTCCTTTTTTGAAAGGGGTCAAAACCTGTACCACCATCTCACCTTTCTTGACTGTTGGTGCGCTTAATCATTGGACTTAATTAGATGTTATCAAATCAGTAACAGACCTCATTATAGTGTTTTACCAGACCAATACTGTTCCCAGATATTCCAAAATTCTAATCTTTTAGTAAGTGCACCAGCTCTATCAAGCAGATTTATTCTAAACGCAGAATTCAGCCATTCTTCTTCTGTAGGTGACACAGGCTTAACCCATTTAATACATATCTCACGTCTAGCAAGCAATATCAGTAAAAAGAGTAGATTTCTTTGTTTTTTACTAAATTTGGGTCTTCCACTGTCATCCAGCTCCACCCCAAACAATACTAATTGGGCGCTTACCTGTATTACTTGATGGAATACCTCAGAGAGTGTCTTACCCACTTTTTCCCAAAAGATCTGGAGTCGGGGGCACTGCCAAAACATATGGATGTCATCGGCTCGTTCTTCATCACATTTAGGACATCGTTTCACCTCTCCTTTTTTTCAGTTTTGACAGCTTCTTGGGAGTCCAATATGCTCTATGCAAAGTAAATAGATAATTCTTTTTGAGAGGTGCAGATTTAATGACGACCCCACATGCAGCCGCAGATACTTGCCATAATAAGGATACATCCAGCGTAGGCAGTGCTTTCCCCAGATCTCAATGGGAAGGGTGAATTCCTCTCGTCCTTCATTGATAAGCGCCCAATACCAAAAAGCTACCTCTTTCTTCCCGAATTGTACTTGGAATTTCGACTCCAGTTCTGGATTTCCTACCCCGTCTTTTCCCAAGGATTTTGCCCAGCTTGTAAGTTGGTAATATTTAAACTTAGACAAGCCTCTGTTAGACAGTACTGATAACTGCTCCCAGTCAATAATTGTGGACCCAGACAATATCTGACCCCATTCCAGTACTCCGGCTTCTCTCAACGGTACTGATAACACATCCTTTAGGCATTCCGGCGTTCCAGGCGAATCCCAGATTGGAGCATGTTGACAATAATAAGGAATCTTCCACAGACGTCTTATCTGAACCCACAATCTAATAGCCGCACCCAAAATTTTTAGCTTGATTTTCTTAAAAAATTTTGTGTGGCCGAATTTGTACAAAAAATGGCTTCCTGCTGGGCCTATCATTGCTTGCATATAACATGGATAAGAGCTATAATCCTTAAATAATACTCTAAAAATTTTTAAATGAAAGGCCCTATAATATTGGAACAGATCCGGGCTAGCTATTCCACCGTGCTCCTGTTTTCTCCTTATTTTTTTCCACGAGATTCTAGCCCCTCTCGAGGCCCATATAAAACTGCTGATGTCACCCTGCATTTTACTAACCCATTCTTTTTAAACTCAAGTGGAATCGTGTTAAAAATATACGTAAATCTAGGTAAAATCATCATCTTTACCAGATTCGAACGACCCAGGAATGACAACGGGAGGCTCTTCCATGCATTGAGAAGTTTTCTGGACTGAGTTTGAATTTTATTAAAATTAATTTGAGCAATCCTCTTAACCTCTCCCACAATCAAAATCCCTAGATATCTTATTTGGTGTTTTATCAAAGGGTCATTACTCTGAGTATTCCAACACATGATCTCAGTCTTTTGTTGATTTATCTGATAGCCTGATAAGTTACCAAACTGCTTCAATGTTTCTATTATTCTTGGAAGAGAAGCATTCAAATCATCTGTGAATACCATAAAATCGTCCGCATATAGTGCGACCTTTTTCACCCAATTCCCATACCTGAAAGGGGATATATGTAAATTTGCTCTCAAGGCGCTAGCTAAGGGTTCTATATAAAAGTTGAAGAGCAGGGGAGAAAGAGGGCACCCCTGCCTAGTTCCTCTTTCTATATATATCTTATCTGTAAGGGACCCATTAACTAGTACACATGAGGTTGGGGATCTATATAGAACTCTTACTGCTCTTACAAAATTGCTACCCAGTTTATAAGCCTCCAAGGTATTGTGTAAAAAACTCCAGCTAACCCTATCAAATGCCTTAGCGGCATCGAAAGTGATTATCGATAAGGGGAGCTTCTCCTCAACCGCCAGGTCTATTGCCCCTATTAGTTCATGTGTGAGTTCCTGAATCTGTCTGCCCCTTATGAAACCTTTCTGATCCTGATGAATTAGGCAGCCTGCCCACCTCCCCAATCTTTTTGCTAATATTTGAGTGAAAATTTTATAGTCACTGTTTAACATCGAGATAGGTCTATAAGACTCGCATATCTTAGGATCCTTCCCAGGCTTTAATATAATACAAATGGTTGCGTCGCTCCAGGATTTAGGAGGTTCCTGTCCCCGTATAAATATGTCATTAAATAAACTAGTGAGCTCAGGGACAAGTTCCTCCTTCAATGCCTTGTATATCTCGTTGGGCAAAGCATCAGGCCCAGCCGCCTTTGCATTTTTCATACCTTTAACTACCTCACTTACTTCTAATTCTGTAATCTCCGCATTTAATTCTTCTCTATGCTCTTCTGACAAAGTTTGCTTTACCCAAGAGTTAAGATAATCTTTAATTTGGTCTGCACTGTCACGCGTATCCTCTTTATATAGTTCTTTAAAAAACTTGAAAAAAGCATTCTTAATTTCCGACTCTTCTACAGTAGAATGGTTTTTACCCTCCTCTAGGATACTCAAAATCTTATTGCGGTTCAAATCAGTCTTAGCTTTCCAAGCTAAAAGCTTTCCACACCCCTCACCATATTGATAGTGAGCAAGTTTACTTGCTTCCCATTTTCTTTTACCTCGAGCATCTAAGATATTAACAAGTTCCCTTTTCTTGTTGATTAATTCCCCTGCAAGTGCTTCGATTTTGACCGCTAAAATTTCCTGTCCAATACTCTTCTCTAATCTCTGTATTTCTCCCTCTACGCTCTCTATTTCTTTTTATTCAACTTATTTCGATAGGCCGCTAAACTAATCAACTTCCCCCTAAGTACTGCCTTATACGCATCCCATGTAACCTGACGGGAAGTCCCCTCCGCGTTTAATTGGAAATAGAATATAGTTTCCTCTTTCAAGTCCTTTATTATTTGGGCATCCATAAGCAGAGTCTTATCTAAGGTCCATCTAGATTGTAACTGCTGACTCTGAAATTCAAACTCCAATAATACTGCCGAGTGATCAGAGAGATGTTCTGGAAGATGTCTAACCCTTCTTACTTCAGCCCCTAATGATTTATCAATTAAGAAGTAATCAATTCTAGAAGAATGACCCAGTTTTTTATTTTTAAACGTAAACAAATGCACTTTTTGACCTTTTGCTCTCCATATATCAATTAACCCTAAGTCATCCTGGTATAACTTTAGCCAACTCTTCATTTTTGGTAAAGTAGGGTATTTTTAGGAGGATTCCTATCTTGCTTAGGGTCAATTAGTATATTAAAATCACCCCCCAAGATGATGAGACCAGGGACTTCCAACAGATATGCGTAAAGGTCCTGTAGCGCTGAGGGATCATCTACATTAGGTCCGTAATATCCTACTATTGCCAACAATCTCTCGTTCATACGTATGTTCGCTACGGCCCATCTCCCCTTTATATCGGTCTTATAAGACTCAATGATGGCTTTTGCTGTCCTTTTAAAAATAATGATTATCCCCTTAACGCAACATGTTTGATCAGTACAAATATAAGAATCCACCCACCGCTGGGTTTTCATAATGTCTGCCCACTCTGCTTTTAAAAGATGGGTCTCTTGGAGAATTAATATATCGCAATTTATGTTCCTGAGATATTCTAAAAACCTTTGCCTTCTAGCTCTGCCCCGCAAACCATTTACATTCCACGTAAGAATATTAACTCCCATATTCCATGTTATTTTCACTTAAACGTATGCTTCTCGTGAATCGGACCAATATTTTTTGTTTTTTCTCCCCAAATGCTCCCACACCCTTGATGCACCAAATTATATGTAACCCATACCCAACACCCCAGCCCCTCCCCACCCACCCAAAGAGAACCCTCCCTTTATCTATTGGCAGGTTAATCCTGCCACTTTGAGATCCCTACTCTATGGGCATCTTACACTTTAAATGCCTTTATCTTACATATCAATGATTCTACTTCTGTAGCTTCCCTCAAATTAAACATCTGGTTGTCCCACATTACTCTCAATGATGCTGGGAATTTCATCTGTACTGTGGCTCCCAGAGTCTTTAACTCCTGCATATATTGACCGAGCTCCCATTGCCGGTCCTGCGTCGCCTTTGATATATCTGACCTTATTCGGAAGGACCAGTCAATGCTCAACAGTCATACAACGAACTCACACACCCAAGTACAAGCAGGACAACACCCCTCATCCAAACATTCAGCCAACTCGCATGCATTTGTGGGTGTACCCACACAAACCTCCAAGAACCGGAGACCGTGATCATCCAGCAGCTCCACAACCGGCTTCCCCCCACCTGACTAGGAAATGGAGAGAAAAGTCAGGCCTCTGAGGCCCCAAAAGTGTATCACCAAAGTAACGCACAGATAAGTAGCAAAGGGCCCCCCTCGAACAACAGACACCACATAAGTCATACAGGTTGCCAACCCTGTTATGAGTTCGTCGGCCATGCCAGGTGTAACTTTAGGCAGGTCACTGTCCGAGTTTTCAGTGGAGCTGGTGTCTCGAGTAAGGTCTGAGTCCCAGGCATCCTCTTCACTTGGTGATGGAGTTGAGCTCGATCCTCCTCTGCTCATTGCTGCCACCACTTCCACCGCTCTCTGCTGTTCCTGTTGTGCTTCTGCTCAAGAACGGGCCCTCCTGCCCCGCCGCTTCAATTTCTTCCGCTTGGGTATGCGTCATTTGGACCCCCTGCTGTGGCCTGCCTGCGGGTGTCTCTCAATCCAGTCCCACAACTCTTGCGGAGTCCAGAAGAACTGCACCCCCTCTGCGGTCACTACCCGCAGCCGGGCCGGAAACACCATGGCTTAGAGCAAGCCCATCTGGCGAAGTCGCCACTTGGCGTCCAGAAACGTAGTGTGTTGCTTTTGTACTTCCTTGGTAAAGTCTGTGAAGATCATGACTTTGCTGTTAGCAACGTCGATGTCTCGGTTCCTGGCATGGGCTAGTATGTGGTCACGGTCCCTATAATAAAGGAGCCTGGCTAACACTGGTCACAGTGGTGCCCCCGGCAAGGGCAGCCGAGACTGAACCCTGTGCGCCCCCTCCAGGGCAAAGAATGGGGAGAGGCCCTCTGGTTCCACTTCCTTGCGCAGCTAGCGCTCCAGGTAGACTAACATACTCTTTCCTTTCATGCGCTCTAGTAGGCCTATGACGCAATGTTATTCTTTCTTGATCTATTTTCGCTGTCTTCTGCTCTGGCCTCTAGAGTCCGGACTTTGTCCTCAATAAGAACAAATGTTTCTCACAATGCTGTCATATCCGAGGGTACATCCGCTAGTGTTCTCTCCATTGTGACTCGTTCAGCTAAGCGCCAGTGGTCATCCTTCAGGTTGCTCAGGTCCACCACCAGGGTGTCAATCTTTGTTTCTAGCGCCTCCCTGGAAGCAGTGATGGCCTGCATAATGTCTTGGAGTGTCATCGGGCACCCCTGAAAGTTTTTCACAATTAATCTATTAAATGTTTTCAATTAAATGTATCCAAAGTGTGTGGCTGGGAGTTTTTAAGAATATTTGGAATCCCTTGCCCTTTGACACATACTACCAGCTAGGATATAAATGACAAAAGATGTTAGTGATGGCCCTTTACAGAGCATAATGCTTCTTTTGGCCAGAGCCTGGAGCCCCCCACTGTTATCACCTGAGCCCCCCGTTTGAAGACCCTTCATCTAGGGTCGACGCACTCGCCACCACAGTGGCGAACCTCATAGCTGTGGTCGAACCCCCTGCGTCCGAGTCCCTTCGGGTGACTTCGCTACAGAGCAGCGATTAAAGGCCCACGAGCCACTGAGGACACCCCGTCTTTCCCAATTAGCCCTAGGGTCATTTAGGCTGTAATACTCCATCACCCAGCACCACCAGACCTCGGGGAAGGATAGGCTAGGACAGCCCTTAGTAACGTGTCTTCCTGCTGCTACTTGCCGATAGTGGGTCTTACACACACACACACACACACACCCCTCCTGTCCACACTGGAAGCCCAGCAGGGCTACCCTTTGGAGTATTGGTGCATAGGAGCAGTCACTCTTAGCCCCCCCCCAAGCTGCAACAGTTGGGGCCTCCGTGGGCCTATGACCAGATCACCCAACGGCCACAGCTCCACAAACTTCGCTACAGTGTCCCAGCGGGATAGGCCCTCTTCTTCTCTTTCATAAGAAGTCCATCGCCACCTGGGTTTTGTTGTTACTCACCGCGTCACAAAGCCCCCAGGTCATCAGGCAATACCTCACCCAGGCGGCTCTCACAAGGGCAGATGGTGCCTGTCCAGTGCTCACTAGGGGCTCCCCTTTTTCAGTGGCTCAGTTACTGCTGGTCACTATGCTAGGCTCTCGACGGTTATCAGCGGTCTCCGGAAACATGCCATAGAGGGTCCCCAGCGTGGGGTTATGCAGCCAAGCTCTTCCCGGCTGTGGTCTCAAACAAATCTGCGTTCTGCCTGGGTCGCGGTCAGCCCCACTGGCCCAAACAGCACCTGGCCCTTTTCCCTCACCAGCTGCCGTCTTGCCCCTCTAATCACCCTGCATGCTTGGCTGTTCCCAGGCCTCTCAGTCCATGGGGCTCACCCCATACCAAGCCCCCATCAGGTTCGGGCAGCTGAGCAACTTGATTCCCACCGCTCCCAGATCACTTCACCAGGTCTCCTGTGGGGGGGAAATTGTGGGGGGCACCCACACAGGGTGGGAGGTCACCATGGGGCTTAGTCTCTGGCAGCCACCGTCTTGTGTATACCGCCACACCGCTGGGACCGACACTCTGTCCTAGCTCTGCTCAGCACTGCCAGGGGACTCCTCAACACTTCTCTATGAGAATAGAGCACTCTTCCAGTTCTCAGTGCCCGCGCCCAGGGGACCATGTGCTCTCCCTCTCACAGCTGGCGCGTGGCTGCGTCACCACCTTCACCCGGGTGGCCCTGGCGTTGTCGACGACTCAGTCGCGCACTGGGCCCAGCAACTCTGCTGCAGCTCTTCCCAGATGAGGGTAGCTGGCCAGCAGCAACTCCACTTCCTGCTGCTGTCATTCAGTATCGCAGACCCTGGTTGCATTAAGGGTCACGACGGCAACCAAATGCGGGGTCCTGTGCAGGGATCAGCAGTCGCCGGCTGCCATCTTGTGCCCGCTGCTGCTTCAGGATCACATCATAGCAAAAAACTTCTCTCCAGCGTTGACAGGCGCCCAGAGCAAATTGCGGCATGCAGCGGATCTCAGGAGGTACATCAATGTATTTAGGGGTCACCGGGTGCATTATAATGACAGGATGTAGTTTGACGGGGGATTGCCTGGCGGGAGCCCAGAAATCTCAGACCTACTGCATCGGCGTTTGGCCACGCTCTTTTCAACTCGGGACTTCTTCATGCTCTTTGTGTCACTCCACCATATACTTCCTCTTTCCCAGACAAACTGGTTCTGCAGAAAAGTGCAATTCCTGCCGAAAGTTGTGATGCCGTTCCACATCAGTTAAACCATCATCCTGCTGGTGTTCTATGCTCTGGCTCACTCCTCTAAGGAGGAGGAAAGACTTCCTTGCTTGGACCCCCAAGAGAGTACTGAGCTTTTACGTAGATTGCACCAAAGACCACTGTTTGGGCGATCAGCTCTTTGTCGGTTTCTCATCAGCGAAAAAGGCAAGGCAGAACAGAACCCTTTGCCGCTGGATCGTGCTCTGCATTAAGATCTGCTACGTATTGGCCAAAAAGCAGCTTCAGGTAGGACTGCATGCTGATTCTACCAGGGCCAAAGCTGCTACCACTGCGTTAGCACACAGTCTCCGTCCTAGACATTTGCCAGGTGGCTACGTAGGCATCCCTCCATACATTTACGAAGCATTATTGCCTGGACAATCAGTTTCACTGTGCAAGGCACTTTGCCCATTCTGTCTCGTGAGGCTTTCTGGTTTGAGTCTATTCACCATTATCTGGGGAGTACCCCAAGGATCCTCTCTCAGCCCACCGTCTTAACACCTCTGGCCAGCATCGCCAAAAACCATGGATTCAACATCATATCTAGGCTGTCCGGTTTTAGGTTTAAACCTATAATAACTGATAAAACCCCACTGAAAGAGAAATAGCCCTCACCAGTGAAAACATATAAACACTGAAAAAACACCTGCACAACCACAAACTAAATGCCATTCAAAGAAAGGAAATAGAGAGGGAAAGAGTCATTTTTTTTCTTCCTGAAGGGGCCAATACTATGTAACTTTGTTATACAAGCTAGCAGTAAGAAAGTCTGGGCTAACATTATTCTGCTTGAGTTTTATTGTTTAGGGATGCCACTAAATTATTGTTTCTTCCTTTTGATTTTTCAGTTTTGTGGTCTTTGGTCTAAAGATGCAGGGTTTAGGAGCATGTTTTAGGTCTTGTTTAATTATTTTATAAACTGTAGAGAATCAGGAAATATCAAAATCCTATTTGATATTTTGGCTGCGTTTGATTCTTTCACTGATAGGTAAAATGGCTGGTTTCATAACAATCTTGCCTAATATGTGTCATCACACTTACTCACAGCGAATGGGTAAAAACCCTTAATACATCAGCCCCCAGTTTCTAGTGAGTCAGTATTGATAGGCGAATTGCCAACACCTCAGGCTTTAAACATTCAATGCAAGGTATAGTAACAAGTATATTTGAAAAAAGCGCTATCACCAAGCATCTGGGATAGTGGTTAAAACATGACACCAGACTTTTGGGAAACATGGAATGCAGTGTCACTTGGAATGCTCTGCAAAAAGGTTCTTGCCAAGTTCAACAAAGATTGGAGTGATATTGTTTGTATTTGCAGTGATTCAGCTACGTATATAAAAAAGTTGTGTGATGCCTGTCAAAATTGATACCTGAGCTGAAGTGCTTCCCTGTAAGAAATCCTTGCCACTTGTTGGATGGTATGCTAAAAGCATCTTTACAATTTTCAGAGTTAATGAGGAATGCTATTGACTTTTTAGTCCATTCTGGTGCACTGTTTTCTTATGCACAGGAACTAAAACGCACATATGTATCATTTCATGCTTTGTGTGGCATCAAAGAAAGAGTCATCCCAACTGTGTCCCTTAGCTGATGGTTCTCAGTCCAAGGGGCTATGAATGCTATATTATCCATGTGGCAACCGTTTACAGAATTTTTGCTGAGTGATGATGCCAAAGGCAAGAAATGTGAGGATCTTTGGTCACATATTGATAGTGATGTGAAAAAAAGTACACTCTACTGCCTTCCTTTTTTTTTTTTTAAATCTTTTTTTTTTAATCTTTTTTTTTTAATTTAAATCTTTTTTTGTTGTTGTTGAAAGAAATCAACATAAAATACAAAGAAAAACGGGTGCAGTAGAAAGCAGTATCTGAGATATTAAAAGATGAGCAGCCTAAATTGCAAATAAATACAAGCCAATACAGTGGGTCAGGAGCACATACAGATAAATCACGGTCACATTTTTCCATTAGAGCACTACGGTGTCTCATTATCCATAAGGAAAGGGGAAGTGTCGCTAAAGGGGGTACAGAGTAAACCCATACTCTCGTTCCATGGGCCCCATATTTTCGTCCATTTGCCTGGGCATCCCCTGCTTTCATAGACCACCCTCTCCGCTTGCATACACCAGTCCATGTCTGACTCCCAATCAACATGTCTGGGCCCGACCCCTCCCTTCCATGTTCTGGCGATGTTGGGCTTTGCCACCATACAACCCAGCGAGACCCAAACTTGTTCTGTTCTCGACAGATCCGTCGCCTCCCAGATGTTCAATAGACAAAGCCGAGGGGATGTCTCAATGGGTTTCCGACATATTTGAGACATAGTGGACACTATTCTACCCCAATAGCGCTGGAGGACAGGACATTCTCACCAGTGATGTAAAAAAGTACCGGTAGAGCCACAGCCCCGGGAGCAAGCCGGGCATCCATGAAGCCCCATCTTAACAAGTGCTGTACTGGTGTAGTAGGCTCTATGAAGTATTTTAAGCTGTATAAGTTTGAAACGAGAGCGGATAGCCACCTCCCGGGGCGAGGCTAGGGCCTCCCTCCAGTCCTCATCGGTCATGTCCCCCACATCGTCCGCCCATTTTATGCGTATTCTATCTTGAGTTTCGGGTAAGTTATTGAGGATTTTACGATAGGTCAGTGATATGGCTTTTTCTGGGAGGTAATCCTCCAAAAGCCTATCTTCTAAAGGCGAGGAAACAGGTGGGTCAGAGCCCTTGGGAATTACTTTATATAATGCACTTCTTGCCTGAAGATATCTAAAGGTTTCCCCCTCGTGCAACTGATACTGTGCTTGTAGCTCCCCAAACGGGACAACCCTGCCCTTTGCCCACATGTCCCCTACTGTGGTGAGACCGATCAGGTCCCATTTGTCAAATACCTGCTGTTTTGAAAGCATACCCAAGTGGCAGGACTCCAGCAGTGGAGTGACCCGCGTAATCTTACCCTTCCAGCCTAAGGCAGCGGTTGCCGAATGCCAGATGGAAACGTAGTAGAAGTCGGGGTAAATTTAGGTGCGTATCTCGTCCCTCCATATAGCGCCCTCAGATGATTGCCAGCAACCATATTATATCTGTCCATTCGGTATGCCGGGTCAGTAATGGGACGATGTGTCCAATGATTAAGGACCACTAACTGTGAGGCCCAATAGTATAATCTGATGGCCGGCAAGGCGATACCCCCATCATACCAGCTTTTTGTGAGTTTAAGAGCGATTCAGGGCGTGCCATTGTTCCAAAGTATAGTGCGTACTTCGGAATCAACCGACTGAATATAGTGAGGTGGGATTGAGTATGGCGTATTCTGTAAGGCGTAAAGGAAACGGGGAAGTGCCATAATTTTGTAAAGGGCGGCCCTACCTAACAACGTAAGAGGTAGTGTTTTCCAATGTTGTACATTGGTCCGGAGACGATGTAAAGGAGGTAGGAGATTCCGTTGGTAGAAAAACTCTGCATCTCTCGTAATATATATGCCCAGATATCGGAAACAGCCTGTGACTATGGTGGCATCACAACCCGTGGGGAGAACCGGGGGGTCCCCGCTTAAAACATATACCAAAGATTTGTCCCAGTTGATGATGTAACCGGAATATTTTTGGAAGAGGGCAAAAATATGTAATACTCTGTGGATCGAGAATCGGGGCCTGGCTAGGTAAAGGAGAATATCGTCAGCGTAGAGGGAGATTCTATCCGACCACTCTGGCGACCAATTAAGTCCCGGAATAAGGGGGTTGCCCCTAATCCATAGGGCCAAGGGCTCCAAAGCCAAAGCAAACAACAGCGGTGACAGGAGGCAGCCCTGCCTTGTACCTTTTCCCAATTCAAAGATTGGAGACCTGCCACCGTTAACCGTAATCCGGGCCAGGGGTTTTGAGTAAAGGAGACGCACCCAGGATAAAAACCGCTCACCAAATCCGTATCTCTCGAGCGAGGCAAACAAGAAGGGCCATTCTATCATGTCAAAGGCCATCTTGGCGTCTAGAAACCTAATCACAGAATCTTCCTGTATGGTGGAAGCTCTACCGAGTACCCCGAAGAGGCGACGGAGATTGAGTGCGGTGTTCCTAGCGGGCATAAATCCGGACTGGTCCGGGTGAATCAATTTGTGGAGATATGGCGAAAGGCGGAGAGCCAAAATTTTGGCTAATATCTTAACCTCTGGGTCAAGAAGAGATATAGGTCTATATGAACCGCATCGCTCCGGGGGTTTGCCCTTTTTATGTATAACAACAATATTTGCCAGTCTCTGCGTTTCACAGGGTCAGACTGATTTGCATATGGCCATGTCTGAACTGGGGTGGTGGAGTGAGCTAAAGAATGATGATGGATTAAACCCAGATCATTTGACTGGGGGTGAGTGTTTGATTTGCTCTAGCGCTCCGTCCATCATCCCCTTTGGTATCGCTTTATTCGCCCTAAGTTGGCAGGGTATGCCCAGACGTGGGTCCCTTGCTCACTTTGCCACTGGATTCAAGATAACCTGGCTGATGAGGGTTTTGAACCCGAAACCGGTCCCAGGATGCTTGTTTCCGGTCCAGGGAAGACATGGCTTGGCAGTTCGGCCTGGACTGTTCCCATGAGGCACAGGGTCAGACTGATTTACATATGGCCATGTCTGAACTGGGGTGGTGGAGTGAGCTAAAGAATGATGATGGATTAAACCCAGATCATTTGACTGGGGGTGAGTGTTTGATTTGCTCTAGCGCTCCGTCCATCATCCCCGTTGGTATCGCTTTTTTCGCCCTAAGTTGGCAGGGTATGCCCAGACGTGGGTCCCTTGCTCACTTTGCCACTGGATTCAAGATAGCCTGGCTGATGAGGGTTTTGAACCCGAAACCGGTCCCAGGATGCTTGTTTCCGGTCCAGGGAAGACATGGCTTGGCAGTTCGGCCTGGACTGTTCCCATGAGGCACAGGGTCAGACTGATTTGCATATGGCCATGTCTGAACTGGGGTGGTGGAGTGAGCTAAAGAATGATGATGGATTAAACCCAGATCATTTGACTGGGGGTGAGTGTTTGATTTGCTCTAGCGCTCCGTCCATCATCCCCTTTGGTATCGCTTATTCGCCCTAAGTTGGCAGGGTATGCCCAGACGTGGGTCCCTTGCTCACTTTGCCACTGGATTCAAGATAGCCTGGCTGATGAGGGTTTTGAACCCGAAACCGGTCCCAGGATGCTTGTTTCCGGTCCAGGGAAGACATGGCTTGGCAGTTCGGCCTGGACTGTTCCCATGAGGCACAGGGTCAGACTGATTTGCATATGGCCATGTCTGAACTGGGTTGGTGGAGTGAGCTAAAGAATGATGATGGATTAAACCCAGATCATTTGACTGGGGGTGAGTGTTTGATTTGCTCTAGCGCTCCGTCCATCATCCCCTTTGGTATCGCTTTATTCGCCCTAAGTTGGCAGGGTATGCCCAGACGTGGGTCCCTTGCTCACTTTGCCACTGGATTCAAGATAGCCTGGCTGATGAGGGTTTTGAACCCGAAACTGGTCCCAGGATGCTTGTTTCCGGTCCAGGGAAGACATGGCTTGGCAGTTCGGCCTGGACTGTTCCCATGAGGCACAGGGTCAGACTGATTTGCATATGGCCATGTCTGAACTGGGGTGGTGGAGTGAGCTAAAGAATGATGATGGATTAAACCCAGATCATTTGACTGGGGGTGAGTGTTTGATTTGCTCTAGCGCTCCGTCCATCATCCCCTTTGGTATCGCCCTAGTCTCTGCGTTTCAGGCAGGATCCCTTGAGCGACACCCCCATCATACAGTCGGACAAGAAACGGAGCAATCGTCAAGGAGACAGTTTTGTAAAGTTCAATTGGGAGGCCACTCGGGCCCATGGCTTTCCCAGATTGTAATGCACCGATCGCCTTAGATACCTCCTCAGGAGTCAAATTGGCGTCGAGCTCCTTTACATCCTGCGGATTGAACACTGGCAGGGGCAGAGTGGAGAGCAATTCTGCCGCCGCCTCTTGAGTGGATGTGGACGAGGGGACATAAACACGCTCGAAATGTTTAGCGAATGTCTCTGCAATCCCGTTGCTATCACGTTGACTCACTCCGTCTTGGTCTACAATTTCAGCCACCCATCTATTGGCTAACGCTCGCCTATCTAGCCATGCCAACAGCTTACTAGCTTTATCACCGATATCATACACCCGGTGTTGAGTGGCCCGGTATTGGGCCTTGGCCGCTTCTTCTGCGATATCTCTGTATTCTTTTTGTTTGACGGCCAATTTATGCGAGGCTTCTGGCGATGCAGATGTCACCAATTCGTTTTCAAGGAGAGCTACCTCTCTCTCAATGTCTTCCAACTGTTTGCGCGTTTCCTTTTTGTGGCCTGCTACTGCGGCCACCCCACAGCCCCGGATCACTGTCTTGTATGCCTCCCATAATGTTACATCCGACTCAACCGAGCCATCGTTTTCTTCGAAATAGTGTTTGGTGGCCTCCTTCAATTTATCCCGTATCGCTGGTATTCTAAGGTACCAAGGCCTAAGAACCATTTCACGGTGAGTGTGCGGTGGCGCACCACCATACCAAGTCATAATGGGCGAGTGGTCAGAGATACCCCTAGGGAGAAAGGAGATCGCGCCAAACATGGGAAGTTGGGTGGCTTTGCTAAAAAGGTAATCAATGCGGGACATACTCCCATGGACCCCGGAGTGGAAGGTGTAGCGTCTGTCAGAAGGGTGGCATATTCGCCATACATTTATCAGTCCCATGGCCCCCAGAAAATCTGCCAATAACTTTCCCGGGGGTTCCCCTCGCCTGGATGGCTGGAGGTCAAGTTCACCGTTCAGGGTGGCGTTAGTCTCCCCCCCATCAGTATGTCTCCATCGGGCAGTTCCAGCAGGTGTGTACCTAGGTCAATCAAGGTATTGGAATGCAGCTTGGGGGGTACATATAAGGAGGTCACATTGAGAGGCCTACCCTCCCACTGTCCAGAGACCGTGACAAAGCGGCCCAGAGGGTCGCAAGTGGTTTTATGGACCCGGAAAGGGAGGGAGTTGCATATCAGGATGCCCACTCCTCTGGATCCGCGAGTAAAACCTGCGTGAGCTATCAGTTTATAACCCCACCTATTAAGTGCACAGTAGGAGGTACCTTGTATGTGTGTTTCTTGAAGTAATACTAGGTCAGGGCCCTGCCGTTTCAAATATTGTAAGACTATTCCCCTCTTAATCCGGTCTCCTAGTCCATTCACATTCCACAAGAGTAATTTAAGGCGACCCAGAACTGGAGTTGTATTAAGGTCGACACTCATCTGTATTTATAACCAGGGGACTTGCTTTGATCCAGGACAATGGAGCAACAATGAATAAGAATATGACACTTAAGAGCCCGGACTCGAGTTGGGCATGTTACACTTTTGACCATGAGAGACTTTTGAGATCGAGTGTTAGTGACCCAGGTGGCTGTAGAAGCAACCTCAGCAATCGAACTGCACCAAAAATAAAAAAATAAATGCTACAAAGAAAATTGACCCATACCTTCGTAACGACCCACAAGGCATTGAAGGCGACATTTATAGGCATACTGCACGAACAACCCAGTATAAAACCGTAACAAACCCCTGTGAAAAACCCTGGATTCCCCCCCCCCACCCTGCCTCCCTGCAACGTGGACTCAGAACTGCCCACCCTCCAATCTTGCAGAGCGCCTGTGTACCCCAAACAGCGAAACTATGTAGAGGGGACGCTGCTCAGCCGAACTACCCAAGAACATGGCCGTCTTCCCCAGAAAAACATTTACGTTTGCCCCAGACAGCTAACATTATACCACAGTAATTATAACTGAGGCGGCATACATCCGCCCACATCGAACCACTTCTACCACAACCATGGTCTATGAAGATGGGACCTGGACCCCAGCAGTGAGTTACTACGTCCCGTAAAGACCAACTATAAAATAAGGGTGTGAGCCTCAAGCGAACGTTCATCAAGCATAGTTACCCTTGCCCCGGTGGGCTCATAAATGCACGAAAGTCAGCTTGATATCCGGAGTCTCTACAGGGCAGGAAAGGTCGGACAGTCCCTCACAGCAGGTTAGGGTCTATTGTTATTCAAACTTTGTCGTGTCAGGCGGGTTTCTCCAGACGACCCTCCTGCCTTTGTGAGCGATCAGGAGAGGAGTGGTTCTGAGAGCTGGAGGAGCGCCAACCTTCCAACCAGTCCCAGGCGGCTTCTGGGGACTGGAAAAACCATGACTTTCCGTCCGACTGCACTCGTAGTTTAGCTGGAAAAAGCATTGCGTATTTCAAGTTATGGCTCCTAAGCGCCCGTTTTACTTCTAAGAAGGACCTGTGCTTTTGTTGCACCTGATAGGTGAAATCCGGAAAAAAGGTGATGGTCGAGTTCTCAAACTTAAGTGGTGGGCTGGCTCTCGCTGTCTGGAGGATCGCGTCCCTATCCCGAAAGTTGAAGATCCTCGCCAGGAGGGGACGCGGCGGAGCCCCCGGCCTCGGGGGGCCCCCCAGGCTCCCTATGGGCACGCTCGACTGAAAAATATTTTGAGAGGGAGCGGGGCTGTAAGTGAGTCTGAATTAAGTCCTCCACAAAAAGGTCCGCAGCTTGCCCCTCTGCCCTTTCAGGGACTCCCAGAATGCGTACGTTATTTCTGTGCGCGCGGCCTTCATAATCTTCCAACTTTGCTTCTAAATCTGATGTTTGGGCTTGCAGACGCTTGACCGTCATTTCCAACGTTGTCGTAGAGTGTTGAAGAGTTGCGACGGAGTCCTCAGTTGCCTTGACCCTATCTCCTATATTTCTCAGGTCGGCGCGGATAAGGTTGACCTCTATAGACACAGTGTCTATTTTATTTTCCAGCGCCGAACAGACTCCCTGGATCGCCTCCATGATATCCACCAGCGTTGGAGCCCCCTCGTCAGTTCGCTGTTTCGCCTCAAGTTCATCCTGTTTCCCATCAGCAGCATCGAATTTACAGTGAGCGAACTTCGCCAACTTTGTCACATGGGTTTGTTTGGAGCCTTTTGCTGCGGCCATTGTGTCCCGCGTGGGGGCTGAGAGGAGAGCTCAAACGCGGACGAAAAAACGGGTCCCAGACAGTAAAGCCGACCAACTGCGTAGCTGAACGCTACCTTGCTATGACTCCTTATGCAGACGCAAACTGGGAGCAGCGAAACATCAGAGCCCTGGGGGTTTGGAGTCTATAATAGCGCCTTGCGTCCCGTGGCCCAAAGTCCCGGTGATAGCCCGTACCTCCTGTGCGAAATCGCTGATGTACAGCGTCAGGCGAAGCCCACAATCACCACCATGTCCCTCAAATTCCAAAAGAGCTCTCCAGCCCGAAGCCAATCTGCTGCCCCCACGGTCCGTGCAGGCCCTGAACGGGCAGGGAAGAGTGTCCTGTGGCCGTCCGCTGGCCGTCCGTGGTGGGGTGGGGGGGCAGCGCCGCAGAAACAGCTGATGTGTGCCCTGGAGTGATTAACTTCTCAGCCCCCCTCCGTTGTGGTGCGCTCCCCCGTTCAAAAGCATCTCGGGGGGGGGGGGGTAAATCAGGCGCGACCTGCGCCGCTCACCTCCTCAGCATATTGATGGGCGCAATCGCGGGAAGAGACCCCAGGCAGGCCGCATGCACCAGAGATCACCAGGCACGTCGAGGAGAACAGAAATGCTCGGGGGGCCCCCGCAGCCGTCCCGCACGGGTCCACCCGCGTCGGACTCCAGGGCAGGGATGACTCAGGAAACAGCCACAGATGAGGCCCCACTTCGGGATCACCCTCCAGGGCCGACGGGCCCTCCTTCAGCACGCCGGTCTTGGGTAGCTGCAAGCCGCGCGACGTCACGGCCAGGTTCTCAACCTCCTCACGGTCGGCAGCTCCGGAGCCCGTAACTTCAGCTGAGGTGGTCAGATTTCCACCGCTCTCGGATCGGACGGCTCCCAGCCTTCAGGAGTCACCGATCCACAGGTTTAATGGGGCAAAACGGATTATTGAGACGGATGTAGGGGAAGTTAATTAAGCGGCGATCGGAGCTTCACTCCAAAGCGGCCCTCATGGGTGCCGGCCACTCTACTGCATTCTTAGGTTTTTACAGGAAAACATAACTGCTGTAGTGGACATAATAAAAAAAACAGAGACTGAAAACACCCTTTTCTGCCAAGTGTTCAGCATAATTGGTGTAGATGTGAAACATCTTGAGAGTAGGCTGGGCGACACCTTAAGTGACTGGCACTGCAACATGTTCCATGTTAGAGTGCTTGCCACTTGGTAAGCAAAGCAATGGCGAAGAGCAATTCAGGAACTTTTATTTTACAATGTATGAGAAATGGCTTGCAATGATGCATAAAAATGTCCCTTCACCGCCAATGGCATTTGAAGTCAATGAAACCTCACTGTGGTACTCTGTTCTAGATCCCTTCCGTAAGGGGGAATTTCCTCTGTAGTTTCAAAAGTGCTGCTTCATTTTTGACAGTTTCAATAACCCTGAGGGCATAAGCGCCCAGATCAGTGCAAATGTTGCAGAACCTGCCCTGAGAATCGCAATCTTCAAGTGAACTAGTATTGGCATGGAAAGCTATCTCAGTGGCCAGAGTTAACAAATTGTGTACTGGCTGTTTGGCGTTGCCCATCTCAAGTGCCAATGTTGAGAGGGTTTTTCCACAGAAGTTTACATGGGAAGGAAAGAGCGAGCGCACATGACCAAAGACTCACTGAAGAAGTATTGTATGGTGTACTACAATAAGTTTAGTTGCAAAAATCGATTTGGACCTCATATACACTATACTTACACTGTCTATATACCATGCGCTATCAGTGCAGAAAGCAAGCAGTAATAAAAGCAAAACGTTCCATAAACACCGGAAAAACACTGTTTCTGTAGTTTTTAATGGCGCGAAAATGTGTAACCACTGATAACCACTGTTTTTTAAGGTATTGAAATCACTTGAAAACACTGAAAAATCCCCACCAGAATTTACCAAAAATAGAAACTGAAAACAGGAAAGCCTAATCATATCTTACGTCAACGACGCAACTCATCCTTTGCCTCTCCGAAGACACCACCAAGACCAACTCCACAACTGCATGACAGACATCGCCAACTGGATGAAGGACAATTGCCTGAAGCTCAACAGGGACAAGACACACGTATTGATTTTCGGAAACAAAAACTCTCCATGGCATGCATCCTTGTGGCCCTCAGAACTCTGACCTACTCCTATCCCCACTGACCACACTAGGATCCTAGGCATCATTCTGGACAACAAGCTAACCATGACGACTCTGGTCAACTCAGTCTCCTCCTCCTGCTTCTTCATCCTCTGCATGCTTCGTAAGCTTTTAAAATGGCTACCCCAAAGTTCAAGACTCATCGTCACCCAGGTCCTCATCTCCAACTGACTGGACTACGGCAATGCTCTCTACGCAGGGACTGCAGGTCACCTCCAATGACAACTAGAGACCATACAGAACGCCGCAGCCAGACTCGTTGTGGATCTCCCTAGACTAATCCACTTCACCCCCGACCTCAGTGAACTCCACTGTCTCCCTGTACAATACGGATGCTAGTTCACGCTCCTGATCCATGCATACAAGGCCCTACACAACTGCGGACCCACCTCCTGAATTTCCATCGGCCCACTAGACACCTCCACTCCGCGTCCCTTTCTTCAACCCTCACCCACCCCTCCGCATCTGACATAGCAGATGCGGTGGTCGCTCCTTCTCCTACCTAGCAGCAAAGGCATGGAACGAGCTACCCTTTTATCTACTGACCTCCCCATCTCTTCCAGAGTCCCTAAAGACCTGGCTATTCGGCTAATCAACTGGACCCTGCCAGTGCCTGGATACCCTCATGGGTGACAAGTAGTGCTCTACAAATCTATTGATTGACAGGCCCATCTCTGAATAGGAATTGCTTTGGAATCTGTTTCAAAGGTTAGGAACCTGTGGCTAGAAGTTTCTACCAGAACAAGTTACTTACCTTCGGTAATTCTCTTTCTGGTAGAGACTCCATCTAGCCACATATTCCTCACTGATCCTCCTCGTTCTGTGATTGGACTCTCTCCCTTAATAAGATCCCAAGTCAAGTAACCTGCACTCTGTGTATTGTTATGCTATGGGGGCTCCACGTCTGGGGGCATAGGCAGTCTTGAAAGCAATTGACACAAGCACGCAGGAGTGGCATCTATATAGGCCTCACATGTCATTTCCGGAGCTGAGTGATATCCGTGCAGAGCCGCAAAGCGCCATCTTCCTGCACGCTGAGGTACTGTTGAAAAGTTTCTGGATCCAGTCTGACGCCTGAGTAATATTAAAAAGATGAGGAATCTGCAGCTAGATAAGTCTCTACCAGAAAGAGCGTTACCGAAGGTAAACTACGTGTTCTTCAGGCACATCCTTGTGTATAGGGGTGCTTCACTCTGGTAGCGATGGGGCTGGCTCCAAGCAAGGAGTACCCAAAACATAGGTACAGTGAAGTGGGAGGCCTCTGCGCCTGGCTGTCGCCATAAGCCTTCTTGAAGCACTAATTGTGGACGGACAGAAGGGGAACCATCTTCCCCATAAATAGAATTGCATTCCTGCCCCTTTCCTACCATCAACCAGGTTGCAGTACTTCTGAAGAACTAATCAGCAGCCTCTTGCTATAAAATGGAAGGTATGCCTGGCTCCTTCCTGCTCACTTTAGTATCTGATTTTGCAGTGGGAACCTTACACATGCTGCGCATTATTCCTCCCTCTAGTGGTGGAGTCCAGAAAACTTCGCTTCTGATCTTTTCTTTGTTGTTGTATTTTTTTGCGGGTGTTGTCTGTCACCATTTGGTGGTATTTCCATTACTTTGAAATATCAGGCGTGTCTCCGGAAGACCCTGTGCGTGTTCCCTATCTTCTGATTCTTTTTTCTGCTGTTAGATCTGGAAGCAGAAGCCGGAGCTCAAGGAGCGCTGGTAAAAACTCGGGAAAATACATAGGCTGAAGTGTGGGTAAACAGCGAAGGGAGCAACTACAAAACAATTAACTTGCGAGGACAACTGATGAGCACCTGTGGTCACCAAAAAAGAAGTAGGCGTTCCATATGGGTGTTTGAGCGGTCAATTTATGTGCGGCTTGGGAGGGGGATCTGAAATCCAGGGAAATAGAGAAAACTGCCTTTAGATTCTGTCCCAAGTGCTACCATAAATTTTCCCAAAAGGACAGTGACCAGGGCTGTGACTTTGCTCTGAGTTGAAGCCAAAGACACTTGGAACCACGGATAAATAGGTGGGCACATTCAGCTACAATGCAATCATAGAAGAAAGCACAGCTTTCCCTGAGACCTTATTTGTTTGAGCTACGATGATTATGTTGAGGTTACAAAGGTTGCACAAAGTGAAGGGTAAGCCTGTAGAGGAACAGCCGCTGAAAAAGTCGTCACAGGAGGAAGACCACTGAAGACCTGTTTAGGTAACGCCACAAAAACACAGTGGGCCTGAGTCGAGGCATTTTGACTGAAGGACTCAAAAGGCACCCTCGAAGCCAAAACCCTCTGTGAGGGAAGGAAAATAAAAAGAGCCCTGACACATAGACCATGTTGGAGGACATCCCTCTGACACATCCTCAAGACTGAGAAGCAATCGAGGCCAAGGGTGGGGGGACCAAAACAAGACACACTGGCCCCAAAGAGGAAGGCAGTGCGCGTCCTCCAAACTGAAGAAAGGATGCTGAAGGTCAAAGGTTTAGAGGCACCTCAAAGCCCAAATGGAGCAATTCCTCCCCCCCCCCTTTAAAAAAAAAAAAAAAAAAAAAAACTCTTTTGAGGCCATCACCCTTAAATGACATTGCAATATACACCGTGGTGATAAAAAGGAGCTATTGACTGATATGTGGTGTAATTAGAAGAACAACAAACCCAGTTTTGCTTTTTGCTGGAAAGCCTTTTGCAATCCCAAGAGACAGTGCCTCGCTGTGTTGCCAAGCATTCTGGATCAGAGAAGGGGAAGTTGTTTAGAGAAACTGCAACAAGCAAACTTGTAACTCCAAGGATGTTAAAAAAATTAAAAAGTATAAGCTCACCGCTATATACCTCTTGTACATTATGGGCAATGCAGTAGCGGACTCAATAATTGTGGACACAGTCTAAAAAAGAGCTAATGTCCTGACATCAACGGGCCTGCTACCTGAAAAGAAGAGCAAAAGGGTGGAGATGGTGGGGTGCAAAGTTGAGAGCAGCCGCCACGCAATGAAGAATTTCAAACTCAATCGCACACTTTAACTGCTATGCATGCCAACAGTGGGAAGAAATTGGAACTAATGCACCTCACTAAACAATACCAGAAGAGGGTAAACTCTGTGTTATAGGAAGACAAAACCATATCCAATCGCCTTGAATACGGCGGATATGGCAAGTTGGCAGCTGTGCACTGTCAACAAGACTGTAAAGTCATGGACCCCTGCAGTTCCGCGGACACCCATGAAGGGGATCTACTGTAAAGAGAAGGCCATCAAGAAAAGAGGGCTTTCAAACCTTGGCCTCACAAACCTATCAGCAAACGGGTGCACAGCAGTCAATACCACCACAGTAGCAATTTCCTGCAACTGCTTGGCAGCCTTTTCGAGGCAAAGCCAGGGTAAGGGGCCAGCTTCCACAAGGGGCAGGCTCTTTGAGCATGTGACCTCCTACAAAAAGTGCTGCACCACATTGGGGGCAGAATAGGAGGTTTCTTGCAGGAGTGGCAGCCGTCACCTCCTACAAAAGGGTACTGGAATAATTCAGCACGTGTATTGCGTCAAGCGCCTAAAATCGCCTCTAAATGCGAAACCAAAAAAACAGGACTCACAAAGAAAGAGCTACAAAGTCTACATAAGGATATGGAGGAGCTCCTGCAAAATCAATCAATAGAAAAGATACTGAAGGCAGAGATCAATTAAGGAATCTATAAAATTTCTGGTACCCAAATTAATGAGACTAATTCTGGATGTTTGATTTTTTAACAAATTCATAATAACACAAAAGTTCAAGATGACAACACTTAGAGGCCATCCCCTGGCTGCAGGAATAAGACATCAAGGATGCCTATCTGTAGGAGTCTATGAACACGAAGCACAAGTGATTTCTACACTTTCTCATGAACCAGGTACACTATCAATTCAAGGAACTCCCTCTTAGTACAAAGTCAGCACCCACAGAGTTTATAAAATGGCTATGGCAGCAGCATACCTAAAAAGATGGGATACATATGTTCCCATTCCTAGATGATGTGCTAGTAAAAGTAAGCTTGTTCACTCAATGCCAAAGGAGCATACCAATAGTCATGCACATACTGGGCATCTCAGTAAATTTGGCAAAATACTCACCAATGCAGAGAGAGGTAAAAGGTCTTCTTAGGCTCAAAACTCAATACATCGGAGGCCAAATCCTTCTCCACAGCTAAGAGGATCCTAGAATTGACAAAGCAAGCTTGCCTTTACCAAAAGGGACAATCTATCTCCGCAGTGGTAAAACTGATGATGATGCCCCCCTGCATTCCACTGGTCCTACATGCCAGGTTACATATGAGACTAATTCAAGAAAGGCTACATAATCTACGGCCACACAACAGGAGTTGGGAAGATCTAGTGGTTACACATAGGGTACAGAAGGAAATGGCATGGTGGAACTTAAACAGTAGGCAGTCCCTTTGTTCAGCCAACTCCATCAGTGGCCATCATCACAGATGCATCCCTCAAGGGATGGCAAGCACGCATGGGCACCCTCCACATCAGGGGCTTGTTGAAAACAAGCGAGGCAGTACAACACATAACGTGTTAGAACTAAAGACAGGTTTCCTGGCTCTAAAGGCCTTCCATACACATGTAAGGGGGAGTACAAGTCCAAACAGACAACACAACCACAGTGTTGTTCCTCCTTGCTTGTTGAGGTAAAAGGTCCTAAGCATTGTCAAACCTTGGCCAAGACATTTGGAAATGGGCCATCCAAAGATAGAAAACCTTGATAGCAGCACACCTGTCAGATATACAAAATGTAGAGGCAGATTTGCCAAACAGACAAGCCTCTGTCTCCCACAAATAGGAAATAAAACAACAAGTGTAAGAAAAGGTTTTACAGTAATGGGATACACGAAAAATACACCCGTTTGCAACCGCAGAAAACTCAAACTGCCAAAGCCTCGCTTTAAAGCACCCCCACCAACTGTCTCTGGGGAGTATCCCCTATTGAAAGACTGGTCAGGAAAATTTACGAATGACCCACCCCAACCCCGCTCAAAAATACCTTTGATACTGCTAGTAATAAATGCAAACAGTTGTACATGATGCTAATCTTGATAGCCCCTCAATGGGCAAGTTTAACCTGGATGTCGGACCTAATGGAAATGTCACGGGGGAAGTTCCCAGCGTTGCAGCACCTACTTTCATTACTTTTTTTTATTATTATAAGTTAAAACTTTGTTGTCACTGACATTTTCAACTAACTGTAACATCCATTTAACCTTTGCTTTTTTCAGTGAATTTCTAAGGTTTCTATTTTAAAAACAAACTCATCTTTTTATCATACCTAGATATGTCACATTAACCTTTGTGTTTTTTGACATTTTTGTTTAATGTAAAGTAATATTTTATTACCATGGTTGAACGCAGGCCCCCCCCCCCCCCCAGGCTGCCAACCCCTGGTACCGAGGGGAACGAGGCTAAAGAGGGTCCCTTAGGGGTGCAGCATGTATTGTGCCACCCTAAGGGACCCCTTAGTGCCAGCATGCAAACTGCCATTGTAGGCTGCATGCCATGGTGCAGAGAAAAGTGAAGACCTGACCTGGCACACCGTTGTGCCAGGCCTGCAGACCTTGCAGTATAGGTAAGCCACCCCTACAGCAGGCCTTACAGTCCTAGGGCAGGGTGCACTATAACACGTGTGGACAGATCTGCATGAGCAGATATGCTTCTGTGATGTCTAAGTCAATTCTTAGATATTACAAGTGAACACTGGTATTTGCGAGTTCCCCAGCTACATGATGGCTACACTGTTTGGTATCAAACATCTTGTATTAATAAACCAATACTGATTCCAGTGATGAATGTATTAATACATGCACCCAGAGGGCACCTTATAGGTGCACCCTGAAAACCTACCTACTACTTGTGGACTGGCTGACTGGTGTAGACCAGCCTGCCACCACAGACAGGTTTCTGACACCCTGCAGGAGAGCCCGCGCTCTCCGAGGGCAGAAACAATGCCTGCTCCGTCTGGAGGTGTTGTTACCTCCTCTTAGTAGGATGACTAAGTAATCAGCATATCAAGGCAGGAGGCTTCAAAGGCCTCTGCCGTCTTTGATATGCGACCCAAGGCTTCCCTAGACAGGGGAAATTCAGCCCCGGGCCCATTTGGCACCAGGACAGGCGTGAAAATTAGTCATGAGGCGTGTTCCCCCCTCAGGCTAGTTTCACCCCTAAGGTGGGCTACCTGATGTGGACACGACATTTAGAATTTCACCATCTTGGTTTTGGCAGAATTAGGCTGTCAGGGTTATGCCCAGTAAAGGGTGTAGTCACTCTAAAATGAAGTATCCCATTGACTACTACCTGTCACTCCCCTTAATGCCCCTAAATTGAGTATTTCGGTGACACCCCTGACACCAGGAACTCGGTTACGACGGATCCAGAAGAGGACAAAGAAGAGGCACGAGAAAAGCAAGAACTGAAGACTTGCTGTGGGCGTTTGGTGCCAAATCCTGCCTGTCTGCACCAGTGTCGACAGTCGTGACCAGCGACTCGTCCTGCAGCTAAACATCCTCCAAGAACCACGGGAGACTGCCAGTCCTTCACAAATTGCCAGCAATCTCCCTTAGAGGAGCTACTCCCCTGCAATCCGCAGGTACCGAAGACGCAAAGTCCGGTTCACTGAGTTGCTGCTCCCTGGCCACCACACTGAGTGAGAGGACACCAGGACCAACCGGAGCCGCACAGGGCATATACCCAGGGTACTAACCATTTGCAGCAAACAGAGCCCGTGAGAGTCCAATCCGGATTCCCACTACATCGAGACCAACCAGCAGTTGAGGGACGCCGGTACCGCAGAGACCCACCTCCAGAGTGGCCCAGCTGTCCTGATTTTGCACCCTTAACCGGCGAGACCAACAACTGCAAGGCCCTAGGATGTACAGAGCCCAGACGACCTTTCCACTCTACACCGAGTGCCCCAGCCCGGGTACCGACAAACCGGCTGTGCCCCCTTGTTCCCAGGACCCTTGTGACCCAAGTTCCCCCATTGGGAGCTTCAGATTTGTCCCCCTCAGCAGCCTGTTTCTAGGTGGACCCCTTCTTTCTACCGGCGTAGCACACAAAGCTACCAACCCGACCAGCACTTCTGCTCCCAGATGCCCCAGGGCAGATAATGAGCAGCTGCTGGTGGTACTTTGGACCTTGGTCCCATATAACCCTTAACCCTAATTCCTGAAGAAGACCCTCCCCCCTCCCCCCCGAAACCAACTATAAATAACTGGATTCAACATATGCCTTTTCTCCCGTAGGGAAGCATTCCTGCATAAAGATGCATTTAAGTGAGCTGTTTACTTACCTGAGAAAATTTAATATTTAAAAAAGTACTTACCTGATAATGAAGTTCTTGGTATCAAAATTTATATAAAAACAAGTTATTTTTCTAAATTGGTCTTGGATTTATTGTTGTGTGTGTGTCTCATTTATTGCCTCTATGAGTACAACAAATGCTTAGCACTACCCTCTGATAAGCCTAAAATGCTCGTCCACACTACTACAGAGGAGAGCATTTAGTGTTATCATTTTTGCCTCTGTAAACCAATAAGGGTTGCCTGGATTCTTTACACAGTGTACCTCGTTTTGGTGCACTACATAAAAAACAGCTTCCTACATTGGTGGTTCAGCGGTGGGATACAAGACTTTGCATTTGCTGATACCACTTGGCCAATAGGTGACTCCACAAAGTAAATCCACAATTGAGATTAGTTAAAAAAATATTTTTTTACATTTGTCGATTTTTCCAAATTTTTACACTTTAACTGTTAGGGCCTTGGTTAAGTCCCCCAGTTAATTGTATTAAAATATTCAAAGTATCCTGGACAGTTAGGCCTGTAAAAGTATAGCCTGCTATTTTTTTCTAACTTTCTAAAAAGGTCCCAACTCTGAGGCAGAGGGTACTAGCCAGGTGCTCAACCTGGGTCTCTACAAGGAACTTAAGTTGACCCAACTTAAGGGCCTCTACACAGCATGGAACCTTGCCATGTGGTCTAAACCTACAAAGGCTCATTTGCAGACCCTGCTTTCTGAGCATGATAGAGCCATGGCAGAGGAAGAAAGCCCTAATGATAGAGGAGATGGAGATGTCAGTGAGGATGACGAGTCCTCCATTTCCCCTACTGACAGTACCTTCACTGGGAGTAACTCTAGTAGTACCCCAGAGAAAGTAGATGAGAAAGATGCAGATCTCCAAAAGCTAGCTAGGAGAATAGCTCTAGCGAGAGCTGAGAGGGGCCTAGCACCCATCTCTGGTGGCAACAACATTTTAAATAGGGAGGAAGATGAAGCTTTTGACCCTAAGATCCCTAAAGGGATTGTCCCCAAATATGTAAAGGGTGATGATATCGCCAAGTGGTTTACAGTCTTTTAGAGGGCTTGTAAGATGAATACACTAAGTCAGAACTATCGGGGCTCTCTACTCTGGGAGCTGGTTTCAGGAAAGTGCAGGGATGGACTCCTGACACTGAATGAGGCAGATGGTGAGTCCTATGACCTCATGAAAGATACCTTAATTGAGGGCTTCCGACTCGCCACTGAGGACTACAGGACTAGGTCCAGGGAGACTTAAAAAAACCTAGAGTCAGACCTGGGTAGATTTTGTTGACTTCTCAGTCAAAACACTAGGTGGCTGGTTAAAAGGTAACAAGGTGCAAGACTATGATGGGCCTTCTAATCTTATTATGAAAGAGCATCTGTTGAGTAACTGTGTTTCTGAAAAATTGCATCAGTACTTGGTAGACCTAGGCACTCCCCAAGAATTGGGAAAGAAGGCTGACAATTGGGTCAAGACTAGGGTGTCCAATAAGTCTCATGGAGAGGGGGACCAAAAGAAAGGGGTTGCTAATCCCCCCCCCCCGCCCCCTCCCCACCAAGGGTAAGAGAGCGGGCAACCTAAGGATAAAATCAAAGAGTCTTCCAAAGGACCCCAAAAACCTGTTCAGAAGGGTGGGTCCGAGACAATGCACTGACCATGGGTGGGTACCGGGGTAAGAACTTTAATTAAAGCACCAAGCCTTCTTGGGATCCCAAAGCCAATGGGCACCGAACTGGAGACCCTGTTTGTTCCTCTTATGCACCCCCAGGTAACACTGGGGTGGTGAGTCTCCAGATGGGATCCTTGGTGTGTCCTGACCAGGTAGAGAGCACACTGGAGCCACAGAGCGTGAGCTGGATATTGCTGCCCTGGCTGTTGGGCCCAGTAATCTAGAGACGTACAAACAGCCTCATATTAATGGGATTAGAGTGGACGCACTGAGAGATACAGGTGCAAGTCTCTCCATGGTGACTGGGAAAACTGGTATCTCCAGAACAGTATCTGACTGGACAAACTTATCCAGTCACCAATGCTGATAATGTGACCAGGGTTTATTCCATGGCTATGGCCTTGGAGAGGGAAGGGGTTACTGGCCAAAAGAAGGTGGTCATGTCCTCTGCAATTCCTGTTGAATGTCTGTTAGGGAATGATCTGGAGTCATCAGCATGGGCTGAGGTAGAGCTACGATCCCAGCAACCATGCTGGGAATCCCTGAATGGATGTGCGTAAAAACTAGAGCCCAGTCAAAGCCCAGTGTGAAAAAGAAGAGTTGGAGTCTGAAAGAGTGTCCCAACCCTCCAAGAGAAAAGGTAAGAAGTCTGGGAAGCCGGCTTTTGAACAGCCACAAGCTCAGGTACTCTCTCCTCAGGGAGAAGACCTGTCAGCCCCAGAGGAAACTGAGCCCCAGGAACTTGGGCCTTACACAGCAGAACTCCTAGGCCCTGGGGGACCCATAGGGAAGAGCTGTGCCAAGGACAGAGGACCTGTCCTACTCTTGAAAGCCTGAGACAGCAAGCTGCTGCACAGGAAAAGGGAGATGTCAGTGGCTCCCACAGGACCTATTAGGTGGAGGGAATCTTGTACACTAAGGCCAGAGACCCCAAACCTGGTGCCACTAGGAGTGGTAGTGCCTCAGCAGTACAGAGAGTTTTTACTCTCATTGTCCCATGACATCCCCCTAGCTGGGCATCTTGGCCAGAACAAGACTTGGAGTAGGCTAGTTAGCCACTTCTACTGGCTAAACATGTCCTAGAAGGTGAAGGAGTTTTGTAACTACTGTGTTTCCTGCCAAGCCAGTGGTAAAGCAGGTAACTACCCAAAGGCCCCCTTAATTCCACTTCTAGTGGTTGGGGGTTTCCTTTGAAAGAGTAGGGTTTGACGTTGTTGACCCCCTGGACCCTCCAACAGCATCAGGGAACAGATTAATACAGGTGGTAGGGGATCTTGCCACCAGGTACCCTAAAGCTGTAGCCCTTAGGACTGTCACTTCACTGCAGTTACCAGAGCCCTCAAGTATTTTTACTAGAGTGGGTTTCCCTAAGGAGTTGGTGTCAGACCGAGGTAGTAACTTCATGTCTGTCTATTTTAAGGCACTGTGGAATGAATGTGGTGTGACTTACAAGTTCACTATCCCACATCCTCCAAAAACCAATGGTTTAGTTCAGAGATTCAACAAAACCATGAAAGGTATGATTATGGGACTCCCTGAAAAACTCAGAAGGAGATGGGATGTCCGTTTGCCATGCCTGTTTTTCGCTGACAGAGAAGTACCCCAGAAGAGAGTATGGTTCAGTCCCTTTGAAGTTCTGTTTGGGCATCTACTGTGTCTTGTGAAGTAAGGCTGGGAGAGCCCTCTCAAAGAGCCTAACCAAGACATTGTGGACTATGTACTTGGCCTAAGTTCAAGGATGGCAGAGTACATGGGTAAAGCATCCAAAAACCTTGAGGCAGCCAAGAGATCCAGGATCCTTGGTATGACCAAAAGGCTGCATTGGTGGAGTTCCAACCAGGGCAGAGAGTATGGGTTTTGAAGCCTGTGGCAACTGGTGCACTCCTGTACAAGTGGAGTGGTACCTACACTATGCTTGAAAGAAAGGATGAGGTCACCTATCTGGTAGACCTAGGCACTAGCAGGAGCCCTCATATGGTCATCCATGATAACCGCCTGAAACCTTTCTATGACAGGGCTGATATGAATATGCTCATGGTCACTGATAAGTTTCAGGAAGCAGAGAGTGAACCTCTCCCTGACCTCCTCTCCTACAGCCCAAAAGATGGGTCAGTAGATGGAGTTGTCGTCTCAGATACCCTCTCTGCCCAACAGCAAGCTGACTGCAGGCAAGTCCTGGACAAGTAGGCTGAGCTCTTCTCCCTAACTCCTGGTCACACTACCTCGTGCACCCATGATGTAGACACTGGAGACAATATACCTGTCAAAAACAATATATATAGACAGTCTGATCAAGTTAAGAAGAGCATCAGAGCTGAAGTCAGCAAGATGCTGGAATTGGGAGTCATTTAACCCTCTGAGGGGGGCGTGGCTGAGCCGACAACCAAGATGGCCATCTGACTCTGAAGCTCTGGAGCTGCCACAGACAACTGCAGCCGCCCATCGCTCCACCGGCCCCCCTGGGTGACGATCATGAGCGGCGGTGATGCCGCATTGATGGGGGCACGGATTGAGCTGCATGCGGCCTCGATCGGCCCAAGAGTGGCGCTGCTGCTCGCTCTGCCCGAGGTCTGATGCAGCATTCGGAGGCCCCAAGATAATACGGGTCTTGGGTGAGCCTGAGGGCGGGGCTTCAGGTGCTCAGAGCGGCGGCAGTACAGGCCTCTGACTCCGTGGTGCAGGCGAGTCTCTGAGCCTGTGTGCGATCGTTTCACCACCGCTGGGGGCTACCTACTGCAATGAAAACCCAGAATGTGCTCGGTGATGGGCCACGGCGGTGAATGCCAGAGTACGGAGGGTAATGATATCAATGACACCAAAGGCGCTGGGAGGCGGGGCATCACGCTGAACCCATGCCAATCCCTGGGAGCTGACTGAGAAATGGCACTCCTGTGTCCCCCCCCATCTTGTGAGGAGGACGGGTGTGTGACAGGGGGGAACATCTAAACATACATATCCTGCGAGTGGCGTGGTGGGGGGCTGCTGGCTTGTCCCCCCCTCGGGCACGAAGCTAGACCGGGCAAACGCGCCCACATAGTCTAAGATTGGTGGGCACTACTGAAAAACCACACGCCGAACCAGCTGATCTAGCCTAATCAGCCCCCCAGTGAGGGAACTGGATTTCCAAACGTGAGCTCTGGTGTGGGTGCTGCGACACAGCTGGATATTCATGTACCTGATACTGCTACACACTGCCTTACCCAGCGATGGGGCGCACGGATCCAAAACAGCACCAGCTATCTTTTGACGCTGCGAAGACCCCCAGGAGTGAAGACGCGGAGGGCCCCCCAGGAGGTGAGGCCCCTCTGTTAGATGGCACTGCTGCTATCATGGCGGAGTTGTGGGCCGGATTTAAATCCATTGATGCAAGGCTGGACATGCTCTCATCCTGGCTGGTAGACATTCATGGCTGAATTGAGCTGCAGGGGACCCGTATAGACGAATTGGAACAGCGCATATCGAACTTGGAGGATTTGCAGCCCGCTACTAGTAAAAGATTTGAGAGAGCTGAACGACTTCTTAAAATGGTGGCCTCCAAGGCCGAAGCCTTGGAGGCACGATCATGCCGTAACAACATACGCATAGCCGGAGTGGCTGAATTCACAAACACTGGCCCTGTGGCTGGCTTTGTCAAGAAAGTCCTAATTGACTTGTTTGGCAGAGAAGTCTTTTCTGCAACATTTGCTGTGGAGAGAGCACACAGATCACTTGGGCTGCACCCTGCACCAGGGGCACCTCCAAGATTAATTATTGCGAAACTCGTCAATTACCATGATCGGGATTTGGCGCTCCAGTTTGCTCGAGAACGTGGGACAGTTACATATCAGGGCTCAGAACTGGCGCTCTTCCCGGACTTCACACCGATGGTGCAAGAGGCATGGCGAAAATTTGGGGACATCAAGCGTACATTACAGAAGGCAAATGTGCGCTATGCCATGCTCTACCAGGCACGGCTACGAATTCCAGTCAATGGCAAGGTGCAGATTTTTGAATCACCGGAGAAAGCCACCAAATTCTGGAAACAATACCAAGTCAAGCTGAATTCCCGAGCGGGTGGCGAAGAGGCGACGGGATCCCAATCGTAACCGGTTGGCACATAAATATTTCCTGGGCTAATTGCCTGTCCCTGATCTAGCTGGTGCTACCGGCTCTACTGGAAACTATGGGGTATCCGGAGTTTGTTGATTAAATAACAATGGGTGTGTGGAGGTGGACATTCCCTGTTAATATCACATTTGTAAGGCGGTACTGAACACTTGCGAACACAAGTTTCCAATTGGCGGGCTCCCAAGAGTGTTGCCTGCCCCCTAGGAATTTTCCTACGTTGTTGAATTGAAGTTTCTGTTAGGAGAATATTAAGGGATTCAACGGGTGCTGGTTTATGTGTATCTGATGGGGGGGGGGAGGGTTTTAGATTGTTTAGAAATTGCATGTTTACAAATTTTATTGCACAGGGCAGAGCTAGCATGGTTGAACAGACAGGAGCATATCGCACACCCGCTTAGATACCCATGGATCACATTATCACATAAAGGTCCCCACCAGGCATGAAACAAGAGGGATTACTACTTAAATGCCTGATGTGGAACGTCACAGGCCTCTCCAACCCCCGAAAAGGGAGCCAGGTTCTGTCATATTTGGCCCGGCACGCCATACAGGTGGCTTTTTTTTTGTAAGAGACTCACTATGCCCCGCTTCCCACACATTGCTTTGCAGTGACAAGGGGTGGGGTGGGGGGGGGGGGGTGATCGTTTTTTTGCCAACTATAGTACTTATTCCTGGGGAGTGTGCATTTTGGTCCATAAGTCACTACCTTTCCGAGTCCGGCAAGTGGTGGCTGACGAAGAGGGGCGTTACCTCCTGGTGGCGGGTACGATTGATTAATGTATTCCTCAAATGTGGACTCTACTGAATTCTTCCCTACCACACACGTCGCACGATTAGACATTGACAACATACTAATGGGGGGGACTTCAATCTTACCCTGGACCCCTGCGATGGACACGATGAGCACAGGACAGACCACTAAACCCCACGCTGTGCCAACACTCACCTCTCTATTGCAGTCTTTTTTTTCCTAAAGACCCCTGGAGGGTGCGCCACCCTGGAGTGCAGGATTACTCATTCTATTGAGCCCCGCACGGTTGGTGGTCACGAATAGACCATTGGTATCTCTCTCCCCACCTCCTGCTAGCTGTTACCAGTCAATTATCAGCCATGTATACTATCAGATCACTCACCTGCACTCCTGACATTAACCATATCCAATGTTGCACGTCCCTATGTGTCCTGACGATTTCCCTCTGAGGCGCTTCTAGATGAGGTCTTTAGTAGTGAGGTCAGGGAAGCCATAATCGAGTATTTCCAATTAAACACAGGAACAGTGGAGCGGCAATCCACGTTCTGGGTGGCATTCAAAGCATACATTAGGGGAGTGTGTATTGCTAAACAGGCGGGAGTGCTGTGGTTCATACGTAGGGAGCTTGAGACAGTAGAGGGGAAACTCCGGGATATAGACAGACGAGCTAGGACAGCAGATCCACCCCCACGGCGTTACATGAACGAGCGGTGCTTCTGACAGAAGTTCAGGAACTAGCGGTGCAGGAGGTAAACTACATGGGCAAGTACGCTAGGGCACGGATATATGGTGCGGGTGAGCGGCCGAGAAGGACACTGGCCAGATTACTCCGCCCCTGGTATCAGTCCTCTTATGTGACACAACTTGAGCTAAAGGATGGAACAACACTCGTGAGAGGGGACGAGATTGCTATTGCATTTCTCTCTTATTATACCCGTCTGTACACCTCACACGACCACCCGGTGGGAGAGGCCCTTGCGAACTACCTTGAAGAGGTAGTGATGGTTTGGATAGATGAAGGGCAGCGCCAATTTTTAGCGGCACCTATTGACGTGGACGAAATCTCGCAAGCGATAGATGATTTCGCCGAGCCCCGGGCGGACTGACGGGAGATTTTTATAAAGCCTACAAGACCCTATTGGTTCCCCAGCTGCTAGAGGTATATGCAGTGTGTTAGAAATGGTGGTCTCTAGTTGGCAGAGGTAGGTACCTTTAACCAAGTAGGGGCCCTTGCTTCTAGTCAGGGTAAGGGGGCTACACTCATAAAATAACCCCTGCTCACCCCCTTGGTAGCTTGGCACGAGCAGGCAGGCTTATCTCAGAGGCAGTGTGTAAAGCATTTGTGAACACATACAGTAATACAGTGAAAACACTACAAATGGACACCACACCAGTTTAGAAAAATAGGTAATCTTTATCTAGACTTAACACAAGACCAAACGACAAAAATCCACAATACAGTACTCAAACATATGACTTTCAAATGGTAGAAGTAGCTTAGTTCAATCTAGATGGTAAATGCAACACTTTACTCTCAAAGTACCTTGGATGCGTAAGGCAATACAAACAAAAGGGTCGCAGGGAAGGTGATGCATCGGTTCCTTGCTTCGGCGGAGATGATGCGTCAGTTCCTTACTGCAGCGCAGGGGAGGTGATGCGTCGGCTCCTTACCGGAGAGGAGGTGATGCGTCGGTTTCTTACTGCGTTCCGGTTACGATGCGACAAGATGGCGGATGCGACGATCCGGTGCGATAAAATGGCGTCTTTGTTGCGATGCGACAACTTGGGTGCGATGCGTGCACGCCCGACGGCCGTGCGGCGAACTCGGTGGACTCTGGAGGCGCGACAGGCCCTGCGACACGCTTCTCCGGTGATGCGACGGCAACCTCTGCGGCGGCGACACGCTTCTCCGGTGATGCGACACGCTTTGTTGGCGATGCGTCGGCGAACAGCTGCGGTGGCGACACGCTTCTTCGGCGATGCGACGGCGACACGCTTCTTCCTCGTTGCGTCGCGCTTCCAGCTCCCAGCGACACGCAGTCTCTAGAGGGCCCAAAACAACAGCAGGCACCTCTCTGCAGGTAGAATTCCCAGCAAGGAAATTCAGGGGGGAGCTGGTGGTGAAGTCTTTGTGTCCCTGAGACTTCAGAACAGGAGGCAAGCTCAGTCACAAGCCCTAGGAGATCTTCCTCAAGATGACAAAGCAAATACAGCAAAGTCCTTTTCTCCTTTCCTTGACAATGAAGTAACCACTGCAGGCCAACAGCAAACAGCACAGGGGCAGTAATCTTCCTTCAGCTTCTCCGGTTTTTCTCCTTGGCAAAGGTTCCTCTTGATTTCCCAGAAGTGATCTAAAGTTCTGGGGTCTGGGCCCCTCTTTTTATACACACAATTTCTTTGTTCTCTGAAGGCAGAGAGTGTATTTACCCAGCCCAAACCAGTTCTGTCCTCCCTGGTGCAGCTTCCTGGCAGGAGGTGGAGACAGCATTGTTGAAAGCAGACCTGGCCCCGGTAGCTGAAAAGAAATCTCCTCCCCCTACTCTCTATTCTATGTAGGCTCAGGCAAGTGAAAGGAAATCTCCTCCCCTTACTCTCTATTCAACCCAGGTCCTATTCAGCCCAGCCCTGACTCATCAGACTGCTGGAGCCAAAGCCCTCTCCAGCCCCCTGTCACTCACAAACCAGACATGGAATACACAAACCTAGCAGAGGCATACTGGATGGTTAGGCAAGAAAATACCTACTTTCTAAAAGTGGTATTTTCAAACACAGAATGTGAAAATCACCCACACTAAAAGATGTATTTTAACATTCTGAGTTCTGGCATACTAAACTTTATTTTTCTATCTTGTTCCTAGGGTCAGTTATGTTTATAAGATGTTATAAACTAACTCCCCATTCTGGCCTATGGGAACAGATAGCCTTGCAATTGTGAAAAACGAAATTGGCTGTAATTCACTATCAGGACATGCCACACACACCAGGGCATGTCCTACCTTTCACATACAATGCACCCTGCCCATAGGTGTACCTTGGGCCTACCTTAGGGGTGACTAACATGTAGAAAAGGGAAGGGTTAGGGACTGGCAAGTGGGTATACTTGCCAAGTCGACATGGCAGTCCCAGACTGCACACAGGCTCTGCAATGGCAGGCCTGAGCCATATTTTACAAGCTGCTTCTGTGGGTGGCACAATCAGTGCTGCAAGCCCACCAGCAGCATTTGATTTACAGGCCCTGGCCACTCATGGTGCATTGTACTAGGGTCTGACAAGTAAATCAAATAAGCCAATCACGGAGTCACTAATCCATTATAACAATTTACCATAGGGAGCACTTGCACTTTGGCACTGAACAGCAGTGGCAAAGTGCCCAAAGCATCTAGACCAGCAAAAACATAGGAGGCAACAGTGAAAAAATGGAAGGGAAACCCACGCCAATGGTGCCAGGTCTAACACGTGTCCCCTCCAGCTGAAATGTGGGGAGAACTACCCACCCTCTTGGGAGTTCTCTTTACTAAGGCGGAAAAATCTGGACAGAGCATCAGCATTGGCATGTTCTGTACCAGGGCGGTGTTCCACCGTGAAGTCCATCCCCTGTAGGGAAATGGACCACCTCAACAGCTTTGGATTCTCACCCCTCATCTGCATCAACCATCTGAGGGGCCTGTGGTCTGTCTGAACCCGGAAGTGAGTCCCAAACAAGTATGGTCTCAACTTCTTCAGTGCCCAGACCACAGCAAATGCCTCACGCTCAATTGCACTCCACCTCTGTTCCCGTGGAAGTAACCTCCTACTAATGAAGGCTACAGGTTGGTCTAGGCCCTCCTCATTCATCTGTGAAAGTACAGCCCCCACACCATGCTCTGAAGCGTCTGTCTGCACAATGAATTCCTTTGAGAAGTTGGGCGCCTGAAGCACGGGCGCCGTGCACATGGCAGTCTTCAGGGCATCAAAAGCTTTCTGACAGGTGTCAGTCCAGTTCACTTTCTTGGGCTGCTTCCTGGAAGTCAGCTCTGTCAAGGGTGCAACAATGCTGCCATACCCCTTGACAAACCTCCTGTAGTACCCTGTGAGTCCTAAAAAGGCTCTCACCTCTGTCTGGGTCTTGGGGGGGCTCCCAAGCCAGGATGATGTCAATCTTGGGCTGTAGGGGCGCCACCTGGCCCCTCCCAACCTAGTGTCCCAAGTACACCACGGAACCCTGCCCGATCTGGCACTTACTCGCCTTGATCGTGAGGCCTGCCCTCCGCAGCACCATCAACACTTCCCAGAGGTGGCGCAGATGTTCTTCCCAACTGGCGCTGAACACTGTGATGTCATCCAGGTAGGCGGCACTGAAATCTTCCCGTCCAGCCAACACCTGGTTGACCAACCTCTGAAAGGTGGCAGGGGCATTCTTCATCCCAAAGGGCATAACCCGGAATTGGTAGTGCCCATCTGGTGTGGAGAATGCTGACCTCTCTCTTGCCCCATCAGTTAAGGCGATCTGCCAGTACCCAGACGTTACGTCAAACGTACTGAGATACCGGGAAGCCCCTAACCGATCAATGAGCTCATCAGCTCTGGGGATGGGATGCGCGTCAGTCCTGGTGACTGAATTGAGCCCTCGGTAGTCCACACAGAATCGGAGTTCGGGTGTGGCACCAGGCGCAGCAGCCTTTGGGACCAAGACCACTGGGCTGGCCCAAGGGCTGTTAGAGGACTCAATCACCCCTAACGCAAACATCTTGGAGACCTCCTCCTTGATGCAAGCTCTCACCCTGTCAGTCACTCTGTAAGTTTTGTGTTTTACAGGAGGACTGTCCCCAGTGTCCACATCATGGACACACCACTCAGTGACACCGGGAGTCGGGGAGAACAGATCAGGAAACTGTCCCAACAGTTGGCGACAGTCATCCTGCTGCTCAGGGGTCAGGGTGGAAGAGAGGTTTACACCATCCACCGACACATCTTGCTCTTTTGCAGACAGGAGGTCAGTAAGAGGCTCAGTCTCCTCCTCCATTCCATCATCTGTCGCTAGGAGCATGCCCACTTCGGGCCTCTCCAAGTGGGGCTTCAGGCGGTTTACATGCCTGGCTGATGAGGGCTGTTAGCCCGAACCCGGTCCCAGGATGCTTGATTCCGGTCCAGGGAAGACATGGCTTGGCAGTTTGGTCTGGACTGTTCCCATGAGGCACAGGGTCAAGACTGATTTGCATATAGCTGTGTCTGAACTGGGGTGGCAAAGTGAGCTAAAGAATGATGATGGATTCAACACAGATCTGTGACTGGGGGTGAGTGTTTGAAAAGTTTCAGCACTCCGTCCTTCATCTCCTTGTGTTTGGTTTGCATGCAGGACCCGCAAAGGGTTCCTAGGAGACCGCAAGTCCACCAAGTAGGTGACATCACTCTTGTGCTCCACCACCTCAAATGGTCCGGTCCACTAATCCTGGAGCGCACAAGGCTCCACGGGGGCCATGACCCATACTTTCTGTCCAGGCTGAAACGCGATCAGAGTGGCATTCTGATCATACCACCGTTTCATCTCCTCTTGGCTGGCTTCCAGATTCGCCTGAGTGAGTTGTCTGAAACGCCTAGTTTGGTTTCAGAAGGCCAGCATGTAGCTATATACATCCTGGGGAGGTTTACTGGGAGCTTTCTCCCAGCCTTCTTTTACCAAACTCAGAGGTCCTCTAATCCTCTAACAGGGTGACCATACAGCAGTTCAAAGGGACTGAACCCTAAGGACTTCTGTGGCACCTCTCTGTAAGCAAACAGAAGGCATGGCAAGAGGACGTCCCACTTACGCCTCATGGGTTCCTCAAGACCCATAATCATGCCTTTTAGGGTCCGGTTGAATCTCTCAACCAGCCCATTACCTTGGGGGTGGTAAGGAGTGGTGAACTTGTAGGTTACACCACACTCCTGCCACAGGGACTTCATATACTTAGATATGAAGTTTGTACAACGGTCTGACACCACCTCTCTGGGGAACCCCACACGGGAGAAAATCCCCATCAACGCACGTCCCACCACGGGGGCCGTCACAGTCCGGAGAGGGATGGCTTCCGGGTACCGGCTGGGAACCCTTCCCTTGGTTCCCTTGGGGATTACTTTGGGGCCCTTTCTGGAACTCCCTCTGTTTACCCTTGTCCCCCCCACTCTTCTGCTGGGGACCCTGCCCACCGTTGGCGAAGTCTCCAACATGACCCTTGTGGACCCGGGTACTAAACCAGTGGTCCGTCTCCTCAGCAAGCTTCCTAGGGTTAGTCAGCTTACTATCAATCAGGTGCTGGCGTAGCTCTGGAAAACAATTAGTAGACAAGTGCTCCCATGCAATCAAATCATAGAGCGCTTCAAAATCATTTACTTTGCTACCCTTCACCCAACCATCCAATGCTCTACAAAAAAAAGACACATATTCCACCCAAGTACTTGACTCCAGTTTCTTACAATTTCTAAACCTTTGTCTATAAAGCTCTGGGGTCAACCCATACCTGGTCATTAAGGCTTCCTTCATGTGGACATAGGAATTCTGGTCCTCAGAGGGCAAGTCTAACAAGGTGTCCCGCCCATCACTGAGAAACCGCCCCCACAACCCCGCTCCCCAATCCTTCTCAGGGACCCGGTGGGAGGTCATGGCCACCTCATAGACCTTAAACCATTGCCCAATATCTTCATGCTTGTGGAACTCCTTAATTACATCTTTGGGGATGAATACTCTTGCTTCTACAGGCATGGATGGTGTGCTGCCACCAGAGGGAGTAATTTCTAAGCTCTTGGCTTTCAGCTCCAATTACCTCAACATTCTCTCATGCTCTAAATGCATTCTCTTTTCTTCCTAGGCTAACTTCTTGCTTTCTAATTCCATCTGACCACCCAGTTTGAGCTTGGCTAGCTCCATCTTATGCATTCTATCGCTCTCCCTGTCCTCCAGCTCTTCTGGGGACAGGCCCTTTGAAGAAACACTGCTGCCTGCCCTGGAAGGTACTTTCTCCCCGGTCAGACCCAATGGCCCATCTAGCTGCCCATCTGTATTCTCTGCCTCCTCCCTACGCTCTTCAGGATGCTCAGGAGTATTTCTAGCTTCCAACCAGGCCTTCTGCGCCTTTTGGAACTCCTCCTTCTTGGTGATGCCTTTCACAGAGACTTTAAATCTTTTACAGAGGGTTTTAAGCTGTGGCACAGTGTAGGTATCTATCCTCTCTTCTTCAAACTGTAGATCCATAGATGTGTTGGATGCTGCTTTGCTCATTGTAACAAGGATTGGCAGTTTTTAGCAAAAATAGAAGTCCCAAGGAAAAAATTCTACCAAAATGTATGTGGTCGCGTTATGGTCTGCACTCACTAGTAGTGTACACCAGTCACTGTATATGAGTCACAAATGCAAGTCCAAATCCTCACCGCTGACCACCAATGTTAGAAATGGGGGTCTCTAGTTGGCAGAGGTAGGTACCTTTGACCAAGTAGGGGCCCTTGCTTCTAGTCAGGTTAAGGAGGCTACACTCCTAAAATAACCCCTGCTCACCCCCTTGGTAGCTTGGCACGAGCAGGCAGGCTTATCTCAGAGGCAGTGTGTGAAGCATTTGTGAACACATACAGTAATACAGTGAAAACACTACAAATGAACACCACACCAGTTTAGAAAAATAGGTAATCTTTATCTAGACTTAACACAAGACCAAACGACAAAAATCCACAATACAGTACTCAAAAATATGACTTTCAAATGGTAGAAATAGCTTAGTTCAATGTAGATGGTAAATGCAACACTTTACTCTCAAAGTACCTTGGATGCGTAACGCAATACAAACAAAAGGGTCGCAGGGAAGGTGATGCGTCGGTTCCTTGCTTCGGGGGAGGTGATGCGTCGGTTCCTTACTGCAGCGCAGGGGAGGTGCTGCGTCTGTTCCTTACCGGAGAGGAGGTGATGCGTCGGTTTCTTACTGCGTTCCGGTTACGATGCGACAAGATGGCGCCTCGATGCGATGCGACGATCCGGTGCGATGCGACAAAATGGCGTCTTTGTTGCGATGCGACAACTTGGGTGCGATGCGTGCATGCCCGACGGCCGTGCGGCGAACTCGGTGGACTCTTGAGCCGCGACAGGCCCTGCGACATGCTTCTCCGGTGATGCGACGGCAACCTCTGCGGCGGCGACACGCTTCTCCGGTGATGCGACACGCTTCGTTGGCGATGCGTCGGCGAACAGCTGCGGCGGCGACACGCTTCTTCGGCGATGCGACAGTAACAGCTGCGGCAGCGACACGCTTCTTCCTCGTTGCGTCGCGCTTCCAGCGACACACAGTCTCTAGAGGGCCCAAAACAACAGCAGGCACCTCTCTGCAGGTAGAATTCCCAGCAAGGAAATTCAGGGGGGAGCTGGTGGTGAAGTCTTTGTGTCCCTGAGACTTCAGAACAGGAGGCAAGCTCAGTCACAAGCCCTAGGAGATCTTCCTCAAGATGACAAAGCAAATACAGCAAAGTCCTTTTCTCCTTTCCTTGGCAATGAAGTAACCACTGCAGGCCAACCCCAAACAGCAAACAGCACAGGGGCAGTAATCTTCCTTCAGCTTCTCCGGTTCTTCTCCTTGGCAAAGGTTCCTCTTGATTTCCCAGAAGTGATCTAAAGTTCTGGGGTTTGGGCCCCTCTTTTTATACACACAATTTCTTTGTTCTCTGAAGGCAGAGAGTGTCTATACCCAGCCCAAACCAGTTCTGTCCTCCCTGGTGCAGCTTCCTGGCAGGAGGTGGAGACAGCATTGTTGAAAGCAGACCTGGCCCAGGTAGCTGAAAAGAAATCTCCTCCCCCGTACTCTCTATTCTATGTAGGCTCAGGCAAGTGAAAGGAAATCTCCTCCCCCTACTCTCTATTCAACCCAGGTCCTATTCAGCCCAGCCCTGACTCATCAGACTGCTGGAGCCAAAGCCCTCTCCAGCCCCCTGTCACTCACAAACCAGACATGGAATACACAAACCTAGCAGAGGCATACTGGATGGTTAGGCAAGAAAATACCTACTTTCTAAAAGTGGTATTTTCAAACACAGAATGTAAAAATCACCCACACTAAAAGATGTATTTTAACATTCTGAGTTCAGGCATACTAAGCTTTATTTTTCAATCCTGTTCCTAGGGTCAGTTATGTTTATAAGATGTTATAAACACTCTCTATTCTGGCCTATGGGAACAGATAGCCTTGCAATAGTGAAAAACGAAATTGGCTGTAATTCACTATCAGGACATGCCACACACACCAGGGCATGTCCTACCTTTCACATAAAATGCACCCTGCCCATAGGTGTACCTTGGGCCTACCTTAGGGGTGACTAACATGTAGAAAAGGGAAGGTTTAGGGACTGGCAAGTGGGTATACTTGCCAAGTCGACATGGCAATCCCAGACTGCACACAGGCTCTGCAATGGCAGGCCTGAGCCATATTTTACAAGCTGCTTCTGTGGGTGGCACAATCAGTGCTGCAAGCCCACCAGCAGCATTTGATTTACAGGCCCTGGGCACTCATGGTGCACTGTACTAGGGTCTGACAAGTAAATCAAATAAGCCAATCATGGAGTCACTAATCCATTACAACAATTTACCATAGGGAGCACTTGCACTTTGGCACTGAACAGCAGTGGCAAAGTGCCCAAAGCATCTAGACCAGCAAAAACATAGCAAAAACATAGGAGGCAAAGTGAAAAAATAGAAGGGAGACGCACGCCAATGGTGCCAGGTCTAACACAGTGGCTTTGGAGGGGGGATCGCTCCCCCCCGCTATGCAGGAAGCAATAATTACACTCTTACTTAAGCCTGACAAACCATCTCAGAACTGCACATCTTATTGACCCCTATCGTTGTTAAACCAAGATTATAGGATCTTGGCCAAGGTTCTGGCCACCCGTTTATCTTTACTGGTAGATAAGATAATATGCCTATTCCAGGCAGAATTTGTCCCCAATCGTTCCACTTCGGTGAATCTGCGCGCAGTGTTTGCGGTTCTTAATCAGCTGGATACCACGCTTCCGGCAGCAGCTATTTTATTGGACACCGAAAAAGCGTTTGATTCACTGGAGTGGTCATTCCTGCATGCCGCTCTACGGAAGTTGGAATCCCAGATGGCTTCTCCAGCTTAATTTGTCTACTATACACTAGGCCGGTGGCCCGCCTTAGAGTGAATGGTAGACTAACCGCACAATTCCGGCTCACACGCTGCACCCGGCAGGGGTGTCCATTATCACCCCCTGCTGTTTATTATCACTATGGATCCCCTGGCGCTGCATTTCCAGAAGAGGCACCTACAACACGGACTGAGGTTTCATCAGGGGCCACTGGTGGCCTCTTTCTATGCGACTGATGTAATGTTATTTATCAGGGAACCTGCCACTAACCTGCCCACTCTGCTGCGGGAGGTGGTGCGCTTCGTAGTATTCTCCGGTCTAGTCATCAACTGGAGTAAGTCGGAGGTCTTCCCACTTACATCGGCTACCACTCAATTTGTTACAGACTTCCTGCTACGCTGGTGCACTGAACCTCCCAGATATCTGGGTATTTTCCTGCATTGCAGTGCTCCAGAGGGGACCTGCCTCAATTATGGACCGGCAATGGATAAGCTCACAAAGCAAGTTGAACGGTGGATCAGGCTCCCACTTTTAATAGCTGGCAGGATCGCCATCATTAAAATTGTGGTCCTATCCCATTTTTTATACCTATTTCTGAATATCTCCATCGCACTTGCAACCACATTTTTTGAGACATTAAGCGGGCTGCTTATTCGACTTGTATGGGCCGGTAAACAACCGCGCATAGGATGGAGCATGTTAACCATGCCATATCAGCGCGGGGGGGTTGGGGTCCCAGATTTCTATTTCTATTACTGGATAGCTCAAATACATTTTACATATTATTGGTACCATCCGGATGCTCGATTGCAGTACCTGAAACCGGAGTACTCCCAGGCTCGCCCGTATCCGCTCTCTGCTATTCTGCCCCGGGGACTGCCTAGGAACCCAGCTGAAATCCAAACTTTGCCAACTACGTACTGGGCCTAGTCCAAATTACAAAGATATCTACATGCAGATCTCCTATATTCTTCGCACATACCGCTGCTAGATAAGCCCTGGCTGTCCCCAGCGACGGAAACACTTACTAAGTGAACCTTGGCCCGATATGGACTGCAGACTGTGGTTGATTTTTTTTAATTTTTTTTTTATTTTTTTATTTTTTAGGGACGCACAGTTGACAATTTAATAACAAATCTAGATGTATCATACATGAACAAATTTATTTTGCACAGGGTACACAACGCCATATATAAGGGACTCCCATCTACATCGCAGGAACCAGCGGATTTACCCCCGCTCACATTAATCATCACAGTGGCGGATGGGTCCCATCTTGTTTCATGACTTTACCATTTATCCCTTACACTCCGGCCAATGGCTGGGGCGAAAGCGCGTGCGGCCTGAGAAAGGAATTTAGGATATTCCCTGCTGGACCAGACATGGCTATATTGCTGTTAACAAACATGTTATGGGGGGCGTGGCTACGCTGCGAAGCGAAATGGCCGCGAGCTAGAGAGGCTCCCGTGACACCGGCTCCCTTCCGAATATCCGACAACGCAATCCGACTCCCCAAGTGTGGGTGGACCATCGGAACTACGGAGGGCAAGCAATCCAGGAACCGCTGCTCCCACACCCGTAACAACGGAGATATAGATGCTGGAAGTCCCGGGCTAACTAGGCCTCGAAGCCAGGGACTCGAGTAAGGAGCTGAGACCGGGAACAAACGCGGCCTGCACCGGCTGATGACTGCGGCTCGCGACCTCGAGTGAAAAGAGGGCGGAATCAGCGGAGTGACGGTTCCGACAGCAGACGGAGGGATCAGCGGTGACAATTGCAGAAGCCCCGGGGTGAGTGGGTCTTCATCGGGGGCCTATCCTGTTTGCTTTCCACCCCGGTCTGACGCAGATGTCACAATAGGCACCGGCGAGGCTCTGGGCCTCCCGGATCCGGGTGCAGCGTATCGCCAGTAACGCTTGTGGGTCCACCGCCGACCGCTCCTGTACTCTGATCGGGGGGCGGAGTCGGCCCGAAAGCCTGCACTGTAAGGTGGAGGAGACCTGGATGGGGGGGGACAGCACATGGAGAGGGATCCTTTTGGGAAGCAGCGGCCACTCCTGTGAAGCGACAGTGCCAATGCACCTGACCTCCATTGGGGGGTAAATTGAGGCTCATAAGAGGTGATCCCCACCAAAGGAGGGGCCCCGTGCCAACCATTGAACTTGCGGAGCAGGGGTGGCCCTTGACCACCGCTGGGGGCTACATCAACGAGTCATCACCGACAAGGCTGTGGGTGAGGGCACAGAGATATCAAACCGGTTTCGACTGGCACAGCAAGCTTGCAGCGGAAACAACACTAAACCGGGGCGTAACAGGAGTGGCACAGCTGCCCTCTCACAAAACTCTTCCCCCCACCCCAAAGGTCATCCAGTAACTTCGGACTCACGCAGCAGTAGCCACTTACAGGAGGGGGTGAAGGGTCCAAACACTCGCATAGCAGAGCACACTGACCTACCAGGAAGAAGATGGCGGTCGCAGTACGATGAAAGGCAATGGCGGCCCAAAGAGGTCCCAAGGTGACCCAACAGAGTAAACTAGACAGGTACGCCCTACCTAAGCCGGCCACACCAGAACACTTATCCAGGGAAAAAAAGGCGGCTCTAGAGGAGGGAGACCCGCCTGAACACACCTTAAAGGATGTCATGGAAGCAATCTCGGGGGTTCGCTCATCCATGGAACAGAGGATGGACGCAATAACGTCAGAGGTGACACTCATTAGGGCAGACCTGACACAAATCAGCGAAAAGGTCAAGCAAATGGAAATCACTACCTCATGCCTCCTCGATGATACTTCGCAAATGCAAAGTGACATCAAAGAGCTGCAGGCCTTCCGGAAATTCGCGGAGGAGAAACTCGACGACTATGAAGGCCGCACTAGACGCAATAACGTGCGTATTATTGGTGTGCCCGAAAAGGGGGAGGGACAGGCGACCGACCTGTTCGTTGAGGACCTCAAACTGCAGCACCTGAAACCGAAGAACTTGTCCAAATTCTTTGTGGTCGAGAGGGCTCACAGAGTTCCTGGGGGGCGCCCTAAGCCGGGAGCCCCTCCGCGTCCTATCCTGGCTAAGCTCTTAAATTTTCGGGACCGAGATGCCATACTGCAACACGCAAGAGTGGCCCCACCGCTGCGGTACGATAATGCAGAAATTGCAGGAAAAGGAAGGTGCTCCCAATGTGTATTGAAACTATTGGCAGGTCACATCCTGTAATTGGTGGTAGATTATTTGTACCTGTTTTGTAGTATTAGAGTCTTGCCATGCCAAAAGCTATATGTATCCAACTGTTTGTTAAGGTTGTAATGGTCCACACCCAGGGGGGGATTAGCTATATTGTTTTGACAGGGAGGGAGCGAAGTGTCGGAGCAGCTCACCCCACACTAGTCTACTTTTAGTTTCAGGGTGGGCGACAGGCACTCTGCATAGTTGTTAAATGGGCAGTTCCAAGCCCAGAGTGCAGGGGAGCAGGGAGGGGGGTAGTTGGGTTGGGTAGGGGAGGGGTGGGGTGGGTGCAACGCACACAAGTTCAATCGACATTGATTGTTAGTAGACGACGAGACGCAGACACAGAGCACGCTAGTCAAAATGGGTACACACTGGGACAAGAGTCTTAAGCTCCTGAGTTGGAACATCAACGGATTGGGTGACAAGGTAAAACGTTCCATAGTCCTACAATACATAAGGCGGCACTCCCCAGATGTGGTGGTGTTCCAGGAGTCCCACTTGGTGGGTAACACCTGTAAGGCACTAAGTAGATGGGTCTACAGACTTGTGGCACACTCTGGCTTCACCACGGGCTCTAGAGGGGTTGGTATCCTGCTCAAACACTCCTTCCCGCTCTCCATACAGCACACCTGGACTGACGAGCTGGGTCGGTATGCCGCGATTTCGGGACAGTGGGAGGGTCAGACGCTCACAGTAATGTCAATATATGTTCCGCCAGGCCTTCAGGGTCGCACATTTAAAGACTTAGCTCTCATTCCCAGAGGTACATATAATTATAGGAGGGGATTTCAATTCGGTAATATCGGGTTCCCTAGACCGTTGTCCACCCCGTAACATTGGCTTAGCACAGAGATGGCTTCCGAACTTTCTAGACGCCCTGGGACTAGTGGATGTATGGAGAGCATACCACCCAGACACTAAACAATACACATTTCATTCGGGTGCGCATAACAGTTTTTCCCGAATAGATTACCTACTGGTACCCGCAACCCAAATAGCAAATATCCGTGAAATTAGACACATGGCCAGGGGGATCTCAGACCACTCCGCGGTGTGGACCCAACTGGTCCTGGGGGGGGGAAAGTAGGAAGCGTCGCACCCATTAACCCATGGTATTTCCGAAACCCTATAGTTAAAAAAACACTCCTACAGGCCCTAGATCACTATTTCCAGGAGAATGAGGGATCGGTTGAATCGCCCCAAATTCTTTGTGAAGCTTTTAAAACGGTAGTAAGGGGACAGGCGCTGTCGTCAATCGCCGGAGCGTGTAAGGAAAAATCAAAAGACCTTGCCCGCCTAGAAAACGAAATCCTCAGCTTGGAGGAGGAGATAGGGGATGAGGACATGCAAGGGAAACTCCACGCCCTAAAACTCAAAAAAGACGAATATAAAGCTATCGCTACAGACATGGCCAAAGCTCTGGGCAGAGATAAAGAGGGCAGAATATATGACCAGGGAGATAAGGCCGGGAAACTGATTGCCTGGCTGGACAGGAAGGAAAGGGCGAGTCGGTTAGTGCCAGAACTGATCAGTGACTCGGTGGGAAAATAACAGATCCACAAGCCATAGTCAACGAATTCGCAGACCACTATAAGGGGATATACCAGAGAAGTTCAGAGCGGCCAGAAAAAGACTCAAGAGCCCTCCTATCAGATATCAGTCTGCCCACTCTGTCTGATGAAGAACGACACACGCTAGACAGTGCCCTCACTAACGACGAAATAGCACAGGCGATAAGGCACCTTCGACCAGGTAAAGCCCTGGGCCCTAATGGCCTGCCCATAGAGCTATACAAATTAAAACCAGATACCATAGCCCCGCGACTGCGTGCCATGTTTGAGGAGAGTAGGAAACTGGGTCAACTTCCTCAGGACCAGAGGGTTGCAACGTTGGTCACAATCCATAAAGAGGGAAAGCCGAGGGGTAAATGCTCATCCTACAGGCCCATCTCTCTGCTAAATGCAGAACCCAAAATACTAGCCAAACTACTAGCGAGCCGACTGGCCCAAATTATAAGCAAGCTGGTACACCCCGACCAGTCTGGCTTCATGCCCCACCGCAACACCGCACTAAACTTGCGAAGGCTGCATGGAGTGCTGGGCAGAGTAGATACGATTCAAGAAGACGCAGTGGTGGTCGCACTGGATGCCACAATGGCGTTTGACACCATCGAATGGCCATACCTCTTCGCAGTTTTGGCTAAGTTGGGTTTCGGACCCGGGTTTATCGGATGGGTAAGGCTACTCTACCCGGCCCCGATGGCGCAAGTGGTGGTTAACAATAAGAAATAAGAAATATTCGAGCTAGGCCGCGGGACCCGCCAGGGCTGTCCACTTTCACCCTTACTCTTCGCTCTCTCATTAGAGCCATTAGCGGCATGGATCCGAAGAGATCCAAGGATAAGGGGGTTAAAATGGAGGGAGGGATGGGAAGACCGTATCTCCTTATATGCGGATGACATCCTACTATACCTTGCCTCACCGAAAATGTCACTCCACGTAGTGCTTGACATCTTCACAAACTTTGAGAAGAACTCAGGGTACAAGATTAACTGGAGCAAATCCCTACTGTATGTTCTACACAGAGATCCTCTTCCCCCACCCCGGGGCTGTCCTGTACAAATAACAAAGGTGGGATTCCAATACCTGGGGGTGTTCGTCACATTAGACCCTAAACTCCGATACGAACGCAACCTACTTCCCCCACTGCAGAGGTTAAAGAGTGATGTTGCTAGTTGGAAGGCGCTGCCCCTTACATTGCTGGGAAGAGCGGCGCTTTTCAAGATGATGTCGCTGCCACGCTTCCTCTATGCCTTGCAAAACTCCCCAGATCTGGTCCCGGCGAGATATTTCAAGGAGATAGAGGGCCTACAGCGGGAACTACTGTGGGATGGCCGACCCCGAATAGCCTTGCACAAACTTGTACTCAGTTGGTATGACGGGGGGATTGGGCTGCCGGATATCAGGAAATACTACTGGGCAGCTCACCTAGCATCCATAAATCACGGCACGTATCGCGGGGGGGGGGACCCTGGCTACAGAATGGACAAGGGGCTTCTCCCGGGCGGAAACTACAACAGGGCGCTTTATTCAAGACCCCGACAATACCACTTAACGGGGCCAACTAAGCACTCTGTCCAGATCTGGCACGCAGCGAACCGAAGCTTTGGGTGGGAACAGAAACTCACGTTGGCCACTCCTTTGTGGGACTCGGAACAGTTGGGCACCCTGGGGAAATCAAGAGTGTTTGACAAATGGGACCTAATTGGGATCTCAAAGATTGGAGACCTATGGATTAAGGGAGAGATGGTGTCTTTTGCCTCGCTCCAGCGTGAACATGAACTAGCTGGCACTGAATATTTCAGGTACCTGCAGGTACGACATGCACTCAAGTCAAAACTCCCAGAGGGAACCACCCCCCCAGAATCCTCCCCACTGGAAGACGGGTTACTAGACGGCTACCTCCCAGATAAAGCAATATCCCTGACATACAAAAAGTTAATAAACAACAAGACTGATCCCCTTGGACCGATACGTGAGCGCTGGGAGGGAGACGGACTGGAACTAGATGATGAGGAGTGGCAGGAGGCGGTGGCCTCCCCAAGGGAAGTGGCGATCTCCTCCAGACTGCGCCTAGTTCAACTCAAAATCCTACACAGAGTGTATGTTTCAGGGCCCAGACTAGTGCAAATGGGGAGGGTGCCAGATGGAAAGTGCAGGAGACAATGTGGCCTGGAGGGCACCTTTATTCACATAATATGGGAGTGTGGGAGAGTGCAGAATTATTGGAAGAAGATTCATGACTGTATGGGAGAGGAGTTAGAAACTGTGATTAGGCCCGAAGCTAAGCGATGTCTGTTAAATGTCTGGGAACCTACTGACTTGACTAGCAAAGAAAAGTTATGGGTCACTCTGGGTTTGATGGTGGCTAAAAGAAATATTGCACAGCTGTGGGGGGCGGAGGTGTCGCCGAAACTGGATGCCTGGAAGGCGGATATGGACTGGTGCATGACAAGAGAGAAAACGGTATATGTAGCACGTGGCTGCCCCACAAAATGGTCTGCTGTATGGGACAAATGGAATGTCTACAGGGGAAATATTTGTGCTCCCCCAGCCTTCCCCCCCCTTGACGAACCGCTAACACCATGAAGACTGCAAGTTACTGTGTCTCATTGAAAAGCACCTTGTAAAATGATGCTGTCAAAGTTCTGTCGTCATAATATCTTCAATATCCAACTGTAATGTCGAATATGTTACTGTTAATAAAAAGAATTATTAAAAAAAAAAAAACATGTTATGTGTCAAATAATCATCGGCACAGATTGTTACACTTTAAATACTTACATAGAGCATATATAACACCGCACATGTCAGCCAAAATAGATCCAACCAAATCACACACCTGTGCCGGATGTGCCATGGATCAGGCAGACTTCTCACACTTGGCCTGGAATTGTGGACCCATATTGGTGTACTGGGGGGAGGTTTTCCGCCACTTATCCCTGATGATAGACCAAACGGTACAACCCACACCACTGACGGCCTTGCTGGGCTATGTCAAACCTCTGCGGGTGGGAATGAGGAGATTTGCTCTCATCGCCCTGCTTATTGCCAAAAGACAGGTTTCATTACATTGGGGAGGAACTCAGGTCCCAGCGGTGAAAGCTTGGATTTGCGATCTAATCTACTGCGACACCACTAGTGATTTATATGCCACATTACAGCCACTTACCTCACGTCCAAAGAACATGTGGCAGCCACCAAGGGACTATTTGATGGTGCATCCAGTAGAGGTTGATTGAACTATATGCATATATGTCCCCACCTGGTGTCACTTCCTGGGTGTTCCCTTAGGCGGTTAGTGGGGAGCTGCTGGTGCCTCTGTTGTGCCAGGTGTGAGGTAATTGACTGGTCGTGAAGATGTGTGCCTTTTCAGACAGACTATGTCATAAACTTCAGAGAGGTAGTTACAAACAACAGGGGCAACCCTAGAACCTGAACCAGGGGTAGCTAACACTATAATCCAAACAATGGTTCAAGTACATCACTTGGAATAGAGGCGATTTTTAGAAAATCAAAATAGGGAAAAGACCTCCCCAAGTAAGAAAGGAAAGAGAAAAAAAGTGCTACCCAACTATTGGAACACCCAATACCCATGTACAAATTATTTTTCTTAGTTTTCAAAAAAGGATTTTTTTAATATTATCAAAAAGCGTATCAAAAACATATATACAAAAACGATGGCGCTCATACAGTTACACAAACAGTGTTACAAATGTAAACAATGACCGGTGTAAACAGACAAGTTGTGGCTGAGGGAAAAATACAAAAGCAGGTTAGCACTCCAGCGGTTGTGTATGAAACCTTAGTGTTATGAGCCGGTAGTCTGTCTGTGCCGATATGCAGATTTAACGTATTTAGTGAGCCAAAAGAAATTGCACGATCTGCAGCGAGTACGCTAAGGTCCGAGATTGGCGCCGGGTGTGCATACACAACCGCTGGAGTTTTTAATTGGACATAAAGGATTTTGACTTAATTGACCAGCCGGGTCGGAATTACAACCGGCGGAGTGATTAGTCTACACAAAATACGAAAACCTGAACAGCCCTGAAGAAGTCGGGGGTAATCCCCAAGCGACGAAACACGTGTTGGCTGGACGCTTTTGTTTGAATAAAAAGACAAAGAAAAGACTTTATGAGACTTTACTAACATCTGTGCTCCAATCACATGATGAACTTTCATTGAACATTAACAGCGTGTGCATAGGATTTTTGTCACAGTTACTTGTAGGATTTCTTGGTCCTTCAAAACTTAGGGGTTGCAGGGTGTTTTCCCCCTACCTCTTGCACCGCACAATTCATCAGATCAACATATTACATGCAGATATTGACAGGCGCCAACACTTCCTATACTCCTACCACCCCCAAAACACTAGCGCCCTGTAAAGCATATTATGCCTCAAAACACAATTTTCTGTCACTTTTCATTGGGAATGTTTCTGGTATTCATACCTGGGCTGACTGTCACCCAAAGACCCATGGGCTTTAAAAAAAAAAACTAGAGACCCATGGGAATCCAAGGTGGTGCAACTGTTGTATCCCAGTACATTTTCTTAGCCAGAATGCTCTGTAAATAAAACGGTGCCTAAAAAAACAACTTCCTCTCACTTTCTTTGGAGAATGGCTGCATTATAAGACCAGCTGGCACCTCGGGACACCTACTAATAGCAGGCATTTATGAAAACTAGACACCTGGTGTAGTCCAGGATGGTGTGACTTGTACAAATCCTACCACTGCCCTGCAAATTTCAGAATATAGGAGAAACCCTCATGTCCTTGTATTTATGATGGGAAACTCCAGAACTTGCCTATTGTACCAAACAAGAAATGGTCAAAACTGGGACCATACGAAATCAATGTGGTCTTCTCATGGTTACAGTTGTGGTCCACTCCTTTCACATGCCTTAAAGCCACCCTCACATGTGAGGTACTGTTTTTCTCAGGAGAAATGTGGGAATACAGAATGGTGCAGCTTTTTGCGGTTACTGGACATTCCTAAGAGTCCTGTCCCATAAATGTACGGTAATACCATATTCTGACCCATACTTTGATATCTAAGGGCATTCTGGGTATGAAAATACTGCAATATCTACGCAGGCCACTGAACGGGGACAGTGGGTAGAAAAAGTGAATTTGCTATCGCTCAGCAGATTTTCCCATGAGCAAATATATCACTTGTATTTTTAAAGTGCATGGTCACGCTAGGGTCTATTGATGCCGAAATAACAGATGTTTACTGTTTCGCAACTCAATCTACTCATGTTATCAACCTCTGAAGTATGAAAGGCTAAGTGGTCCCACTGGGATTTATACCTGTGACCATGTATATTTGCTCATGTGAAAATGGTATTCACAAACGTTTGCTAGGAGTACAGTTACCAGGAATATTTTAGTAAACGTTTGTGAACTCCGAAAAGTAGTAAATCTGCACCAGTGCAAGAACATATATCTGCGGGTTCACTTTTGTGTCTTTCTTGAAAAATTGGGCCCCTAATGTATATTCATGTTGTTTATAAAGGAATTACATTGTCACCTTTTTTATTTTATTTTTTACTGCTATGCATCAAACACATTTTATTAAAAGTGTCTCAGAGAAATGTTTTCTAAAGTTGTGCAACAGTTTAGCAAAGCCCTTTTTTCAAGTTGACATTTTTATGTGTACATTTTATTGTAAAAGCAAAAAATAACCAATCTTGATTTCAGGCTTCTGCATGTATTCAGGGAGTATTATAAGCAGCCTCAAAGAATTACATTTTGTAAACTTGTACACGTATTTGTACTAGAACCACTGTCAGGATTGCAAGCTGAACGCACAGCTCACTGCATTTCCTTGCAGTGTTGACCCAAATAGTAAATGCTTTGCATTAATGAATTGTACACACGTTTAAATCATTTACCCATACGAATCTTGCCTTACTGACAGAAAATCCTTTCACCAATCCATACTGTAAAACTGGCAGACAGAGGGTTTTTGCTCCAGGGGGTTGGGCCTACTTGTCCGTCGGGCAAATTAAATATGAAAACTTGCTACCCTTGACCCAAAACAATATCCCCGAGGGCTGGGCGATAGGAATTCCATACCCGTGAAATGAACGCCATTGAGCAGAGGCGGCTCCTCTGCAATGGCGGAGGAGCGACGCCCCACTGCTTGGCTCAGAGCCAGTAAATGAAAAATAAAATGATGTTCTGCCATTGTTTTATTTTTTATTTGCCGGCTCTGAGCCAGCTTGTGCAGGGAGGGGCGGGGCAGGGCACAGGAGGAGAAGTGCTGTGTGCACTCCCTAAGTGCGCATATGTGATTGGCCGGCCGCCTCAGGCCGACCAAAACACACATGCGCACTTAGGTTTCTCCAACCCAGCTGCATTGAACAGCCGGGCTGGAGAAGCCCCCACAGACTCCATGGCCTGAGCAGAGTGTCTTTTCATCCCCCACAGGCCAATCCTCGCGCTGCCCTCCTAGCAGGAGAACAGCACGGGGATTGGATGGGAGTCAGTGACGTGGTGGTCCCAGTGTCTGCTGGGACAAGGAAGAGAAGAGGAAGCGCGACGCGGGAGGAGGCCGGCACCTTAAGGTAAGTTATTATTATTATTTTTTTAATATTCTAACACCCCCCACGCTTCCAACTCACGTTCCCTACACCCGCCCCACCGCCCTTTGTTTGTCGCGGCCGCCACTGCCATTGAGCTGGGCAGTAATAGTAGGTGCCAAAATAATTATATTCGTATAGCTTGGTAAACAAAAGATCTTTACCAGACTACTATTATACATCTGTGCATGGCAAAATGCTTGTTATTGCGTGAATGAGGACATGATGCAACATATCTTCTCTCTTTTTGAAACAGAACGACTGCCCCCTTTCTAAATGCAAGGTATGTGGTCTTGCATTTTTACACAGGCAGGGAGGACTGAAAAGTAAAGTATGCAGCCTGGAGAGAGGTGTTTCGCGGATGTGTCATCACTTGCCCAAGCTCTCAATCTTTTAGCCTCTAAAGGCAAGTTTTATGTGGTGCACAAACAAAAGAGGTGAGCGGTACAACTCCTCAGCGGTCCTCCCAAACTATAAACCTAACACACAAAAAAAGGATGAGGAGGTAAGAATAAAAGATTAACGCCCTCTCTGGGAACCCATATAGGGGTTAAAAGTGCCCTCACCCACTAATAGTGGCACGCTTTATCATAGGGCATGCTACAACACTCCCCTGCGTAGCCAGCCCTAGAGGTGGAGCAATGATTTTGTTAAAGTTTCAAAGAAACACTCAAAGGGATCCACCGTGGAATGTCGTGTTAAAACTACCTTAGAAGTATCCCTGTTAATCTATTTTGGGTCTCCTAGGTAGGGTAAAAACACTCCATGAAATAGTCTTGGGGTATTATCCACCTATCATCTCTCTATGCTGTCAACATGTTTTGGTCAATCATCTATCGCCACTTAGGGTCAGTGGCCTTCCTCAGGACTAAGATCCCTACACTCATCATCACCATTACTCACTTTCTCTTATTAGTAAGTTGTGATGAGGTAATGTCATGCAGTGGCCTTACTTGTCACCTTAGTTAATGAGACCAGTAATTTTCTGGAAAACAAAATAACAACATTGTCAATCATATCCCTCAAGAGGGCGAATGTATGCAGTCCTTAGAATCGAACATGTGAATTGTGGTCTGATACTATTGTGATTAATTGTATCATGCACCCTAATCAGTTCGACGCACACAACCACGACCTTATCGTGAAGCACCACACAACAGACTTGTGTTTACATAGGTGGGGTTAACGAATGACACCAAAATCATAAATTTCAATCCTTCCCCTGGTAAATGTTTTGTATCTCTAAAACTGGTGTAGGGGCAGGTGCATCACCCTGTAGTCACTCACTGTATAAAGGCAAAGTATATCAATCTCTTTGTAAGTACTGGCTGTTACTAATGCGATCCTAATCAAGTTCCCAACATCTCAGTCCCCCAAGCAGTATGTCAGGCAAAGTCTATCAACCACATTATGAGTTCTCACTGTTACTAATGCAATCCTTCCAAAGCAAAGTTTAAGTCCACCAGTTCCCCCAAGTCTCAGCTCCCCAGCACTTACTTAGTCAAGGGACCGCTGCCGCCCAATATTCCGCTCTCCACCTTCCGAAGATGATTTGAGCCACTTTGGCTTGTTCATTAAGTAGCGGCCTCAGAGGCAGCATCGCGTAAGCATGCCACTCAGGTCGACAGCTAGACCGTTAACCAGCCAGCGGGTTGAGCTACTGTGTGTGTGCTTCTCCACTGCGTGTTCTCATGAAGGAGTTCACCAGGTCAAAGTCTAGACTGGTGAACCGCCTTCGAGCGTGCAATCAATCTAGGAGCGTAAAGCATCTCGATTAATGCTCCCTATTTCCCGCTAGCTCATCAGAAAATCAGTGTGTATAATGATCTGAAGGCTATGTGACTGTGAGTAAATAAATTACTGATCAACAATATAGTAATTAAAGATATTACTGACCTTTAATCCTTTTGAACCACTTTTAATGTCAATCCGTGTATTCTTGCACAATGTAACCCGTGCTAGCGTCTGCCATCACTGCAATCAATATAAGTGTATGTGTATAAGAATGTCCCAGTCAACCAATTCCCCCAAATCGCAGCCCCCCCCCGCACTCACTTCGCCAAAGATGGTTTGAGCCACTGTGGCGCGTGCAATATGTAGCAGCCTCAGAGGCAGCGTCGCTTAACGAGGCGTAGTCACAAAGACAAGCCACCCCAGACGAAAGCTAGACCGTTAACCACAGTTGTGCGTGGTGGCTGATATCAGTGGCCTTCTAACCCTAAATCAGGCTACAATAGGATGGGTGTGCGCTATCCTTTGCTCTGCTTTACAACCCCAAGCAAAGCCTTGCACATGCAGCAGGAAGGATGTTCTTTCCCTTTTATTTCATGCCACTATAAGTACATCACCTCCACGATCGCATAAAATGCAATGCGGGCCACAGTGAGGCCCCTGTGTTGTACAAGCCTGGCATAGGTGGGATGTCATTCTGCCCATTCTACTATCCTTACCCTTGGAAGGAGTCATGACTCCTGCAATTCTACCACCTGATAGGTGATTCAGCAGCAGCTCAGTTTTCTCAGCCGAGTTAGAACAGCATTCTTTTCCTTCTACCAGAGGTGCTAGAGATTGAGTTTCTGTTGGAGACTTCTAACTGCAGGTTTCTCAGCTTATGAATACCCCCAGGTGGCAGACTGGACCCAGAGATTTTTCAATAGCAATTCCCTCGTGCATCAGTAGGTGGCGTCATGTAGCTCCACGTCGGATCTGTCCCAACCCAGATTTGACATCAGGACCACTATATCTGTGCCACTGTGACATCAGTTCCTTTCCTCACCTTCCAATGCGGATCTGGAGGTCCCATCTATCCTGTCGCTTTGACAGAATTATTTTCCTAAAAATCTCTACAATGTGCAAGGGATGTCCCCTCCTAAGACCACAGGTTTTAAACTGTCATCACCAGTTATTGGTGACCCACACCTACGATGTCTGTCTCTGATGTCTCAGCTCCAAGCACGACTCAACGTTGTGCGACTGCTGGACGAAGATGAACCGAAAGGCCAACCACAAAGCCAAACTCTGAAGGAAATTGAAGAAGTCCAAAAAACATAAGAAGTCCAAACACGACTCTCCTTCAGCGCACCACCATTCGGAGTTGTGCGATGTCCCAGGTACCGTTAGACTGTGGAGCTGTTCCTCAACTTCAGAACTGATTCCAACCTTGCTCTTGATGCGCCCTGATTTCCCCAGACCCTAGGTGATGCCACAACAGCTCCAGGAGCTGAGAGTGGCAAAGGACCAAATCTTTGGTACCCCTCTGAATCCCTCTGGATTGCATTCGGGCCTTAAGAATTTGAGGTGGCCTCCAGTCAGATTACCCCTAGCGGTCCAGTCACCTGTGCCAACTGTGCCACTCAACCTCTATCCGAGGCAGGCCCATTCCTCAAGCTCAACTCCACTGAGTCTGGCCTCGGCACAATGTTCGACAAATCCTTCAGCGCTGCGACCAACTCCACTGATCAGAGCTTTGACACTGGCAATGTCACCAACATAGAAGTGGGGTTGATAGTTTTGCCAGACTCAGAGACTCCCTTTGAGGTTGCAAATGGCATGCCTTTGCTCCCATTCGGACAAGAAAAATCCCAATAATTTGATGACTGTAAACCCGATAATGTGTATGATGATTAAAATCTTGTTCCATGATTTACACGATGCCAGTAGCCTGGATACCTCTCCAGATACTGTCCTTTCCTCCCCTACTTCAGAAGCCGCAACAGAGGAATCTCCCCTCTTCACAACTGTGATCAGGAGAGCAGCAGAGATATTGGACCTCATTTTACCCACCACAAAGGTCAAAATAAATGGCCTGACTGAGATCCTCAACCCAGGACAGACGAGTCCAGAACCTCTTGACACTTTCTAATGTGCTGATGGGCACGTGGGCAAAACCAGTATCCGATTTCCCCCCCCCCCTTCAACAGACAGGTTGCAAGGGGGCATAGGCCTCCTCCCAGGATCTGGATTTCCTCTTCCAACATTTCACTCCGGAAAGCCCAGTGGTGATATCGATAGGGAATCCAAATGCATTGAAACATTTGCTAAACTGATGTTTTCGTCTGCTAGCCCTGCCCTTCAGTCATTCAACCTCAGCTCCCTCCTGGGAAGTTGCTTGCATGCATTGTGGGATAGAGTGGCTGAATTCTTGCCGACTATCCCCGTGGACATACAGCTAACCCTACAAATTCATTTTGAGTGGTCATGACGCATTACAGTATTCTAAATGCTCAGATCTGGACACTACCAGCTGGGTATGGCAGTTGGGACCATTGTGGTGCTTAGGCACCACACTTGGATCCACTCCACTAGCTTCTTCAATGATGTTCAGCAAACATTAATGGACATGGCCTGTGATTGCTCTAGGCCAGTGCTTCCCAAACTTTTTAGAACCACAACCCACTTTATAGTACGACAAACTTTAGCGACCCACCTAGTTTTAATGGACAGAAGCATTGTGCGGTATTGCATTGTCATTTACAGACAGCACATTTTTCATTAAAAAGACCACTAAATTTGCATGGACATGCAGTTTTACTGATAAAACTATATCGCATACAAATGATAATGTGTAGAAATCGGGTTTCAGTGTATATTTATTATTTGTGCATCACCAAGTAAAGTGTCTTGATTTGTTCTGATCCTATTCAAATCTTTGTTTCCATCACACTTTAGAATTACGAAAAGAATGTGCTTCATTTTTGCTTTCCTAACTGACGAATGTGTACCTTTCATTTACAGGTATTTACATTTTGTTGTGTTACGAAAAAAATGACATCCTACAGCCTTTCCATTCACACTTCACGTACCCCAGCAAGATTGTCACATAATTCAGTTTAATTTTCTTTCTCTGACTGCAAAGTGAGAGGAGTTTGTAAACGTCAATCCCCATGTTAAAAAAAATAAGCAGCAGAAGTCATAGCCTGACTTTTGACCTGTCTTTGAAGCGCAGCAAATGTGACAAGATAAATACAGATTTTAAAGGCATCTTTATTTATTGCTTGGACTTGCATGACACACCAAAAATCGGGTCACCACCTACAGTTTGGGAAACCCTGCTTTAGGCTCTTTGGAGCGAAGGCGGACTTGGGCTCCGAAAGATTTAGAGAGAGCAAGGCACCTGCCCACTATCTAGGCCTAGCTCCACCCATTCAGCACCCCCCGCTCCCATCCCCTCGCAACTCCGCCCCTTTCGAGGCTTCGGTAGGGGATACCAGCAAAGACAGTGCCAGAATGCACCCCTGCAACCACAGGCCTCTAAGTCTTTTTGAGGTAAAAGCAGGGGATCAGGCTGATAGCGTCCAGGCCCCAGGAGCATCATTCAGCCCAGACACCAGCCCCCCTCCTGCAGCTGCCGCAAAGCCACCTTAAGTCATCCTCTGCAGCACACGATAGCCAAGTAGTTATGTCCTGATGCCGAAGAAAAACAGAAACCTTCGTACCATCCGCAATCTCCGTCCTCTGAACTTTTTCCACTGGTTTCATCAAAATCTGCTATGGGCTAGCCAAGAATCTGCCCCAGAAGGCTTGTGTGCTCATTCCACCAGTGCAAAGGCTGCTACCACAGCGCTGGTGCACAGGGTGCCAGTCTTGGACATCTGCTAGGCATCTACGTGGGCATGCCGCCACACGATCGCGAAGCATTATTGTCTGGACAGCCGGGTCTGGTGGGACTGGCATTTCACCCATTCTGTCCTGCAGGATTTTCTGGTCTGAGTCATTCCACAGACTCACCACTGGGGAGGTACAGCTTTGGTATCTATTCATAAGGGGGGAAATCTGGGGTTAGAAGTGACTATCGGAAGAACAAGTTACTTACCTTCGATAATGCCTTTTGATTCCTCAAACCTCCCTGTTCTGGGGAATGTACTCATACAGTTCCCTAACAATAAGATCTCATTCTAGAGAATTGCACGCTTACAAATTCTGATTTCATTTCTTGGGCTCCCCATCCAACGGCACAGACAGAGATCAGAAAGAAGATTACATCAGCACACTGAGGTGGTACAGATATAATGGCCCAGATGTTACATCTGGGGTGGGACCGGTCCAACACGGAGCCGCACAACACCACCTACCAATGTGCGAAGGAATTGCTATTGAAAAATCTCTGGATCCAGTCTGGTGCCTGGATGTATTGATAAGGTGAGAAATCAGCAGTTAAATACAGTCTCTACCAGAGAACGTGTTACTGAAGGTAAGTAACTTGTTCTTTGTTTACAAGCTTTTCTCATAGGTTCACATCCATACTGAGCATCTGCCCCCATTGGATTTCTCTGCCCAAAGTGTCTGGAGGCTTCCATACCTACTTTCACCACTCCATTTGACAGTGCAAAAAATTAGGGAATGGTAGCCAGTCTCAGAAAGGACTAGATGCAAAAAGTGCAGAAGACTGCTGGCTTCAAGGTCTGTCTAAATACATGTCTCTTCCAACTTCAGCCATCCTGACCTTTCTCATTATGGAGTGAACATATAAATGGAGATGTGGAACTCTCATGGTTTTATAGAAAAGTGCCATTGACAGGATTATTTGCTTTGGCTGGCAGTAAGTTTCACAGTTCAGGTAGTAGTTGAAAGCCGTGAGAGGTGTCTGATTAGGCCGTAGAGTCATAGGTGTGGCATGGGCAACAACAAACTGCCCCTTGCTGCCAGGAATTTTTTTGGGGGGGCAATGGTGGTGCCAGTCAGGAAAGCCAGTATGGGGTAGGTGCCATTGGCAGTGCTGTAGACAGAGAGGTTTGGCCATAACAGGTGGTTGGTCATGCAGACCAGAAAGTAGTTGGGCTTAGATAGATGTGGTTGAGTGGACCTAGCTGTAGGCCACCTGCAAATCTGGTCAACAGCAAAGAGGCCATTTTTCAGGATATGACAACTCACATGGGATGAGCAAAGCAGGGAGTACCCTGGCCAAATTTGTGACAACACCCCCTCCCCGCCCCCCAACGTGGGTGTTCCAAAGAGCCCCAGCAATATAGAATTTTTTGAAGGGAACATAGAAAATAGCCAAAGTATAGCAAAATATTCTTAGGTTTATTTTTTTAAATAGTTTATGCATTTTTCTAACTATTGGTACATTTTTATTATTTTTTGTAGTTTCAACCAACTTGCAGTTTGTGGTGGGATATGTCCCCAGGGCATATGATTAAACTAAGTAGGGGAATCTTCTAGTCACTCTGCACCATTTGTGTACTGAGGTATAATAAAAGAATGGGTTACAACCAGTGGTCCACATGCATGAGAATGGATCCACCGTTGCCTGTACCTGAAATACATGACACAGGCACAATATCACTATCACATTTGGTTTTATCTAGAGCATTCGTCTGGCAACCCAGAGTGAGGCCTGGAACAGGTAGGGTAGCTCAGGCCATCCAGAGCAAGGTGAATGTTAGGGCTGAGCCTTTAGCATCAAGAGAAACATTCCTCCTTGAATCCTGATACATCCCGGGCGGCAGAGCACCTAGGGAATGAAGGGGAGTGTACCATTAATTCCAGCTGTAACTCCCACAATCACCCTCTTCAGCTTGTGCGCCAGGAAGGTAATATATCAGTCACTTCGAGGCAGGTGGCTGTATCTTGAGTGCAAACACTCCTGGGGAGGCGGTATTGCCTCGTACATCCCACTGCGATTCCGCCGTGGCTAGTATCCTTTAAATAGACTACCTTTACTTTTAAACCTCTGAGAAGTCCAATTTCTCGCCAGACACACACACACTCCATTCCTCTCTCCCTCACCCTTTCTACACACGTGGGATTCCTAGGGGCCGTGTATTCCTGTAATGCACTACCTAAATGTAATCCCCTGACAGGCCCAATTTCTGTCACCACACAGTCCTGCACATGCGCACACTAAAGTATTCCATTTCCTCCCTCTCTTTCTCCCTTTGTACACACGTAGGATACAACATGCGCAGTCTAGCCCCACTCCACAAAACTGCCCCAGCACAGAAAAATAAGATGATAATAACATCACGTTACAATCATTTTATTTTTCCTCTTTTGCGGCGCTGAAAGGCAGTGGGGCGATGCTCCTCCACCTTAGCGGAGGAGCCCCCCTGAAAAAATCGCTATGCCGCATCCCGCGCTGGCCTCCCCATAGTACTTTTTTTAGGTCTCGCCTGGCGTTTGCAGCGCGCATGTGCTGCTCTCGCCATGCGAGGGCCTTTTGGAATCGATACGATTCCAGAAGTATACTTGAAGCCCCGCCCCTCTTTCCATTGGCTTGCGTCATCGTTTATGTTAAACGATGGCGCGTGATTGGAAAGCGGGCTTCTCGGTTACCGCCTTGTCCACTTTTAGGACGGCCCATGTGGACAGGCCGACGCCATTTTTGTTTCTGGCACAGCGCACACTGCCATGCGCTCGTGAAGCCAGCCCTCCCAGGACCGGCAGCCCCATGCCCCGGCACCAGGACGCCCAACAGCGAGCCCGCCTTCATGGGCACATGGCAGCCCGGTGAGGCCAACCTGCTCTTCAGGATGTCCCAGCAGGTAAGGGGGCTGCGCTGCTCGCCGCGGAGGGAGGGTGGGGGTCTGTGTGGGGCTCTGCGAGTGAAGCGCCGCGCTGCCCTGCCTGTGCCCGCCGCTGTGCATGCAGCCAGGCAAAGTTTGCAAGCCGGCCATCTGTTTCACCCTTCCTCTCCACGCCCACCCCGTGTCTCTCTGATCCTCCTCCACAGTCCCTCGCTCCGGCCACTCTCACTCCTCCCTGCGGCTCTCCCGATCTTTTCCAACCAACTTTTCTCGCTTCCTGTCCGTCCGCCCTCATTCCCTACAAACATTATTTTTCTTTCTCCTCCTGACCTCACAATCCTCGTCCTGCCCTTCGCCCTGTCCACTCGCTGTTCTCTCCCACCTGTTTACTCTCAGCATAACCTCTGCCCTAACCCTCTCTACTGTCCCATGCGCGCTCGATCTGTCCCCCAGCGCTGCCCACGTCGCCATCCCCAAACTATCAACCGGCTCCAACACTTTTCCCCTTCCCCTCTTAAACGCAAAGATGCCCATATCAAATGTCTACGTTCGCTCTGAGCGGGAGGAGTCAGGAAGTGTCTGCTGCCGCCGGTATTATTGATCACAACAAGACACATTGTTTAATTAGGTATTTTATGATTTACAGAACGCTCTTCATTTTTTCACAAATGTGCCTTATGTTAAAACAACCTGATGATGTCTCCTTCCCCGCCAGTGTTATTAGGAAACTGGCTGACATTTGTAAGGCTTCCCTTCCTCGTGGCACGCTAGTTGTTGGCGGAGTGGGTTAATAAGCTCGACTCCCCTGGGGTCGGCCAAGATGTTGGAACCCTCTCGGAGCATTAGATAAACTGCTGAAGTCAAGAACTTCAAACATCTGGCATTAACCACGAAGGTTTGCGATAGAAAACAAACACAAGCGTAATCATTCGCAACAGTCATTTTTATGTGAAGTAATTACAAAAATAATCTACAGACATGCTTCTGGTTATTAATGAAAATGATAGTCTGCAAAGTATTACAATGCGCCTTCACAAACCAGACGAGAGAACTCAGTAATTAATGAATAGCCCCGAGGGACGGAGTGACAGAATTCACCCTTTGAAATCTGTTGTCTTAATAGCAATAGGAAAAAATGCAATAGGTCTCGCCTTTCATTAAGTTAAAGCCATTTGCTTTGCTATACAATACCATTAGCAAAACAAATGGCTTTAACTTAATCAAAGGCGTGACCTATTGCATTTTCAATGCTTGTTCTTTCTTCTTTTGGCGGGTGTGCAACATGGACAAAGGGGGGGAGGCTATAAGTGAATGGGCAACACGGACGACAAAAGGGAGGGAGCAAGCAATGCATCAATGGGAGGCTTATGGCAGCTGGGGCCAAGTGTTAGGGAATAAGCAACACTGACAATGGGAGGGTGGGAAAGAAGAAGCAATACAGACAACAGGAGAGTGGGAGGGAAGAAGCAACACTGACAATAGGAGGGTGGGAGAGAAGAAGCAATACAGACAACATGAGAGTGGGAGGGAAGAAAAGACAGACAACAGGAGGGTGGGAGGGAAGAAGCAACATGAACAACGGGAGGGTGGGATGTGGGAGGGAAGAATCAACATGGACAAGTAGGGGTGGGAGTAAAGAAGCAACACAGACAAGGGGAGGTGGGAGAGAAGGGGCACCTAGAAGTATTAAGATTGGGTTTTTCTCAAAGGTTCTGCCCTCGATCTGGTTATGGCTAAGATCTCGTCCCAAAAGCTAAGTAGCTTGGGGCAGGTCCACAATGTATGGAATATGGTGCCTGTTTCTCCACAGCGTCTCCAACAAACTGCAGTGTTTTTATCCATGATGTGGAGCCTCGCAAGTGTAAAGGGCCATTTTATAGGGTGTCTCGCACCTCTAAGCATCGTGGACGTATTGTTAGTACGAGTGAAAATTGTAACCATTGTTTTATCTTCTAGAGAGGTGCCTAGGTCTTCTTCTTAGCCCTTTTGATATGGGAAATGCTGCTGCTAAGGTTGGGTATTAAATAAGTGTAAAACAGCAGAGAGACCAGCTGTTTAGTTGACTTAAGACTTCGGATGAATTTCTAGAAATAAGTGAGAGGGCACAGGGCTGCGGCCTTTATGTGTGTGACCCAGTGTTGTATCCGTAAACATCAGAATCTTTCCCCACCTTTCTATAGTAGATTTTCTTAATGCATTGAAAGGAACAGATTGCCCCATTGCAATAACAGTCTCTTAAGCCAGTGGTTCCCAAACTGTGCGCCGTGGCTCCCTGGGGAGCAGTTAAACCTAGCCAGGGGAGCCGTGCACCAGGCACTTTAATGCATTTAATGTTGAAGGGTCTGTTGGCTTCAGTTAAACTAATTAGACTTAAACGCATGATGTCGATGATTTGTAAGTAATCAAAAAGGCACGTGCTTTGTGCGCCAACCCGTTGCACTGCGAAAAAGGGGATTTGACCCTGACTTTGTTTCATTCCATCTTACTCCGTGTTAAACAATTATTTCACCAGTGTTGTCAGAATTTATCCAAACATTTAATCCAATCGTTCAAAATTACTGCGAGGACAGCAAGATTCCTCCGTAGTTTTTATTATTTAAATTTTCAACTGACTTCAGCGTGCCCATCCGGGCTTCAACTGAAACATGTAGAGGTAAACAGTTCATACTCCGTCACTTCACATAATTCCACCCAATGCATTTCGGCCTCTCTTTAGACCTTCGTCAAGGGTAACTAAAAAAACAGAAACAAACATCTAAGCCATCTGTTACAAACAAGAGTACATTTGACACTCATGCTAGTGCCGTTTTATCATCACCTGTTCAATCATCGCACAAACCTCCCCCCAAAAACTGAAAAAATGCCTTTCCCGATTTACTGCTTCATCCCTTTGCCAAAAAAACCTAACACGAGTGCTCACTAAGCTAAATAAAACTAACTTTAAAACAACTTATTAATGAAAGAACCTTGTTTATCCCTAGTGAACAGTGTTCATGCTTACACAGACCCAAACATTCTTTCCCTTGTCCCCGTTACCAACTCCAATCTTTACTAACAAACAACCTTTCTTAAGTCATGATGTTATCCGATTACCTTGTGAGCCACGGTAGAAAACTTTCTCTCCTCCTCTGCTTATCTGCCATGACTGCGTGTTTTTACAAGGTAATCGGATAACATCATGACTTAAGAAAGGTTGTTTGTTAGTAAAGATTGGAGTTGGTAACGGGGACAAGGGAAAGAATGTTTGGGTCTGTGTAAGCATGAACACTGTTCACTAGGGATAAACAAGGTTCTTCCATTAATAAGTTGTTTTAAAGTTAGTTTTATTTAGCTTAGTGAGCACTCGTGTTAGGTTTTTTTGGCAAAGGGATGAAGCAGTAAATCGGGAAAGGCATTTTTTCAGTTTTTGGGGGGAGGTTTGTGCGATGATTGAACAGGTGATGATAAAACGGCACTAGCATGAGAGTGTCAAATGTACTCTTGTTTGTAACAGATGGCTTAGATGTTTGTTTCTGTTTTTTTAGTTACCCTTGACGAAGGTCTAAAGAGAGGCCGAAATGCATTGGGTGGAATTATGTGAAGTGACGGAGTATGAACTGTTTACCTCTACATGTTTCAGTTGAAGCCCGGATGGGCACGCTGAAGTCAGTTGAAAATTTAAATAATAAAAACTACGGAGGAATCTTGCTGTCCTCGCAGTAATTTTGAACGATTGGATTAAATGTTTGGATAAATTCTGACAACACTGGTGAAATAATTGTTTAACACGGAGTAAGATGGAATGAAACAAAGTCAGGGTCAAATCCCCTTTTTCGCAGTGCAACGGGTTGGCGCACAAAGCACGTGCCTTTTTGATTGCTTTTCAAGTATCCGTGACTGGGGCAGTTCACGGCTCCTGTGTGCACGCTTTTACTATTACAAAATCAAAACACTAAAAAAATAAGGAAAGGTGTGCATTCTGCATCCAATAGGATGATTTGTAAGTGACATGCCTAAAGCTGTAAACGTAGTTCTTAATTGATGGCATGTCGAGGGAGATGACCTCCATATTTCACTGAATTCCCACTTTCGAACACTCCCAAAGTAAGCAGAAGATGCCTGATTTATTTTGTTAGACTCGTTAATAGTTTTTTTTTTTTCCAAATGCATTTTACACCAATGCAAGTTATCAGGAAAGTACTGTTGGCCTGTCAATTAAACACACTAAGTATTGACATTTGTCCTTGAATCATAGGTACTTCCAGTACACATTTCTTTCAGTACACATACATTTCCAGACAGGACTGCTCTCTCCTTGAGCACAGGGAAGTAAAACACCATATACAGCATAATGGCAACATTTAGAAGCAAGAAAGAGGGACGTTTAAAAAAAAAGAATCTGAGGAATTTATTTTACTTGCATTGATTTGGAGGCAGTTTTAGGGAGGAGACAGCAAAAATAAAGCTGTAAGTGGTTTAAAAAATCGTGAGTCACCCTGCTGAGACAGGTGTGTTGGCACGTGTTTGATTGTATGTCCAAGGTCACTGATTTTTGTCCTTTGTATCTATCCATAATAGGTATTGGCATTTTTCACACAGCAGGAACCGCAAGTATATCTGGTTCCTTCTTTTTGTTTTCTTATACATTTGAGTTTCACTTTTTTTGCAGCAGCAGCATCTATGAGGTCCTGAAGAAAGCCATGCCCAATATAGGGGCGTAACGGCTGAAACATGTCGACCACCTATTTTCACCTCAACATGTGGTTTAAATCCGTACCACAGTTGCACTGTTTTTAACCCTAACAGCGAGAGTTTCCGAATAAAACTTTAATTCTACTCTCCCTAGTTAGTTTTATCATCACTTCACTTGTTCTTTTCTTTGCGCTGCGCCCTCACCCTCTCTAGTGTTCTCATTTGGTGGATTTACTAATCCAGATAGAGTAGGAATTAAAAACATCCCTGAGCTCCTCCCTCTCAGAGAGGGGGTTGTAGCCCCCAGAGGAACTAGGTCTTCCTCTGGGAGGAGAATCCCAAATGATGAAGCATGCCACCATAGGTGGGTGAGGGATTTCGTCCTGAAGGGATCCTTCCCTCAGATAGGTTTGTAGTTCAGTGCCCTTGTCCTTGTTTGTGAGTCTTGTTGATTTTTCGTGTACAGACAGTTCAGACCCAAGGATTTTGTTGTATTTATAATTTATAGTGTTGGTACGTATGACATGGGTAGAAATGGAAGTGCATGCAAATATTCTTCAAGTGCAGAAACACTTTGGCAATGGGGACTACATGCACAGGGGTGCTATCTAGCACTGTAAGTGGGATAAAAAGTGTTTGAGAGGGTACTCTAAAAAAAGCATAGGCAAAGAAGTGTAACTAGGAATATTTTATTAGAGGCGCCACCTTAGTAATACGAAACACCCTGTGTATATGATTAGAATACCTTCATCAGGTTCATCCCAATTATTTTCAGGGAGAAAAATGCAAGTACTCCCAAGGCCGGACGTACAACCACCCCACCCTCCAAAAAAAGTAACAGTGGGGAGCCACTAGCAATGGCAAATGGGTCAAGGGAGCCGCAGGTCGAAAATGTTTGGGAACCACTACACCTGGAGGTGCAATCGATCTAAGCCTGGAGTGAAGTCCATGTTCCCCTGCACTGGGGTTAAGGGGGAGGGATAGGTGGTAATTCCTTTAAAGCGGGAGAGGTAGTCCCATGCTTATAATGTGACTCTTATTATGGATGGAATATAAGATTTCAACATCTTTGTTTTTTGGGGAGCCACAAGATCTCACCCAAGGGTTGGACTGTCACGTTCTGGTCGACGAAACGTCATGTTTTATTGGGTTCCCCATGTGACCATTCTACAGCGTAGTATCTTTGGTAAGCAATATAGTAGTAGCATATGTTGGGAATCCCCAGGCCTCCCTGTGTGGGGTGCAGGTTGCAGGTCCGTGACTGTAGCCTTGGCTGTTCCCTCTCCAATATAAAATTACTACAAAGTTCCTCCAACTGCAAGAACTCCATTTTCAAGACTGAAAGCGGGAGAGCTTAGAATAGGGTCAAGATCTTCGGGAGGACTGACATTTTAAATTAGGCTATTCTCCCCAACCATGAGAGGGCGTGGAGACGACAAGAATAGGTGAGTGTTTTGATTGACCTATATAATTTTTTTAACTTGCTTCTGGCACAGTCTTTTAAGTCCTTAAGTAAGTGAGACTACTGTCCAAAGGAAGGGGGTTTTGTTTGTAGTGAGGTGGCAACACCCCCTATCCCCTCTGCCCCCCCAGAAATTAATTACTCAGGTTGACCTGCAGGTCAGTCAGTGACCCCTACTCCTCCAGGAGAGGTATTAACCCATGGACCCGCTAGAGGCAGTTAAGGAGAGAATGATGTTGTTGGGGAACACCAATACCGTGAAAATGTCTTGATGGAACAGAATGCCCTGAATCCCTTTGTGCTCTTGTATCCTCTGAAGTAAAGATTCTAAACAGAGCACAAAGAGCGTCGGGGAGAGAGGCACCCCTGCCTCGTCCCCAGGCCTGGCTCTAGAATTTTTTCTTTGGGTGGGCCGTAAAGAAGCATGGGTGGGCCATGAAGATGAGTGGGTATTTGCTAAAAAATAACGAAGTATTTAATCGATCTGATATTTTAGGTATTGGCATCCGGCTGAGTTTGACATTTTTAATACAATTATCAAAGAGCTACATACTCTGCTTTCTTTGATGTGCTTCTGGCTTTGGGGAAGGGGAGGGACGCTGCTTGTCAACTCTTTAAGATGCAGAACTTAAGACTGTAGCATGCTCCTGGTCATGTGCAGCAGCAGAAATGTTTCTACTGCCATACAGAGTCACTTTACAGCTTTTCATGTTTTTAAAACACTTTGGTAGCTTTTTACTTTGCAAAGCATTGAAGTTTAAAAATACGATGAAATAAGCCCAGAATTATTTTGGAGTTTTCAGGATATCTATGCTGGTCATTTGTGCATCATAGCAGCTAATAAACTCTGCTGACTTCACACCTCTCCCCAGGCCTGAAAGTATCATATGTCAATGGTGTTAATCATTAATGCATTCCCCTGTGAAACATTAAGGTGAAAAACACTCGTTTTTCAGTTCGGAATGGCCTTGAGTGGGCCTGGGTATTCCTTGGGTGGGCTTGGCCCACCCTCTAGAACCGGGCCTGCTTGTCCCTCGTATATCCTGATCTTTGGAGAACTGGCGGCAGTCACTCGAACCCTGCACTCTGGATGCATTATATATTGCGTCAATCCGACACTGCAAACGTTCTCCAAAGTGTTCTTTGACAAGGGTTGCCTTCATCATTGCCCAATCTACGCTGTTGAAGGCTTTCTCCACACCCAGAGATAACAGTACAGCCTCTTTGTTGTGCTTCTGTGGTAAGTTAATGATATGTAGCGTTCTTTTTGGTACTGCCGCTAGTGGACCTGGACAAAACAAGTCTGGTACGACTGTATCAAAAGTGCTAAGGAGGATTCCAGTCTATTAGTGAGAATCTTGGCCATAATTTTGACGTTCAACAGGGAGACTGTTCTGTGTGACTGGCCAACTAGTGAAATCTTTGTGGGGCTTCGCAATCAGGGTGATCACGGCCTTGGCCATCACCGGCTCATGTTAAAAACCTGGGCCAAAAGGGGAGCTAAAAGTGATGCACAGCTTTTATAGAATGCAGCAGCATCTGTGCCTGGGGCCTTGTTTGGCTTCAAATGCTGAATGACTGTGAGAATTTCCGCCCCCGTGATGGGTTCATCTAAGACTGCCTTGACCAAGGCCGGTAAAGTCTGAAGGGTGAGCAATCACCAGTAGGCCATCTGGGCGCTGCCTTGTAGAGCGTGCCAAATAATTCACGGAACACTCAGAGCTTCCCCTCCTCTGAAGTTTAGGATCTGCCTGTAGTTTCCTTAACCTCTTTAATGAATTCCCAAGCACCAGTGGCATGCAATTTGTTAACTAAAAGGAATCCAGGCTTGTTGCCACCTTCATAGAACCATGCTCCCATTCTCACCAGGATATTGTTTGCTTTGTCAGTTTCGAGGATTCAAATTTGACCTTGTGTTTTTGCTCTAATAGGATTAACTCTTCCAGCAGCAATGTGATCTCTCTCCTGGACTCCTGAAATACAACACATCTTAGTACAGATTTTAGGTCATCCCAGACCACTCCTGGGCTCAGATCATCTGTATGGTTGAGTGTGGGGTATTCTTTTGTAGCTTCTCTCATTGTGTGGAGGACAACAGGTCTTTCAGCAAGGAGTAGTTTAATCTCCAGGTGCCCCTCGGCTTAGTGCCTTGCGGCTCTGCCGACTCTAATGAGATCCGAGACAGTCAAAGGGCCCTGAGTGACATCTTGGATCTGTGACATGAGCTGCTGATTGATTAGCTGTAGATTGTAATCTATTCTGGCATAAGTGTGGTGGGCAGCAGAGAAGTGTGAGTAGTCTGTCAACAACAGGTATTGGTATAGCCATATGTCGATCAATCCTAGATCATCCAAGATAGCCATGAGTGCTGATGAAGAGCTGGGGTACCTCCCACTCTTTGGTGCGACTTGTCCATTGTAGAGTGCATCACACTATTGAAATCACCAAAAGCATTGAGGGGGTTTCAGAATAGCCTGCTAGCACACGTACAAGAGGTATTAACTAAGTCTCCTGGCCAACATTGGAGGTGTTTATGGTGGCTTTGGCAATCGGAGTGTGATCTTATTCATCTATGACTAATAACCATCTGCCTTGTTTATCTGATTTCCCTTCCCTCTCTTTGAATTTGGACTTGTCTCTGAACAATATAGCAACACCTGCCTTTATCGATGGGGCTGAGATGTGATACTGAATAGGGAAAAATTTGGTGCGAGGTCTGTGTTGGTCTCCTTTAAGCGAATGTGTCTCTTGTAATAAAAATGTATCTGATAGAGACATCTAGCCACAGACTCCTTACCTTTGAATTTCCCAGGCGTCAGACTTGATCCGGAAGATTTTTCTTCAAGCAATATCCTTGCGTGCCGGTATGTGGCATCGGTCAGCTCCGCGTGACATCGTCGGCATCGTCTCTGCCGGTGTGACGTCCATGTCACTTATATAGGCGCCACTTCGGTGCACTGATATCAGTTCTTTTCTTTTTGCGCCAGTTTGCGCAGATCTGTGAAGAGAGCTACCCTCTGTTGCTTTTTGATAGGCGCTTTTTTTTACATTTTGTCGACCTTTTTTGGTGTGTAGGATGTCCAAAAAGACTTCTGGATTCAAGCCGTGCAATGCGTGTCAAACCGCCATGTCGGTAACAAATTCACACCTTGTCTGTCTTTGGTGCCTTGAGTGCGACCATGACTTGAAGTCGTGCTCTGATTGCCGGGCCATGGCTCCTAAAACTTTGAGGAAGCAGTCCCTAAAGCTACTTGTAGCCCGGCGCTCGGCACTGCATTGTTCACTCCGGAGGTCGCGGTCTGGTCCCGGTCGAGAGGAAGGTCCGGGCACTGCTGGGAGCCTTAAGTCTTTGTCCTCCCACTCGAAGTCTTTGAGTCGGTCAGGTAAGAAGCACAAAAAGCACAAGAAGTTGAAGCATGCTTCGACTTCCCCCCATCGGTCGACTGACGTGACGGAGGAGCCTCTACTTTCTTGGCCTTGTATGGCTAAACCTGTGCCTGGGTCGGTTCTGCCCTTCCCTCCTTTCTGCAAGCCGGAGCAACGCCCGCCCAGCTCAATTATTTTATGACACCATGTTCCCTCAGGGCCCAGAGGGGGCTTCATTGGGTTCTGCGCCAGCGGCTCCTGCCCTGATGCCGATGACCACCCATGGATCCAAACAGTTGCCGGTCGTGCCACTGTGACCGTCCCCGGGCCTCACACCGAGACTCACGACACCGGCGGTGCCAGCCCCATTCTCATCCCGATGGCCTGGAGATGGATCGGTGCCAACCGATGCCGTTTCCAGCTCTGACAAGACCCTTTGGTCCTAGGTCAGTTCCTCAGCCTTATTCTGAAGGGCTAGGAATGGAGGAAGATTGTGAGGGGTCACTGGACCCTTTACAAGACCAGCCAGAGCACGAAATGGACTGGTACAAGGAATTGGGTGAGGCAAGTGGTATGGACACCTCTCCAGATTCTGGTCTGCTTTCTCCCCCTACTATGGCTACGGAGGAGAGAGCTTCATACGCTATGGTGGTGAGGAAAGGCAGCTGAGGTCTTGGACCTTCAGCTCCCTTCAGTGGCAGTCAAGACAAACAGCTTGACGGAGGTCCGGCAGCCGGGTGTCTCCTCCTCCTCGGAATCCCTACTGCCTTTCAATGACGCCTTGACTGATGCCCTACTGGGAACCTGGTCCAAGCCCAGCACATGACTCTCTTGGCCAAGGGAGCCATAGAGAGGGTTCTGGCGCCAGAATTAGGCTGTGGTTGCTATTCCCGCTACTCTCTGGTCCAGAAGAAGAAAAAGGGCCTGCTTCCTATCCTAGATCTGCGACCCCTCAATTATTTCCTCAAAAAGGAAAAGTTCAAGATGTTCACTCTAGCTCACGTCTTGTCTGCCCTGGATCCAAGAGACTGGATGGTAGCGTTGGACTCGCCTATTTTCACATTCCCGTCCTGCCTGCTGATTGGTGCAAACTATGGTTTACACTAGGCCACAAGCACTTTCAGTTCTCCGTGCTCCCCTTTGGCCTTACCAGCGCCCCTCAGGTGTTCACCAAGGTGATGGCTGTGGTCGCAGCTTATCTGCCTAGATCAGGGGTGCCAGTCTTCCTCTATCTCGACAACTGGCTTTTGAAGGCGAGTTCCCCCCAGGCTGTCATCTCCCATCTCCAGACTAAGGCGACCCTTCTGCACTCCCTGGGGTTCTCTATCAATGTGCCGAAATCATACCTGACTCCTTCTCAGACGCTCCTTTTCATCGGAGCTGTTCTGGATAAGGTGTAGTTTCGGGCCTATCCTCCCGAACGGCGTGTCCAGGATATTCAGGCTATGATACCGATGTTTCAGCATCTATCATCTAAAAAATTATATGGTAATACAGGAAATCCTGGATAGACTTAATCTCATGGAGAACATTAATATTTTTACAGAGAAGAAATTCTGTTCTGATTTAATCTTAAAAGAAAAACCAACCAGTGTTTAGAATAAATACGATTCAGCTGAATTGAAATTTATTGTTTCATCAATATCAAATTCTGAATCACAAAATATAACAGGCAAGTAAGTAGTGAAGAGATGTTCCACCTTTTTATCTTCATCCGAATTCATTTATTGGTAAGGCAGGACCACTATAATCCCAAATGTATTTTTGCACCACAGCACTTCTCTTCCAGATGACCAAATTCTTTTAATTCTTGCAGGCTACAGCGCACATAAAAACCCTGTAGCGCACAGAAAATCCTGCAGACGTTCTCCCATCGAGAGACCTTTGTCTACCTTTGATTCATGGGTAAGGAATGTTACATCTTTCCTCCACCATCACTAGTTCGTTTAGTTACTCTCGTTCTGAATGCGCCATCCTTGTTTTTCAACAGGGTCTAGCATGAGATACTAGCTACCATGCCCACACTGTAAATCCAGCAGTGGCCTTTCACATATGAGTAAGAATCTTTTATTTTATTATAACACTCCTTTCTAACTCTATCCTGTTCCTTCACGACCCTCATTTTTCTATTCTACTCAGTTACTTTTCAGGGTTATGTACCAAATAGCGACTGTACGAAAGTACTGGGCCTCCTTGCTATTCACATACACCAGTCAGAGGTCTTTCCCTGGTGTTTGAGCTGGACATGCTGGCTGGGCCGACTCCAGTGGCTCCTTTACTCCTTTCCTTTATACCAACAGTATGTACCATCTTGTTTTTAATCACACATCCCCCTCCTTTATATTATGAGTCCTGATCAGTAATTATACATATTTTGTTAGTTCCCAAGGTTTATCCCTGTCCTGATGAGACCCTGATATCCGCAAAGGGTCAAAATGCCATCACCACTACCAAAGACAGACCTTACTTTTGTATGAACGAACACCGTGACACTACCCACTGTGTTTCGAAAAAGTTGTGATATAATTTGGCTGTCTTGCATAGAAGTAACCAATATACCATTTATGCTCACCTATATTGGTTTTGGTTCTTGTCACTTGGGGTTCTTATAGAACATCTCTTTACTACTCACTTGTCTGTTATATTTTGTGGTTCAGGATTTGATATTGATGAAACAATACATTTTGATTTGGCTGAATCGAACTTATTCTAAACACTGGTTGGTTTTTCTTTTAAGATTAAATCAGAACAGAATTTCTTCTCTGTAAAAGTATGAATGTTCTTCGAGAGATTAAGTCTAACCAGGATTTCCAGTATTACCATATTGTTTTTTTAGATTGAATTCCCTGTGAACACTTGTCTTAAGTTATATACTTTATACCCATGTTCACATGGACATTTGGGTTGTGCTCTTGTGATTGAGAATTTATGCATGGATATTTACGTCATTTTAGCAAAGTGACTCACTGGCGGCTTGAGTGACGCAGAGGTCTGATAACGTCAAAAATCCTGCACCTGTGAAACCCACGAGTAGGACATGACGCATTGACATTGTTCTATAAAGAGAAGCTGGACAGGACAGGGTTGCAACCACAACTACACCATGGAGGTAGTAATTTTGCACCTGGCTGTCACAAGGAGACAACCACCACCATCTACTCCACCCCAACCACCTAGCCCACCCCCCTCCTCACCACCACAAAGGCAACACAGGAGAAGGGAGCACGTCTATTGCCAGCGTACTACTCTAATAGGACTCAGGGAGGATGAGGTAGTTACATGTTACCGACTGAGGAGGCAGTCCATTATAGAGCTGCTACACCTGATTACCCCAAGGCTCCAGCCAACAGCTGACAGGTCTACCAACATCCTTCCACTAGTGAAGCTCATGGCGGTACTACACATGCTGGCATTGGGGTCCTTCCAGATAACAGCCACCAGAGTGGCCAGAATCTCACAGCCATCTTTCTCATCATTCCTTCCCTCAGTCCTGGATGCCATCATCTGTCTGACACCCCTCACCTCCTCTTCCCCAACACCCAGAAACTGCAGTTGTAGACCAAACAAGGCTTCTATGCCCTTGCTGGGTTCCCATATGGGCTTGGTGCCATGGACTGCACACATGTGCAACTGGTACCCCCTGTATCCCACTCCATAAATGTCCAGGCCATTGTGGACCATCGGGGCCTCTTCACCAACGTGCTGGCCAAATACCCTGGGAGTGTACATGATGCATACATATTCAGGCACTCCATCATTAATGACCACTTCCAGAATGGACAATATGGGAATGGTCTACCTATAGGTAAGCAAAACTCAAATACCTAAAACACCCACTAACAGTTAGAAATGGATGACTTAATACCCATAACTGCCTGTTGACACAGATAGGAACATAAGTAAGAGGGGTGTGGCTCATACATGCACCATGCATCATGATACATATGTCATGCAAACCCATAAGTTACCAATGTCATGACACGCAAAGCCACTATGGCTGCCGTTTAATGGCGGAAGGGTACAGAGCAATGCATTGCTGGGCCAAATGTTATGTAGCATCAATGTGTGCAAGGGAGGGGTTCCATGGGGATTGTGGGGGTGTCTACATGCCACTTCCATGGTTCAACAGGCATGTCATGTATCCCACCACTCACATCTGTAGTTTACCATGAACATATGCATGTGTCAGTGTAAGGCATGTCTCCTATGTCATTATCTACCTGGGGAGGGCCAACTACTCAAATATTAGAACCACAATTGGCAAGTTCACACATGCAGTGGGAGCACATAACATAGAGTGGTCAGAAGCATCTCCAAATAGACATCACAGAAAACTACAGGCTCAACATGATAGTCAGGATACAGAATTGTACAATGTATCAGCCCATGCTCAGCATTTGCTATAACACAGAGTAATGGAAGAGAAAAGTGTCAACCTATCAACAACTGTATGATTAACACATATTGTGAAAACAAGGTTAGAGATCTGTATGATAATGTAACTACACATAACACACATGGCCTGCCATGTATCCATAACAGTTTGCAAAAGTATTGACAGTTGTCCTTTCTCTTCACTTTCAGCTGACCAGGGATATGGGATCCAGCCGTGGGTCATGACCCCATATACACACCACCATACTGAACCAGAGAAGGCCTACAACAAGGCCCCCATGCAAGACCAGGAACATTGTTGAGCGAACTTTCGGACTGCTCAAGGCCAGGATTAGCTGCCTGGACATTTGAGGGGGTAGATTGCTCTACGCACCCCCAGTGGTCTGCAAAATAATCTTGGTATGTGCCATACTGCACAATATATGTGTGCGAACTAATGTCCCCTGGGACGGAGACCTACAACTGCAGGACCCAATGAAGGAGGAGGATGCCAAGGGTGGAGACATCCAAAACACTGCTGCAGGCAATCGTCGATGCACACACATTGTGCAAAATTTCTTCACGTAATCCATATGTTTGGGAATGGAATATGAACCAACATAGCATAAAGGCTCAACATGAGAATAACTGTTTGAAACCATTACTTGTCTTTGCGTTTATGTCACAGTTCCAAGAAACACCTACATATACACATTTCATCAACTAGAATTAGCCCTCAGAAGTTTACATCAGGTCAGAAGCCAGGCATCAACATCAAAGCCTCAGAAACAATGCACCATGCATTGTCATGTTGTCTGTCACTTGCGCCTTGGCCATTTCCATTGCAACATGCCAGCAAAAAAACAGGTTTGAGCAGGAAAGGTGACATTCTAGTAGGAAAGGTGACTTTTTAGCTGTAAACATGACTCTTTGGTATGGAAAGTCAAGCATTACCACTAAACGTGACTTTTGAGTGGAAAAGTTGACTCAACAGTATGAAAGGTGATTTTTCTGTAGGAAACGTGACTTTGGCATTGAAAGTCAAGCTTTACCACTAAACGTGAGTTTTGAGTTGGAAAGGTGACTTTTCTGTAGTAAACGTGACTCTTTGGTATGGAAAGTCACACATTACCACTAACCGTGATGCTTGAGTAGGAAACGTTACTCGATAGTATGAAAGGTGACTTTTCTGTAGTAAATGTGACTCTTTGGTATGGAAAGTGAAGCTTTACCACTAAACTTGATTTTTGAGTAGGAAAGGTGACTCTACAGTATGAAAGGTGACTTTTCTGTAGTAAATGTGACTCTTTGGTATGAAAAGTGAAGCTTTACCACTAAAAGTGACTTTTGATTAGGAAAGGTGACTCTACAGTATGAAAGGTGACTTTTGTATAGTAAACGTGACTCTTTGGTATGGAAAGTAAACACATTACCACTAAACATGACGCTTCAATAGGAAAAGTGACACTATAGTATGAAAGGTGACTTTTCTGTAGTAAACGTGACTCTTTGGTATGGAAAGTCACCCATTACCACTAAACGTGACGCTTGAGTAGGAAAGGTGGCTCTACAGTATGAAAGGCGAATTTTCTGTAGTAAACGTGATGCTGTTGTAGGAAAACTGAAACTTTACCACTAAACGTGATGCTTGAGTGGAAAGAGCGTTAGGTGGAAGCCACACATCAAGGCCAACCGTCAAAAACAATGCTTTAGCCATAGTGTAACTCGCAACTTGGCTATTTCTCTAGCGAAGCGTCAGAAAAAAGACGCTTTAGTAGGAAACTTGAAGCATACTTCGGAAACGTGATGCATTCACACAGGAAATGATGCAATGGCTCAGCCATGATGCAAACCAGGAAGTGTGAAGTTTCTTTCACTTTCATTCACTGTCTTTTTGTCTGTGCTGGCTGGTGGAGGTATTTGTTGTGTGCTGGAGAGTTTGGTGCTGTTTCCTGGTCTTATTTGGTGTCTGTGCTGTCCGCGTCGTGTCCTTAAATTGTCACATTTGTCCTGTAATTGTATTTTGTGTTGTTTTGTGTAGTATATTGTGGGGTGTTTGTCTCAATAGGGGTTTCATTGTTATAGGGGGAAGGGATAGTGGTTTTTGTAGTTGGGGTGGCTAGTGGGTGTAGGGAGATGTCGGGCAAGTGCAGGGCCAAGAACCTGATGAAGGAGCAATTTGGGGGCTTGCTGTGGTTGTTGGTAAAATACTCGCCCAACATGATTGGAAGTGAAGGCAGGGTAATCCAGGGCTACCCAACCCATGATAGGCAGCACCAGTGGGAGAAGGTGCGCTTTCAGATGAGCCGAATTTTTGATGTTGAGTGGAACTACACCTGGGGGCCAACAAGACTGAGATTTTGAGACTACAGAGGGTCCAAAATGCAGCTGCCAGAACTCTCCTTGGCCTTCCTAGAACCTGCTCCACCACCAGTGCTATTCGTCGGCTACACTGGTTGCCGGTGGCCAGACGAGTGGAGTTTAAGTCCCTCTGCATTGCTTTTAAGATCTTGAATTTTTCCTCTCCTGGCATCTTGGCCAACCTGCTTTCATCATATACTCCCACCTGCCAACTCCGCTCGATTGGTCATCATCTGGCGGTTGTTGCCCGGGTAAGGAGGGTCCGTGCTGGTGGGCGCTCTTTCCGCACACTGGCAGCTAAACTCTGGAACTCACTTCCTATACACATTCGCCGCATCTATAATTACCTGGCTTTTCGTAAGGCTATTAAGACCCACCTCTTCCCTCCACTATAGGCCTCTTTCTGTCGATAGCCTCCCCTTCTGTTTGCTATTAGCACTGGGACGCCCCTTTGCTGGGGCAGCTGTGCGCTCTATAAAACTAAAACAAAACAAAACAAACGTTCACCAGTACAAGCACTGGTGGCCTGATCTCGTCAGCCGGGAGCAGGATCTCCTGGATAACCTGGGGATAGAAGTTGTGGGGCTCTCAGTAAGTTCCTATATACTATGAGCTTGTAGCTGTTTGGCTGTGGCAAAATACTCTTAGCAGTTTCGTTACTGGAAGGACCAGATATATATATAGTTCACCATGGCATGATACAGGCTAACTAACTCACTTACATACACTGAACATGACACAGGGGCCTGTTCACAGGGGCATTATAATAGCCTAAACAGACCATGCAGTGCAGGGGAGACCCATAGGTGATGTGGGACCCATCCCGCACTGTGCAGGGACTATTGTCACCCGGCCTGCTAGGCCATTACTGACTCTGAACTATGTGGGCCACCCGCCATATATGTTGCAGGGGAGCACACTCGCATGTCATTAGGTCACAGGTTGGACAGAGTGTTTGTGTGTCCCCCTCCAATGGTCACACATACGTCTCTGTTACATAACAACATCATCATACCTTTATGAGCCTGTATGGTCCTTGATTGGTCATTGGTCATTTACAGTGCACTGGTCACATGTCGGGAGCTAAGTGAAGAAAACAAACAAGAATGGTTATTGTCTGATGAGTGTAGCATGGTAATGTACATGTATGAACTTGAGAAGGCCTAGCATTGTCTTTCTATACAGAGTGTGGTCAATCAATTTGGACTGTTCACATAGGCATCAAAGTCTGGCACCCTTACACCATGTTACAAGCTAGGCTGATCTTGTACCTTATCTGCACTCTGTGCACCTCACATGTAATGTGCCTGATATCATTTGAATACACTGCAACATGACATACATATGTCCATCATGAGGGCATTCCAACTGTGCCTTATGCTACAGGTCGAATGTACAGACAATACCAGGCATTTGTGAAGGCAATGTACTGTGCTTCTTATGTGTCTTGTATGTGGACCAAACCCATACACCATTGCTGAGGTGGCTATAATCCGAGATGCCAATGCTACCGGTGAGTGTCACCTCATTGTTTCTGTGATCTGTAAGGAATGTGTGTAGTTGCTGAAATGGTTTGCAGTGAGATGTGCAAGGGGTATCATCACTGCGAAAACAAGCTGAACCTTACATGTAGATTTACTACAGAAATAGGACAGAGTTGCATGTGATGACAGGGCCAAATTGACATGTTGAATGATTAGCAATGTATGCAGGCCCACATGATGGATGCCTCTTAATATGCTGTGCTTCTGTTGTGTCAGCTATGGTGTGGATACTTATGGCACATGTACCATAACCCTCCCCCAAAACTTACTGATGGTAATTATTTATAATGTCTCTCACCCATACTATGGTCTGAAATTGCCACAATGTTACCCCAAATATGTGAGACAATGTTGCTTGGTATAGGCTGTGAACTCTCTGACACAGAATATTTGCCCAAGTCATATTTGTTGCAGACACAAGGTGTGGTTGGGGTGTCACATATACCAGACTAAACATCCAATAGTCAACAGCACATCGAATGTTGACATGTGCACAATGGACACTTGACCAATACATGTGTTCTCATATTGTGTGTTCACATCATACCAAGCACATGCCTGCCAATTACTTTCCTCTACCCTACCAACATTGGTACAGACTAAATGATTGAAGGGATGTCAGACATTCATGTCGCTCAAACAGGATATTGTTTGGTCTTCCATGCGTGCACCTGTTGTACGGCATCTAGCCAAAGTGTGGACTCCAATGGACTTGGGTGAGCATGTGAGCAGGCTCCCCATTCCAAAACATGATTCCATTCTAGTATAGATGCTGCATATGCATTTGTGAGGTGGCACAGTTAACATGTATTATTCCAGACAGCATGACCAGTGGGCAAATCACATATCCCCATTTGTTGCAGTGAGTGCCTACGTCCATTGTCCATGCCAATGACTTACTTGGGTTCGACCCTTAGCAAACATTGATCATGATATTTTGCAACTGTCCCGCATCATGGGTACCAGCGCATCCCTCAGAGTACTGCTCATCAGTGTCATGTGAGATGGAGTGACAGAGGAGAGATAGGCAATATGGCATGGTGGTACAAAGTAAGTTGTGATTAAACTCAATGTGAACATGGAATTGGAGGGATGGCCTCCTATCTGTCTGTCTGCTGCGTATTGCTACTGTATGCGTACACATGGTAATGTAGGGAACTTTTTTGTGTGGCAGGTCCACACAGGATGTGATGAATCTTACACCAGTGCTGACTGAATAGGTATGAGTATGAGTGTATGAGGGACATGTCACCAGTCCACACATGACAATGCTGTAACATGCCTGACCCCTGCCCCATAGATCCAATGGCCTGTAGTAGACACATTTCCATACCTTTGTAGTGTTCTGTGAGACATAAGGCCAATGTGTAAAGTACCACAGGCATGTATGCACTGTGTTGTCAGCTTACAGGCCCTTCCACATTCCTCCAAATGCTGTAGTTGCCCATATGTTATCCCCAGGATTTCTCTCCATTGAAGAATTTCTCACCAATTATCTGAAAGATACAGCTGTAAACACTCACAAATATTTCTGTAGGTGATCTATGTTATAGTGTTCCAAGTATGTCCCTGTGTCAATCTTTGAAAATTATCCAACTGGTCTGTTGAATGGGAGGTAGATAGCCACACTCTGTCTATGTTTCAATTACCTGGCACTGAGTCAATCTATGCTGCTATGTGTGTGGCCTTGTGTATATGCCATAAGAGAGAAGCATTGCTGAGGCACATGTGGTCACCTGGTCATATAAGACACCTAGTCTGAAGTGTGTTTTGTAAGGGTTTTAATGGTCAACATAATGTTTGTAAGGGATTCCGGGTAGGTTAGAGGCTGTACTCTTTAACACAGTATAACGGAAATGTCCTTCTTGACAAGGTAGCCAATGTCCGTACGCTTAAGTCTCCCTCTCTTTAGACTTGAACTGGTACGTGGAGTCGCCTTTGGTTCTTTCTGTCATCCCGCCAGGTCAGAGGAGGAAAGGAAGTATATATGTGGCCCTCGAAATGAAGCAAACAAACAATAATCAGTGTTAGAGTCTCTGACAATTCCTAAGCCTAGACCGTCACCTTCACCCGGGAAATAAGCTGTGTGAACCAATAAAGGATAGGTGGGGTGCCCTGCAGTGTCATGCAGACGCAAACATTTAGTGCCCCAGCCTCCACCACCCAGTCGTGAAATAATGAATTAGGGGTACTTGCCGAAAGCCACGGCCCTCCTGGGTCGTGGCAGTAGGAGCCTCACCACCCTCCTCCTCTCCGGGCCGGTCAGACCTTCACACGGTGCCCCTAGGCGGTGGTGTCTGTGCTTCCTCTCCTGCGGCGTCTTCTTCCTCCGTGTTCGACCGTCCTATCTCCGGGAACTCCGATGTCTCCTCTCCAGCCCCTGGATCTCGCCTCCGCTTCCCGTACTCCGTTTCCCCGCAATCCGACGCAGCGTTTTTCACTTGTCCCTCGTCGTCCTTCACTTCCTCACTTCCTTCCTTTGAATGCGTTGGGACCGTGTCTTCTAGAACGCGACCTCCTCTTCCTGGCGTCCAGTTGCAGGCGCCATCTTGGAAATCCCGCTCGGGAGAGACACAGGATTACACTGCCTTCCCCCTAAGTATGGACGTTCGGGCCATACAGACGTCGGGTATCTGGACAAAAAGTCTACGTTTCCATGGGCTCGGCCTGGTGCATGGAGGTCCTGGAAAGAAAAAGGCTGTAAGGACAAGAACCAATGGAGCACTTTAGGGTTTGTGTCTTTATGAGTGGCAAGCCAGGTAAGGGGGGCATGATCAGTTACCAAAAAGAAAGTCCGTCCCAACAAGTAATATTGTAGTGCCTCCATAGCCCATTTAATGGCCAAGCACTCCTTCTCCATGGTCGCGTAGTGTGTTTCTCGGGGAAACAATTTTCGACTCAAATAAAGAATAGGCCGAAGGTCTCCTTGTTGGTCGGGTTGGGATAACACGGCCCGAGGCCACGGTCTGAAGCATCTGTTTGTAGTATAAATGGTTTATTGAAATCAGGACACATTAATATAGGGGCCTGGCATAGTAGGGACTTTAGGGTTTGGAAGCTGTTCTCCTGGTTGACAGTCCACTCTATTTTGTTATTTGGATGTCGAGGTGATAACAAGTCGGCGAGGGGACAAGCTATGGTTGAGAATTGAGGGATAAACCGCCTGTAGTATCCCACCAAACCAAGGAACGCCCGCACATCCTTTTTGGTGGTTGGCCTGGGTATCTCCTGTATAGCCTCTAGTTTGTTGCGTTGGGGTCGCAGAGTCCCAGCCCGTATATAATAGCCTAAGTACTCTATGTGCTCGGTACCCAGAGTGGTCTTTTTGGGGTTTAGTGTTAGTCCTGCCTGGTAAAGAGAGGAGAAGATGTGCTGTAAGTGGCGAAGGTGTGTTTCCCAATCAGGACTGTATACCACTATATCGTCAAGGTAGGCTACTGCATACTGTTGATGTTCCCGTAATAGTACATCCCTTAGCCTTTGGAATGTAGCAGGTGCGCCATGAAGCCCGAAAGGCATACCCTTAAAGTGATATAGTCCTGAAGGGGTGGAAAAGGCCGTTTTCTCTTTGGCGGCTTGACTTAGGGGTATTTGCCAGGACCCTTTTGTCAGGTCGATGGTAGACATTATCCTGGCTCCTCCTAATCTTTCTATGAGTTCATCGACTCGGGGCATGGGGTAGCTGTCAAATTTGGAGTGGGCATTCAATTGGCGGAAGTCGATGCAGAACCTGAGGCTGCATTCTGGTTTGGGAACCAACACCACCCGTGAACACCAGTTGCTGTGGGAAGGTTCTATTATACCGGCCTGCAACATTGCCTCCACTTCCTGTTCTACCGCCTGACGTCTTGCAGCGGGAATTCTGTAGGGTCGTAATTTTATCACCTTTCCTACGTCTGTCTTGATGTCATGCTTAACTAGGGAGGTTCGCCCTGGGTGGCCAGAGCTCAGCCCCGGGAAGTGATCTAACAGATTGTACAACTGCTGTCTTTGAACAGGGTTGAGGTTTCCCCCCGTATTGGGTCCCTCTAGGGACACTTCACAAGAGGGTTGGAGGGGTATGTCCATACGATTAGTGGTGGTAATGTGATGGATAGGAACAGCTGTGTTTCCATTTGGAGGGGGCGGGTTTTCCCATTTTTTTAACAGGTTTATGTGATACACCTGTCCCCTGGGGCCTGTTCGTGGTACTGCTATTCTATAGGTGACAGGGGTCACCTTCTCTAGGACCTAATAGGGTCCTTTCCAGGTTGCAGGTTGGTAGGAGGATCAGAACCTCGTCGCCCGCTGTGAGTTCTCTTAAGTACGTGCCTCGATCGTAATAGGATTTTTGCTTTTGCTGGGCTTTCTCTAGGTTTTGGTGTACCTCCTCCCACAGAGTAGCTAGGGTCGTTTTTAAGGCGGTTGAGTACCCCAACAATGGTTTCCCTTCATCCTCTTCTTCCGTCCACTGTTCAGCTGTCATGTCCAGAAGGGTGTGGGGTCTTCGGCCAAACAACAATTCAAAAGGACTAAACCACATAGACTTCTGTTCATGAGTTCTGATTGCGAACAGTACTAGGGGAAGCTTGCGATCCCAGTCTCTTCCGGTGTCAGAAATACATTTCTTCAATATATTCTTTATGGTTCTGTTATAGCGTTCCACCAACCCCTCTGTCTGGGGGTGGTACACCGCCGTTCAGATCTGGCGAACCCCAAGGAGGGTACAGATCTCCTTCATCGCCGTGACATAAAGGGGGTCCCTTGATCTGTTAGGATCTCTGCAGGAAACCCGACCCTTGAAAAGAAAGAGACCATAGCCTGCGCTACTGAAAGAGTGGTCATGCTGGTTAGTGGTATTGCTTCTGGATAACGCGTAGCGTAATCCACCAAGACCAGTATATATTGGTGACCCCTAGCTGAGGCTAAAAGTGGTCCTACCAGGTCCATTCCCACTCGCTGGAACGGTATATCGATTATAGGAAGAGGTCGTAAAGGGGCTCTTTTATCTGTAGATGGATTGACCAATTGGCACCTGGGGCAAGAGGCACAGAATTTGGCGACTTCCTTGTATATTCCGGGCCAATAGAACCTTTCTAACACATAGTTGAGAGTGTGTTCCTGACCGTAATGTCCCTCCCCAGCCTGACCATGTGCTATATGCAGTGCTTGTTTCCGGAAGGCCAGTGGTACGAGCAGTTGCTCTTTACAATGACCTGGGTCCCCCGTGATCCTGTAAAGGAGTCCCTTCTTGACACAAAAGTATGGGCCTACCTTATTATGGTCTTCTTCTTGTGCCTGATTCCACGCGTTTGTCAGGGTGCTGTCATCCCGTTGGGCTGTCCTAAAGCTGCGGGCCGGCCAATCTCTGTCCTCTGGGGAGGAAAGAAGACAAGTGACAGGGGAGAGCAAAGCCGATTGATACGCTGCACGTTCTTTCCTCTTCTCTGACCTTGTCTTTGGTCTTTTTATTTCGGTTCGTAGTATGATAGAGGCAGAGAAGGGTACCTCTTGGAGCCATTCTGTCTCATGGCTTTCTTTTGTTACGCTTGCTAAATATTCATCAAAGCGGGGCAGATCAGTTCCCAGGAGAACTTTTTCTGGGAGCGCCGGTATCACTCTGACTTTTCGTACTTGTGGGTCTCCTTCTACTTCTATCTGTACATCAGCCACAGGATATAAGCGAACATCCCCATGTACACAAGACACTTGTATCTGTACCTCTTCTATAATCTGGTTGATGGGAACCAACTCCTGGGATATCACTGTGTGATGACACCCTGTATCCAACAAGACGGATGGTTTTCCTATATCGTGTCGGGGTACCCCCTGTGGTTAGCACTCTTCCCCGGGACCACCCCACTTCCATAGGTTCTACCCCATCGCTTTTAACCGGGCAGTTCCTGGCGATGTGACCCCATTCTGAACATTTAAAACACTGTGGGCCTGTCTGTGTAGGCACAGGGTTTATAGGTGGCCTCATCAACCCTCTACCGGGTCCAGGGTATTTAGTTTCGCTAGGTCTGGGATAGGTCTTCTGGGGTATCGGGGGAGCTTTTACTGCCTGTCCCCTAAAATCTGGTGACCTATGATAGGCGCACGCCAGTTCCACAGCTGTTTGTACTGTTAAGTGGGGGTGTTGCTTTACCCAAGCACGAGTGTTAACAGGGAGGGCCTCCAAGTACTGCTCTAGATAGACCTTTTCAGTTACTTCCTCTATAGGAGACAGATTAGGCTGCAACCACCTTTCCCCTAGATCTCTGACCCGGTAATAAAGGGCTCGGGGGTTATCGCCTGCAACCCACCTCTCCTTCTGGAACTTTGCCCTATAGTACTCCGTCTCATGTCCCAGCCTTTCAAGTATAGTTTTTTTTATTTCAGGATAGGGGGTAAGACCAGCAGGGTTAGCAGCCTGGTATGCGGCCTGCAACTCTCCGGACAGAAGGGGAGCTATATACTGGCCCCATCGTTCAGGAGGCCAGGTAGTGGTCATAGCTATCCTTTCGAAATTGACAAAGAAATAATCGGGATCATCTCCTTCCTGGAATTTCTGTAGAACTGAACTAGGAATATTCGGGTGAACCCGGGCAGTGGATATGGCGTCAGTGAGGCGCAGGATAGCGGTGTCTTGGATTTGTTGGTTAGTTGTCAGTATAGTGGCCTGTTCTTTTAGGGCGTCTTGGAATGCCTCTCTCTCTTTCTGTGCCGCCTGGTTTTGGCGTTCTATAACTAACTGTAGGAGCCTCTGGCCTTCGGCTAACTGGGTGACCATGGCTTCCATGGTAATGGGTTGGGTCATGACAGTCTTTTTTATTTTTTTAAAACTCTTTTTTATTGATTTGAACAACAAAAAGTCACATTTCTTGGTTTGTATACATTTCAGTACAGTTACATTCTTCGAACACATAATAGGAATCAGTAGGAATCAGTCGCTCAGTCCCATAATATTTCCAATATTTTTCCTCATCTCCATCTCCTCGGTAGGTGAGATACACAGTTCACCTCAGTACACGTTCCACTTACCCCACTTTCTATCCCATTTTTTAGGACAACCTCTGGATTTGAACACCTCTTTTTTGCTATCATACATTTGTCAAATTCCTTAATCCAACCCTTCGGCGATGGCTTCTCTTCCACCCCCCATTTCATTGCAATTGCGCGTTTCACTAGTGTGTATCCCAAAGTGGTCATTTGTTGCTCCACTTCCGTAAGGTCTGTAGCTTCCCATACATTAAGGAGTCCCAGTTGGGGTGTTAAGATAATCTCTTTCCCTAGTGCTCTCTGCATGTGTGTTGTAGCCTTCTCCCATAGAGTTTGTACGTGGGGACACTCCCATATTGTGTGGTAGAATGTGGCTTCGCAATTGCATTGGGGGAGACACTGCGCATCTTGTCTCTTCCCTATCTTCGCTAACGTAGTCCCCGTAAAATAGGTTCTATGTAGGATTTTCAATTGGATAAGGCGAAGTCGGAGGGGAATGGCTGCTTCTCTCGGGGACATCAGTGCTGTTTGCCAATCATCATCTTCAAGTTGCCCCACATCAGCCTGCCATTTCTCTCGAAGAGTATGAAACAGATCTGGCAGGTTATTACATAGTTTCTTATATGTTAAAGATACAGCTTTCTCTGTTATAGGTTCCGAGAGCAGTCGGTCCTCCAGAGGGGATGATTCCGGTATACTTGCCATGTTGGAGAGTGCAGCCTGAAGGGCATGCCGCACCTGTAGGTAACGGAAGGCCTCTCCCTGAGCTAGTTCATATTGCTCCCTTAGTTCCGTGAATGTTAATATCTTCCCCTTTTTCACTAGGTGGCCTATTGTGGAGATTCCTATAGTATCCCATCTATCAAAGACGGGTTGGTTACAGAGTAATCCGAGCTTTTGGGTGGTCCATAGTGGGGTGGCTTGTGTCAGTACGTCTGACCAGCCTAGACGTCCGTTAGCCTGGCACCAAATGTCCACCGTATGGGCTGTTGGGCCCAGGTAACGGCCTTTCCGGGCCTTAGAGTAAAGGGCTCCTAGGTAACCCTCCCTGCCCATTTGGTATTTATCCAGCAGATATGCCGGGTCCATCGGGGAGCGATAGATCCAGTGATTCACCACTATCAACTGTGACGCCCAGTAGTATAGACGCATATCTGGGAGAGCAATACCTCCATCGTACCAGCCCTTAGTTAATTTGTGTAACGCTATACGGGGCGCCCTCCCGTCCCACAGTAGCGTTCTCACCTCACACTCTATGTTGCTGAAGTAGGACTCGGGGACCTTATGTGGGCAGTTTTGAAGGATGTAGAGAAAACGGGGGAGAGCAAGCATCTTAAAAAGGGCAGCTAGACCCAACAAGGAGAGGGGCAATGACCTCCAGTGCCCGACGTAATTCCGCAGTCTCTTTAAAGGGACGGCCAGGTTCCTGTCGTGGAAGATCTGAGGATCGGGAGTTATATAAATACCGAGGTATCGGAATCCCTCAGTGGCTGTCTCCACCTCACATCCTGAGGGGAGTTTAGTATTCGGCCCGTGGAGCGCAAAGATCACCGATTTGGACCAGTTAATTGAGTAGCCTGAGTATTTACTGAAGTTCGTGAAGATATTTAAGATTCTGTTCACCGATCTATAGGGGGACGCCAGATAAAGCAGGATATCATCGGCGTACAGGGATATCCTATCTTCATGGCCTTCTGCCCACTTCAACCCTCTAATCGGTGGATCCGCCCTCACCCATGAGGCTAGTGGTTCTAATACTAATGAGAAAATCAGGGGGGACAGGGGGCAACCCTGTCTTGTGCCTCTTCTTAGTGAGAATATCCTGGATAGGCGATTGTTGACCCTGACCTGGCCTTTTAGGTCTGTGTAGAGCAGCTGAATCCAATTTATAAATTTGGGGCCAAACCCTAGGCGCCAAAGCACTTCAAAAAGATATGGCCATTCTATGGAATCGAACGCCATTTTGGCGTCCAGGGACAATACCACTGCGTCTTCCTCTATTAGTTGTTTACGGCCCAGAACGTTATGAAGACGACGGATATTTAAAGCAGTGTTCCGGCCCGGCACGAAACCCGACTGGTCCACATGAACCAGTGAGGGAATCCTTGAGATCAGGCGAGACGCCAGGAGTTTGGCAAGGATTTTTGCTTCCAAGTTAAATAACGAAATCGGCCTGTAGGATCCGCAGTCATCAGCGGGTTTCCCGGGCTTACGAATAACCACAATAGAGGCCAACCGTTGGTCCTCCGGGTCATGACAGTCTTGAATGACCGGATCCCACTTCTGACACCACTGTGGTCACCTGGTCATATAAGACACCTAGTCTGAAGTGTGTTTTGTAAGGGTTTTAATGGTCAACATAAAGTTTGTAAGGGATTCCGGGTAGGTTAGAGGCTGTACTCTTTAACACAGTATAACGGAAATTTCCTTCTTGACAAGGTAGCCAATGTCCGTAGGCTTAGTTCTCCCTCTCTTTAGACTTGAACTGGTACGTGGAGTCGCCTTTGGTTCTTTCTGTCATCCCGCCAGGTCAGAGGAGGAAAGGAAGTATATATGTGGCCCTCGAAATAAAGCAAACAAACAATAATCAGTGTTAGAGTCTCTGACAATTCCTAAGCCTAGACCGTCACCTTCACCCAGGAAATAAGCTGTGTGAACCAATAAAGGATAGGTGGGGTGCCCTGCAGTGTCATGCAGACGCAAACATTTAGTGCCCCAGCCTCCACCACCCAGTCGTGAGATAATGAATTAGGGGTACTTGCCGAAAGCCACGGCCCTCCTGGGTCGTGGCAGTAGGAGCCTCACTGCCCTCCTCCTCTCCGGGCCAGTCAGACCTTCGCACGGTGCCCCTAGGCGGTGGTGTCAGTGCTTCCTCTCCTGCGGCGTCTTCTTCCTCCGTGTACGACCGTCCTATCTCTGGGAACTCCGATGTCTCCTCTCCAGCCCCTGTAACTCGCCTCTGCTTCCCGTACTTCGTTTCCCCGCAATCCGACGCAGCGTTTTTCACTTGTCCCTCGTCGTCCTTCACTTCCTCACTTCCTTCCTTTGAATGCGTTGGCACCGCGTCTTCTAGAACGCCGACCTCCTCTTCCTGGCGTCCAGTCGCGGGCGCCATCTTGGAAATCCCGCTCGGGAGAGACGCGGAATTAAAGCACAATACATGTACTTGCCACACATCATGAATATGCCGTTCCAACCCTGGAATTGCACCCCGCAGGAAAAACTGATAAAAGTAAATGACCGCATCGTTTTCACGTCAAAAGAAGTTCATCAAAATTTCAGTCACGGAGGATTGACAGCAAAGGCACTATTCTTTCGTTATTATGTTTAATGTGTTGATGTTTGGAATAATTATTTCTGAAGCTTTTATGTTATCAAATATGCATATGTACATGTATTAAGTTAGCATTATTTGGTTCGATGTTGATTGTGGCGATAGCACTTTAAGGGAGACTGGGGGTTGGAACTTAGTTGGGAGGAGTTATGAGGACACGTGATATTGGATTATTACGGGTATACAGGTGGGCTGGGTTACGTAGGTTTAAAATTCAGGTTGTTTAGCACGGTTTCGTAAAATAGAGGTTACACGCGCACGAGGAGACTGGTGTGCCGTTTGGTTAATATCAGGTATGCACGGGGGCTTTGAGATGTTCATACAGATAATTGAGGGAGGCACTAAAAATTTGGGTGGTTTTGAAGCATGTGGTAAACGGGAGTTTTAGGTATATTGGAAGTTAACGTCTGGGGTTTGAGTATTTGTTTTGTGTCACAAGTACTTGCACGTTTGAGATTAACACAACACAGATTTAGTTTTCTGATCAGATGGTACACGACAGGAAGTTTCAAAGCATCCTTTTTCTTATAAACTTGGGGTACATAAGGCATGTGAACATAATGGTTGGTGGTTTTTAAGATTATGTTGATTTACTGATGAAACGCGAGGGGAGATATGTTTGAAAATAATTTGATATTATGTTGGGTGTCGAATAGATGTGACTGACATATTTTTTCATAAATCACAGATACCCCTGATGAAGGTTAATGAGAACCGAAATGCATTGGGTGTGATACTATTGGAATTATTTGGAGGTCTTGAAATTCTGAAATGTTCATGTATAGGCCTGGATGGGCAATCATGAAACAATTAAAACGCATAAATTAAAGAATTTTGTCTTTTGACGTGACGGATAAATTTTGGAAAAACAATGAAATAAAATGGATGAAATTGGACATACTACGGTTGATGGGTATTAATTTGCATACCAATGCTTATACGGCTGTGCAACTCGACGCTGACCCGCAAACCGCGGGTGACAACTTTCTTCATGTGTTCTTGCCACACATCAGTCATTTCACATAGCTGATTGGCCATAGATTGTACCCTCTGGCATGTTGCATGTCAGTCCCCAGGGAGCATAAATGGACCATGTGTATCATTCCATGCGTACATAACAACATAAATCCAATTGTCTTCATATGCACATGGGTACATGCTGATGAGACCAGACACTGCCATTTCCTGTACCTACAAAGCCAAAACCTGGGTTATTTACCATTCTTATCTTAGCGTAAGAACAAGCTTCTCATGATGGTTGGTCATTATACGTTACATAGATGTAACTCTTGTTGGCAGGCCATGCCACTTGTGCTGCTAATAGTAATTGATGCATGTAAATGTTGTCTCGTCAATTGTGACACATAAGCTTGGTCTGATTCATGTGTCCTTCCTCTTCAACAGCCGTCAAGTGGAGCATTTCCATGGAGGCGTTCCAGGACCAGTTGCAGGACGCTCCACAGCCCCAGTTGCAGGACCCTCCATAGCCACAGTTCCAGGACCCTTCACAGCCCCAGTTGCAGGACCCTCCATAGCCACAGTTCCAGGACCCTCCACAGCCCCAGTTCCAGGATCCTCCACAGCCCCACCAGCAGTGGCACCACAGTGGTTGCCACGTCCTCACAGCAGCCAACAGTAATCGAGAGACAGTTTCTGAAGGGCCAGCAAGAGAATGCCTTGAAGTTAGCAGGATTGCAGTTGTAGGTGGCAACCCTGATGAAAATGGTGGAGACCTTACAGAAGACTGTAGACCGGATTGAGTACAAGTAGTAGACCCTCCCTCCAACCTTCTGGTCCTCCCATGTTCTTCTTCATAGTTTAATAGTTTAGACTTTTAGCATATGTTAGGATAGGTGTTAGCATAGTGGTAGGCTAAGGTAGTTGTAGTTTTTCTCTATTTTACTATTTTTATATTTTCCTTTAGATGTTATGTAGTGTCTTACGAGTCTGCATTTCCACCATGGTCTACTTATTTCAATCATGACCAGCTATACAACATGCTGATTCTGGAAAGTAGTTTTATTCAAATATCAACCAAGGAGCAAGGGCAGTCCTTGGGACAACAACCCCCAACATAGTTAGTGAGCCATTGGATGTCCAGACAGAGTCCATGGGGGATACATATCATGGGACATGTTGAGGAGAGGAGTGTTCCAGTGAGGAGGAGGATCAAATTGCCATTAAGAAAGCAGGTCCACATAGACATTCCACACATGGATGAGATCAGCAGGGGGGTAAGCAAATGAAGGACAGTACCTGTTGAGAGGTACACTGGCATGGGCATAAGCACAGAGCATTGGAGATACTGGCCATGTGGCACAGAGATTTGTTATCAGGCAGATTTCCTTTGCAAAGAGCTGAAGTCCACATCTTTGTACTCTGATGTGTGTGGTGCCTCACATGAGGGTGCTGTTGAAGGTCTTGGAGCCAATGGAGGCACACATACATCAGGGGCTGAAGATGTGGACCCCCAGTTCCCAGGAGCATTTTCCTGCGCCAACAATGAAGGCAGCAAAGCACTGGGAAGGAGCTGTTGGTTTGCCAGCACAGTAGCAATATTGCGGTGGCAGACACCCATTGTTGCCATGTTGGGAGTCCTGCTTCTGCCCCATGGACTACAGGATGTTGTGCATTGTCCCCAGCTGGTTGGCAACCTTGCTGGCACCACTTTGGCAGGGTATTTGCTCATGCCAGGGACCGGTCCAAGCCATGGAGCGGAGGGTAGGTGTTTCTTACTGCCTCCGAGGTGTCCTTATTAGGACCGAGGCACCTACGGACTACCTCTAGGGTGCCTGCCATGGGCTCCATCCCCGTCGGCACCTCATCTACTAGCTCCTGCTGGACTCCTACCACACAACGCTGAAAGACTATTTGAAGGTCCTTTGAGTCCTGGGCTGGGGTGGGCTGGCAGGTGGGGTTTGGTGGGTGAGAGGCAGACCCCGCAATGCTGTCAGCCCATCGTGTGACCGGAGCTGGTGTTTGGATGGAGTCCAGGATTTGCTGGAGGGTGTCTTGGTCGAGGGTTGGCAGTCTGTCATCCTCCGCAGGATCCACTTCCAGGACATGCAGCTGGTCAGGAGTTTGTGTTTCATCCTCTGGAATGGAAAAGATTTATGTTTATGCTGATCCATGTCAGTTGCTCACATTAAGTCAAAAAGTTGACATTCAGGGCCTCATTTACAAGTTTATGGCGTGAGGCAGCATTGCAAGCCTTCCTGCTGCGCTGCCCTACATTAAAAGAAAAGGGCATGAATGCCAGTATCTATGAGATACTGCGCATTCCAGTCCTCTTCCACAGCGCTGGGGCACAAATGTCTGCCATGCACCAACGTAGGCACCCTTGCACCATGGTGCAAAGATGCCTGCGTTGTGGGGATGAATGTTTTTGTTCAGGAAGGAGCACCTTCCTGCCCAAAAACATGATATTGAGGCAATTTCCACTTTCTGTTTGTGCAGCTGAATATAGCACACATAGAAAGAGGAAAAATCTGGAGAAATTATGTAATTTCTCCTTGTTGCTCCTCCCCTACACCACCCCTGGGGAGATGTCAGATATTGACGCATTCACAGGTTTCCAGCTTGTTGTAAGTCTGGCAATGTGTCAAATGCCATGGGTGTTACCTGGGAACACCCACAATGATGCCCATGGCACGGCTCCCCATCGTAGTATGAGGCAACGCATGGACTTGCGCTGCGTTGCCTCTCTCCATATCTACAAGGTTTTGAAAAGCCATGCAGGGATGCTGTATGTGGCCTTGTAGATATGAGTAAGCCCAGTGAGTGGCCGCAACATCATTAAAAGTGAAGTTCCGGCAGCACACTGGGCTTGTAAATATGCCTCCATGTCTTTTGATGTATTGACACCACTACTATGCACACTGCACCTAATCCCCAGGCAGCCTGCATTCTTTGTGACCAGTACTCAGATCTTCGCTCCTGTGAAAGTGATGTGGCTTGGGACAATAATTAGTTATGTACCTGCAGTCTGCCTTTCACACAGTACACTATGGCACTCTGCCTTGCAGTGCTATCTTGCATGCACCTTGTGCATTGATGTGGCCAGGGGTTCTGTATTTCACACATATCCTGCACATCTCTACACAGCTTCCAAACTTGAAACACTGCAGGAATGTGTGAGGGCATGTTCTTATGATGAATTTCCGAGTGGTGGATACTGATGTGAGTTAATTACACACACAGTTGACTCCATATTAGTGGACAGTGGCCACGGTGTAGCAACTTTGAGAGGATGGACCCAGTGAAACTATGTAGATTGATAGCATGGACGCTTACCCCATTGCATCATTGCAAGAGTAGTTTATCTTCAGAGTATCACACATAGTTTGACTCAGGCCCCCTCACTTGTACGTGTACATGTCTCCTCTGGCAATTCTTATTTTAGACCAGGGACACAATTTACTGCCACACACTGATGGAACCCAGATCCTACATTGGCTCTCATGTGCCTACACCACCAACAATATGCATGACCATATCCAATAGACTGACATTGCAGCCTGTTTTTGAGGGCTCTGGGTCAACCTGAACCCCACATGGTAGTAGTGCTGGAATTGGTAACATGTACCTACCCAGGTTTGCCACACAACTGGGCCCATCCACCTCAGCCTCCTACCATCCCTGACTCAAGGCCTTTGTGTTGACAAACTAGTTCTTCCTATACCTTGACTGATCCCTGTTTCACATCCTCCAACTTTGACACGTGATATGGTGAGACACTTTGCCTCCAGACTCCGTCCTGCCACGTGCTACATCTTCAACCAGGGCTTCATCACATGTAGGATGTAGTGCCCCAATGGGCTTCTCTCTGTCATCCATTCCCAGCTATGACACAGGTGTGACACTGTCTGACATCACAGGGCATGTGTATTTTTCAAGCTACCTTGCTGTACACATATGCCTTCTCACCTCCTTTCTACGCAATGTCTCCACATCCACACACACTGGCAGTTATACGTGCTCAGCCAGCACCTAAGCAATACCTATGAGGCCATTATAAGCCACGCAGGGTGGCTTAGCATCGCATCATGGATATGATTGAGAGGCCTGCACCACCAGAGTGTAATTAAAAGTTAGGGTCCAGCAGCACATGCTCTCATAACTGAGGCCCCATGTTTTTGCAGGGTGTTGTGGGACTTGTAGATCTGGTGACTCGTGTTGTACATATGACTACAAGTTGCAGTTTACAGAGGTGACCGTGGACTGGTGCAGCACTTCTCACATGGAAGGGAGAAACGTGACGGAGCTTGAGTGAGCTGTGCAACATGTACCTGGGCAGTGTGACTTACATTTATGTGATGCTTAACGGTACATGACCCTCATACCTGCCCTTTGCCCTTTGCCCTGCACACGGCACGGTGGAGTGCTGGGACCTAGATAGCTGCACAGCACCACATGACCTTTTTGCCCACATTGCCCCTTGTTGCAACTTACCCTGTAGGTCTTGTTCTTCCTCATGGGCTGCACTGTCTTGACCTGGAACTCCTGCCACCAACTCCTCTGGGATGACAGATGCCACCTGCTCCTCCAAGACATCCAGCTTCTCCTGTTGCCCTGGACTTCTTCCTCCGCTCTGCATTGCTGCCTTCAGATTGTTGGCCAGTTTCTCCTTGGTCCTGCACTTTATGTTATGCCAGCGTTTCAAGTCCATTACTGTCCTCTTCGCTTGTCCTACACTGTTGACCTTGGCCAATATGGACTGCCAATGGCAATTTTGAAGTGACAAACAGCTGATGTTGGTGGTCCGTCCCCTCAGTGATAAGGATCTCATTCTCCTCCTCACTGAAGTTGCACTTCCTCTCCCTCTTCCCCTGGGAGTCTGTCTGGACATCCTGGCTGGTGCTGGGGTTGCTGTCCTGGCTGCTGGTCTCTTCTCCCTGCTCCATGGCTGCCTTCTGTGAAGTGTGGCATTTTAGTTTTTTTTATTTTGCTTTCTTTTTTATACTTTTTTTTTTCACATTACAGGCAGTGAAAAGTGGCGCTAAGGTGGTTTGGGTCGCGTTACGACACTTTTCTGGGTGATACATCAGGTTTTGCTGTGCTATAACAGCCGCACCAGCGTAATTTTTGTTTTTCACGTAGCCCGCAGCTTATGCCATGGTGCACCATACCATAAATATTGTGCATCCTTGGCGTTTCGTAAGTGATTTTGGTGCATTACTGACGCAGCGCAACAATGCGTCACTTCTTGTAAATAAGGCCCAGAGTGTACAAGCATTGGCAGTCAATAGGTCTGGCATTGGCTGGCAGCTGATTGACCTTGTCAATTTTTTTAAATACTTTTGTAAAGCTTTAGTACAAGTATTATTATTATTACATTATAAAACATGGCTTCTGTATGTGCACATGCGTGCGAAGCACTTGTGGCCATCTTTGAATGTTTTTGTATAGTTTATTTACAAAAAACAATCAAAGAAAGACGCCCATGTGTGCGTAAGAAAACATTGAAGATGGGCATCATTGCATGCCCATGCAATGGCGGACATTGTAGAAAGGGTTAAAAGTCAATGACAAAGCATGGTGGCCGTAACCAGTGCGGAAGTGGGATACATTGCACTGTAAGTGGGGGTCAGAGCCGACTAGCAGTATATGGGGTCCTGCGGGACTCTCACACATTTGAAAATAAGTAAATAAATTAGAAAAGAAATGTTGGTAAAAAAGCATTCAATGGCTCACAAGCCCCTCCATCTTAAAGGGACTACTTTCACTGTGGGTTACAAAATTGTGAGTTAGAAGAATGCTGTCATTCACAGAGAGAGAAAACAAAGGCTCAAGTAGCTGATCCATTGCCCATGCTAAATGATGGGATAAGTGGAAGCAAAATGTGAATGACAGTTGAACAGACCAGAAGATGAAGAGTGCTGCCTGAAAGCCACTATATGTAAGTACACTACATATAAAATTATTACTAAAGATAAAAGGTCTTGTCAATCACCAGATCTAAAAACTACCCTCGAGTATTAGATTACTTCAATAGAATGGAGGGTCAATTTGGATGTGTTGATGGACAGGCCTTGGTCAAGAAGCCCAGGGGAGGATCCAAAATTGACTGGTGTTCCTGCTGTAGCTTTGGACTGACTTGCCTTTCACAAGCAAGTCATCTAGGCTCCTTCAAATTATAGCTGTTGCTACTGCTACCTAGCAATTGGGAAAGACATGAAGGTGGATCCTTTATTGGTACTGGGAACTGTCTATCTGGAACCTCAAGAACTTCCTATGCCTTTTGCATATTGGCAAGTGGAAATGACTGTTTCCCTGATGAAGATTTGAGAAAATCCGATGGAAGACTGGCATCCTGAATTTTTCCCTCTTGCTCTATTTTTAGAATATGTCAGATCTACAATTGATTGTTACTCTGCAATTTTTCTTTACTAAGATGTAGCAGGAGTGCATGTTGCTTGGGCACACACTCTATCCCAATTTTTTAAAAGATGGGCTGAACTTCCTAAAACAGCAGGTCCAGGACTATGGGTCTCAACACCTTTGTGGAATGCTGAACGGAGAGGAAGAGAATCAAACTTTTGTTTCAATTCTTCTTCCAAATGTTGTTATCCTATGCCATAAGAGGAAATAATTAGACATACCAACCTATGCACCTACCCCCACTGGGGTGCTTTGTGGAGTTGGCAGAGAGGGAGTCATTGTTTGGAAGGGGGAGTCTTAACTACGGTCATGGAAGGCATTTGGGTGCCCTTTCCCCTCAGCGTATTAGGGTACTTGAAAAAAGTCTCTGAGGAAGCTCTTTCTCATGGATCAGGATCTGTTGCTGCGTTTTGCTTTAGGAACTGTGAGAGCATTGCTGACCTCTTCCATAGTTCATACATTTTACTTACAGTCCATACACTGTACCAAAGAAAAGTCTTTGTGTTTTCTAGGCTTACAGATTTTAGAGGTTCAGCCTTATTCTTCATTTGCTAAATTTCTTTGTTCAGCATGCGTGCCAAAAAGGTAGGTACCAGTGAAAGGTGTGTTCATTTTCTTTTGAGACTGCAGGGACAGAGGTTTGAAGTGGAGCCTTGAGAAATGTCTCAGGACAGCCAATGCAGGTGCCCTGTGCCATGCGGCCCATAAAATCCTTTACTGTATTGATTGCCAGGTCATGATTAATCATGCCTTCCTTGACATCGTCTCTATTTTCTCTTGATAGGAGCATGATATATTTCCCTATTATATCTGCCTAGGAAAGCGGTGTAGTTAGCTACAGGTCTAGCTTGGAACTATGTCTCAAGGGCCTCAGAGTACTGAGGTGTTTATACATGAGATAAATTGTCTCTATGTTGAGCCACTTTGTTAGTGATTTCACGGAAGGAGGCCACATCTTCCGCAGGATACACACGTCTAGGAGAGTGTAGTGTTCTTGCTGAGTAAGTACTTGTGTCCATAAAGAGTCTGAAGAAAAAGTCAAAGGTGGTGAGTCTTCTGTATGTGAGGAGTAGGAGAAATGTTTATATTCTTGTTTTTCTGGAAAAATGGTTGCATCCAGAATTGTAACAGAAAGAGGATCTTGATGTCGCCTGTCCTCCTTTCTCCCCTCCATGGACCGGCACATGTGATGCTTCTTATTTTCCCTTTGTCATTAGTAAAAGGAGGTAGTGGTGGAAGAAAAGCAGGCATCGCTACAGGAAGATGGGCACATGAGAAGGAGGTTTTACCACTTCACAAATATCAGGCATGTCAGCAGGAGGCTGTACTACTTCTGGGCAACTTTCTGCGCTGCATCAAATCAAGAGAGCAGAAATGTGCCATATTTACTAACACATGGCGCATTCCTTCTCTCTATCTGCGCTGGTGCACTGTGTGCTGCCTAGCACCAATGCAGGCACCCTTTCCCCATGGTGCAAGGGTGCCTGCTTTGCAGGCAGGATTGTTTTTCTTCAAGAAGGGACACCTTCCTGCACAAAAACAATCCTCTGAGGTGTCTTCCTATTTCTAACTGTGCTGCATTCTGCAGCACACTTAGAAAGAGGAAAAAACGAGGAGGAATAAATATATTTCCTCCCGTTGCATCTCTATCCAGAAGGCATACATTTTTTGATGCATTCCAAGATTTACTTGTCTTGGTAAATCTGGGAATGCAGCAAAATACATGGATGGATGCGTGAGAACACCCACTCTCCACCTATAGAACGCCTTCCTGTGGCAGAGTAACGCAAGGCAGTGACTTGGGGTACTCCAGATGTACCAAGCCACGCAAAGTGGCTTTGCATGGCTTGGTAAATACGTATAAGGAATGTATTGCCCTTGTGTGATGAAAGGGCAATGCAATCTTTTGATAAATATGGCCCTCAGAGTCATCTTCTGCCATTGGGATGGGTAGGGTCCTTTAGATTAGGCTTTTGGCACTATAGAGGAGGCAATGCTGATGATCTGATTTGAAGACCTGCTTGTTTTTTGCTCGACACTGTTAGATGACCCCTGGGCATCTAATCTGCAAAGGGAGATGCTCCCTAGAAACCTAAGGACTTCAAGTTGTGATGCATCATGGCAGCAAAGAGTATCTGATATTGAGTAAGAAGCCCTACTAGAGTGCCTCTATGTCAAATGTCAGGAAGTGCAGGGTTTTTACTAGGTATTGACTCAATATGGAGTGTCTTGACCAGAAACAAGAGTGCCTTTGAAATGAGGAAGGTCTGGGAATGTCAAGGGTAGGGTCAGACCTAGTGACATCCAGTGTGGGAGAGAAGGTTGAAGGATCCTCTTGCTTTACTGAAGTTGGTGCACCACATTACTTTTTATGGAGCAAAAGCCTAGAAGGCACGATACGCAGACATCGTGTTCCTCCTTCCATGACTTCTTTACCTCACAAGAAGGCCATTTTTCAAAGCTAGCTAGCATGGTGCTCAAGCCTAGGCTGAGGAAAGAAAACGCCTTGAGTAAACAAGCATTAACAAACAGGTTTCACCCTACTCGACCCTTTCTTTAAAATCTGTGCACTGATAGAGACATATCTGCATTGGCTTTGGAAAGAAGTTTGGCTAAGCAGATACAGTAGCATAAACATTGCTAGCGTTACTTGCACTTACTGGTTCCTCTCTTCTGAGTCTACTTGCTTTAATCTATTCAAAATGATTCACATGCATGCTTTGTCATTATCCTAGCATGGATGCCCACAACATGCCAGATATTACCACCATTAAGCCAGGGGCTGAATTATGCTAGGGTGGCCACCATCATATCATGCATGTCCACAGCATGCCATAATTTACCCTATTATTTCAATTAAACCAGAGTAATTGGATTAATTTCGGTAATTCCGTGTTACTGTTTGACACAGAATTACCGATATTTATGCGATTACTCCTTCATGCACAAGTAGGAGTGATTTAGGGGGATAAATCCAAACTTGAGAGCAAATTTTTTTTGCGCTCACTTTTTGTGCTCTGCTGCATTTAGCACTGTTTCTTAGTGCAAAATGCATGCTCATTTCCATTTTGGACGCAAGCGTGCACTTTGAGCTAAGAAAATAGCGCTAAATGTCGGTAGTAAAATGGGGGAAAATCCCACTCCAAGAACACATTTAGAGATTGCGAGCAGTTGTTCACATTCGCTATTCTTGATCTGTTGCATTTAGTGCTATTTCTTAGCCCAAAATACATCCTTTATCCATTTTGGACGCGAGGGGGCATGTTTTGCATGAAGGAATAGCGCTAAATGCAGAATTACTCTTCTTGCGTAATTCAAGCATAATCTCGCTGAATTTTTAGGTAATTCCGCGTGATTTGGCTACACTGAATTACGTCCACTATTGCAGGTGTGGATGGCCACATATATCAGAAATTACCACCATTAGGGAATGGATGCCCACAACGTGGCAAGAATTTTCACCACACTGACAAGGTAAACATATTGTCAGATCTGAGCACAATTGCACAAATGATTGACACAGTATGCAGAAATTACCACCAGGACTACTATTTCAGCATGGGTGAGCACCACTATGCTATTGATGCACACACTACATCAAGAATGGCCATCATTCTGACTGGACCAGCATTATGCCAGGGAGAGACACTATCATACTATAAACAGCCACCATTTGCAAAGGCCAGCATTTTACTTATGGTAGGCAACATATCATTTATGGCCACAAGCTGCTAATCATTTCTACTGTTAAGCAAGCATAACAGCCTTTTACCATTGGTGGTGAGAGGGCATCATTCCATAGATGCCCAAAAGTTGGCAAGAAGTTTCACTATTGTGCTAGCTCCAGCACTTTACCACGGTGGGTTCAACATTTGCATGCCCTCTTCACACATGCACATGTAGGCATACACTCACATAGATATGCATGCATAAACACCAACACACACACACACATCATCATGGCTTTTTTCAGACTTATCTTTAGTAATATTAATCTGAATATAATTTATTAAGCGCAATCAACACCCCAGAGGGTCATCCTGGCAGTGGCGTGACACAGAAATTACAGAGAAACAGCAATAATTTGGAGTGACTGGCCTGAAAAGAAAAAGTTCTAAAGATCAAATAGATGCTTAAATACGTTTTCTGCCATTTATAAAGTTTGGAGTGGAAAGCTTCCTCCTTGATCTCCTGAGGGAGAGAGTTTTAGGGGCATATTATCAAGCCCTTTATCGCCGCGTTAGCGGCACTTTTCTGCCGCTAATGCAGCGATATTTTTATCACACTATTAACAAGCTGCAGCTAACGGGCCTTAGCGTGAGTTTTTTAGCGATAGCGGCCGTTTTTTTACCTCTAAGCATGTCAGCGATATATATCGCTAATGACATGCAAAGTAGGCGTTCCTGACTAAAACTCCATTGAAACAGTCGCAAACACAACTTCCCCCTATTATCAATGCCAGCGAAGCGATAGGAAAATTCGCGCTAACCGCGCTTATCTCTGGAATTTAACGCCTGAAAAAAACTTGCCTTAACCATCTTGTCAATGGGGGGTGGATTGTTGGGTTAAGTATACACTTGCCTATTAGCAAGCTTTTCATTAGCGCTGTTAATTTAGCGCTGGAATTCTCACGCTATTGCTGGTTTAACTCGCTATCGCTGGATTTCCTATCGCCTTTGCGATACGCGTTGATAATACCGCGCTATCACGGCAAGGAAATCCAGCGATAGCCGGCGATAAAAAAAACAGCGCTAAGCGCGCTTTGCGATAAATATCGCAGATCCTTGATAATATGCCCCTTAGTGTTTTCCAATCGTATCTGTGCTTTAGTGAAACTTGACAAGTCTTTTCACTTAAGAAGAGTCAAAACATTGCCATTATCTGCAGGTTTTTTTGGCTTAATATAGTGCCATGAGCAGGGTCACTGAAATTATGCGATTCTGCGACTGCAGCCTATCCTGTAGAATTATGGATTTGCCACATTTGTCACATAATTCATCATTTGCTGCATAATTTGCAGACTTGAATAAAACAAAATATTGTTTCTAGCTCAAACGGATCAAAAGTTACTAAAAACGAAGCAACATGTGTTTTGTGTTGTGGAAGGCCCTTTTCAGATGTTGACTGGGCGGGAGCAAGTTTGTTGACGGTGGTGGTGGCGGGTCGGACCGTACCACTAGCCCCGGACTTTTTCTGCGGCAGGAAGCCGCCGATGCTGTTTCCTTGCGCCGGGAGGCGCCTACAAAATCTTGCTGGGGCTCCCGCTGTGCAGGACGCAAGTTTGTTGACGGTGGTGGTGGGGGGCCGGCCCGGCCCACAAGCCCCGGACTTCCCTGCAGCAGGAAGCCGCTGACGCTGTTTCCTTGCACCCGAAGGCACCTACAAAATCTCGCTGGGACTCCCGCTGTGCGGGACGTGAGTTTGTTGGCGGTGGTGGTGGGGGGCCAGACCGGACAACAAGCCCCAGACTTCCCTGTGGCCAGGAGCCGCCAACGCTTTTTCCCTGCACCCGGAGGCACCTACAAAATCTCGCTGGCGCTCCTGCTGCGCGGGACGCGAGTTTGTTGACAGTCGTAGTGGGGGGCCGGACCGGACCACAAGCCCTGGACTTCCCTGCATCAGGAGGCCGTCGACGTTGTTTCCTTGCGCCCTGAGGCACCTACAAAACCTCGGGGGGCTCCCGCTGCGCGGGACGTGAGTTTGTTGACAGTGGTGGTGGGGGGCTGGATCAGACCGGACCACAAGCCCCGGACTTCCCTGCGGCAGGAAGCCGTCAACACTGTTTCCTTGCGCCCGGAGGCACCTACAAAATCTCACTGGGGCTCCTGCTGCGCGGGACGTGCCCGGGCGCGAGCCTGGGCCAAGAGCGGGCCTGTCTGCGCTCGTCCATGGCTGAACAAGTCTGGGCAGGGCCATCTCCTTCTCATCTTCATCACTCATCTTTATCTACTGTGTCTTCACAGAAATAAGTACCCGGCAGGGTGAGTGTTTGTATTCTTTTGGCCCGGTGTTCTTCTCCCCTCTAGCCAATCACCTAACTTAGTGACTGACACCATGGGGAAAAGGAATTGTCAAGGTAGGTCCCAGTCACCTCATATCTCTCCAAAGCCCACCTCTATTGATAGAATGTTGCAAAGAGCCATAGGTGTAGTGGCTACAGAGATAGAATTAGCCGAGAGGTGGCTGTCACTGTCCTCGGATCCGCAAAGTGCTCTGATAGGCCCACATAATTTTCCACTACGAGGCCCAAATCAGTCTGTCTGTGAAAGCCAAACAGCACAGGTTAATCAAGAAGACCTGAGAGGGGATTTAATCATTGACTGCCCCTAAATCGAGGAAAGACCTGCCAAACCCACTGCTAAATCTACTGCAGCCGCCAAAAAAAAGCCCTTCCTACGTCGCATTCCAAAGCCCACCAAAAGCTCTAATGAACATTGCGGCGATATTCATTGAACCTTGGGCAATACGATTCCAGCAAATGCACATAATGACTGTGGAACTGTTGCTCAAACAATATGGGTAGACAGTCTCAGGTCAGTCCACAGGCGAAAAAGAAGGGCGGCGCGGACTCTCGGCGCCCTATGAGACGCAGATTGGAGCTTACTATGGACTCCTCTTTAGCATAACTATCCACGTTTTTTCACAGACTTTTTGTGTGACGAATTTATGTTATCCCTACTCTTTGGGGTAGGTTGAGTACCTGCCTACTCAGTGTGATCAAGACGGTTTTGACCTTGTGGGATCTAAGACTTATGAGTGTATCTTATTAAGTTTGCCACTATTTATCTTTGACTGGATACTATCCATTTGAAACTTATAAGTACACGCAGCTTTTTGGTCTTTTGCTACGATTCTTTTTGAAGAAAATTCGTATTGCAACGCACTCTGGATGAGAAATCGGATCATATTAGCTTTACCATTTGTTCTCGAGCCTTGAAAAAGTCACAAGATAACGAAACACGTGTTGGCTGTGCTTCATCTGGATACTACAATATGAATTAACCACGTTATAATCTCTTATATTGGTCAACCACATTTTCATATATGTGTCAAAATAAACAAAAAGACTGTTTGTTAAGAAGTCCATACTGTCTGGACATTACATTTGTAAACCTTATACACACTGGCGAGTGCTTTGGTGTTCTGTATGTCTCATAAAGGATATTTTAGGAAAAATCAAAACTATCATCCAAGAAGAATTGAGTCCACTCACTGCCCGTTTTGATAAACTGAGCAACTGGTGTGGGGAGAACAACAATAAGGCATTTGTGGGGTTGATTGGTAGAGTGGATGTACAATGCCAAACAGACCAGGCTGTGTCAGATAACCCCACAAGGGCTACCCCAGCTAATAGTAATGAAAGGGATGAGAATGTTTCCATCGAGGGGTCCTGAAGGGGACAAGAGGTATGTGTCAAAGGGATCACCTACCTGTAGGCAGTGTATTAGGGGGGGCGAGGGAGGGGGCAATCGGTCTGAGGCTCGTAAGGTGGATCCTGTGAAATCCCCAATAATTAATCTACCCCCAACTTCTTGCCATAATGCTGTGATCCTTGCAGGGGTTCCAGAGATAAAAGCTAATGAGAGAGAATCCCAAGAGGATCTTAAAAATAAAACTGCACTGGCTCTCTAGACATAGACACTTTCCACATGATAGAGCAGATGATATACTCCTAACTACGAGGGTTAGCTGGATTGGAAAAGGTCCCAAAGACAAGCACGGGGACTGCTTTGTTATTAATTTTAGAAACCCAAAATTGGTCCATGACCTTATATTAGGTGACTTATCATGCCAGCATCTGAGTTCGGCCATAGTGACCCTTCCGCTTGGTTACTTCTATAAACCATCCCTGAGTGAACAGCGACAGCACCCTCTGTATCCTCCACACTCCACCCATGGCCTGGGTTGTTACTACCACCAGACACATGGCCATCATTCCTATGCAATCCCAGTAGCCAATAGATTTGAGGCGCTTGAGGGGATGGATTGACTCTCAGGGTCCATTGAGATAAAAGGGTGCCAGACCATTGGGACAAGGGAGAAATGCAATAATAGCACCCTACCTTCTACTCTCAAATCGAATCCGACATGCTCTAGCAGGCCACCTTCCTCTGATGGTGTTGGGCAGAAAAGAACAGTGGAGGGAGAGCAGCTAAATACAGTAGAGGTTAGGGAATGGGATGATAGCAGCTGTCAAGTAGACCCAAATCCCTATCATTCATTCTTAAAATCTTTTCGTCTAGGCCAATTGGGAGGGGCAGAAGTCATTAATGAGGAGGTGGGGGGACAAGGAGTAGAAGAAACTGTGTGTGTTACAACATGTATGGACTCAGGAGGACAGGCCCGGAGCATTTAGGGGAAGAGGGCTTTTGCAAGATTACCCTAGATGCTAGAGATATCTCAAAAGCAATTGAGGTGGCTTCCTGGAATGCTGCAGGCCTGAAAAGTAAGCTGGACTGTAGTGGCTGGGGGTCTTTAATAGACCAATATGATGTAGTGCTGTTCCAGGAAACCTGGAACAGGGAGGAATCACGATGCATGGGTTTTGCAGCATTTACAAAGCTGGCTGCCACAGGCGGGAGGGACGGACTGTCTGGGTGGCTAACCATATGGGTTGCTACCCATCTGGGCTGTATGGCCAAGGAGGTTGAAACGGGGTCGGAAGATATACTGTGTTTTGTGTTGAATTTTACCCCTAAAGTAGCCATAGCCCTGGTCAATGTCTACTCGAGACCCATGAGGGCAGGAATCTCATGTAGTTGAGCATTTATCCACTGTCTTGTCTTCTCTCTCGGGGAGCACCTTTAAGGTTGTTTGGGGTGACTTCAACTGCCAATTTGAGCCCCTGGGCAATGGCCAAGATGATACCCTAAGTGAAGAAGATAGGCTGTGGTTCATTCCAGCCTTGACTATTCCCCCCATTAAAAAGTGGTCCTCATTGGCCCTCCAAATCAATGCTCCTACTATGAATCATTCCATAAGGGCATGTAATGGGCATACCAAATCAGATAGGCAAGGACTGCATACATTTAATTGGGCAGGGTCCTCGTCTCTAATTGACTATATTCTTGTGGTTACCAGACTATGGCCTGAGGTCCTAGATTTTGTTATCTTACCTAGGTTTGACAGTGATCATAATGTTTTGTCTTTAGACCTGGCAATAAATGATGAGAGTCATAGACTGTCTTGTGACCTGCTCGGTGATAGATTGTCTCTGTTACCATCACGAAGCCGAATCCATTGGGCCACCATGCAGCAGTCTCCCAATCTAGTAGGCACCCTGCATGAGGTGGTGGCCAACTCTATGACAGATTTGAGTAATTTTATTGAACCTGGCAGAAAAATTTGTTCCTTAAACAGTGTGGTGGAGATACATGTAGTGCTAACAGACACAATGAAGGACCTGTTCTTTGCTGAAGTGCAGACTAGGGGCCATGGGCGAAACATCCCCTCATGGTACTATAGTCAATGTAGGAATGCCAAAACAGCCCTAATATTAGCAATAAAAGCCAAGGATAGAGTACGGGTCCAAAGTGTGAGAGCCACATACAGTAACATTATTAATTTGTCTAAGAAAGAATGGGATCAGGACAAATGGAACTCTCTCCTCCAGGCACTAAAACAAAAAGACTAAAGGGCCTTCTGGAATATAGTGGCCTTTGTAAACAAGGAGGGCAGATCCACCATTGAGCCTAACATAGCGGCTGAAATATGGAATGGGCTTTTTCCGTTCCTTATATGATGTCCAGGGAGGCCAGGAGGAATGGATGAACATTACTACAGGATACCCTAATAACAGATAAATTGGGCATGACTTGAAGGATTCCCAGAAGTACATAGTGCCATTCGCAAAATAGCACCCCATAAGGCGCCTGGCATTGATAAAATACCTGGGGACCTTCATCTCTCCGCACCAGATGTCTGGGCCCCATATATGTGGGCGATATTCAACGCTATAATTGGGGGGAATGCCCATTCCACAATCCTGGGCTGGAATGGAAATAATTCCCATTTATAAAAAAGGATCTTCTCTGCTACGAGAGAACTATAGACCCATCAGCTTGATCAATGTGATGCAGAAAGTCTTCTCAAGGGTAGTCTTGGAACGACTCCATGAATGGATGGCGGATAATAGTGTACTTAGCCCACTGAAAGCAGGCTTCAAGAAGCGAACCTCTACTATTGATCAGGTTTTCAGGCTCCAACTCCTATACTGGAAAACTGTTGTATTGGAGGGTAGTAGCCTTTATTTAATATTTGTAGAATTAAGGTCAGCTTTCGACTTAGTTCCGAAAGCAAAACTCTGGTCTGTAATGATTGACATGGGGGCCCCTTTCTACCTCTGCCATATCATAAGAAGACTGCACGAGAAGAACTTTGCACAAGTTTGCTGTGGGAAATTGGGAGAGCTCTCAGAACCATTCCCTGTGAGTAGGGGAGTACGCCAGGGTTGTGTGCTGGCCCCCACTTTATTTTGTCTTTATATAAACAGCTTGGTGGACTCATTAACTGGGGTTAGAAACAACTATGCTCCCAAGATTTCTTCAACCAAAGTTCCAGCACTGATGTTTGCCAACTACACCCTTCTTTGATCTAAATCTCCAATGGGCATGCAAACGATTTCAGATGGGTTTAGTTTATTTTGTAAGAAGAGGGGGTTAGAAATAAATGTCGCCAAGACAAAATTTATGGTGTTCGATCCTTCGTATTCCACAAGGCCCAATCCATCTCTGAATGGAATCCCCCTTGAGAGGGTTACCACCTTTGCCTATCTAGGGCTTACTTTTAATGAGCATATAGATTGGACTTTCTATATTGGCAAAGGCTGAAACTTGTACAGATTACTGGTGGTTTTGCTAGGGTGCACAGGGGCTCTTTTTTCAAGCCTATAAGGCTCTCGATCGAGATCTATAAAACCAAAGCCTTAGGGGCTATTACCTACGGGGCAAAGCTATGGGGAAGCACATCTGTGAAAGAAATACTGCTGGGGGTAAACACATTTATCAGACAGCTAGCGAGTCTTCCCCCAGCACTCCGCTAGTCCCACTTCGCCTTGACGTAGGAATCAGGCCCATTTCAGAAAGAATTGGCCTAAGACCTTTCCTCTTCTGGAGGAGAATTTGGGCTACCCCAGAGTTGACATCATATGGACTTGCACTGGAAGAGATTTTAGATCTACCCGGGGCTAAGAGACGGCCATGGTTTATTGGTCTAGCGGGCTTGTGGTCTTACTCTGCAGCAGTATGCTTTTTAATATTGAGGGAGAAACTTGTGAATCGGTACAAGGGGTAAAAACTCTCCTCTATGTTGATGGATACAACTATGGGCACTCTGACAGAAAGATTCATCCAGGTTAAAGATATCTATAGCCCTGAGGTTTTTCTCGATGAGATCCAGCCAGCAATGGCCAGAAAACTCTATATACAGTTTAGGCATGGATCCCTTCCCTTGTGCTCTTTTACCAACAATTGGAGGGGGGACTCAACTGAGAAGTGCCCATCCTGTGGCGCATCAGAAGAAACTGAGGCACATGCCCTCTTTATCTGCCTAGCCTATAAAAAATATAGGTCCAAATGGATAGTGCAGATTTGTAGGAATTTATGGACTTCCAGCTGCCAAATGGCCATTATAATTTTAAAATATGATACCCACTAGCCTATAGTTTTTGCCGTATCAAGGTACTTGTTTGCCATCTGGGTGTGTAAGGAAAAGGCTTATATGATTTTTAAATTTTTTAATGACAATGAGCGATTATAGCCACTAGCTGGATGCCCTGACCAATATATAAATTCACACCAAGATACTGACACTAGGATCCCAAGCATCTATAATCAACTGAGTGTAAATAAATAGAGGGGGGTGCTCCTTCCTGACCTAGTATTAGATGAATCTGTTTTTAGTTTAATATGCGATGTACAAAGCACTGTATTTTATTAAGCCGTATTACTGATTTTCAATTATCTTATGTCTTTTTAACTAGGATATTTATATTGTATTTAAACTTGTATTGTGTTTGTCGCAAAATGTACTTTTATGGTTTTTATGACCGAAATAAAGATGGAAAAGAAAAAGACTGGTACCTGTTGCTGTACTTCAGTGTGAAAGTGGTATAAACAAAGTGTAACCTTTTCCAAGAGAGTGTTAACGTGTAGAAATGTAAAAATAATGAAGGAATACTATCACAAAATGTGCAACAAGTAATTTGGCTTTTTTTGCACCATAAAGTAGTCACCCCTGCCTCATAATTTGGTTTTCCCCATCCGGATAATCAGGTAAACAGCCATTACAACGAGGCTGTTACCACGCAAGTTGTTACATCGCAAAAGCATAATTCCAGTGTCCCTGGCCATAAGTCAGGAATAACCTCACAGCATAGAGAAAATATAACAAACGACTACTAAGATCTATATACTGATTATATGCTCATTTTCAATTTTCTTGCAATAGCAAAATCCTTCACATTGTCTCTGATATAAATGTGTTTTAATCACTTAATTGCTCTCTAATGGGTGCTTGCGGTCTCGATTTAGTGCGCAGTAAAGCAGCCATCCCACCGTGACCTCACCCCTGTCTGCAGGTACTTAAAGTAGCCTAAGGTATTGGTGTTATTGGTGGAACTTGCACAATTAGGCTGTGATTGCGAGCCTTCAGGACTGTGTGTTTTTAGAAGATGGTGAATGGGCCTTGCTTGAGTGGGACACGGGGCTGTCTTGGGAGGACCTGGCCCCCCGCCTAGAACAGGGCCTCATCCAAGAGTATCCCTTCAATTGATACAGGCCAATCTTTGCACCGGGTCCATTCCTCCCCTGGGCAGTCTGCTCAAGCATAAAGCACGGTTCTGAGAGGACATACTGAAAGCTTCTAACGCAGGGTGTGGGAGCTCCCGGGGTCAGTGAAACTAGAAATGCGCACACCTGTCCCAGGCAATTATTTGAGTTCTGGGACTGCAAAGCCTCTTACCTATTAAGGCAGTGCAAGGGTGTTCTGCTTTCCTGCCCACACCAGCATTATTATGGCATTATTAGTAGGTCAAAAAAGGCAGAAGTAGCCGAAATAGTCATATTAACAAAAAGGTAAAAGTAGATTAGAGCGAATAACACTTTTATGAGAGCTACGCGGCCGGCCAGAGAAAGTGGCCGTTTTATTCACAGGATTAGCGTTCCTTCAGTTTATGCATCGTCGCCCTGTAATTGTCTGTGAGCTCAACCTAGTGCAGAGGTCTTCAAACTTTTTAATGCCGAGACCCCTTTGTCAAACGTTTTTAGGCATAAGGACCCCCTTCTGACAAAAATTTCTAGAATCTGGTACTCCTCATCATTGAAAACTATCGACAACCACAATCGCCCCCAATTACCACACCAAATAATTTTTACGGTGGGGTAATAATATTAAACAGTATTTAGCAAACCAAAGGTCAGTGAGCGTGGGGTGTTGTCAAAGGTGTAGCTAAAAACAAAGGGCCTCATTTATGAGTAATTGGCGTAGGGCAGCGCCGCAAGTCTTCTTGCTGCACTGCCCTATGCCAATGTGAAAGGGCAGGAATGCACCGTATTTATGAAATACGGTGCTTTCCTGTCGTTTGCCTTTGCGTTGGTGCACAAATTGCTGCCTAGCACCAACATAGGCAGGATTGTTTTTGTACAGGAAGGGGCACCTTCCTTCACAAAAACAATCCTGAGAGGCGTTTTCCTCTATGTGAGCTGCAGAATGCAGCACACATGGAAAGAGGAAAAAACGAGGAGAAATGAAAACATTTCTCCTCGTTACGCCTCCACTGGGGAGGCGTCCGTTTTTGGAGCTGCCCCAGGTTTACGTGATTTTGTAAATATGGGCAGCATCAAAATCCATGGGTGTTGCGTGGGAACCCCACACAAAGCCCATGGAACACCTCCTTGACGCAGAGTAAGGCAACGCAGTGACTTGAGTTGCTATTTCTTACTCCATATCTATGAGGCCATGCAAAGTCATGCAGGGTGACTTTGCACCGTCTCATATGTATGGTTGAGATGCTTGCGCCTCCGGAGCGTCAAAAAAAGTGATGCTCTGGTGATGCAAGCCTCTCATAAATAAGCCCTAAAATATTCTGTACGTTTTTTAGATCTATCACCATCAGGTATCTACATAAGATAATGGACAGCGTAAATGAAAAATAAATAAAAAAAAGTTATTACTCAGTGGGAAATGCACTGTAGTACATTATGAAACCTCTATTAGTTAATGCACTGCAGAGGTCTGTGTGTAACCAGAGAGCCACAGAATTAAATCTTGATTAGTGCAGTGGAGAATAGTGATGTGTATGTTTAGTGCTACGAGGTCACAGCCTGTGACAGAAAGCACTGTGAATATGTAAGTCATTATTTTATACTTGCATTACACACAGTGTAAGACAGAATACTGCAAAACGTGCAAATAGTTTTACGATAAAATGGTGCTTCCAAAATGTAGATTTTAGTAATACCAGAGCATATGTAATGCAATTTGTTTTTTACATAACTGTCCCTTCAACACCTCTTTAGGGGTACTAAGGGCTGTGTAAATGCAGTTAAAATTAAAAGCAAGCACTTCCCAGCCCAGTTATTAACTCTTTGCACTTCCACTCAAAGAACCAAATCTTTGTCATCACAAAGCTTGGAGTGATTTAATCAATTAAAGCCAGAATTGCTCCCAAGCATCCTTTACACTTGCAGATTAACTGATAAGGCAGATTTGTATTTCATTCAGGCAAGCAGCTGATAGCGATCTAAATTAGCCATCCCAGGATGGCTGTCTTTTTCCAAAAGGAAAGCAAACGTTTTGGATTGCAGGGACAAGTGAAGCTGGGGAATGCGTGACCCCCTTCCCAGGACTCCACAGCCCCCCTGTGGGTCTCGCTCCACAGATTGAAGAACTCTGACCTAGGGTGACCAGATTCTCGGAACAAAAAACCAGGACAGCCATTGACATCGAAAAAGGACTAAATGATGCCACAGGTCAACATTTAGTCCTATTTCGATGTCAATAGCTTTTCTGATATATATACATTGACGAAGGCCAGGTGGCTGAAACGTGTTTGTTAGTTTTTACTCTCTGAGAAGCATGAATTAAAAATCATATAATCAACTACGAGCCGGAGTGCGCAGTCCTTTGTGTCCTGTGACAACTGTTTGCAAGTTATTTCACGGAACCACCTTCGTGAACTGCGGCACCCGTTATGCTGAGAGCGACAAACTTCAGGCAGTATACGTAATTGGAATATATATATATATATGTGTGTGTATATGTGTGTATATCTATATATATATATATATGCACAGACGGACACACACACACGCACATATATATATATATATATATATATATATATATATATATATATATACACACACACGATACAGTCTCCGTCTGCATCAACAGAGAAACGGCACTCCGTGTAGTGCTGAATATATGAATTTATTCAAATCCGTTGGCAAACATACGCTGTTATGTTTGCCAGAGGATTTGAATAAATTCATATATTCAGCACTACACAGAGTGCCGTTTCTCTGTTGATGCAGACGGAAACTGTATCGTATGAAATTTACGCCCGGGCGTGACATGGGCACCCGCGGCGTTTTGGATGCACGCCGCTGCACGCAACCACAGGACATATATATATATATATATATATATATATACATATATACATATATATATGTGTGTGTTTGTGTTCAGGATAGCCATATGGAACACACCACAGCAAGGCTGAGCAAGTCTTTCATTTTCATGCTACAGAGGTGTATGCACACACACCTCTGTAGCATGAAAATTAAAGACCTTCTTTGCCCAGCTGGGGTGTGTTGCAAGGGAAACTTTGTGATTCTGGCCTTGGGTGATGTGTTCTGCAGAGATTGATTCACCCATTAAATCATGTTGTGTTGCCTGAATTAAGTCAGGCAGCACAGTAGGAGACTGTCAAACAAAACTCTGTCCCTGGTGTCATGAGAGGGCCTGTGAAGGTGAGCCTTCACAGCACAGTGGTAAATTTGCATGCTCACCCGAATGTCTCTCAAAACTGGGACATTTATTCATTTTTGCAATAAGTGTCGAGATGCCGGGACAGACTTGCAGTCATCAAAAAACCGTGACTGTCCATGCAAATCTGGGACGTTTGGTCACCCTAGCTCAACCAAGACTTCCTAGTGTATATTAATGCCGGGCTAATGCCCTGAATCCTCAGTGCACTGTAGGGGGAGCTCCATTTAACACCATTCTGTGCAGTCTGTAAGAGGACATATAAGAGACTTACTCCAATTATAGTGGACCCGTCCTGAAACAAATTAATAATATCCTATGGACCCCAACTCCAAGAATAGTGTACGGATAAAGCAGACAAATCCAGGATAATAATATAGTCCCCATGCCCATTTGTTTCAGAACATCCCCACTGGAGAGAATTAAAACAATTGTCTGTGTCTAGAAAGGCAGCAGTGACTTTTATATATGGCAATGTTTGGTCAAAAGTAACAAAGAATGTGCAAAGATCGCACCATGATAAATCCAGCCTGGTCTTGTAAGACCAACCCTGGTATATGTGGCACTAGACAATTAGTAATGATTTTGGTCAAAACATTTGTCTGTGTTGAGAAATGATAGAGGTTTGTTATGTTAATATGTTATGCTAATAAACATATATAAAGTGCAGCATTCACCCTCAGGTCTCTTGGTGCTATAAGCTGTGAGGAACTTCAGCAAAGAGTTTTTGTTAAAAATAGAGAAAAGAATGAAGATTTTTTCCTAAAGTGTATATACGTGGGGGTAATCTTCAAACCATGAGGAAAATTAATCCGAAGGCGAAAGGAAAGTACAGAAAAGGACTTACCTGCTAGAAAGGTCTTTTTAAAACGAGGAATAACAAATTGGCCATGGAGAATTGCCAATGGCGAATAGGAGTGTATTTGGTGAACTTTGATCTAAGGAAAAGAGGAGCCAATCCAGTCAAACTTTTATAGAAAAGATAAAAAGCTCTAAAATACATTCTTTTTAAGATGGATTGGCAAAGTAGTCTTTGTAGAATTGGTTTTGGCGAGAAGAACCGGACAGCGTGAGCAGCTGATCTGGCAGCCGGATTCTGAATAGACTGAAGCCTCTAATTTTTCTAACTCGCAATTCCAAGATATTCCAAATTACAATAATCAAGTTTAGCATCAACCAAGGCCAAGATCACAGGCAGTCTACCATCCTCGGAAAGAAAGGGAAGATGAGACCTCAGTCTACGTAACTGGAAAGCATCTGCTGACCCCGCAGCTGAGATTTGGGACTCCAGTTGAAGGTTCAGAGTCAAGCTTACAACCCAGACTCTCTACAACAGGCTTAGCAGTGGGGAACTAATGGCCAAATTCAAAGGGCTAAATGGGGGGAGACTAAAGTGGAAAATTACTACCAATTCTTAAGATTTCTGTCTTCTCTGAAATTGATTTTGAGCCAATTGCGGTCCATCCAGTTCTTATCCATGTGTAAGCAGTCCATGAAAGGAAGATCTTGCGTGGTTGAATCAATTAAATGGATAATAAACTATGCGTCAGTGGCATATGTATAAAAAGACCATTTTGCTAAATCAGTTGAGGCACAGAGCATACATATATATTGAACACCTTCTTGTAGGAAGCACTTGAGGATTCATACTTGACAGTTTTCTACAAGGTGAAGATGATCGTTTCTCAGGGATTTGGAAAGGATGCCTCACTCATAGGACTCCGCAAACATTTCAAGAATGTGGGGGGAACATTCAACAGCATATTCTTTGTAGAAATCAGTGGTTAAATTATCCACTCCAGGCGCACTGCTATTCGGCATTTCTTGGATGGCTTTATCTCATCTGCCATTCTAGGTTACATTATTATTTCTTTCTGAATCATCAAGACAAGCCGTTGTTAACCAATCAAAATATTGCAATATTTTGGTGTCATTTTACGCTAGGTGAGATGAATATAGTGTCTTGTAGTACTCCCTAAAGCATTCAAGAATTCTGAGAGTATTGTTCATCACACAACCGTTCACAGTCTTTATGGCAGTGACATCCCTTGCACCCCATACTGGCCACAATATCCTGGCTAATGTTTTACCTGGGTGTTCTCCTTCACTGTATGCCTTGGCAACAGCATATTTCATCTTCCTTTACAAATAATTCTGTCATATCTTGTTCCACTTTGCACAAGACAGTATCTAATTTCTTTTGAACAGTCTGTTAATAGTGTGAGATGTGCACTTCCTTCGGGATTATGCTTTATTAATACTGCTGCCCCAACTGTTCTTGTTGGATTTCTTTATTCAGCATTGTTAAACAGATTAGTGAAAGAGGGAAAGTTAGATTTCCTTCACAGAATCAAAAGGCAACTACCAAGTTTGAAAGCTGTTGACTAATGCATTTTCATTTCACCATTGTTTAAAGCATTGAGGTAAAAATGTTCCGGTGCCCAGACCAAGATGGGCAAATTCACGGTCCCGCCACCCGGGACCTTGGGCCCGAAGGGGGCTGCCCCTCCCCCTTGCTTCCATGCTCCACTGACTCCTGGGAACTGGCCAAAATACTACAAACCACGCAGGCCTCAAGAGAAACCCAGGTGAAGAAAATCAGAGAGGTCCTGATCGATGTCTGCCTCATCCACCAAGATCTCCGAAATGTCTCCTCAAGAATATCTGTGTGAAGGGCTGGGTGTCAACTCTGGAGGATGAAGTGGAGACACTGAAATCTACAGTGGCTGGGCTCTTATCCACCACCACCAATCTCGAAAACTGTACAGAAGTCGTGGCGAACAGGTCACCTTGCAATGACCTCCGCTTTGTGAGCTTCCATGAAGAAGCGGAGTTCATTGCACCTGACAAATTCCTAGAGTCCTGGCTGCATCCTGGATACCTGAGGGGCACCTTTCCCCGTGGTTTGTGATTGAACGGGCTCACCGCTCACTGGCCCAATGCCCACCCCCTAGGGCCCCCGTGCCCACTGCTCGCCAAGCTTCTAAATTACGGCAACAAAGACACAATCTTTCAAGAAGCACATAAGTTTGGTGAACTGCAGTACCATTCCTCCCGCATTATGATCTTTCTGGATTATACTGAGGCAGTCGAGTGCCAACAGAACTCATTTGACGACGTCAAACAAAAGCCCAGTGCCATGAACCGTCAAAACATGTTGATCTTCCCTGCCAAGATCAAATTGCTCTTCAATGGTTGCTCATTCTTCTTTGACACCCCTGAGTGGGCCTCGGACTGGGTGGCCGAAAAGAAAGATATCTGGAACCTCCCATCACATGAAGGTGGACCTAATCCTCAGACGAACTATCGCCCTCCCACACAAGGGACCTAGATCTCTATGCCGGAAAAGATTCGGTGGAGGTTCTGCAGAAAGCGCCCAGGATTGCCAGATTCCTCTGGTACTGAAACTCTCTCCATGGCTGGGGCTCCCCCTGGGGCCATCAGGCTTGGGCTTGTAGCCCAACAATCAGATGACCTAACCAATGCAGACCCCAGCGGATAAAGAGACCAGGAATGGGGACCAATGCAAGTGCTTCGGTGCGCATTGTCTACTACCTGGGAAGGGCCCATTACTGTTCTTACACTCTTCCTTTGTACTGACTGGGTAGTATATGATTTTTTGGAGGAGTTCCACCTCAAATGCCTGCTTCATGCCAACATTATGTTTTGTTCTGTTGGGGATTACGGGCCGACAGATGCTTCTGGGGAGGAAGTGTGGGGTGGGGATTTGTTGGGGGATGGGATGTTTGTTCTGTTATTGTTGTTCTCCATTCGATGCTTCTATCTGATTACCAGAACTTCCACATACGACCTATGCCCTCACAAAGCCCCTCACTATGTCCGACCGCCATCCTGGGAGGCCAGGCCGGACCCTCATCCTGCCACATACTCTACGCATCAACCATGACATCCTACTCTCTCATGTCCTCGAACGTGAACGGACTGCTGGACCACATTAAACGGACAGCCGTCCTCCCCCACGCTAAACATACTCGCCCTTCAATCCTCATGTTGCAAGAAATCCACCTACTGGGGACCACTAGCCTCTTTCTATGTCATTTCGACTAAGACAGGGCCTTCCACACGGGATACACTAGGGGCTTCAGGGGAACCGTCATTCTACTTCATAAGAACATTCCTCTGACATTGACTGACACTTCATTCGATCCACAGGGTAGATTCACTGGGATTATGGGTTTACTGGAGGGCCAGCAATATAACTTCCTATGTTTGTATATGTGCCTCCCCAAAATCAAATAACAGTATACTGTTCCAAAGAGATTCAGCCCCAGAGATATTATCCCATACTGAATACAGGTACCCTGAGAAGCATATGCCTTTGAGAAAAGTTGCCCTCACTCACTCGAAGGTGACGTGCTTCATCATAGGGCTGTGCTCCTCGCTAGGCTGGCGCTGCAATGCCTGGCAGGCCCCGCGAGAGGGCACTTTGCCGGAGATCTTTTAATAAATTTGCCGGATGAGCACAGTAAACAGAGAATGGTATGTCCTACAAAGTGAGAAGATTGGTGAAAAGTGTGGAAATAAAATCAAGTGTCAACCCAGATGCCGCAAAAATATTTAATGTGATCTTTCTGGTTGGTGTTGAGCTTAAAAAGAAAAACACACAAGATGATGGACGGAATGCTGCACATTGGCAAACATTCACCCCCAGTCACAGATCTGGGTTTAATCCATCATTATTTTGCTTCACCACGCCACCCCAGTTCAGACATAGCCATATGCAAATCAGTCTTGACCCTGTGCCTCATGGGAACAGTCCAGACCGTTTCCGGTCCAGGGAAGACATGGCTTGGCAGTTCGGGCTGGACTGTTCCCATGAGGCACAGGGTCAGACTGATTTGCATATGGCCATGTCTGAACTGGGGTGGCGGAGTGAGCTAAAGAATGATGATGGATTAAACCCAGATCAGTTGACTGGGGGTGAGTGCTTGCACTGTTCAACACTCCGTCCATCATCCCCTTTGGTTTTGCTATGTTCGCCCTAAGTTGGCTGGGTATGCCCAGACGTGGGTCCCTTGCTCACTTTGCCACTGGATTCAAGATAGCCTGGCTGATGACGGCTGTAAGCCAGAAACCGGTCCCAGGATGCTTATTTCCGGTCCAGGGAAGACATGGCTTGGCAGTTCGGGCTGGACTGTTCCCATGAGGCACAGGGTCAGACTGATTTGCATATGGCCATGTCTGAACTGGGGTGGCGGAGTGAGCTAAAGAATGATGATGGATTAAACCCAGATCAGTTGACTGGGGGTGAGTGCTTGCAATGTTCAACACTCCGTCCATCATCCCCTTTGGTTTTGCTATGTTCGCCCTAAGTTGGCTGGGTATGCCCAGACGTGGGTCCCTTGCTCACTTTGCCACTGGATTCAAGATAGCCTGGCTGATGACGGCTGTAAGCCAGAAACCGGTCCCAGGATGCTTATTTCCGGTCCAGGGAAGACATGGCTTGGCAGTTCGGGCTGGACTGTTCCCATGAGGCATAGGGTCAGACTGATTTGCATATGGCCATGTCTGAACTGGGGTGGCGGAGTGAGCTAAAGAATGATGATGGATTAAACCCAGATCAGTTGACTGGGGGTGAGTGCTTGCAATGTTCAACACTCCGTCCATCATCCCCTTTGGTTTTGCTATGTTCGCCCTAAGTTGGCTGGGTATGCCCAGACGTGGGTCCCTTGCTCACTTTGCCACTGGATTCAAGATAGCCTGGCTGATGACGGCTGTAAGCCAGAAACCGGTCCCAGGATGCTTGTTTCCGGTCCAGGGAAGACATGGCTTGGCAGTTCGGGTTGGACTGTTCCCATGAGGCACAGGGTCAGACTGATTTGCATATGACCATGTCTGAACTGGGGTGGCGGAGTGAGCTAAAGAATGATGATGGATTAAACCCAGATCAGTTGACTGGGGGTGAGTGCTTGCAATGTTCAACACTCCGTCCATCATCCCCTTTGGTTTTGCTATGAGCTTAAAAAGAAGGCAGAGAAAACTGGGGATATAGTGGTCCCAGTCTCTGCAAGTAAAAGGGTGTATTGGTCACCTATAGACCTGCTAATAAGCTCAGGTCTAAGCTATAGGTCAACATGTTTCATGCCTTAAGTAGTCGTGGGGTGATCTGGTGACATTTCATCAGGACCAAAAAATGTAAAAACAGGTAGATGTGACCTAATCTTCTCCGCAGAGAGAGAAGCTCAATGATTCAAAGCCCCACACCGTGCATGGATGATAAGGTGCCGGCTGACATCTTACCGCCTCGTGGGAGCACTATCCTTATAAAGTTCGCTAATTATGGTAACCTGCATAAAAACAAAAATGAAAGATGTATGTATAAACACACATAAATAGAAACTCATCGTGAATTTTGTATCAAAATCAATAGTGATAGCACACACCCCCACGGACGTACCACATACTCAAAATAACGTTCTGCCCCAAAAGGGCCCATACTACCAAAGTGATCTATACAAATGTGCGTGTAGATAAGATCACAGGGTAGTGGATCCCATCGTAAAGATAGGCAGATTTAACATGCAAAAATCCGATCCTCACCCTCCTGAAATTGAGGGCAAATCGACCTATCTGATTGCGAGGACTCAAAACAGAGCACGACCTGCATTGGAAAGGTAAAACAGACAAAGGTCACAGTTTGCATTAATCCAGGTAATATACTGGGAAAGTATAGACAGCGTATAATAGGACCCCCCCCCACCGGTAGAAATACTTACTACTAGGTTCAGAGCCTCGTTAAGCCCTCACTTACTTGTCAACTCCGGACAGTGTCTTTTAGCACCTACACCCATCCTGGGCTCCATAAGGTATCGCAAGGCGTAGGTGGCAGGTTTAAAAACATCCGGGCAGACGAGCCGCAGCCAATACAAGACAGCTGCTCTGCGTCAACCATGCATGTCAGAGCGGGGCAGTCCCATATAGAGGTGGGTGTGCCTATAGGTCATGGGCCGAGCGACCTGAGAGGCTGCTGCTCGAGCTCCGGAGGGAAAAGAATGCCCAGTGAAGAGAAATTTTAATGTGCCCAGAATGAAGGATTTTCATTGGGAAAAGTACAAAGAATATTCCCCTGCCCGGTCCTGTGTCAGTCTGTTAAACTACAGGGAGAGCTAAAAGCATGAAAAAGGTGAGAGATCATGTCTCATGGAAGTAAGATTAGCCAAGACTTAAATGTATAAAGAAACATTGAATTACAACTACTTCACCTACATGCACGTATCAGTCGCAGTGGTGTCATGTATCTTCTCTATAAAATGCAACAAAACCTGTCAGCTGTTTAGCCATCTGGCCAAGAGTTTAAATGGAACAAGGGTGGCTATCCTTGGAACTGACATGAGGGTCTGAAGCTGACATGAGGGACATATCATCAAGGATGGTTAACAAGTAGAGGACATCCCTCAGTAAGTGTACTGATAGAGCCATCATTATGTCGACAGGGTAAAGCTGGCTATTTGAAATCTGTCCAAGGAATATAGTCGTTCAATCCTGTGCGGTCAGTCTGGAGGCGGAACACCCAACGTTGTTACTTTTCATACAGTCTCCTCGTGATATCGTGACCAATAATCGTTTCAATAATTGTCCATCTAAGATCTGTGGTAGTATGGTTTGTAGTGACAAAGTGAGAACTAAGTTTGGTGGTCAATCTTTTACACCTAATGTTGCTCTGATGCTCATTGATCCTTGTCTTTATTGCTCTTGTGGTCCAGTTAATGGTCACAATATCACGAGGAGGCTGTATTAGAAGGAACAACATTGGGCTCTATCAGTAAAGACTCTGGCAGGCTGGCAAGATCTCACAGCCCACCTGTTTTCGCTGCACCTGTCGTGATGCAGATTTTTTTCCTTATGGCATGGAAGTGTCCCGAAATAGTTGTCTATTGGCACAGGATTGGCACTTTCCTAACCCAAGTCCTTGACCAACCGATTAATTTGACTCCCCTAATTGCATTGACATGTTTCCTAGAGGGACCTGGTGGCACCCAGGTCGAGCGAGCCATGGTAGACATGGCCACCCCAGTTGCGAAAGGAGACATCACCAGAAAGTAGAAGTCTTTACTCTCTCCCACACTCTCTCAATGGCGCAAGGGCCTGGACTGGTGTGCCCAACAGGAGGATTCCATCTACCGCGCCAGAGGATGCGCCCGAAGTACGCCAGAATTTGGGGCAAATGTTGTGACCTCTATGGGTTGGATCTCAGCAACTCCGATTCGTGATTGTCCGACATGGAGGATCTGATAAATGTATACTGCGTCTTGCTGGCTACTATTAGAATGTATTGTTTTGTTTCTTTTATTGCTGATTTTTTTCTCAAAAACCTCATAAAATTGTTTTATCAAAAAATAGTAATTGTTGTGTAGCATCTTGACAGCTAAGTTTAGAATGGTTTAATCAGCTTAGGTTTCACAGTCTTAAAGAGCTGAAGCTTAACCTTCAATTTTGTGATTATGTTCCTCAGACCTGATATTGGGCTTAGATGTAAATTGTTCAGCAATTTCATACTGACAGGTTTTTCAAGGTAGTGGGGCTCTTAGCGTAGTAGAAGATGATCAAACTAGCATGCCAGACCTGTTTAGTGTTACACTTGCCAATTGTTCAATGGATGTAAAAGGCCAAAGTACTTCTTGTGTGTTGAGGCTTGTGCCGAACTTAACCATTAAATATTGATGTAGGGCTTCCAGTCCGATGATCAGATGCAACATGGGCTCCACATTCTCTCTGTGTACGCTTTTCCAGACCTAAAGGGTAAGGCTACTGTCCTAAAAAACTTTCTGCTGAAAGATCATCCCATAGATCCCGGAGTACTGTTCTTTCTGATTTTATAATGTATATAGTCACATAAAGTGGTACAGCAGTGCCGTTCTCTGCAACAAACTGAACATCAGTATTAGCATTCAATCAGTTGGTAATGATGTGGTTATGATTATTCTTTTATTTTGATTCCTCTTTGCACTGAGGATTTTATGTTTTGATGACTTTCTAGTAACAGTGTTCGTTACTGGAGACAAACTGTGCGTGTCCTTTTTCTTACACTGGTATAAGAAAACTATATCTACGCCTGGTAAAACATTGCTTTTTAATTATACTTTCCTCTGTAGCTCCATGTTCATTCATGGTGTTGGATTTTAAGTACTTTTGCAACAATTAATCAGTATTTCACACAACATATTTATTAATAAATCCAGAGATTAGAGCCTATGAATCAACTTCAAGTTAGGGTGCGCCAAAGGGGTGCTCCCATGCTAATATCATGCCTAATAATTAAAAGCTAATATTTCAGCTAGTCTAATAAATGTGTGGACTGCGGTAAAAAATGCATAATATTAAAGAACCTATAGATGCAAAAGGATGCATACCTAACAAATAATTGGTGGACAGATGACTGCATTTTTTTTTACTTATGACCTAGTCCTCAGCAATTTTAAATTATTGAACCAAGATCCCCAGTATAGAAAAAGGCAGGAAGGAGTGTTGCACTATTTTATTAGGAGACTTTACAGCTTGCCCAGGTCCCATTTCCACAGCTTGAGGTAGCAGACTCTTTAATTGTTTCACTCCAGTTATCTAAATTAGTACAACTTGATTTGAAATATTTCCAAACCTAACTAATAAGTTTTTTCTGACTGGCTAGATGAAACTTTGATTTTAATATATGCCTATTATGTTTGATAACATTACAGTTTGAGATGATTTTAATGTTTGGGCTGATAAACGGTTCTATGACATATTATCGACAAATACAATATGGATCCACCACAATATGGGAAAAAATATCAATTACCAAAATATTGTCATCACATACATAATCAAGAAAAACAGAAATATGGACAACAAAAATATCGCTCTCAAAAACACCTAAAAACAAGTAATATTGATAACAATAGCACAAGCTTCGGATTACTTTCAATTTTGTCAAAGGGACAGATTTCACAGCCCAGACACGATGATAGATGGACCTATAGTTTGGAAACAATGCATGTGCGTGTGTGCTACCACTATACACGTTATGTGCATTGTTCACAATGCACCTCACAGATAGAACACCAGCTGTGATCTTGCAAATAAGTATATATGTGAAAATTAATTTTTCATATTTGTGTCTCTCCTTTAACCCACCCACAGATACCATAATATGAGGAAGTTCCTCATTTGGGTTTATATGTAACAAATGCATGAATGAAAGTAAATGCACTGAGAAGGATTGCCAAGCAGAAAGAGTGCAGCAAAACCAATTTTCACATGAATAGTTATGTGTAAAGGGGTTTAAGAGTTCAGTCCTCACGAAAGCCAACTGACCATCCCAGGCATCTAAACTTGGCTGACACCTGTAGACCTAACAGATGTCGAAGTCCTAATAACCACTCCTACGACATCACCTTATGTTTTTTCCCCTTGCAACAGGATACCATGATAAATTAAGGACTTTAAGTGTCTCTGTGGGCATCTTTTTATATTCCCTCCCCCAGAAAAACCAAAAGAGCTCCCTTGTGGTTCATGGTAGAGCCCACCCAGATACAGTTTGTACACCCAGAAACAGTTTGCATATGGGTGAGGATTCGATGATGAACCATGCCACTAGGAATACTAGTGGGTGAAAGTCCTTTTAAACAAAAGGGAACACCCCCTTTCCACCTGACAGTGCGGTGAGATTGAGAGACATTTTATATGTTACCTAGCGAGCTCTCTTTTTCTTGGACTTTATTTCCTGGAAAATTGGACATAAAATATTGTTCCTCTCTGTCAGAAGAGCAGGACGTGGGGACAATATGTGCTCAGTACCTTTATCATAATTTCCTTAAAGGCAGACATTTGTGTATTGCAATATTCTTTCCAAGAACCTTCAAACCGAAGCAACGGTAGGCAAAGAAAGGGGAAACAGAAAATCCCATTTAACAGATGAATTCAGATAAGAGCCTTTGTAAGGCTGCTTCTGTATAAAGATTGACTCAGTTGGGTATTCTGAACTTAAATTGGTTCCATTCTAAGAATCAGTATAAATGCTACTGCCCTAGCTTTTTCTCACAAAAGGTTTGATTTGATTAGGCTTCTTTATGCGTAAATCTAACAAGACCGCTACTCCATATTGTTCCCATATCTTAGGAAAATATACCTGTTACAGATATCTCTGCAGCACATAAGGCTTCCTATTCAGATTTGTCAATCATGGTTTTCAGCATTTCCAGCGGTGTTTTAAGGCAAGATACTGCATAAAGTATAGGTGTTTGGTCTGCTAATGCTGAGGGGACCATCATGCCTAATTCAATGTGTATTTTACGCTGTGGGGGTCCAGCACGTAAAGTCGATACTCGTCGTACACATTTGCTGCCTGTGACATCCAACTGAGAACCTATTTTAGCAATAAAAATAACAGATCAGTAGGCTAAGGCAGTGGTTCTTAACCTTTTGACTTCGGAAGACCCCTACTTTGGGGCCGATTCCGATGTCGGACGGACTCAGGTCCGTCCGACATCGGTCCGGAGCCGTAACCGACCGACCTGCTGTCGTCGGTTACGGCCCAGGCAGTACGATGCGACCGAACCCTGTTCGGTCGCACTCGTATCTCCCACAATGGGAGCATGCATTCCGGACGGAATGCATGCTGGCATTGGAGAAAGCAGGGGTGCAGTTCAACCCTGCACCCTGTGGCCGGCACCCCAAGGTGTCTGCCACCGGGTGCAGGGTTCCACAGAGGGGCACCATAGGTGCCTCCAGGCCGCCATTCGGCGACCTTGCACCCATGGGGGTCCCACTGGGGGCCCCCAAAGACAGTGACCGACTGCCTTTTCATGCCGGAAAGACCGGCACGAAAAGGCAGTGAAAAACTGCCATCGTACTCCCTCGGTCGCAAAGAGGCAGCCGGGGGAGTACAGAGGGATTTCCGGATGGCTGACAGGCTCTCCGAACCCGTCGTGAGCCATCCAGAAATCCGAGTCGGATTCTTTCCGACCGAGCCCATCGGAATGGCTCGGTCGGAAAGGAATCCGAGCGGCACGTTCCGATTCGGTCGGAAGGGCTCCGACCATCGTTCGGTGCCCTTCCGGCCGAAATCGGAATCGGCCCCTTAGTCATTACTGGTAGCCGGGGCCCCCCCCCCTCCCTCCCCCCCCCCTTCCACCCTTTACTGGAAGCCAGGGACCCTGGCCTAAGCATTTTTGATGATTTGAACTGCAAAACAATACACACAAAAGACAGAAACAATTATTCATTAAACAAATACACAAATGATGAAATATGTTATTTAATTTACAAATTAAAAAAAAATCTAAATTCTAATTTTATAGGGAAGATTGGATCTTTTCTAAGTTCAATTGAGGCCACTCATCATCCATACTATACTCTGTTTGATGCACTTACACTACTCTCACGAATCAATCTGAGGATATTTAATTTTTAGTCTTCAATTTCAAATTCCTTCACATCTGCAGAACATTTAAAAAGCTTTAAATTTACATTTGTATTTAGATCCACTTTATTATCTGTTAATAATATTTAGTTTTCTAAGCAGTAATGGACCACCTGAGTAGGCTTTGTGGATCCCCAGGGGTCCCCGGACCACAGGTTAAGAACCACTAGGCTAAAATGACCCACCAATGGCTCTGCGCCCATCAATACGCATGGATCATCGCAGAACACCAGTTGCAAATAGTGGGTTTTACTTTAAACTAGTGGTGTTGCTTCCAATTCAGTCTATGATTAAAGTGAATTACTAAATATTGATAATTTTCAACAACCTGAATCTTCACTTTCTTTTTAAACCAGGTAAATTTTGATAACATCCTGGAAAATATTGTGACCTTTTGTTGTTTTAGCTAAATTAATTGTTGAATGGTTCTCTTAATTATAACTTAAATGATTTATCAAGAGGCAATGAAGCCCAATTGGTTCTGTGGACAATAGGACCATGTCATCTGCGCATGTTAAAATGTGCATAATATTTTCTCTAACTTTGCTGCCAGCTGTACTTAGATGTTGTTTGAGGTCTGCCAAGAATAAGCAGAACAAAAGAGGTGGCTATGATGCACCACTGCTTTAACCAGTTGGGTGTATAAATCTTTGAAGATTGTCGAGATCTATCAGACAGCTTTAATCTAAAACATATCCGAATATTTGAATGTGTAAATAAATGATTGTATTTAAAAAAAAAAGGCAGGTCAATTCTCACCATATTTAGCTAGGTCCATATTAATGTCCAACTAACTATATTTAAAATTGGCATGAAGTCAATGTAACAAGCAAACAACTGAAACATTGCTTTGCTCCTTGCACTGATCAGTAGCAATGTGGTGGCCATAGCATTGTTCGTTGCAGAACAATTCCTGCAAAAAAACAGTCTGACTAAAGACAGATTGTTTATTGGTCCAAACCTGGAGCTTTTGTAGGATTATTTTAGCTAAAATATTTCTATCACTACCCAGTACAGCAAATAGTCAACATTCTTCAGCTGGTATTTATGCCTTTTTTTTTTATCAATTACAATATACCTCTCCACAAAGAAGACACTGAGCACAGTCAGTTTCTGTGTTTAGTAATTCTTTTTTTTCTTCATTTGAAACATTATCGCAAATTGGGGAGAGGTCCCGCTGGCGCTAGTAAAACATACTTGTTTTTGATGCCCAGGATGGGCGGCGGTGAGACATTTACTTTATATCAATGGGATGCGTGTAGGGGAAATAAACGGTTTAGGGACATCGCTTGGCACATGGACATTAATATAAAAGCCTTTTATTTAACGAGGTGTCTAATTAATATGTTTTATTACTGTGCTTAGTGTAAAAAAAATCCTCTTTTAATAACTTGATTGGTGGTTTACACAGAGCGGAACAGTGTCATTTTCAAAATGGTTTGTGTGCATGCTCGCAGTATAATTTTGTCACTTTTGACTGAACCACAAGAGAGAAGTATCTCCTTATTTGGTTGGAGTTTGTTAACCCACATGTGGGGATTCAATACCCTTTGAAAAGAGTCAAAGAAAATTCAAGGAGATACAGGCCATAGTGCAAAGGTAAATGAGGAAATATTCAAAGGTAATCTCTGTGATTTTGTTTGGACAATTCGATATCCAATTCCATTTCTAAGGCGGTGTCAACGTCATTTAAGATTGCGACCTCGGATATTGATTACTCGATGGCAAAGCGTTCTCTAACTCTTTATCTGTACCCGGGGGTAAAAGACTGACAAAAAATAAGCACTTGGCAATGCAATGCAAGATGACATGTGGTGGCATGGTGATGGTGGCAGTTTGATTCTGCAGGATGAAATTAATTTCCCACCAACGGTTCTCATCTTCCAGTTGAAGGTTTTGAAACACCCTCACTGCTGCCACTGGACTCAAAGAGTAGGCACTGCAAGACCTAACTAAAAGCCATCCTTCAGAAATTCTAAAATCCTGATAGGCTCAACTGAATCTGAGACAAAATCTCTGTCGCCACACCATCTATCAAATGTTCCCCGAAGTTGCGAATAAGGGAGAATGGGCATCTAGAATGCTTCAAAATTTCCACAACTTCTGAAGAACACCCCGTGACCAATAAATTCATCCTCTCAACTTCCATGCCTGCAAATGAAGGCGCATCAGAACACCCAAAGAAGAGGTGGGTCTACAAACTGATATAGTTCCCAAGAAATTGTCCACTGTGGTTGAAACACCAGTTGTAACAGACAAGTGTACCAGGGATGCCTTTCCCAACCCGGGATCACCAAGAGAACCACAGATCTGACCTCCTTCAACTTATGAAGTATTTTGGGTATCATTGGGTTTGGGGGAATGCATAAAGCAGTCCTGAGGGCCATCTGACCAACACGGCGCCTATCTTCCATGTATCTGGACAAGGAATAATCATGTGAAAGCATGGAAGAAGGGGTTCTGTCACGAAATAAACAGATCCACGCTCAGACACCCAAGCCTTCTCTGCAACTGGAGAAATAAAATTTTCTTCATCAAAGACAGCAAACTCATCAGCGGGAATACCTTGCTCAACTTGTCTGCTGCTCAATTCACCTTCCCTGGGAGATAGACTGCTGAAATGGATTTGAGATTGGCTTATGCTCAGGTTGTAATCTCTTGTACTAACATATAGAGGCTCTGGACCCTGAAATCTCCCTGATGGTTCACATAAGCCAGTGTCACCCTGTGGTCTTTTCGGATCTGGACATGGTGGTTGCATAAGAGGGGCGTAAACTCTCTCAGCCCCAAGAGAACAGCCATCAGTTCCCTCCAATTCGAGGAATAGGGTGCTTGCATTGGTGACCACTTGCCTTGTGCTGCAGAACCATCCAATGTGGCACCTCAACCCAGCTTGCTGGAATCTGTCATCAGTATTTTCGATGGTGTTATGTGACAGGGATGACCCTTGCTAAAGTTCTCCTTTTTCAACCACTACCCCAGAGAGTCCTGCACAAGACGCTTTACTGGCACACTGAGCTCGTAGCCCTGTGCCGTTGGATCCCAATGGGCTGATATGTGGTTGATCAGAGGGTACATATGAAGATGATCCCATGGGAGAATCATCAAAGTTGATGCCATGAGACCTTGGACCCTCAACCACTGACTTGCTGGAGGGGAACAGCTTGCCAGTAAGGTCACAATATCTGCTCTGATCTTGTTTCTTCTCTCCAGAGGCAAAATTATACTTCTCAAGTCTGTCGAGAAGTGTGCCCCAATAAAAACCAAGTCATGAGTTGGACTGAGGCAAGATTTATTTTTATTTAGCAAAAAAATATTATTGAACTTCCTTGCACACCTCTTGAACATGGGACAGGGCTCTAGGGAAATAAGAACATGAGATCAGCCAGTCATCCAAATAAGGAAAACCTGAATGCCCCTAGGAGCCAACACCTTAGTACACACCCTCGGAGATGATAAGCCAAACGGAAGTACCTGGAATTGGTAGTGGTGATCGTGGACACAAAAGCGCAGGAATCGGTGCGACCTGAGGTACACCAGAACATGGAAATAGGCATCTAATAGGTTCAGTGACACCAGAAAATCTCCTTGACAGAAGAACAGCAGAATCTTCTTCAGTGTTGTCATTTTGAATTTTGTATGCAGTATATATCTATTCACATTTTTGAGGTCCAGCATGGGCCTGAACTCCCCCGATGACTCCCATATCAAAAAGAGAATTGAGTAGACTCCCCTCCCTCGTTGATGTAGCTGAACCAGTAAAATTGCCCGCTTCAGGCAGAAATTCTTGATCCCTTCCTCCAGAGCTCCCCTTTTCTCTGCATTCACAGGACACAGGGTTACACAGAAGAAATCAGGTGGGAGGAGAAAACAACTGAAAACCCTTCACCACTATCTCCAGGACCCACCGATTTGACAAAGATCTCCTTTAGATATTCAGAAAGTAGGCAATCCGCTCTACTAGTGGTAAAGCGCTCCTGTCCATATACTCAGGACTTTGCCGGAAGCTGTGTCCAGGCTGCTGGGACCGGATTTATGTGAGGAAGGGATGCCAGCCACGTCACCGCCCACAAAAGGGCTGATTTGATTTTCCCTGAAAAGCCAGTCCAAAGCTCTATTACTGCCAAATAATTTTTTCCTAACTGGTTCAGTTGGCCCCAAGAGCTTTAGATCCTCGCAGATTTCTTAATCATATAATCCAACTGGGAACGAAATAACTTTGATCCTGAAAAGGGAATCTTCATCAATAGCGGTTTCTGTGCCTCATCATCCTTCCAAGACCTGAGGCACAATTGGAGCCTTGCTGCTATGGCTGAACCAGCTGTTTATGCTGCTACACCCAAGCTGCAGGATATTTCCGAAAGTAGACTAATTTGCAGCTCCAATAGAGCAAGTGTCAGAGTCACATCTGTGCCCTGCTCCACTTGGTCTGCCAAAGACTGAAAGGCCTTGATTAATGACTGGATAGTATCGGACAAATAGGCTGCTGCCCTAATCGCAAAATTAGCAGCTGCATAGGTGCACTTTACCACCAAATCGGCCCTTTTATCCTAAGGATCTAACGGAGTAGCCTCCTCCGAAATAATAGTGCCTTGGGAGGCCATTCCAGTCATCAAAAAATCGACTTTCACAAAAGTCAGAAATTCCTCTGCAAATTTTTGAAGAGGGTACCTCCATGACAAAAATCTTGGGGGTTAATTTTCGTCAGTTTCCTTCCACTTATTCTCCATCACTCTCCTAACAGAGGATTGCAGAGGAAGATTCTCCAGCACCTTCTTCTGGTATTGGAAGAAAACGTCATCATTTTCCTCTGCTTGAGAGGATTCTAGAAATGGCATATTTTGCTTAATATGGTGCATGACTTCCTTAAATTCTGAGCCCTGTGAAAACCTCCCTCTTCTCCCTATGGATCCGCCACAACCACCTACACCCATGTTTTTTTGGAGAAGGAGGCTTCTCTCTCTCTTTAAATGCTCCTGAAACTGCCCAATGAATCAACTTCTGTATGGCAGCCATAGAGAGAACTTCAGTGGTCTCCTGTGAGTACCCCTCATGATCATGTGTTTTCTCCCTGCATTTTCCACCCCACTACATTGCTGCAGCAAACGCAGTCAAACAATAGACTGGCAACAGAGAAGCTCTGCTTTCTGCATCTTATTGTTGCTAGGAGAAAGATTGTGACATCTGCGCCCTTATGCCCCTCCTGCAGCAACTAATGGAAATGCTGACAACAGAGGCTCACTGTAGGGACAAAAAATTCCTCTTCATAGTAAGGACTTGTACCCCTGCCCTGAGTGCCCAACTGTACTGCTGTCTGGATCCCTAATGGTGATTTTTTTGTCGTAGGCGAACACGGATCACGCGTGTGGTCACCATGACATAGGATTATCTCACGGATTGCGGTCTTGTCGTTCCGGGAGGTGCGCCCAAAGCATTACCCTCATGGTGGTGTGGGTGAACGCCTTCACCAGGAGTTAAGCAGCACAAGCGTGGAGGTGGCAGCATATGCTGTAGTGATCAAGCCTACATGCTCACTCACCTTTTTAAAAGTTCTTCTGCTGGTGCTTAACTCACCCTTGGCCTACATCAGGTAGATGTGGAGTGCTATGTAGGGCAGGAGTAGTGACTCTTCGCTGGTTGTATGTGTGCCTGGAAAGGGTACAGTACAGGGATACAGCAGTACGCTGTAGTACATGTGAGACTGGTGTATGTGGTGAGTATATGTATGCCTGTGAGGAATACATGACATGAAAGATGTAGTGCGTGCAGAGCGTTCCCAATGAGCGCATGTTGCTGGTGTGTGTGTACTTGCGTGAATTACAATATATGAAGGATGAAGTGTCATACAGTGCACATGGTGAGTGTGTGCTGGTAGTGTGTGGGTTTGTAAATAACACACTGTAAAGAGTTGCGGGATTTAACACATATGACACGTTGTTTGTTTGTATGATCGGGTTTTTATTTCTATGAAAGTAAATGTTTCTCCTATGATCTTACTTCTTTTTTTCTTCCTAGGGAGTTATGGCTCCAAACCTCCCAGCGAAGGCACGCCCTCGAAGAAAGAAAAAGCCAGAGGTAGGTCTGTGCAAATTTCCACCATACTTTATAGTGGAAAATAGGGGTCATAAGTGGCGGGGCACCAAGTGTACAGAGCGTGACTCACCACCAACACCACACATGATTATCCTTATAGGCAAAGGAAGGTAAAGGACTCATTGAGCCTAGTTACTGCACTATGCTTATGAATTATTTAGACAGCCTCTTCCCAACAGGCTGGTATGGCCCCTTAGGAAATTTGTAAGTCCCTTCAGGGGGTCCTCAAGAGATACAATGGTGAATTGTCTGTGTTCAAATACCTAGTATAATCAACAGAAACTGAGACAACTTTAGGGTTGTGAGTGGGTTGCAAGAATAAGGGGACTCTGCTTCTTCTCCAACCCTCCACCAGCTTATGAACCCCCCGCCTTCCGTTTACCCAGTAGACGGGTTGTACCTGGCTAAGTCACGTCCCTACTAGAACATGGCTGGGCGGCACATGAAGCCGGGGGCCTCTCAGGGCCGGCATGGGAACCAAAACCGGCCCTGGCAAACTGCTCAGCCGGCCCCCCTGGGGGGGGGGGGGAAGGGGGGGTGCTGCCGAGCTGTTTAATTCGGCCGATTTTGTTACAGGGGGCCGATATTGCCGGCCCCCGGTAACAAAAACAACCGCGCAGGGGCCCAAAACCGGCCCCCACCCTGGCGGCCCACTGGGGAAACGCCCGGTGCCCGCTAAGGCCAGTCCGGCCCTGGCCTCTCTGTTCCTTCGTGTCCCTCTCCAGTGCCATCTGGGCTGGTTCTCACTCCTCGTCCGGTCGTAGGAAAGTCCCTCCCTCGGTCAGCTCCACGAGTCCATATAGACGGAGCAGAAGTCCACCTCTGGGGTCCTCTTCTACAGTTTGTAAGGCATCTTATGTCTCCTCGCTGGTACTCCAGTACCACATTGTTGCGTAGAGCACACACTTCTGATTTCCCTAAAGCCTTTAATGGCTGCTTCATTTCTGGGTCACCCTCGGCGGGTCACTCGGCGGTTTGAGTATTAAAGGGGCCACGACTGGGGGCGTGGCTTGGCGAGCCAAGATGGCGTACGCACTGTAGGAGTGCTCCGGACCCCTCGGCGATCCATCACCATCCTGACTCTTCTCCAGTGAACTTAAGGCTACTGGGGCACCTCCAACTTTGAAGTGCTCTCCCCTGTAGCGCCCGGAGAGCGATTGGGCGCCCAAGGGGATTGAGGCTGTGTTCTGCGAAATCTAACAAGCGACCTGAATCGAGCCAAAATGGCAGTGGGGCGGCCTACCCTCTAGGGGTTGGCCCATACACCCTACTGGAGGTGTCGCGCTGCGGTGGACGCATCGGAGACCCTGTTGTTTCTTTGGCTCCTGTGATATGGGGACTCCTCCACGCTGCTCCCGCTGGTGATCCCAGGGATATGCGGTGAGCCGCCGGACCGGAGAGAGGGAGGTCCTCCCCGGCTGGCGTGTTACCTCCGCGTTTCCCGCGGAGGTGGCGAAGCCCCATGACGACCCGAAATCAACCTGTGGTGTGCCCCACAGGAGAGTGCCGGCGCCGAAAGTCGAAGGCGGGGCCTGCGACGGACGTTCACCCCGGAGGCCCGTGGGCCTGTGATGCGCTTCCCGGGAGACGGAGCACCACCTCATCCGGCCCACCGAATCCAGTGATGGGGCAGTGTAACCGGCGGCCGGCAATCACCATCGCCGCCCGGTGAGTGACCTCCGAAGACCTGCTGGCGAGACACCCAGGACGTGGTGGCGGACTGATGGAGAGCGGGAGGCGCTCTCAGAGGTGAGGAGGAGGCATCGAGGGAGGGTTGCCGGGCTCCCCTGGCACTTGCTGTTGCATTCTGCAGGCCCCGCTCGGCCCGCCATCGGCGGGACTGGATCCGGGGCTGTGGTCGCAGAGACTGATCCCCCTGCCCCTGTACTGCTGAATCAGCCGGGTCCGCCGGCTTTCTGTGGCAGGGGGCGCGCTTTCTTTGGGTCGCCCGAACCGCGGGGCCTCTTCCTACCATTCGGCCCATGGTCCGGGTGACTGACTGACGGACTCTGTGCTTTAATGTTAATGAGGGGGCTATCGGCCTGTGATCGGCAGGAAGCCCTGTCGTGGGGGCCCCCCCAATAATGGGTCCTACCCTCCTGAACTGAAACCGTGGCCTACACGGCTGATGCCCCCTGGGGCTTCGTCACCTGGAGCTCCCTGCCCTTCTGCCATTGTCTTGGGCCTCTGGGACGCCTCCTGGACCGCGCTGGGCTGGGGGGCCCTTTCACGCGGAACGGCCTGCAGTGCGTGAGACGGCCACGTGGGTGCTGTGGCTCGCTTCTCCCCCGGGGGTGGCTGGAGACCGGCACCGGACCCTTAACCGAGGGTCCCCGGCTCCCCTGGCCGTGTTGAGAGGAGATAGGTCCTAATCGGCCCGCAACCAGCGGGAAACCTCAGCCCACGCAACGGTGCTCCCCCCGCCCCTCTTCCAGACGCGGGCGCTGGGGAGTTGGAGGTGCTGGGGTGGTGGCGACCCCTGGACAGCATAGGTGCAACCGGCTTCGACCCGTGTCTGGAGGGCGTCCCAGCTTGGGGAGGCTGATGAGACAACGCTCCGACACTCATCTGCGGGGGCACATCCGACGGGGCCGGTGACGAGGGGCGATGCCACGTGAGCCGGGGGCGCTGCAGCCCAAGGCAAACTCTGAGACCTCTAAAGGTTTCCAGCCTCCACCTCACTGCACACCGGGGTCCCGTGGCCCGGTGGGCTCCTGAGAGCGAACTAACAGAATACCTCCTGCGGCCCCGAAGAGTCTCCTCCAGGGTCACCCATTCTCTGGGCTCGGCGCGGCGGCTGCGCACTGCTGGAGGGACACACCCGGGGACACAGCGACTGCGCCGCTTCGTCCTTGGTGGGCCACGGGGGCCTCAGTGGGGCTGCGGGGCCCCCCGCCCTGCTCGATCGACCGAAGCCCCCTGGAGTCCAGGCGACGGGGCACACGAAGGGCGTGATCCCACCCCCCTACTGTAAGCAAGCAACCATGGGGATAGATAGAGGGGTCAAACCCCCTTCGACTCAGACTCGCATAGAGCAATCTGCAATCAACGGCCCTGGACAGGGGGAGAGCGCACCCCCAACATCCAATCACCCAGAGAGTGACCTGGCCACCATCCTGCAGGCCATTAAGTCCTGTCAAGAGTCAATGGAGACCAAAATCGGGGAGGTGCAAGTGGACATGGCTCTTATTCGACAGGAACTCCGCAAAGCTACCGCTCGCATCACGGAAACAAAGTCACGCATCTCGGAAGTCGAAGACGACGTATCCACTCTGAAAGCCCAAGTAAAGCAACTCCTATCCCATATGACTGAGCTTCATAGACGGGCCGAAGATGCTGAAAACCGGTCACGTCGAAACAACCTTCGCCTGGTGGGCCTTCCTGAAGGGACGTAGCCCTCACAAATGAATACATTCATCGAGGATTGGATTAAGTCTTGGATGCCACTGAAAGTCCTGTCATCGTGGTTCGTGGTCGAGAGGGCCCACCGGTCGCTGGCCCCCAGACCGCCCCCCCTGAAGCCCCACATCGGCCAATAATTGCAAGAATTTTAAATTTCAGGGACCACAATGCTATCCTCCATTAGGCCCGCTCTCGGTCAGAGTTGCTTCACAAAGGCGCCAAAATCATGATCATCCCTGATTACACAAGGGAAGTGCAAACCCAAAGAAGGTCATACACTCACGTGAAGCAGAAGCTACGAGCCCTCAATCTGCAGTACAGACTCCTCTTTCCGGCCCGCCTCTAAGTAATCTTCCAAAATAAATCGTATTTTTTTGATACTCCGGAGGAGACGTGGACCTGGGTGACTGAGGAGCGCCCACTCCGCCCTCTGGGGTATGCTCCCCGGTCCATACCCCGGGGGGAGCCTCGGGTGGAGGCGCTGGCGGGCACCCGTGGGCGATGCGCTGGGTCCCGCAGAAGACGCAAGGCCCGCGGGACGGCCTCAGCCCCCTCTGCGGGCTCTTCTGGCTGGAGGAGCAGAGCGTCGGCATACCTGGAACCGGCCCAAAACCGAGAGAACTCTGAAGGATCGGACCCGACACCCGAGATGTGCCGTGTTGACTCCCCAGGGCTAAAATCTGAAGACAACGACCTGTTGCGCAGCCCCCACATCTGAGCATAAATACTTACACTATTTCAATTGTTATACTGGAGGAAGAACAATCCTTAATTGCAGAGGGGCCCAGTGCATTGCCCTATACAACGCACCTGTAACTAGTTTCTTATAATCTAGACTTTGTTTGTCGGGCGACAGATGCTTCATTTGGGGAAGTATGGGGAGGGGGGTTGGTTGTGTGGGTGGGTTGGGAATGTTCTTTCTGTTTTTGGCGGTGTTAAAATGCTTTCCTGCATCACTGTACATGAAACTTGCGATGCGCCCCGTGTAGTAAAGTTAAATGTCTCCTGCCGCTCCCTGGGGTCTCATACCAGGAGCACCTGAGTGCCCCAGACCTGAGGCCTTACAACTCAATACCCTCCCATAATGTCACGACCATATAATGGAGGTGAGCCTCTTAGAGTCCTTTCATGTAATGTAATGTTAACGGACTCTTAGATAAAATTAAATGGATCGCGATCCTAAAGTAAGCGAGGAGGATTCACCCAGACGTCCTTTTGCTACAAGAGACCCACCTTATGGGAAATCGATGCCCCTTTTTAGCACGCCATGGCTTTGACCGGGTATGGCACTCGGGGTTCTCTAGAGGGGCCCGGGGAACAGCGATCCTTCTACGACGCTCCCTCCCATTCATGCCGACCCATACGACGGGCGACCCCCAAGGGCGGTTTGTAATCCTCACAGGTACCCTCGGAGACGCCACTATTAACTTGATGTCTGTATACGCTCCGCCGGCAAACTTGGACGCCACTCTCCGAGCAGCCGTAGAGACATTACCCTCTCTCCCCCAGGGTCTGACGGTGATTGGAGGAGACTTTAATGCGGTCCCTGACCCTGCCAGGGACGCCACGGGCCCACCATCCTCACACAGGACATCCGGGGCTAAGCGCCTTGGAGACTGGACCTCCATGCTGGGCCTCTGCGACGTCTGGCGCACCTGGTACCCTCAGTATACACACACATCCGCCGCACACCACACTCACTCCCGCATTGATCTCCTCTTCATGCCTGCCCCAGATTGTAGACTAGTCATGGAGGTCCAAATCCTGGCACGGGGCATATCGGACCACTCCCCACTCCTCCTGCAGATTGGGGGCTCCACTGGATCTCTGCGCCCTACATGGCGGCTAAATGCATGGTTTCTTCAAGACCAAGAGTACAAACGAGGGATTGGAGAAGAATTGAGACACTACTTCCACACTAATGAGGGCACAGTCCAGTTTCAGAGCACACTATGGGAGGCGGGCAAGGCCACAATCGGTGGGTACGCCAAAGGGTTCCTCAAACGCAGACGACAGGCCCAGGAACGCCACCCCTCCCAACTTGAGGCAAAGGCCCTTCACCTGGAAGTGAATATGGCCTAGGAAGACGGAGAGGCGGAGCGCCGGCAACTCCACTTAATACGGGAAGAGATCAGGGCTACCTCTCTTGAATGTGCCAAAATGATCTGGAGGTCCTCAGTAGCCCGGGTTTATGGCTGGGGAGACAAAAACGGCAAGTTGCTTCACTGGCTCACCACTCATCCCTTAGCTAGTCGGATAGTCCCTGAAATCCGAGATTCCGGTGGTCAAATCCTCCGGGCCCCCGCTGCAATCGTGGAGACCTTTGCGAATTATTATGCGAAGCTTTACTCAGCAGATCACTCACATTTGCCGGCCTACAGTCCCCTTTTTTTGTAGGGCGTCCCTCTTCTGCAACTTCCAGAGAGGGAAATTAAGGCCTTAGATGAACCCATCTCAGCTGAGCAGATCGGAGATGCGAGCTCAGCGCTGGCTGCCCGCAAAACTCCTGGTCCGGATGGCTTCCCGGCGGAATATTACGCAGCGTTCCAGGAAGTCCTCATCCCACAACTCAATGCCCTGTTTGACGAGGTTCTGGAAAGAGGCGCCTTCCCCCCGACACAGACACAGCCATCATCGTGGTTATACCCAAGGCGGATCCTCCCCCAGACACATGTCCCAACTACCGCCCAATTTCGTTAATTAATGCTGAGATTAAAATCTAGTACAATACAAGATTGGTCCCAGTAGAAAGTTATTCAACATCAACAAAACATAAAGACATGAAGAACATATTAGACAACCACGTTGTATATTTGGAGGTCCAATGTTATTTAATCACACTGAACACTACCTGTATATATGATTATATCAAAGCATTATCAAAAATAAGGGAAGAGGGGGCACCATAAATCATCCCAGACCGGGGATTAGTCAAGAATTCGTTGGGCGCGCAGGCTCCAGAGGATAGAGAACGGAAAAACGGCACTTCGGCAGGGTGAATATCTAGCTTGTCCCTCCCAAATTCGTCTGTACAGAGCCACATTAATTGGCCAGACCTTGAAATTACACGAAACACGTAGAGTATCTTGAAAGTTCATGGGATACATAGGCGGTCCACTCTGTCCATATTCGTTGCTCCCAAAAGGCGTCTCCCCCTCTTCCCTTTCACTTCAGTCCTGAGGAAGACCCCCCGTAAGGAAATAAGAAACCTACAGTTCATTTGGGGTCGAAACGTCGACATTTTTTACCGTTCGCCAGCTTAATCAACAGCGATTCTGCTCTGTGATACTTTTCCAAGCATGGCTACGCAATGTATGGATACTGTTTTGATTCATGTTGCTTAAGGCTGAGCCGTTGTTTCTTCATGTCAAGAATTATGTGATTTGCACAATATCTTCTCTATATACCCTCTTATCCTCACTGGAATCACCATACCTTTTACACTCAAACCCCCCCCTCTTCTCTGTTTGGGGCACTTATTTTTGATAATGCTTTGGTATAATCATATATACAGGTAGTGTTCAGTGTGATTAAATAACATTGGACCTCCAAATATACAACGTGGTTGTCTAATATGTTCTTCATGTCTTTATGTTTTGTTGATGTTGAATAACTTTCTACTGGGACAAATCTTGTATTGTACTGTCTCATACCCAGGTCCCAGTGATACATTTTGGGTTTACCCTTTTTGGTAACGAGATTAAAATCTTTGCCACAGTTCTGGCCACCCGCCTGAAGCGGACCATCCACACTCTGATTCACCATGACCACTGCGGCTTCATGCCGCAGCGCAGCACGCGGCACTGCCTTAGACGCCTCCACGCGGCCCTCGCTCACCGTCGCCTCCGCAGCCCATATCTAGCCTTGCTGCTACTGGATTTTGAGAAGGCCTTTGACACGGTTAATTGGCGCTACCTGACTGCTGTCCTGGAGAGGGCGGGTTTTGGTCCCCGATATCGTAAACTGGTGGGAGTCCTCTACTCCAGCCCGTCAGCCAGGGTCCTTGTAAACGGAGCATTGTTTGACGCCTTCCCTATTAGGAGGGGGACCCGACAGGGATGCCCACTCTCCCCTCTCCTGTTCGCTCTAGCAATAGAACCTCTGGCTTGTCTCATTAGGTCTGATGACCGGATACCGAGATGGCACTGGCACGGCTCCCGTGAAGACAAAATTGCCCTTTATGCGGATGATGATCTACTCTTTCTGGCCGACCCGGCCCGGTCTGGACCGCGGTGCCTCCAGATCCTTCATTCCTTTGGGAAAGCATCGGGACTACGCCTAAACCCAGCTAAGTCCAACCTAGTGCCCCTTCACGCATCGCGAGAATGTGTGGATTGGCAAACAAACATCCCCCTGAGGAGACTTTCCTTCAAGTATCTCGGTATATGGGTGGCCCTTCTCCCGGAGCTGACCTGGTCCCTAAATGTTGGTCCGCTGTTCAAACGTGTTAAGGACGACCTTCACCGCTGGCAGTCTCTTCCCCTTAACCCCCTCGGTAGGATTTCCCTATTCAAAATGATGGTCTTGCCCTGTCTCCTATATGTGCTTCAGAATCTCCCGCTTCATCTCCCCTGTAGCTCCTTCCGTGGGTTAGACGGAGTAATAACCACCTTCCTCTGGGGTGGCTCGAGATCACGCCTGGCCCATGTGCACTGTCACCGGCCCCCATATGACGGAGGGATGGGACTGACAAACCCCTTTCTATACTACCAGCCCCCACGCCTCTTGGTAATTCACGACTGATTTAATGGGGGATGGTCGGACCTGGCCTATCGGTTAGAGATAGAAAGCTCGGATTTGCCCGGGTCCAGGCCATGTTATATGGGGCTCCCATACCCTCCACCCTACCAGCAATGACTCGAACTGCCTTCCTCGCATGGCGGTCTGCGCTGCGATATACTCAATGGGAAGCCAAGCTTACACTACAGACGCCCCTATGGCGCGGAACCTGGTTGAGGGAGGTCGGGGCATTAGGAGGCTTTTAGAAGTGGGACCTGATAGGCATCACCCACATGGGAGATGTGTGGCAAGGCGAACACATGGCCTCCTTCCAAACACTACAGCAAACATACTCTTTGCACGCTACTCAGTTCTACAGATACCTCCAACTGCAGCACGCCCTTGCCACCCCCATCCCTAGCCACACAACAATCCCGGAGTTTAGTCCATTGGAGGCAAAGCTCCTTATGGGGAACCTGGGGAAGGGGGGAATATCCCAGATCTACAGGTCCTTGATAAACAACACCCCGTCAGCCCTTGACCCCCTAAGGGCCCACTGGGAGCAATGGGTTGGCCCTTCAGAGGAGGAAGACTGGAGAGACGTACTGATGGCCCCCAGGATACTAACCATTTTGGCTAGGTTCCGCCTCATTCAAATGTATTACCTCCATTGTGCATATCTTACTCCTGTGCGGTTGCACAGAGCCGGGTTCCTCCCGTCCCCACAATGCCCTCGATGTGCCGCAGACCCAGCTGACTTTTACCAAATGGTCTGGGCCTGTGTCCCCCTTTCCAAGTATTGGATGTCGATTGTAGCTGAGATGAGTGAAGTCCTGGGCTGGGCGGTCCCCCTTAGTCCTCTTGCCCTTCTTCTGGGGGTGATGGATGGGTTGGATGGCTCCCGTACTGACAAGCTGCTCCTGGGAGCAGCCATGATGGTGGCAAAAAGAGACATTGCGGTGGCGTGGAAAGCCTCGACCTCTCCCTCAATTAAGAAATGGAGACGAGGAGTGGACTGGTGTGCCGCCCAAGAAAAAATTGTGTACGAGGCGAGAGGATGTCCTGCCAAACATGGACGCATATGGGGCAAATGGCTGGGCTTAATGGACTGAGTTGTTACACACATGGGGTGGGAGGGATGGGAGCTGGCTTAAACCATATCCACTGCAGGATCAGATGGGGGAGATTCATGGGATTGTATCGAATTGTCCTATATGTCACAGTGACGCTCTGTTCATTGCTAAAATCCAAAAAAATTGTTTGTCAAAAAAAAGGGGCCACAACCATATTCTATTGGGTGTCCCGTCTCCGCCCCTCCACCTTCCTTCGTAGGGCCGGAAATAAGTAAGGTCCCATCCAGGTCTGTTTGACTTCCGCAAACGGGCTGTTGGAAAAGAGAGAAGGGGAGGTGTCATTATGCACTATGTGCCACGGGATGGTCTCGTTATCATCGCTCCCCTCAAGGTCTCCCTGACACATCTCCGCGCTAAGATTCTCCCGCTCAGGGAAAAAGGTTAGCCTAGACCAAAAATCAGCATTGATATTCTCGCTCCCTTCCGATGCCGTACCTCAAATCTGAAGGGATGTAGGGACAGAAACCATCGAAGCACTCTGGGATTATTACCCATGTTAGGGCTCATCCAAGTCAAGGGGGCATGGTCGGTGTACAGAAAAAATAGTTTGCCCTCCAAGTAGTACCTCAACTTCTCTAATGCCCATTTAATGGCAAGGCATTCCTTTTCTATCACTGGGTACTTTTGTTCCCTCGGGAACAACTTCTGACTTATGAATAGTACAGGTACCTCCAGTCCTTCATCATTCGTCTGAGAAAGGACAGCTCCAATTCAGACATCAGATGGGTTGGTTTAGAGTATAAATGGCTTGTTGAAATTGGGAGAAGTAAGTATCGGGCTAGAAGCGATGGCTCTTTTCAAAGCCTGAAAAGCTTCCCGGGCCCTGACAGGAGGATTGTGTAAATCGTGCTTTGTCACACCTTTCTTTAATAGGTCAGTGAGAGGCCCGTGCTGCCAGAATATTGGGGAATGAATCTACAATATTATCCCAAAAGACCTAAAAAAGCACGTACTTCTTTTCTGGTCCCGGGTAGAGATTTATCCATGATAGCCCTGATCTTTTCTTCTTGGGGCTCGATTAACCTGTTACCGAGCACATACCCCAGAAATTTCACTTTTGTAAAGGCTACATGGGATTTTTTTGCATTGATATGTAGGTTTGCCTTTCCTAACTCTTGCAGTATGTCATTAACATGACGGAGATGTACATCCCAGGTGGGACTGAACATGACAATGTCATCAAGGTAGGCTAATGAGTATGATCGGTGCTGATACAATACTTTGTTCATCAGCCTTTGAAATGTTGCTGGGGCCTCATGAAGCCCAAAGGGCAAAACAATAAATTCAAAAAGGCCCATCTGGGGTAGCAAATGCTGTCTTCTCCTGATCTTCTCGTTTGAGGGGTACTTACTTGCCAGTACACCTTAGTCAAATCTAGCATTGTGATGTATCTGTCTTCTCCCAACATTTCCATCAATTTGCCTACTCTGGGTAGTGGATAGGCATCACACTTAGATACCCGTTTTACTGCTCTAAAGTCTATGCAGAACCTTATTGAACTATCTAGCTTGGGGACAAGGACATTGGGTGATGACCAGTTACTTTGAGATGGTCTAGTCACTCCTATTTATAACACAGCAGTAGTTTCTTTTCTGATAGCCTCCCTTCGGGCTGCTGGAATTGGAAATCTGTAGGGCTTTTGTTTGTGGACAACTCCTTTTTCTCTGGGTATGGTGTGTTCCGCTAGATCAGTACGCCCAGGTGAATCTGAGAACAGTGTAGAAAAGGTATGCAACAGAGAGGAGAGCGAGGACCTCTGTTCTCTTTTCAACTTTTATTTATAACCAACTGATCTAAGGTACTGTTAGAGGTGGTTTCTTTTTAGACTAGCTAGACTTTTCTTGGCAGGGACCTAACCACTTTTTAAGGAGATTTATATGGTATGTTTGTCGAGTAGTCAGGGTGATTTGTAGTCGACAGGTGGTTTTTCCTATTCTAGAGATGATTTTATAGGGCTTTTTCCACTCAGACTTCTTCTTTTTACTGGATGTGGGTATGAGAAACAACACCTAACCGTTCACCTGATATTGTTGCCATTTTTTCCCTTTTCGTAAAAGCTCTTTTGCCAATTCTGACTTCTCTCAAGATTACAGTGGGCTAGGTCTCGTGCATATCCAGGCAGTCACGAGCCTTGCTTCCTGTGTCTCTTTCCCAGGCTTCCTTTGTCATTTTGAGCATACTATGGGGTTGTCTTTCATATAGCAGCTCAAATGAAGAACACCCGATACTGGTTTGCACCTGTCCATGAATGACAAAATGAGCCAGAGGAAGTAACAGATCGCAGTTCTTCCCCTTCCCTATGAGCATTTTCTTCAGTGTAAGTTTCAGGGTTCCATTGTAGTGTTCAACCAACCCATCTGTTTACGGGTGATAAACAGATGTTTTAATATGGGAGAGATTAAGGGTTTTATAGACAACCTTCATAAGTCTAGAAACAAAGGGAGTCCCCTGATCTGTGAGGATTTCTCTAGGGAAACGAACTCTAGATAAAACCTCAATCAAGATGTTTGCAATGTTGTTTGTGGAAAGGGTTCTCAATGGTATTGCCTCAAGGTGGCGAGTTGAATAATCAACTATGACTAAAACTTACTGGCTACCCTTACTTGATCTTTGGAGGGGGTCAATGAGGTCCATTCCAATGCGTTCAAACGGTTTACCCACTATAGGAAGAGGTTGGAGTGGGACTGGAGGGGTTTTGTAAGGATTTTTTCTTTGACAAATACACTCCTGGCAGTATGTTTTATATTAGCATGAATAACAGGCCAATAAAAATATCTTAGAATCATCTGAGTGGTTTTCTGGGCCCCGCTGTGTCCTGCTATGAGGTGTGAGTGTGAGAAAAACAGGATCAGTTCCCTGAACTCGTATGGTACCAACAACTGGGGTTCATCACCCTCTTTACCTACTCTATACAGTAATCCTCTCTTCAAAAGAAAGTGAGGATAGATAAAGGTAGGATTCACCTTGTTGGCTCGTGCCTCTCTCCAGGTGTTTTGGAGGGTTGCATCGTTTGCTTGGGCATGGTGGAAGTCTCTATCTAACTGCCAAGGCTCAGAGGTAGGTAAGGTGTTGTGGGAAGGAATCTCAGGAGTGGCATTTTTCCTGGAGGTTAGTAAGAAACATCTCCAAGAAGTCTGGATTATCGGTACCCAGAATAACGTCTTTGGGGAAGCTCCTTAAGACACTTACTTTCACCTCTATGGTCATCCCTTTTTGGGTGGTTACAGTGATAATGGCAACAGGATACGTTTTACATCCTTATGGACACAGCGGATAGCAACAGCTCTACCGGGAAGGTTCTGTGAGGACCGGACCAAAGCGATTTGTATCACTGACTGTCTGCATCCTGAGTCCTGTAAGGCAGTTACCCATTTGCCATTGATTTGGAGACTTACGTAAAAGCAATGTCCAAGCGCCTGTATATAAACGATGGAGTGGAGTATACAATTGAATTCCATAGGTTCCTAAGTTGACATTCTGTGGGGATAAGAACGAGCGATATGGCCCCATACCCCACAGTCGAAGCATTGGGGGGCTTTTTAAAATGAAGGTTCTGGTTTCAAAGCTCAGGCTTTCGTTGTGTCGACAGGCGTTTTGTTGGGTCTCCTCTCAACCTCCTGAGGAGGGTATGTTGTGATGGGTCCTGTCAGACCCCCATGTAGTAAAACAAGGTTGAGCTCTAGCATAAATTGTAGCCATTTTGACGGCTTGTTCCACAGTCAACCATGTGTGTTGTCGCAGCCATTTTTGTTTAGCAGCGGGTAGGGCCTCCAAGAACTGTTCAAGATAGATTTGATTCCATTTCCATTTACTTTATTTCGGTCATAGACCATAAAAGCAATATGCATAAAATATACAATACGAATAAATTACAAATCAAGTCTAGAAACAGAGCATTAAAATAAGTAAAATCACAGGCATAACGATGATAGTAACACTAGTCAGATCTATAAAATCACACAGTACATTTCTGGAAACACAGTTAAATATCCTCAACTGATGCGCTAGCCTGCAATGTGGAGTTAAAAGACATTAAAATTTTACACCGAACGGGAAGATGCTCTCTAAAAATGTGGCAATTGAGAAAACTATAACTGGGGATGTGTCAGCTCTACAAATTCTCACTGCTTCCCTGTAGTGGTAGACACCGAGAAAACGGCATAGAAGAACTATCCAGCGCCTTCTCTGCTTGTAGTATTTTGAACAAAAAAATTGTATATTTTCTGTCGTTTCCTCGGGTTCTCCACATGCAGAGCAGGAATTGGAACCCCTGTGGTTGGCTTTCCACTTGCTGGTGGCAGTTGCTAAAGGTAAGGTGCCCAACCTAAATCTGATGTACAGTGCTTTTGTGAATGGGGGGTCTATTTCATCCATGTAGTTCTCTAGATAAGGGAATGGCTTGAATTCTAGAAAAGATTCGGTATGTTTCCCCAAGCCGGGCTGATGGAGAAGTTCAGACCCCACCTGATCCCTTTACATTGCCTTCAGAGTTTTTATTTCAAGAGGGGAAATTGAACGTGGATCTGACCAATACTTTTGCAAACCGAGTGAGGAGCATGCCTGTTTTACAAAGGCCAGCCACAGGACCTTTCTCCTACCCTGGGACCTATCCAAAGCGTCTTGAAGACCATCTGTAATTAGCCAACATGAGGGAAGACCAGACTCGAAACCAGTACAAAAGTGGTCTGAGTCGAATTAGTTGGGCAATGGGCCGGATTCCTAAGTCAAGTTTAAAGACTAGAGGGCTGCTTTGGGGGATTTAAGTACCATTCTCAAGAAGTTGTTCTCTGCCACTTCGAGTGCGTCTAGGTTAATGTGACCTCAATATTCTGCACCATACATACCTGCAGCAATGGCTTGGGCCCTCCATGCTTCGAGGATCGGAGAGACTGGATGGATAGAGGAATTATTTGCAATTTTTAGTAATGCTGCGCCGCTCAGTGTTTCAGAATAAGGGTGCTTTTGGTACCTTGATTTACCCAGGAATTTGTACTAGACAGACAGATACAGAGGTAATCAAATTCATGCCCTCTCTCTATCCATTTCCCCTCAAGCAATATTGTTCCTTTAAAGTCACTGTATGGACATGGATGGCCATGAATTTGGTTTGACTTTCATTTATCATAAAGCCTTGGTCTAAACAAAAGAGACTAAACTTGCTCAGGAGAGTCTCTAGGCCTTTGGGAGTCTTTGATATCAACAGCATATCATCTGCGAACAACAAGGCTGGAATCTTAGTCTTCCCAAGAACCGGGGAGTCGTTGTCGCAGGCCATCAAGTAGTCTATGCATCCATCGATAAACAACAAAAATAATGAAGGGGCAAGTACACAGCCCTGCCTGACTCCTTTATCAACCCCAAGTGGACCCGTTGATTCCCCATTGTGGCCCCATCGTACCTGAGGAAAAGTATAGTAGTGAAGGCGTAAGATGATGGTAAGAAGGTTGTCAGAAAGCGGAATCACAAATGGTACCCCACTTTGTTTTGAGATAACACGTAGTACCCTGGGGAAATTAATTCGTGAAGCGACCTAGATATTCTCCACTGGGTAGTGGGGAAGGAAAAAATTCCTTTTGTTTTAATTACCCTCACACACCCTAGTGGTGTCATGCTTCATCATCGGGTCACCCAGTCCCCTAAAAGACTGGGTGGGCTCAACCGTATCTCAGGAGCGCTTGAAAGAAAAAGCCAGGGGTCTTTACAGAATAAAAATCCTCAGGCTGTTCCCGGTATCCCTTTATTCTTGGAACAGCATGGGATATTAAAAACAATTTAGCATATACAAGGGTCGGTTGGATGTATTATTGGTCCTATGACCCTAGTGCCAACATGTTTCAGCCTTTCTATTGGCCTATAAAAGGTCCTAGGCTTTCTTCAGGGCTGTATGGATGCTATTTATCTTCTACTCATACCAGGGAGGGAACCCCAGCATCCATACAGCCCTGAAGAAAGCCTAGGACCTTTTATAGGCCAATAGAAAGGCTGAAACATGTTGGCACTAGGGTCATAGGACCAATAATACATCCAACCGACTCCTTGTATATGCTAAATTGTTTTTAATATCCCATGCTGTTCCAAGAATAAAGGGATACCGGGAACAGCCTGAAGATTTTTATTCTGTAAAGACCCCTGGCTTTTTTTCCAAGCGCTCCCTGAGATACGGTTGAGCCCACCCAGTCTTTTAGGGACTGGGTGACCCGATGATGAAGCATGACACCACTAGGGTGTGTGAGGGAAATTAAAACAAAAGGAATTTTTCCTTCCCCACTACCCAGTGGAGAATATCTAGGTCGCTTCACGAATTAATTTCCCAGGGTACTACGTGTTATCTCAAAACAAAGTGGGGTACCATTTGTGATTCAGTGTTAAAACAGGGAGGACGTACTCCCACTAGAGAGTTCCTCTCAGCCCTTCTGACACAAGAGGAGGATTCCTCCTCTGAGTGTCTCAGGATTTTTGTTGGTTGTCAGAAAGCCCCATTTCGGTAAGGGTTCTCCACAACCTACCCCTGGGGACCATGTCAAATGCTGCTTTAAGATCTACAAAAGCGGCATATAGACTACCACCACCCAAAAATATCTCTTTCCGCCTAACCAGCTGGAACCTAAAAACCTGATCAACCATACTGGTCTTGGGGTGGAAGCCAGCCTGAAATTGAGTTAGGATTTTGCTTTCTTCAATCCAAGAGAGCAAGCGGTCCAATATAACTTTACAGAAAATTTTCTGACTTGAGTTGATAAGACTAATTGGCCGGTAATTGGCCGGATCCAGTTTTGATCCTTTTTTATGGATGGGAATAATCTCCGCCGCCTTCCATGACTTGGGAATATCTGCGCCTGCCAGAATGGCATTAAAAATGCAAGTGAGGTATGGAACCCAAATGGCTAGTTCTGAGGAAAAGAGGTCCACTTGGATTCGGTCCAGTCCTGTGGCCTTCCCGGTTTGCTGCGAAATTATGGCAGATTTGATCTCAAGTTTGTTGAAGAAGTGCCCGGCCTCAAAGAAAGAATTTGTATTAGCACAGGATGGTCACACAGTACTAACTTGGGATTGGCCAGTCTTGTTTTGGAACTCACAGATTTGATTCATAATCTCCTCTTTTGTTTTTTGCTGCAGGCTTAGCCATTTATCAGCTACCATTTTCAGTTTAAGAAAAAGGGTCTTAGGATTGTCTCCGGGGGCCCCTCTCTCTTTACAGAATTTTACTCTATATGATTCGGCATCCATTCCTAAATGATCTAGAATAATGATCTTGATTTCTTCATAGGGTGTATTTTCCAGGGCATTGGCTACCTGATAGGATGCCTACGGTTCTCCTGTTAACAAAGGTGCTAGAAAAAAACGGACACTTCTCTGGGGGCCATGCACAAGCCCTCGCGGCTCGTTCAAAATTGAGCAAAAATGTATCAGGATCCTCTCCTGGTACGTATTTTTGTAAGGGAACATTTGTGCCCATATGGGTTGCAGGGCGAGTCCAGGAAAGGTTAGAGGTTAGTTCATACTGATCCTTGGCTACTATTTGTAGGCTTTCTATAGGAGATTTCATAGTGTCTCTAAATATGTCCCGATCTGCCTTAGCGGAAGTCATTTGTCTCTCGACGGCCCATTCCAACTTTCGTTGGCCCTGTACGAGTTGTTGAATTACTGCATCCATTTTTATCAACATTCCACATTCTCCACCACGTGTAAAGGGTTGCGGGACTTAACACACGATGCACGTTGTTTGTTTGTATGATCGGGTTTTTATTTCTATGAAAGTAAAAGTTTCTCCTATGATGTTCCCTCTTTTTTTCTTCCTACAGAATGATGGCTCAAGACCTCCCGGCAAAGACATGCCCTTGAAGAAAGGAAAAGCCAGAGGTAAGTCTGTGGAAATTTCCACCACACTTTATAGGGGAAAATAGGGGTCATAAGTGGAGGGGCACTGAAGGTACAGAACGTGGCTCAACACCAACACCACATGTGATTATCCTTATAGGCAAAGGAAGGTAAAGGAGACGCTGAGCCTAGTTACTGCACTAGGCTTCTGAATTATTTAGACAGCCTCTTCCCAACAGACTGGTATCGCCCGTTAGGATACTTTGTAAGTCCCTATACGGGGTCCTCAAGAGATACAATGGTGAATTGTCTGTTCTCAAATACCCAGTGTAATCAACAGAAAACAAGGCAACTTTAGGGTTGTGAGTGGGTTGCAAGGATACGGGGACCCTGCTTCTTCGCCAACCCTTTACCCGTTTATGAACCTCCTGCCTCCCGTTTACCCAGTAGATGGGTCCGTACCCTCTCCAGTGTCGTCTGGACTGGTTCTCGCACCTCGTCCAGTAGTAGAGAAGTCCCTCCCTCGGTCGGCTCCACGAGTCCACACAGACGGGGCAGCAGTCCACCTCTCCGGTCCTCTTCTGCAGTTTGTAAGGCGTCTGATGTCTCCTCGCCGGTACTCCAGTACCACGTTGTAGCGTCATTCCACAGAGCACGCACATCTGATTTCCCTGAAGCCTTTAATGGCCACTTCATTTCCGGGTCACCCTGACGTACGGCGGCGGTTTGAGTATTAAAGGGGCCACAACCATATTTCATTGTATGTCCCCTCTCTGTCCCTTCATCTTCCTTCGAAGGGCCAGAAGTAAGTAATATCCCGTCCAGGTCTGCTTGACTTCTGCGAACGGGATGTAGGAAAAGAGAGGTGAGGAATCATTATGCACTACGTGCCACGGGATGGTCTTGTTATCGTCGCTCCCCTCAAGATCTTTCTGATACACACCCTGGTTAAATATAGAAAAGTTTCAATGCTGAACAGTGCACACAGACTGAGTGTGTACACTGGGTAAATGTGCCTGCAATGGTACATTATGTGGAGGACCTTGGGTTCCATTTTGGGAATCCCAGGCCTGCCTTTTGAAAACATGAGGAGAGGAATTCCAAATCCCCCCCCCCCCCCGACAGAATTGTGTATTGCTATATTTCTGTGAGCTAAGTGGGGGACACAATGGAGGAAAAGGGACGAGATTCCCATTACACTTCAAAACACAGCTCTTTGATTCAGAGATAGATCACAAGAAAGGGGCCTGGACACATCTCAAGAACAGAGATGGGGCTGACAGGGGACTCATAAAGAGAAGGGCTGGGATTAACCTTTTGATGCACATATCACAGTGTCTGACATCCAGATGTGAACTCTGGTCACTCCCATGAGTGGTGTTGTGGGACAATCAGCTTCAGAGTCTTGTCTGTGTGATATAAACAAACGACAATGTCTCAACTGGTATTATTGAGAAACTTAGTTATCAAGCATGCACAAAACATTGCAAAAAAAGAAAAGTAGGGAGACTCATAGTTCGTTTAAATGTGCCCAAGGCATCATACATTTAGAGGAGTGCAAGACATTTGAAGAATCAAGGACATAGGGGTTTATGGAAAAATTGGAAACAGTTGTATCAGCACTGCAAGCAATTAATTCAAAGGTAACCCGAAAACTTTGTGCACACAAGTGCTCGTGACACTCAAAGGTGGACGGCGCAGGTGACAAGTGTCAAAACAGCGGCGGCGCGAGGTGAAGAAGTGACAAATATATACAGAAGGACTTATGGTTCATAGTCACTTATTCACATGAATTTATGACACATATTTTAAAGCTTTTTATGGACCATAGTGAAAGGCGCCGGAAGATGCGCTGGTATGTCGACGGCGTTTCGATCCTAGTGAATTAGGATCATCATCAGGACCGGATTACTGAATGAAGGTGCTGGAGGCTTAGGTTGGAAGAGGAGGCGGAGGAAGAGGTTGACGGCGGGTCAGTCAGGCTTGACCCCACGGCAAGAATGAAGCGAGAGTAAGGTATGAACGGGTACACGTGGAGCAGAGGCGAGGCCTGGATGGACCCCGGAGGTACTGGAGGCGGAGTACTACCAAGCAGGCGTCCACGGCCCGCGGGAGGGGACCCCGGGCTTACTGAACTCCCGTGGGGTCGCCCCACCCTACGAGTGCCCGAACGCCTGACGGGCCCGCCGGGCCCCCGCAGTGCCACAAGAAGCGGACCCTGAGCCCGGGAGAGGCATTGACTCCGTGACATCGAGGTGCGCGGCGGCCCGTGTCCCAGCGGTTGCTGCGCAGTTGGCATGCCAGGTTCGGGCCTGCTGTAGCCCCGTGCACCAAGAACTTGGAAGACCCACCCGCCAATCTCCAATTTTAAGGGAGACAGATACCTCCGTTTCCTTTCTGGGGGGAAACCAGACAACGTATTAAAGGTGAGAGGAGCTTTGGCCAACAGTCGATACCAGGTGCGGCCTGCGCCCGCTCCCCCTGGCACGCATCTTGGGGCGCCACGCGCCACGGATCTCTTGCGGCCCACATAACCACCCACGACACGCCACCTGCTCCTAACGGCTGCGGATATAAACCCAGCGCTCTGCATAGCGGGTCCAGATCGTTGAGCAGTCGGGCCCAGGGCCCAGAACCGCTGGAGACACCGGATCTGCAGCCAATGTGACACCTGTGGTCCCGACTCTGTTTCAACAACTGCTAGCTGCACACCTTGTGGGAACGAGGAGGTGCTGGGGGGAACAACGGGGCGCCTGGTGGCCTCTGCACGCGGTGTGAGACAGACCAGCAAGGAACACCCCCTTCAAGCTTCTGCAAACCGGCGACCGACAGGCCTGCACGCCCGCGAACATGGGGAAAACGGAGCGCAGATAGTCCAAGCTCAGCTTTGATAAAACACGCAGCGCTAAGCAGACTGAAAGTGAAGGGGAAAAAAATGCTGCACCACACCATCAAGGGGATAACGCGTCAGAGGACCAGGAGCAAGACCTGAGAGCCATACTACTGGACGTTCAATCTAGTTTGAGGACCATTGATGCTAAATTAGACATGCTCTCTACTCGCCTGGACAGAGTCAAAAACAGGGTAGACGAACATGACACCCGGTTCGACCACGTGGAAGCCAGACTCTCTGAAACTGAAGACAACCAAACAGCCACTACTGAACGTATGCTGCAAATGGACAAAGTGTTGGAGCTCATAAAACAAAAAAAAGAAGATCTTGAAGCCCGCTCAAGACGCAACAATCTCCGCATAACGGGCGTTCCCGAGTCCACGGCCATCTCCAGAATGGAAGACTTCATCGAGACAATGCTGCGAGACCTCTTTGGCTCAGACCTTTCGCCGGTCTTCATTGTTGAACGGAGCCACAGATCACTGGGGCCGCGTCCTCCACCGGGGGCCCCCCGCGGCCCATCGTGGCGCGTCTCCTAAATTATAAAGACCGCGACACCATCCTGCGACAAGCCAGGGAGCGGGGCCGCACTCAATACAAGGGAGATGCCGTGGCTTTCTTCCCGGACTTCACCTTAGCTGTGCAGGCCGCTCGTCGTGAGTTCCTGCCGGCGAAACAGCTTCTGCGAAAAAACAATATCAAATATGCCATGCTTTATCCAGCTAAGCTCAAAATCACCCTAAACGGCAAGGCAACTCATTTCACAGATCCGAAACTGACTCTTAAGTTCGCCAAGCAGCAGGCCCCAAAAGAACGATCACGAGAAGATCACACAAGCTCCTCCACGGCAGAAGCGCGACTAAGTGATAATGACTGATTGCCACTCACACAGATCCATGAGGCGAACGCAAGGAAACCAGGAACAGAAAGTCGCCGCTACAACCAACATCGCTGAGCCTTCGGGAGGCTGTCAACTCAGCTAAGTGAACTATGACCGTGGTGTGTCGTGGCGGTGTGTGGGATGGGTAGGCTTCCCATTCCATGTTTATGCTCAGCCACCCGGCCTCAAGGCGGGTAGACCCCGCAGTGACTCCACCACCCCCTGGGATGACTCCCAGAAGTTGTGTTCACGGGGGGACTGCCTCAACCTAATTGGGGGGTTGGAGTGGGAGGGGGGAGGTCTGGGGAGGGGGGGATTGTTGGGGGTTTGTTACCTCAAGTTTATTGTTCGTATAAAAATTGTTGCCGCATCAACACCTTTCCATATAGTTTTACCTGAGGCTGACAAGACATACTGACACATTTCAAACACGACCGCACCACCACAACTCCTTCAACTGCGAATGGATAAGAGGGCCACGGTCAAATTAATATCCTGGAACATAAGGGGGCTCAATGATGCCAGGAAAATACGTCTTGTGCACGCATATCTGAATAGACAGGCCATAGACATTTGCCTACTCCAGGAAACCCACCTCTCAAGTAATACACTACCGACCCTGCTCACTCGTGGATGGGGGCCCACATATGCTTCCTCTTATTCTAACTACGCAAGGGGGGTGTGCATTTTAATATGTAATGACCTGGCCTGGACCACAGATCACTGCATATGTGACACCGAGGGGCGCTACATTATCCTAACAGGCAAACTTCATAACCATTCCGCCACTCTTTCTACCGTTTACGGTCCAAACACAGACGATCCAGCATTTTTTGCTACTGTCTGGCAGCGGATCGCCAACACCACCCAGCAAACAGTGCTCTGGTGCGGAGACTTTAATGTCCCATTGATAGATGACATGGATCGGGTAGGGAGCTCCAGCCGGCCCCACCCACAAGCGGCATCCACACTCGCGATAATTATCACAGATAACCACCTCTTGGACATATGGCGCGACGTGCATCCCGACATACGCGAGGGTACCTGTTTCTCCCTACAACACAAAGCGTGGTCAAGAATCGACTATTGGCTAACGTCCAAAACTATGCTCCCCTGGAACCCCCAAATTTCTCATCTTTCCCACATCCTTTCAGATCACGCACCGGTCTTGCTGACTCTTCACCCTCCACATGCGCCAACACACGTTCTCCTGGCGCTTACCTCTAAACGCACTTAGAGACCAAGTTTTTAGAGAGGAGATACGCGTTGCCATCGACGAATACTTTGCACAAAACACTGGGTTGGTAAGCTCCCCTGCCACACTTTGGGACGCCTTTAAGGTGGTTGCCCGCGGTGTGTGTATAGCCAAGCAACACGGGGTGCTCAGAGCCATCCAAGGAACACTCTCAACTCTTGAATCTGAAATTTCCGCACGTGAGACCCAATTTCATCAATCTAACGACCCTAAGACATTAGCTGACATCCATAGTAAACTAACGGCATATCAGGAGGAAGCGGCTAGGGAAGTCAAATTCCTAGGTAGAGAAACACAAGCGCGCAGATATGGTGAGGGCGACCGCCCGGGCAGGACACTCGCTAGATTGCTTCAGAAGCCCCGGGCATCTTCTTACATTACAGGTTTGATAAACTCAGAAGGCCAACGCCGCTCCCACACCCCCGACCTCATGCACATCATGGTGGAATTCTTTACTCAATTATACTCTACCTCCCGAGAGGCTCTCCCCTCGGATTTACAAACATACTTTGACGCCATCAAACTAGTGTTACTCTCCAACTCCCACCGAGACTTTCTGGACTCCCCTATCACCGCTGAGGAGGTGCCGCAAGACATTGTCAGCCTTTCTCCAGACAAGGCCCCTGGCCTGGATGGACTGACTGCATCCTTCTACAAAGAATACTCAGACATATTAGTTCCCCGGTTGCTGGAGGTATACCGTGATGCGCTGGAGGTGGGTTCACTGCCACCCTCAATGCGGGAGGCTGTGATCTTCACGCTCCTCAAGCCCGACAAGCCTGCTGATCAGTGCGATTCCTACAGGCCCCTATCGCTTATCAACATCGATAATAAAATATTTGCGAAGGTACTAGCGAACAGACTACAGCTGCTGCTGCCGGTAATGATCAGGCCAGATCAATCTGGGTTTATACCGGGCCGCTCTACAGCACACAACCTCCGGACCATGTTTGCAGTAATGCATTACCTGCACCCCCACACAACAGCGCTGGCAGCTCTACTCGACGCAACCAAAGCGTTTGATACTTTGGAATGGGGATTCCTGTTCCCCCTCCTAGCTAGAATGGGCCTCGGCTCCATCTTCCTTGCACAAATGCCTCTCCTATATACACTGCCCACTGCCCGAATACGGTTAAATGGGCAAATATCAGAACCTTTCCCGGTCAGCAGGGGCACACGACAGGGCTGCCCCCTCTCATCACTACTTTTCGCCATTGCAATGGAGCCCCTCGCTGGACACATCCGACAACACCATGCGAATCGGGGGTGGGATTCACAACACGAAGTCTAACCGTGTCTCTATATGCAGATGACGTTACACTTTATGTAATTCATCTGGAACATAACCTACCCCCTCTAATCCGCGAACTCCTTCGCTTCGGCGGGTTGACTGGAGTCCAGATTAACTGGAGTAAATCAATACTTTCCCCACTGACGGAAAGCACAGTTCCATTTCCCGTAGAGTACCCCCTCCAGTGGGCAACGGGGTCAGTCAAATATTCAGGAATACACGTCAGCAGATACCTGCCCGAGCTGTGGCAGGCCAATTTTGGCAAAGCGTTGGCTTGGTTCGAGGAGCGCATCCCCATGTGGACAAAACTACCTCTATCTCTGGTGGGCCGAATCGCTATTGCGAAGATGGTGGTTCTGCCCAAATTCCTTTATCTATTCATAAACATTCCCACCGCAATCACACAGGCCTTTTTCAAACGACTTAGGTCGAATCTCATCGCACTGGTGTGGGCAGGAAAACAGCCCGGGTTAAATACGAACTGCTGACCCTGCCACAGCTTCAGGGGGGGCTGGGTGCACCAGACTTGCAGCTATACGCGCTCTGCGCCCAGGCACACTTCCTACATTACTGGACACACCCCAAGCCATTTCACCCACATGCCGCAGTGGAAATAGATGCAGTCTCACCCTGGCCTCTCTCCACAGCCCTATTTGCCCCATACAAAAGGCCAGTTTCCGAAATAGATACCCCCAATGTTTGAGGTGGGCGTGGATTGGGCTGGCGTGGCGCGCGGGTGTTCCTCTCCTTTACTCCCCTTCAGTCCCGATAGGGAAACACCCCTTACTATGCCCTCTGCAGGATGGTGGCGCCTGCGGCCGAGCGGACAGGCTCAACATGCACACCTTTGCTGATCTCTTTCCAGGAGATCTTTTTCGCGGCCCACCGATGGCATCTAACGCACCGCTGGACACATTTCTGTACTACCAATTGAGGGCGACGTGCCAAGAGCTCTTCCCAACATTTCCAGCGCCCCCGGTGACCCTTTCCGAACTAGAATACATCTACATTGCCACTTCATCGCGGAAACTCATCACGTCACTGTATCAAAACATGCAACGCACCTCGCCTGTAACACAAACACCAGCTCGAGCGGCCTGGGAGGAAGACCTTGCTCTTCCACTCACAGACGCACAGTGGTCGTTCTGCTGCAGCCAGCTCGAATTACTGTCCCCGAACTACAGGCTGCGTCTCATCCATTTTAATTTTTTACACCGCACCTATTGCACTCCAGTGTTATTACACAAAATAGGCATATCACCAGACTCTCAATGCACATGATGCCATGCAGACACGGCAGATTTCATTCATCTCGCCTGGCAATGCCCAGCAGTTGCAGCGTATTGGGTGGAGGTCTTTCGGGTGATGGGGGAAGTCATACAACTACAGCTGTCACCCTCCCCTTTAATTGGGCTATTGGGGCACGTGGCAGAGCTACCCAAGAGCTCTCGCAGACTTGCTGCTTTGCTATTACTTCTCGCCAAACGCAGGGTCGCAATGTGCTGGGGTGGCACCCTGGCGCCCAAACCGAAAGACTTGATAAAAGACATTGCTTATTGTCATGAACAGTTATCAAGCTACTGGGACTTAATGCCTCTGAGATCTCGACCCCGTGACATTTGGGAACCCTTTCTTAGTTACATGCGCCAACAGGAACCGACCATCAATCCACAAAATACCCCCTAGATAAGTGTCCACAAATAGATGCTCTGTGTCTTTGAACTCATGATGTACAAGGTGTTGTCAATTCACGAAATGTCAGCTGTGAAATTGCATTGTTAAACACAAGCTATGTAGTAATGTACGTAAACGCCAACACTATAAATAAAGTTTCACAAAACAAAAGCAGGCGTCCACGGTGCGGGGCGGTTGATCAATGAATGTTAATGGACCGGGTAATGGAGACGTGGTGAATGGTTGGCAGCGCATCCGGTTCAGGTGGGAATCCAGAGGCGAATCCGGAACAAATTGACCTGAGGTCTGCGGTATCGTCGGCAACCTGGGTCGGAGCCCCGATCCTCAGGTGGCTGTCCAAAGGAGCAGCTAGCAAGGGACGATCTGATAGTGGTAGTTGCAGCCGGAGTCCTCGATGGGGCTATAATCCTAGTGTGTGAACCCTGGGTCGGAGCCCCGATCCACAGGCAGCCATCACGTCGTGATCGGCAGTGTTGCAATGATAGACATCTTTAATGAGGAAAGAAGAATGAGAGAAGTGTCCACTTCAAAAGAAGCAGAATCCTAAACTTGAAACTTCAAAGGCTCAGACCCTAAGTCACATTTGGTGTCTGGAAAAGGAATATAAGAAGGGGAGGTTGAATCCTGGGTCGTCCGTTACGTCAGAACCCCGCACCCCCTGCACCGCTTTAATTGCCTGGGCCTGTCGTTGACTGCGGAGGCAGTGTGCTAGCATGCGACCGCCCTTGTTAGAACCCACATAGTATTTGTGCTTCAACCGGAGCACCGCGTATTCAGCCCTGTCCAGATCCAAACGCTTCAGCTGGAGCCGCTCCTTCTCCAGCTGACGCCAGACCCGGGGGGCACCCGTACGCTTGTGAATTGCCTCGAGCTCCTTAACTTTAGCTTCTAGTTCCTCTCGTTTAGCCTGTCTGGTTTTATTATCATAAGCCGCTTTGGCAATCAGGGCCCCTCTCGCGACCAGTTTAAGGGCCTCCCAAGCGGAGGCCAAGGACGTGGAACCGTCATCGTTAAGTGCTAGGTAATCAGTCAATGTGCGCCGAAGGTCTTCCACCACTTGCGGGGACTGCTGTAGGGAGTCCCTCAGGCGCCAGTGTGGTGAGGACGAATGCAAGGGCGGCGGACGTAGTGTCAGTGTTATGTGTGCGTGGTCTGAGAGAGACCGGGCCTCGATGGTAGAAGCTTGGGTGCATGTCCATGCGCCCTGGGTGATGAGAAAGTGGTCCAAACGGGCGTAGGACTTATGTGCCGCTGAATAAAAGGTATAATCTCTATCATTGGGGTGAAGGCTACGCCATGCATCCCTGATCCCACAGTCCTCCAACCACTCCTTACCGCTCCCTGATATAGCTCCTGCCCCGCCATACCTCGGGCTAGAACGGTCCGCCCCTGCATCCATAACTAAATTTAAATCACCACCCACCACCACCAAGGAGTCGGGTGTGTGGAGAACCTCGGCCAGGGCATCTGTCAAGAACTTCTCTGTCACGGCCCCGGGGACTCCACGGGATCCAGATGATGCTCAAAGGGGTCCACCTCTCGACATCCCCCACTCTTACACAAAAGGCACAGAGTAATGAGGCGATCAAGTGAGGGAAGGGAAAAGGGTAGGATCAGCAGGGAATGGGATACCTGTAAACATAAAACACATAGATTAGTTTCTGCTAAACATTTCTCCTACACTCAAACAGTCTCACTAAAGGGCGTAGTACCTGAAAAGCCGAATTCACCAGCATCGGTCTCCTATCCACTCTCTATACTCAGCAATGATACAGCTCATGACTGAAAGAGGATTTCCTAAAATGCAAAACACATAGATTATTGCTACATTCAAACCACCATCGTTTCCATAGAACCACCTCCCTATACATACATACCCTGCATGTCCATTCTCCACACAACTAGGGAGAAGCCCAAAAGAAACGAAGTGAAGAAAGCAAAAAGAAAAGGAATAGTCCCAATGTCCTTAATTCAGAGGTTCAGCAAGACTGTAACGTTAGCCTCCATAGTATCCATAGACGAAAAGTTCCATTAGTTCCTATAAAGTATATACATGACCAAAGCCGAAATCTCTAGGAGTCTTGAAAGTCAAACTCTGGTGAGAGCCATCAAGCTAATAAATTATAATCAGTGCGCTCGCCGACAGTACCTTACTGGTGATGATGCGCAGAAGGAGCCTCTTAGTTTGAATGCTCGATCCTGAGCAGTCAACTTCCCCAACAGCCGTTGGAGTTGCATCAGGGGACTCCTATACACCCTGAAGCCTCACACCAGCTTCTCTTCTCTGCTGAAGCTAGTAATGGTGCAAGTCCGGAAGAGAACTCCGGTCAGAATCTCGACCGCGAGTTGGATGGCGAGGGCTTGCTTGACCCTGCTGGTCCCAGCGGGTATCCGAAGCAAACAGCCGACCGCCGAAAACGCCGAAGCCGCGAGAAACACCCTCTGTGTCTCGCAATTAGAATTACGCACGTAGTCTAACGTGCGTGCTTGCCTTAAGTACCCTGAAGCCCCTCCTACATGGGCATTCTGGGACTTGTAGTTCCTGGGGGTGACGTCCTAATGCAAAACTCGGCAGGCGCAAGGGTCAGACCCTGACAGTACGCCCTCCTCCCATGCGCCTCCTAGGCCCAGGCTTGTTAGGGTGTCGGATGTGGAAACTGCGGACCGCACGAGGAGCCCGAACGTTACAGCTAGGTTCCCAAGAATCATCCTCCGGAGGATATCCCTTCCAGGAAATGAGATACCACAATTGGCCCTGACGGTACTTGGAGTCCACTACTCGGAGAACCTCGTATTCCAACTGGCCGTCCCTAAGCACGGGGGTACAGCCCTGCGACGGGCTCCCTTCGCAGGTTTCAGCAGGCTGACGTGGAATACCGAATGGATGCGCAGCGAAGCGGGCAGCTTGAGTTTATATGCTACCGGATTGATCCGACGCAGCACAGCATACGGCCCAATGAACCGAGGATGAAAGATGCTGCGTACCCTAAATCGAATGTATCTTGTGGACAACCACACTCGATCTCCCGGCTGAAAGCACGGCTCTTCGCTTCGATGCCTGTCCTCCCACTTCTTATAGGATTGCTTAGCCTGCTCCAAACTGGCCTGGATCTTTTTATGCACGGATCGTATCTTTTTGATGTGTTGCATTACAGTAGGCTGTGCGACCACCTCGCTAGGAATGGTCACTGGTAATATCTTAGCATGGAACCCGTTATTGGCTCTGAAGGGAGTCTCCTTGATGGAACAATGCCAGGAATTGTTGTATGCTAGTTCAGCCAACCACAACAGGGAAACCCATGAGTCATTTGCTTCCCTTGAAAAGCAGCGGAGGTATTTCTTGAGAGTTTGATTCAACCTCTCCGTTTGCCCATCCGTTTGCGGGTGGAAACTGGTCGAAAGGGCTGCTTCAACTTGTAAGGCCCTACACCACATACGCCAAAACCGAGCAGTAAACTGAGGCCCCCTGTCAGACACAATAACTCCCGGAAGACCATGTAACCGCACCACATGGGCTAACAGCAGTTGAGCGGTTTGACCGGCTGTAGGTAGATTCTTGCAAGGGATGAAATGTCCCATTTTGGTTAGGCTGTCCACCACCACCAGTATGGCATCATACCCTTGATCCTTGGGTAACCCTAGAACGAAGTCCACGCTGATTGTTTGCCACGGCCGTGAAGGAGTGGGCATAGGCATCAACCGTCCCTTGTTCTTGGATGGCTCACTTTTATTACGGGCACAAGTCTCACATAGTGACACCCATTGTGTCACCTCCTGAGCCATACTTTCCCACCAGAACTGTCGTTGTACTAGGTGTAATGTCTTGGTACGTCCTGGATGACCTGCTAAGATTGAATTATGACACCAATTGAAAGCTTTGAGCCGCAGGTCTTGTGTTGGTAGATACAGTTTGTTTCTATACAACGGTATACCATGTTTGAGAGTGCGGTAAGCCCCCTGTTCTGCCCATCGTCGCCAATGCGCCAAGGATCGATGTTTTGATATTTCTTCTAAGAAATGGTCCAAGGCTATCACACACAACACCTTGTCGGGACTGACTATTGAGTCGGTGATACCTTGTCGAGGTTTCGCACTTTCATCCTGGCGAGACAGTGCATCCGCCTTTCGGTTTTCTGACCCCGGACGGAAAGTGACAACAAAATCATACTCCGCAAAGAACAACATCCAACGCATTTGTCTTTGCGTAAGCTGTCTGGCTGTCTTCATGTATAGTAAATTCCGGTGGTCGGTGTATACTGTGACTGGATGTTGAGCCCCCCATAAATACTGCCTCCATTCCTGGAATGCCTTTTTGATGGCAAGCAATTCTTTTCTGCCACCGTGTAGTTGAGCTCAGCCGCATTCAGCTTCCTGGACAAGAATGCAACCGGATGTAACTGACCCGTTTGTCTGTCTCGTTGGGATAACACTGCCCCTATAGCCTCATCAGAGGCGTCGGCTTCTACAATGAATGGAGCTTCCAGTTGTGGGTGTTGTAGTATAGGAGCTGTGGTAAAGGCTTTCTTCAGGATTGTGAAAGCTTCCATGGCCTCAACATTCCATAAAAAAGGCGTTCCCTTTCTTAACAGGCGTGTGATAGGAGAAACCAAAAGGGAGAAATGAGAGATAAACCTACGATAGTAGTTAGCAAAGCCTAAGAAGCACTGCACCTCTCTCACATTCTTTGGAACAGGCCACTCCTGTACTGCTTCCACTTTCCTCTCAGCCATACCTAATCCAGACGGGCTCAAAATGACTCCCAAAAATTCCACCTCAGTAGCGTGAAACACACATTTGGTCAGCTTACAAAATAAGCTATATTCTCGTAATCTTTGAAGCACCTGAGACACATGTTTCGCGTGTACATCCTGATGGCTGGAATAAATCAGGATGTCGTCTATGTAGACAACCACAAACCTATCAATGAAGTCCTTAAGCACATCGTCTAAGAAAAACTGAAACGCTGCCGGGCGTTACACAGCCCAAAGGGCATGACTAAGTACTCAAACAACCCATACCTAGTCTTAAAAGCCGTCTTCCACTCATCTCCCTCGCGGATACGAACCAGGTGGTAAGCCCCTCTGAGATCCAGACGGGTGTAAACCACTGCTTCCCTTACCTGGTCCAACAACACCGAGATGAGTGGAAGAGGGTATCGGTTCCGTACCGTGTTTTTATTGAGCATCCGGTAATCAATACATGTCCTCAAATCCCCATTAGCCTTAGAAATGAAAAAAAGAGGCGAAGCCGCAGGTGAGCGGGAAGGCCTGATGAAGCCTATTTCCACATAATGGTCTAAGTACTCTCTTAAGTGCTTTGTCTCTGGTTCTGACAAGGCATATACACGACAAGAAGGGATGGTGGCTCCCGTGACCAAATCGATCTGGCAGTCGTAAGTACGGTGAGGGGGGAGTCTCTCGGCCTTTTCTTCGCTGAACACGTCCCTATAAGAAGCATACACTGAAGGAAGCACGGTCTCTTGTTCTGCAGCAGTAGCTAGATGGAACACTTGCGTAAGCGCCAGAAGATGAGCACCAGGAGTGTGCAAGCAGTGCTGTCTACACTCCTCCGACTGAAAACATATGGACTTCTTTTTCCAGTCTATCTGAGGATTATGCTGCCACAGCCATGGCATTCCCAGTATCACCTCATATTGAGGTGCTTCAATAATGTTTAACATAATGACCTCGGCATGGTCTTGTGTTTCTCCCTTCCATACCAACCCCACTCGCTCTGTCTGTTCCCTGATGGGACCTGATTTAATGGGTTTCCCATCCACAGCGAATACCTTCTCAGGGGTTTCTCTAGGTATGCGTTGTAGCTCTAGACGATCAACTAACCCAGCATCGATAAAATTCCCGGTAGCCCCTGAGTCAACCATTACCCTCACTTGGAACATCTGGGAACCTGCTGTAAGAGTCATAGACAGCACTAAGTGGGTTTCTGTGTCTTTTGCATCTAGAGCCGCTAATAAGGGCAGTCTAACTTCCTGTCTCTGTGGTGCTTCTTCCTCTGCTACCGCCCTGGCTGGAACTTTTCTGTCTTTGACTGTACTGGTAGTCGTTGCCACCCTCTTTGAACGGAATGCTCCCTGTCCCTTAGGTTTATGAGGGCATTCCCTCACAAAATGGCCCCTCTTCCCACAGTACATGCAAAGACCCTGTACTCTGCGATTCTCTCTCTCAGTTCTAGACAGAGGTGCTCTTACGGCCCCCAAATCCATGGGTTCTGATCCCGTCTCAGAGGAAACGTTCTGTGGTCTGTTCTCTCTGTCCATATATCCTCTAGTCTGATCATGTCTCCTGCGTTCCCCTCCCCTTTCTGCCAGGCGATGATCCAGACGTAAGGTCAGATTCATTAGATCTGTACAAGTGGTGGGTTGGGGGTCAATCTGGGCCAACACGTCCTTCATGTCGTCCCTTAGACCCTGATAGTAGAGCCGACATGCGTTTTTCCTCTGGCCAAGCAGTTTCAGCTATTAACCGATTAAAAGACGTCAAATACGTAACCAAGTCCTGCTTTCCCTGCTTCAACTCCAACAGCTCCCTATCAGCACTAAACGTAGTCGCCCTTCTGTCGAAAACCCTTTCAAACTCCCTACGAAAGGCGTTCCAATCCGACAGCATTGGATCGTCGTTTCTTACCAAAGGGACTGCCCAATTGGCAGCGTCCCCTGTTAAGTATGAGATGGCGAATGCCACCCTAGTATGGTTGTTGGGAAAGGAAGCCGGTTTGCACGAAAAGTGCAACGCCACCTGCGTCAAAAAGGCCTGTATTTTCATAGGATCCCCTGAATAACGTTCTGGACTAGCCAGAGGTATGGGTGGAGGTACATGTACTTGGATCTGCGATGAGGAAGCATCAAATGGGTTTCTGGATTGTCTGTCCACTCTTTCCCTAAGTGCGGCCGTTTCAGCCCTAGAGGCTGCTAGCTCCTGCTGAACTGCTACCAGTGCCTGTAAAACCTCATCCAAGGAGGCCATGTTTGGGCACCACCTGGACCGGGGGGGTGTAAGTACGTGGGTGCGTAATTCTGTCACGGCCCCGGGGACTCCACGGGATCCAGATGATGCTCAAAGGGGTCCACCTCTCGACATCCCCCACTCTTACACAAAAGGCACAGAGTAATGAGGCGATCAAGTGAGGGAAGGGAAAAGGGTAGGATCAGCAGGGAATGGGATACCTGTAAACATAAAACACATAGATTAGTTTCTGCTAAACATTTCTCCTACACTCAAACAGTCTCACTAAAGGGCGTAGTACCTGAAAAGCCGAATTCACCAGCATCGGTCTCCTATCCACTCTCTATACTCAGCAATGATACAGCTCATGACTGAAAGAGGATTTCCTAAAATGCAAAACACATAGATTATTGCTACATTCAAACCACCATCGTTTCCATAGAACCACCTCCCTATACATACATACCCTGCATGTCCATTCTCCACACAACTAGGGAGAAGCCCAAAAGAAACGAAGTGAAGAAAGCAAAAAGAAAAGGAATAGTCCCAATGTCCTTAATTCAGAGGTTCAGCAAGACTGTAACGTTAGCCTCCATAGTATCCATAGACGAAAAGTTCCATTAGTTCCTATAAAGTATATACATGACCAAAGCCGAAATCTCTAGGAGTCTTGAAAGTCAAACTCTGGTGAGAGCCATCAAGCTAATAAATTATAATCAGTGCGCTCGCCGACAGTACCTTACTGGTGATGATGCGCAGAAGGAGCCTCTTAGTTTGAATGCTCGATCCTGAGCAGTCAACTTCCCCAACAGCCGTTGGAGTTGCATCAGGGGACTCCTATACACCCTGAAGCCTCACACCAGCTTCTCTTCTCTGCTGAAGCTAGTAATGGTGCAAGTCCGGAAGAGAACTCCGGTCAGAATCTCGACCGCGAGTTGGATGGCGAGGGCTTGCTTGACCCTGCTGGTCCCAGCGGGTATCCGAAGCAAACAGCCGACCGCCGAAAAACGCCGAAGCCGCGAGAAACACCCTCTGTGTCTCGCAATTAGAATTACGCACGTAGTCTAACGTGCGTGCTTGCCTTAAGTACCCTGAAGCCCCTCCTACATGGGCATTCTGGGACTTGTAGTTCCTGGGGGTGACGTCCTAATGCAAAACTCGGCAGGCGCAAGGGTCAGACCCTGACATTCTCTTGATGTTCGTTTGGGGAATAGATTGAGGCTATCGTGAGGTTGGAGGTCCCAATGTGTAGCATCAGCGCTAGGAGGCGCCCCTTGATCTCTACCACAGAGCCCACTACAGAACCTCTAAAATGTTTGGAAAACAGAATGGCCACCCCGCCCTTCTTACTCTCCCCCGAAGACCAAAACTGCAAAGGGAACCCTCTGTGTTGCATACGATGCGTGTCGCTGTGGAGGAGGTGAGTGTCTTGGAGTAGGCATACATCTCCCCCCGAATGCTCGAGCAATGAGAGCACTGCCCTCCGCTTGGTAGGATTGTTAAGGCCTCTGACGTTATAGCGGACTACCTTAACTTCCATCAGATGGGAAAAAACCGCAGGGTTATATGTCTAATGCAATTAAGCCAGTAGAGAGGGACAGACCCCAGTAGGGACCACATGTGCAGATGTGACTGGACGAACCCTAACAGGAGGGCCATAATTAAAAAGCTCACCGGAGAGAGGACCCCCCCTACCTCATAACAATATAAACAAACCCAAAAACAATAAAACAACAGCAAAGGCAAGCACACAAAGGCCATTTCGACAGCAGGCCAGGAAAAAGTGGGGACTGCCAAGGGAGTGAGGGGCTCCCCCATTTAGTGAAGAGAAAAATCCCCCCGCCCCCGCCGGGCCCAGAGAAGAGAGAACAGACCCACAAGTACGTTACCCTCAGTCATTAGAGTCCAGGGAGTCCCCCTCCGTGCCAGCAAGGGTCCGGAGAACTGCAGAACGCTCTTTGATTATCGTGGCCGGGTCAGGGCGAAGGCGGTCTAGGCCCCGGTACCTCCCCTCGTCACGTGTCGGTGGCAGCTGGTGGGTCTTATGCTGCTCCCGGGGGCAGCCCGCGCCCCGGTGTGGCTGAGGTCGGGCTCCACGAGACGATGGTACTTTCAATGGGTCCGCTGCATTGCAGCCCCCGAGTGCCTCTAGGCTTCAGTCCCACAGGAGCGTTTCCAATTATCAGTGGGTCCCAGTGCAGCTCGGTGTCGCTTACTTATCGCGCTGGTGGACTGCACAGAAGGGACCCAGCAGGGGGGAAGAGGCCCCGGCGCTTCCGCTATTCTGCAGGCCACACTACTACTCAGCCCCGATCCTTCTCCGTGGGTCCCCAGGCATCAGGAGTCCTCACCCCCCTCAATCGCGGTATCAAGTGCACTACGGGGGGCCACGGACACACCGTCGCGGGTCTCGTTCACTCAGCCTGAGTACCCTCCGATGGCGCACCAGCCAGTCAGTGCATGCCTCCGTTGCACTATCGCTCTTCCACCAGTTAGGCCCTCCGGCACTCCCACAGCACCAGAGGGGCTGTGCCCGGTATGTATAAGCCTCACGGGCAGCCAATGCGGTACTAAACGGGGCCGGCGGGTGCTCACCCCTCCACTGGGTATCCTCCGGGTGCTGCGCCTCTTGGGATCTAGCCCCCCAGGGGGGACGGGGAGCCAAGTGGGCCTCTCGCTGCAACTCCGTGTCACGTCATAGGCCGTCCCGCAAGCCCGGGGCTGGTCACTCGCGCTCGCGGGCCGGGGACCGTCCAATGCGGAGTGCTGCTGTGGTGTGCCTTCGGGGGCCCGCGGATGGAGTCTGCGTGGCGCTACGGCCTCCGTAGGCGCTCAATCGGCCCCGGTGACGGCCCCCACTCCTCACCGTCTTGTCGCGCGGAGGCCGCGGGAAAGCTGGAGACCGCCCGACTGTCCCCCGGCGAGCGGGTAAGTCGTCTTTAGCTTCCGACCTGGAGCGCAGTGGGATCTTGTAGCCTCCGGTGGGGGATCCGGGTGCCGTGGGTGCTTTAGGATGTGCTGTAGGCCCGGCGGGAGCGGAGCTCAAGCAGGACGCGTCCGCTCACTCCGCCATCTTGGCCACGCCCCCCACCATAGACACTTTTGACTAAAATCCTGAATAGCTGAAAGGACCTCTTGAGTACGGCCTAAAAGTGTGCATTCCCTGGATGCAGCCACCAGTGAATGGGGAATAAGCCCAAACGCGTTACACGGAGGACAGTGGGACAGGCACTTGCCTGACAACTACTAGAGCCCCGACCTCAAGAAGGATTATGTTGTTATATTTGAATGTTGCATTTCTTTGCATTTGTTAAGTTAAAAAAAAAAGACTTTTTCTTATAAAAGCAAGTATTTAGCTGGACACTGATTTATTGTTCGTACTATTTGCACTTTGAGTTATGAGTCATGTTCACTGACCTGTATCTACATCCCCCCAGGGAGCCTTGACTGCTCGACTACAGCTATCACTGAGAGTCAAGTACAGAACGGGTACTTGGCCCAGTTGAGCAGGATCCATAGTTGGTCAGGCCCCGGGACATCAAAAGTCAAAGGCTTCAACTGCCATGATTGGGCCCAGTAACTCCTGGGTTCCCAGTGGCCCTCTGAAAAAGATTCTGACACACGCTTTGTGCATCCCGCGAGGAAAATGAAAGCCAAAGTAAGAAAACGCGCTGCATGCCTGCCAACTTGATGAACAAGCTCACCATGGGAGGAGGGAGGAGGTGTGGGGCATTAAAATGGGGGGGCTCATGCCGAGAAGAACCTATGAGGCACTTTGAACCCCACCCTGCCCCCAAGCCCCCTTTTGCCCCCCAAAAACAAAACCTTGTTCAGGCTGGTGCCGATGTCCTGGGTGTTTTCACACCCCTTTAATGGGCGTCGGCAGTTCAAAGCTTTGGAAAAGGAGATGGAAAACCACTATTTACAGTGGTTTTCAGTTCGTTTTCCCTACCACCGTGTGATATAGGCTCCTCGTCGGGAGACCATGTGATGGGAGCCGATATCGTGTGTCACATGGTGGCACTGTGTGAGTTGGCAAATATGCACTGCGACGTCCTTCGAGGCAGCATGAAACAACAGAATCCACTGTGCAGGACTTCTCAGAATCACTTTAGCCCGGTAATGCTAGGCTTACTCAAAAACTGCGATCTGCTAGCTCAGTACCTTAGTTTGGCGCCGCTCAAGTCCGCTCATGCAGGAACTCTAAAATCTGAAACTTGAGTCTGCTGAGCAGGACGTCGGCCCCAAACACATAGCGGTGTATTTAGAAATAATACGCTTATACTTACCTGATTGCTTGGAGACACTGCTCAAAAGTAAAAAACAGGATATAAGAAGGCCAACTTCCTTTTATAATCTATTGCAGGAAGAGGAAGTCGGCCATATTGGCGCGATGGGAAGACCAGTATGTAAAGTGTATTTTGACTTTGGCTTTTCACATTTTACTCTCTTTTTTAGCCCTTTCAGTGATCACAATCCATTGTACCTAATTGGTTCCCCTTGGATGGAATTTATCCCTCTTCTTAACCGGTACTTTGACTGGCTATGACTGGGTCTCTGGATACCCTCTATATGGAATAATTACTACTACACCGCAACCATGATGCGGGTAAGCAACCATTGGGTTAATCCTAATTGATTAATTACTTGTGTGATTAGGAAATCTAAAATGCACCTTCATCCTCCTTACAGACTACCCAACCCCGGGAGCTGTGATCAGGGCCATCAACCTACAGGCACCCATAGTAGGTTAGTAACCTAGGCACTCGCTGGTCTTTCTTATTATCTATTTGAATAATATGGTAATAAATCCAACTTCATGATTGTTCCTATAGGTTGCCTCCCACTTTTCCCCTGTCCTGAGGAAGACCTGCAAGCTGAGGATATAATTACCCTCCACGCACTAAGTCGGGTCGAAACGTCGACATTCATCCCCAAGTGGGCCTGTACCTTATGCCACCATTGTCCCGTCCAACCTACAGATGATACCTCTCTGAATTGTTTGAAAATTATCAAGAGTAACAACGTAAATGATCAATGAAGGACAGGCCGTAACTAACTGGTGTTGATGCTACTCATAACCAGTTCCGATTAGAATTATTGTAATTTTTCTCTATTTTGAACTACCTTCACTCTGTGAAATCCCCTTTGTTGGAAAGTGGATTATTGGTAGGGGCAAAGGTAGGTCTGCCACTGGCAATCAGGCCACTAACACATGATAGGACTCAGCATAGGTCTTAGAAGATTATTCCCATGCTCAACCCTTGGTAGCTTGGCTGCGAGCAGGCAGGCTTAACTTCAAAGACAGGTATGTAAAGCATTTAAAAACACCAATTCAGTAAATAATTAAGACACAATGCATAATAAAAATCCAACACCAATTTATAAAAATAGGAAATATTTTTATCTTTAAAATGACACCAAAACGACAAAAAATCCAATGTAGGGAACCGGAGATATGAATTTTTAAAGACTTATCACTTTATAGCATTTAGAAACCTATAGCACCATATTGGGATATCTGGTCGCGATAGACCGGCTCAAAGTCAAAGTTTCAGGCCGACCGCGATGGAGCCCTGAGCGGCTACCCCTCGCGGTAGGTCCCGGTCACAGTTTTTACCTTCGGACTTAGAAACTTTTCTGGAGCTTTTTCTCGTGGGGTCCCTCGATGCCGTTCACCAGGCCAGATTCGGTGAGGGTTCGCCGGCCTCGGATTTCTTCTACTCCCGGTCAAACTCTGGAAGTTGGACCTACGGAGCTTTCAGCGGGACGAACCTGGATGGCTTGGCCGGCTCGCGGTTGAAGGCAGGCGGCTTGACTGGCCAGGTTGAGTCGGTCCCCCATGGAACTTTTTTTCAAAGTTACTCCAAAGTTCTCCAAAGTTCTGGAACTTCTTCCTGAAGTTCCCCAAAGGGTCCCAAAGGTTCTCAAACTCACTCCAAGGGTCTGGAAGCTCCAAGATGGTCCTTGAAAGTTGAGGACTTCAGTTCCCACAATCCACTTGGACAAAACCCTTACAAATCCACTGGTAGTTCTCCAGGTTGAGGATCCTTGGTGGTGATGTTCCAGGTGAGCTCTGATAAACTGTAGCTTGCAGGGAGTCCACTCTTTAGTTCTTTTACAGCAAGGTATTCCACAGGGCTGTAGTTTCAGCTGGTGCAGTCTTCAGAGGGTAGGCCTTAGAATTTGCACCCCAACTTCTCAGCATGGCAACGTCTTGCTTTCTTAAGTTTCAAGCAGCAGATCTGAGAGACTCTGCCCCTCTCAGATACTTATTCCAAGTTCTATGGGTCAAGCAGGAGGTCACTCCTGACCAATGGGAGCAGGGCAACTCCCCAAGGATATGACCACATCCTGTAGAGTGTGGCATTATTTTGTCTCAGAGTGCACCAAATCTTCCAAATTCATAATGGCTGATTTTCCAGCAGGGAGGTAAGAGCTGGCTAAACACACCCCTAGGATGGCTACTTTCCATAGACTCTCCCCCTTGCATCTGCTCATTCTTTCCTTAATCCTAGCTCTGGCTTTGGGTCAAAAGAGTAGAGTTGTAAATTACACTGAGGCCTTCCCCTTCCCTTTGAAGACCATGGTTTACGACTCCTCCCCTGCTCTGGCATTCCTGTGTAGCAGCACACTGCCCTCCCAGCAGAGCTGGTTAACCCCAGGGGCTCTTTATCACCTCTTCAAGGCAGCCTGGCTAATCCACTTAACTCTGACCAATCAGGACAGACCACTGGAAGGCTGAATCTGGACTTACAAACAAGAAAGTCTTATAACTTCTTGTCTGTACATTTTAGGAGAAATTCAACAATATGATATTGTTGGATTCATCCCTACCATTCTGGGAAGTCTTTGAATGGAAGTTCTATCATTCTCCTATCAGGAGTTATTAGTTAATAACTTGTTGCATAACCTATGTGGCATGGGATTTGCAATGGGAAAAATGACTTGGGCCATTTTTCCAGCACTAGGGCTTATAAAATCATATTTTATAAGTACTTAGCTTATATCTACAGGACCCCCACCCCATGGGACAACTAGGGGAGACTTTAGGGGCTCTGAATCTGTAGAAATATTACAGATCCTCCCTCCACAGTGCTCCTAGCATCAAAGTCGAATTTGGGCAGCACTTTATCACAATGTGGGGAGTGAAATGTGAAATTTCACTTAACCCAGGGCATATAAAACTCATTTTATAAGGGTCCACCTTATAAATACCTGACCCCCCACCCCTGGGACACCTAGGGGAGACCCTGGGGGTTCCTAATATGCCAAAACATTGTAGGTTATCCCTTTTTAAGTGCCCCAAACACCAAAGTCGAGTTTGGGCACAATTTACTTTTTAAAAGCAGTCATGGAACCCAGGGCTGCTTTTAAACTGACCTCAGGCTTCAGCAGTGCACACATGCAAGTGCAGAAAAGGCTGCTGGCCTCTAAACTGCCATGCCCTACTATATACTAGGGGCTGATAGGTAGTTTCAATCCCCCTGCCCTATTATGTACTAGGGTCTTATAGGGTAGGTCATGCCAATCCCAGGGGTACCCCAACCCATAGTGTACCCTAGTGTATGTAGGTGTTTTCACTGTATTCTAAATGTGTCTCTTTCAGCATAGCACTAGCCCTGGGCCTGGTTAGGCAGAGCCCAGGGTCAGTCAGAGTGAGTTACCACCAGTACCATTCAGCAAAAAGTTGGGGGGTGCCCAGGGCACGGGATGACTTTGCAACATAGCCCCCCCCCAAACGAAAGGTGATGGGTTACTAACCTACACCCTGGTAGTCCTCATCAGCTAAGTGGAAAAACCTGGAAAGTCCATCTGCATTTGCATGGGCAACCATAGGTCTGTGTTCCACTGTAAAGTCCATTCCCTGTAGGGAAATGGACCACCTTAACAGCTTAGGATTCTCCCCTCTCATCTGCATGAGCCATCCGAGAGGCCTGTGGTCAGTTTGAACACGAAAGTGAGTCCCAAACAAATATGGTCTCAACTTTTTCAGGGACCAAACCACAGCAAAAGCCTCTCTCTCAATGGCACTCCACCTCTGCTCTCTGGGAAGAAGCCTCCTGCTAATAAAGGCAACTGGCTGATCAAGGCCCTCTTCATTTAGCTGTGACAACACTGCCCCAATCCCTTGCTCTGAAGCATCTGTCTGAACCACAAATTCTTTTGTGTAGTCAGGGAGCCAGCAGCACTGTTGCTGAACACATAGCAGCTTTCAGAGTGTCAAAAGCCTTCTGACACTCTGGGGTCCAATCCACCTTCTTGGGCCTCTTTTTAGAAGTGGGTTCTGTTAGGGGCCCCACGATGGTCCCATAATTTTGAACAAACCTTCTATAATACCCTGTCAGTCCAAGGAATGCCTTGACCTGAGTCTGGGTAACAGGAGCTGTCCAATCCAAAATAGTTTGGATTTTAGCTTGGCGAGGCTGTACATGGCCCCCACCTACCAGGTGGCCCAGGTACACCACAGAACTCTGCCCTATTTGGCACTTACTTGCCTTAATAGTCAGGCCTGCCTGCTGCATGGCCTGAAGCACTTCCCTTAGGTGGCTTAAGTGATCCCCCAGGTAGAACTGTATACAGCTATATCATCCAGGTAAGCTGCACTGAACTGTTCCAACCCAGACAAGACCCTGTTCACCAACCTTTGGAAGGTGGCAGGTGCATTCTTTAAGCCAAAGGGCATTACCTTGAACTGATAATGTCCCTCTGGTGTGGAGAATGCGGACCTCTCCTTTGCTCCATCAGTGAGGGCAATCTGCCAGTAACCTGAAGTCAAATCAAAAGTACTCAGGTACTTAGCAGCCCCTAACCTGTCAATGAGCTCATCAGCTCTAGGTATAGGGTGAGCGTCAGTCTTTGTGACTGCATTCAATCCTCTGTAGTCCACACAGAACCTTAACTCATTGGGTCCCCCCTGAGGATTAGGTTTAGGTACCAGCACCACTGGACTGGCCCATGGACTCTCAGACGGTTCAATTACCCCCAATTCCAGCATGTTAGCAACCTCAGCTGTAATGCTGGCTCTGACATGGTCAGACAACCTGTACAGTTTATTTTAGAAAGGTAAGCTGTCACCAGTGTCAATGTGGTGCACACACCACTCAGTGATGCCTGGGGTCAAAGAGAACAGGCCAGCAAACTGCTCCAGCACTTGCTTACAGTCTCTGTGCTGCTGGTCTGTCAATTTGGGAGAGAGTACAACCCCTCCACTGACCCATCTTGCACATTAGTGGAGAGGAGGTCGGGCACAGGCTCAGTTTCCTCCTCCACACCCTCATCAGTGACCAGTAGCATGGTCATGTCTGCCCTGTCATGGTGGGGTTTCAATCTATTCACATGCAGGACCCTATGCGGGTTCCTGGGGGTGCCAAGGTCAACCAAATAGGTAACCTCACCCTTCTTTTCTAAGATTGGATAGGGCCCACTCCACTTGTCATGGAGGGCCCTGGGAGCCACAGGCTCCAACACCCACACCAATTGTCCTGGAGCATACTCAGGCATAGTAGCCTTCTGATCATACCAGTGCTTCATGAGCTCCTGGATGGCCTCCAGTTTCCTATTTGCCTTGTACATGTACTCTTCCATTCTAGATCTCAGGCCTAGCACATAGTCAAGCACATTGTCCTTTGCTTCTTTAAGAGGCTTCTCTAAAGACTCTCTCAGCAGGCTCAATGGCCCCCTCACAGGGTGTCCAAACAACAACTCAAAGGGACTGAAACCAACCCCTTTCTGTGGCACCTCCCTGTAGGCAAACAGTAAGCATGGGAGGAGAACATCCCATCTCCTCCTGAGTTTCTCTGACAACCCATTTATCATGCCTTTCAGGGTTTTGTTGAATCTCTCAACAAGACCATTTGTTTGTGGGTGATAGGGGGTGGTGAACTTGTAGTTGACCCCACACTCATCCCACATAGCAGTGAGATAGTTGGACAGGAAGTTCGTGTCCCTATCTGATATCACCTCTTTCGGAAAACCCACTCTGGTGAACACCCCAAGCAGTGCTCTAGCCACTGCAGGAGCATAAATGGTTCTAAGAGGGATTGCTTCAGGGTACCTAGTGGCATGGTCAATTACCACTAAGATATACCTATTCCCTGATGCAGTAGGTGGGTCCAGGGGACCAACAATGTCCACCCCCACCCTTTCCAAAGGAACCTCAACCACTGGCAGTGGTATTAGGGGAGCCTTTGTCTTGCCCCCTGCCTTGCCACTGGCCTGACAGGTGACACAGGAGCTGCAAAACTCCTTTACCTTTTCAGACATATGGGGCCAGTAGAAATGGTTCACCAACCGGTTCCATGTCTTTGTCTGTCCCAAATGTCCTGCCAAGGGGATATCATGACCCAAAGTCAGGATGAACTCTCTGTACTTCTGGGGCACCACCAACTTTCTGGTGGACCCCTCCTTGAGGTTTCTGGCCTCAGTATAAAGCAGTCCATCTTCCCAGTAGATTCTATGAAACCCACTGTCATCCCCCTCCTCTTGCTTAGAGGCAATCCGCCTCAAGCTCTCAAGGGTGGGACAGTCTCTCTGTCCCTTACTGAACTCCTCTCTGGAGGGTCCACCTGCTCCTGTCAGTTCTGCCAAATCTGACAGCTCTGGCAGGGATGGAGTCCCTCCCTCAGAGGCCAGATCCTCCCCATCAGGGTTAGATTCTTCCTGCACCTCTGGAGTTCCCTGGGCTGCCTCACCAGGCCCAGTACCCTTGTCCTTGGATGCTTGGCCCTTTGTTCCAGGGTCCAAGTGTCCAGCCCCTCCCTTCTGGCTAGTCTGTGACCTAGTCACAGCACATACCCACTCAGGGAGCTCCAATATTTTCATATGGAGTCCTCTCTCCACCTCTGACCAAGCAGAGGCTTCAAGATCATTGCCCAGTAAACACTGGACTGGGAGCACCTTTGACACAGCTACCTTCATAGGGCCTGTCACACCTCCCCATTCCAAATCCACCACAGCCATAGGATGGAGTTTGGTAGTGCTGTCTGCATAGGTCACCTGGTGAAACTCACCAGGTAGCAACCTCCCTGGAGGCACCAGCTCATCCAGGACCATAGTTACACTAGCCCCAGTGTCTCTGATAGCCTCAACCTCAGTCCCATTCACTTTAGGCCTCTGCCTGTACTTGTCCATGTTTGGAGGTAAGGCAGCAAGGGTTGCAATATTCACCCCACCCAGGGACACTAAGGTTGCTTCCACCACCTGACTACCGCTCTCTGGGGCACCACTCTCCACCCCTACACTTAGACTGGCAATCCCTGTGGATGGCCCCTTAGGGGAGCTTCTTGGCGCAGACAGCATCTCCCTGTTTGTGCCCTGGCTGGTTACAGTCAAAGCACTTACCCACCTTTGAGGGATCAAAGAACCTACCATTCTTTCCATGATACCCCCTCCCTTTGAATTTGGGTTGGCTCGGGCCCCCCTCCTTGTTCAGGTTTTTGTGGGTCTTTGGAGGACTCCTTCTGTTTTTGACCTTCTTTCCCTTGGGCTTTCCCTTGGGGAGGGACCTGTCCTCCTTTCTTCTGGTCACTCCCCTGGTGCTGAATGGAAACCCGGGTTCTTACCCACTCATCAGCTGCTTCCCCTAGCTCTCTGGGGTCTGTCAGCTTAGAGTCCACTAGATACTGGCGTAATTTCTCTTCTACACAATGAGTCAAAATATGTTCTTTCAAAAACAAATTATACAATCCCTCATATGTGTCAACAGTGTTACCAACAATCCAGCCTTCCAGTGCCTTCACTGAATCGTCCACAAAGTCTACCCAAGGCTTTGAACTCAATTTCTGGGTGCCTCTAAACTTCACCCTGTACTGCTCTGGAGTCAGACCAAATCTCTTGACTAAGCATGCCTTCATCTGGGGGTATGATTCTGCATCCTCTCCCTTCAGGGTCAGAAGCCTATCCCTCCCAGCTACTGGAATCAACTCCCACAGGAGTGCACCCCAATACTTAGAGTGGACCCTACTCATTCTAAGGGCCCTCTCAAAAGCTGCTAGCCATTTGTCAAAGTCATCCCCCTCAGTGTACTTGGGCACTATACCCTTGGGAAGTTTATGATCAAATGCACCACCCCTGCACATGTCAAAATCTTCATCATTTTCACTGCCACCATTTCTTTTCTACGCCTCCTCCCTCTCCCATCTCTTCTCAGCCAATTCCAGTTTCCTCTGCTCCAAAGCTATCAAAGCAAATTGAGCCTCAAGCTGTCTCTCTGCAAGGGGCAGTGGTGGTTCCTGAGTAAGGGACCCTTCCCCCCTCCCACCATCTGGAATCATATGGCTAACACTAGAGAAAATGGAAGAGGCACCATCCTCACCCTCCTCTTGGATGAGGTTGGGGGGGGACCCTCTATCCCCCCTTGACTCTCCTCAGCTACCCCAGCCCAGGCCTTTAGGGACTCAATCAACCCTGCCTCCCTAAGCTTCTTGGAAGCAGGCAGCCCCCTAAGCCTACACTGTACCCTAAGATCAGCCATCTTGAACTGGGACAGTTTAGCCAGGTCCAGCTCCATGGTTCCCTAGTTTTGGGTCACAGCAACTAGGCACAACAGACTTAGAACAATTTGGAAAAATCAAAACAATGGATTAAAAACAGTTTAGTCCAAATTCCAAAAATCAAACTCAAAAGTTTTGTTCTAAGGCAATTTAGAGGATTTTTATAATCTTAATTCACTTTACTGAAAGGTGTACTTTTAAACACAAGTCCTCATCCCACCGCTGCCACCAAATGTTGGAAAGTGGATTATTGGTAGGGGCAAAGGTAGGTCTGCCACTGGTAATAAGGCCCTCAACACATGATAGCACTCAGCATAGGTCTTAGAAAATTATTCCCATGCTCAACCCTTGGTAGCTTGGCTGCGAGCAGGCAGGCTTAACTTCAAAGACAGGTATGTAAAGCATTTAAAAACACCAATTCAGTAAATAATTAAGACACAATGCATAATAAAAATCCAACACCAATTTATAAAAATAGGAAATATTTTTATCTTTAAAATGACACCAAAACGACAAAAATCCAATGTAGGGAACCGGAGATATGAATTTTTAAAGACTTATCACTTTATAGCATTTAGAAACCTATAGCACCATATTGGGATATCTGGTCGCGATAGACCGGCTCAAAGTCAAAGTTTCAGGCCGACCGCGATGGAGCCCTGAGCGGCTACCCCTCGCGGTAGGTCCCGGTCACAGTTTTTACCTTCGGACTTAGAAACTTTTCTGGAGCTTTTTCTCGTGGGGTCCCTCGATGCCGTTCACCAGGCCAGATTCGGTGAGGGTTCGCCGGCCTCGGATTTCTTCTACTCCCGGTCAAACTCTGGAAGTTGGACCTACGGAGCTTTCAGCGGGACGAACCTGGATGGCTTGGCCGGCTCGCGGTTGAAGGCAGGCGGCTTGACTGGCCAGGTTGAGTCGGTCCCCCATGGAACTTTTTTTCAAAGTTACTCCAAAGTTCTCCAAAGTTCTGGAACTTCTTCCTGAAGTTCCCCAAAGGGTCCCAAAGGTTCTCAAACTCACTCCAAGGGTCTGGAAGCTCCAAGATGGTCCTTGAAAGTTGAGGACTTCAGTTCCCACAATCCACTTGGACAAAACCCTTACAAATCCACTGGTAGTTCTCCAGGTTGAGGATCCTTGGTGGTGATGTTCCAGGTGAGCTCTGATAAACTGTAGCTTACAGGGAGTCCACTCTTTAGTTCTTTTACAGCAAGGTATTCCACAGGGCTGTAGTTTCAGCTGGTGCAGTCTTCAGAGGGTAGGCCTTAGAATTTGCACCCCAACTTCTCAGCATGGCAACGTCTTGCTTTCTTAAGTTTCAAGCAGCAGATCTGAGAGACTCTGCCCCTCTCAGATACTTATTCCAAGTTCTATGGGTCAAGCAGGAGGTCACTCCTGACCAATGGGAGCAGGGCAACTCCCCAAGGATATGACCACATCCTGTAGAGTGTGGCATTATTTTGTCTCAGAGTGCACCAAATCTTCCAAATTCATAATGGCTGATTTTCCAGCAGGGAGGTAAGAGCTGGCTAAACACACCCCTAGGATGGCTACTTTCCATAGACTCTCCCCCTTGCATCTGCTCATTCTTTCCTTAATCCTAGCTCTGGCTTTGGGTCAAAAGAGTAGAGTTGTAAATTACACTGAGGCCTTCCCCTTCCCTTTGAAGACCATGGTTTACGACTCCTCCCCCTGCTCTGGCATTCCTGTGTAGCAGCACACTGCCCTCCCAGCAGAGCTGGTTAACCCCAGGGGCTCTTTATCACCTCTTCAAGGCAGCCTGGCTAATCCACTTAACTCTGACCAATCAGGACAGACCACTGGAAGGCTGAATCTGGACTTACAAACAAGAAAGTCTTATAACTTCTTGTCTGTACATTTTAGGAGAAATTCAACAATATGATATTGTTGGATTCATCCCTACCATTCTGGGAAGTCTTTGAATGGAAGTTCTATCATTCTCCTATCAGGAGTTATTAGTTAATAACTTGTTGCATAACCTATGTGGCATGGGATTTGCAATGGGAAAAATGACTTGGGCCATTTTTCCAGCACTAGGGCTTATAAAATCATATTTTATAAGTACTTCGCTTATATCTACAGGACCCCCACCCCATGGGACAACTAGGGGAGACTTTAGGGGCTCTGAATCTGTAGAAATATTACAGATCCTCCCTCCACAGTGCTCCTAGCATCAAAGTCGAATTTGGGCAGCACTTTATCACAATGTGGGGAGTGAAATGTGAAATTTCACTTAACCCAGGGCATATAAAACTCATTTTATAAGGGTCCACCTTATAAATACCTGACCCCCCACCCCTGGGACACCTAGGGGAGACCCTGGGGGTTCCTAATATGCCAAAACATTGTAGGTTATCCCTTTTTAAGTGCCCCAAACACCAAAGTCGAGTTTGGGCACAATTTACTTTTTAAAAGCAGTCATGGAACCCAGGGCTGCTTTTAAACTGACCTCAGGCTTCAGCAGTGCACACATGCAAGTGCAGAAAAGGCTGCTGGCCTCTAAACTGCCATGCCCTACTATATACTAGGGGCTGATAGGTAGTTTCAATCCCCCTGCCCTATTATGTACTAGGGTCTTATAGGGTAGGTCATGCCAATCCCAGGGGTACCCCAACCCATAGTGTACCCTAGTGTATGTAGGTGTTTTCACTGTATTCTAAATGTGTCTCTTTCAGCATAGCACTAGCCCTGGGCCTGGTTAGGCAGAGCCCAGGGTCAGTCAGAGTGAGTTACCACCAGTACCATTCAGCAAAAAGTTGGGGGGTGCCCAGGGCACGGGATGACTTTGCAACATAGCCCCCCCCCAAACGAAAGGTGATGGGTTACTAACCTACACCCTGGTAGTCCTCATCAGCTAAGTGGAAAAACCTGGAAAGTCCATCTGCATTTGCATGGGCAACCATAGGTCTGTGTTCCACTGTAAAGTCCATTCCCTGTAGGGAAATGGACCACCTTAACAGCTTAGGATTCTCCCCTCTCATCTGCATGAGCCATCCGAGAGGCCTGTGGTCAGTTTGAACACGAAAGTGAGTCCCAAACAAATATGGTCTCAACTTTTTCAGGGACCAAACCACAGCAAAAGCCTCTCTCTCAATGGCACTCCACCTCTGCTCTCTGGGAAGAAGCCTCCTGCTAATAAAGGCAACTGGCTGATCAAGGCCCTCTTCATTTAGCTGTGACAACACTGCCCCAATCCCTTGCTCTGAAGCATCTGTCTGAACCACAAATTCTTTTGTGTAGTCAGGGAGCCAGCAGCACTGTTGCTGAACACATAGCAGCTTTCAGAGTGTCAAAAGCCTTCTGACACTCTGGGGTCCAATCCACCTTCTTGGGCCTCTTTTTAGAAGTGGGTTCTGTTAGGGGCCCCACGATGGTCCCATAATTTTGAACAAACCTTCTATAATACCCTGTCAGTCCAAGGAATGCCTTGACCTGAGTCTGGGTAACAGGAGCTGTCCAATCCAAAATAGTTTGGATTTTAGCTTGGCGAGGCTGTACATGGCCCCCACCTACCAGGTGGCCCAGGTACACCACAGAACTCTGCCCATTTTGGCACTTACTTGCCTTAATAGTCAGGCCTGCCTGCTGCATGGCCTGAAGCACTTCCCTTAGGTGGCTTAAGTGATCCCCCAGGTAGAACTGTATACAGCTATATCATCCAGGTAAGCTGCACTGAACTGTTCCAACCCAGACAAGACCCTGTTCACCAACCTTTGGAAGGTGGCAGGTGCATTCTTTAAGCCAAAGGGCATTACCTTGAACTGATAATGTCCCTCTGGTGTGGAGAATGCGGACCTCTCCTTTGCTCCATCAGTGAGGGCAATCTGCCAGTAACCTGAAGTCAAATCAAAAGTACTCAGGTACTTAGCAGCCCCTAACCTGTCAATGAGCTCATCAGCTCTAGGTATAGGGTGAGCGTCAGTCTTTGTGACTGCATTCAATCCTCTGTAGTCCACACAGAACCTTAACTCATTGGGTCCCCCCTGAGGATTAGGTTTAGGTACCAGCACCACTGGACTGGCCCATGGACTCTCAGACGGTTCAATTACCCCCAATTCCAGCATGTTAGCAACCTCAGCTGTAATGCTGGCTCTGACATGGTCAGACAACCTGTACAGTTTATTTTAGAAAGGTAAGCTGTCACCAGTGTCAATGTGGTGCACACACCACTCAGTGATGCCTGGGGTCAAAGAGAACAGGCCAGCAAACTGCTCCAGCACTTGCTTACAGTCTCTGTGCTGCTGGTCTGTCAATTTGGGAGAGAGTACAACCCCTCCACTGACCCATCTTGCACATTAGTGGAGAGGAGGTCTGGCACAGGCTCAGTTTCCTCCTCCACACCCTCATCAGTGACCAGTAACATGGTCATGTCTGCCCTGTCATGGTGGGGTTTCAATCTATTCACATGCAGGACCCTATGCGGGTTCCTGGGGGTGCCAAGGTCAACCAAATAGGTAACCTCACCCTTCTTTTCTAAGATTGGATAGGGCCCACTCCACTTGTCATGGAGGGCCCTGGGAGCCACAGGCTCCAACACCCACACCAATTGTCCTGGAGCATACTCAGGCATAGTAGCCTTCTGATCATACCAGTGCTTCATGAGCTCCTGGATGGCCTCCAGTTTCCTATTTGCCTTGTACATGTACTCTTCCATTCTAGATCTCAGGCCTAGCACATAGTCAAGCACATTGTCCTTTGCTTCTTTAAGAGGCTTCTCTAAAGACTCTCTCAGCAGGCTCAATGGCCCCCTCACAGGGTGTCCAAACAACAACTCAAAGGGACTGAAACCAACCCCTTTCTGTGGCACCTCCCTGTAGGCAAACAGTAAGCATGGGAGGAGAACATCCCATCTCCTCCTGAGTTTCTCTGACAACCCATTTATCATGCCTTTCAGGGTTTTGTTGAATCTCTCAACAAGACCATTTGTTTGTGGGTGATAGGGGGTGGTGAACTTGTAGTTGACCCCACACTCATCCCACATAGCAGTGAGATAGTTGGACAGGAAGTTCGTGTCCCTATCTGATATCACCTCTTTCGGAAAACCCACTCTGGTGAACACACCAAGCAGTGCTCTAGCCACTGCAGGAGCATAAATGGTTCTAAGAGGGATTGCTTCAGGGTACCTAGTGGCATGGTCAATTACCACTAAGATATACCTATTCCCTGATGCAGTAGGTGGGTCCAGGGGACCAACAATGTCCACCCCCACCCTTTCCAAAGGAACCTCAACCACTGGCAGTGGTATTAGGGGAGCCTTTGTCTTGCCCCCTGCCTTGCCACTGGCCTGACAGGTGACACAGGAGCTGCAAAACTCCTTTACCTTTTCAGACATATGGGGCCAGTAGAAATGGTTCACCAACCGGTTCCATGTCTTTGTCTGTCCCAAATGTCCTGCCAAGGGGATATCATGACCCAAAGTCAGGATGAACTCTCTGTACTTCTGGGGCACCACCAACCTTCTGGTGGACCCCGCCTTGAGGTTTCTGGCCTCAGTATAAAGCAGTCCATCTTCCCAGTAGATTCTATGAAACCCACTGTCATCCCCCTCCTCTTGCTTAGAGGCAATCCGCCTCAAGCTCTCAAGGGTGGGACAGTCTCTCTGTCCCTTACTGAACTCCTCTCTGGAGGGTCCACCTGCTCCTGTCAGTTCTGCCAAATCTGACAGCTCTGGCAGGGATGGAGTCCCTCCCTCAGAGGCCAGATCCTCCCCATCAGGGTTAGATTCTTCCTGCACCTCTGGAGTTCCCTGGGCTGCCTCACCAGGCCCAGTACCCTTGTCCTTGGATGCTTGGCCCTTTGTTCCAGGGTCCAAGTGTCCAGCCCCTCCCTTCTGGCTAGTCTGTGACCTAGTCACAGCACATACCCACTCAGGGAGCTCCAATATTTTCATATGGAGTCCTCTCTCCACCTCTCACCAAGCAGAGGCTTCAAGATCATTGCCCAGTAAACACTGGACTGGGAGCACCTTTGACACAGCTACCTTCATAGGGCCTGTCACACCTCCCCATTCCAAATCCACCACAGCCATAGGATGGAGTTTGGTAGTGCTGTCTGCATAGGTCACCTGGTGAAACTCACCAGGTAGCAACCTCCCTGGAGGCACCAGCTCATCCAGGACCATAGTTACACTAGCCCCAGTGTCTCTGATAGCCTCAACCTCAGTCCCATTCACTTTAGGCCTCTGCCTGTACTTGTCCATGTTTGGAGGTAAGGCAGCAAGGGTTGCAATATTCACCCCACCCAGGGACACTAAGGTTGCTTCCACCACCTGACTACCGCTCTCTGGGGCACCACTCTCCACCCCTACACTTAGACTGGCAATCCCTGTGGATGGCCCCTTAGGGGAGCTTCTTGGCGCAGACAGCATCTCCCTGTTTGTGCCCTGGCTGGTTACAGTCAAAGCACTTACCCACCTTTGAGGGATCAAAGAACCTACCATTCTTTCCATGATACCCCCTCCCTTTGAATTTGGGTTGGCTCGGGCCCCCCTCCTTGTTCAGGTTTTTGTGGGTCTTTGGAGGACTCCTTCTGTTTTTGACCTTCTTTCCCTTGGGCTTTCCCTTGGGGAGGGACCTGTCCTCCTTTCTTCTGGTCACTCCCCTGGTGCTGAATGGAAACCCGGGTTCTTACCCACTCATCAGCTGCTTCCCCTAGCTCTCTGGGGTCTGTCAGCTTAGAGTCCACTAGATACTGGCGTAATTTCTCTTCTACACAATGAGTCAAAATATGTTCTTTCAAAAACAAATTATACAATCCCTCATATGTGTCAACAGTGTTACCAACAATCCAGCCTTCCAGTGCCTTCACTGAATCGTCCACAAAGTCTACCCAAGGCTTTGAACTCAATTTCTGGGTGCCTCTAAACTTCACCCTGTACTGCTCTGGAGTCAGACCAAATCTCTTGACTAAGCATGCCTTCATCTGGGGGTATGATTCTGCATCCTCTCCCTTCAGGGTCAGAAGCCTATCCCTCCCAGCTACTGGAATCAACTCCCACAGGAGTGCACCCCAATACTTAGAGTGGACCCTACTCATTCTAAGGGCCCTCTCAAAAGCTGCTAGCCATTTGTCAAAGTCATCCCCCTCAGTGTACTTGGGCACTATACCCTTGGGAAGTTTATGATCAAATGCACCACCCCTGCACATGTCAAAATCTTCATCATTTTCACTGCCACCATTTCTTTTCTACGCCTCCTCCCTCTCCCATCTCTTCTCAGCCAATTCCAGTTTCCTCTGCTCCAAAGCTATCAAAGCAAATTGAGCCTCAAGCTGTCTCTCTGCAAGGGGCAGTGGTGGTTCCTGAGTAAGGGACCCTTCCCCCTCCCACCATCTGGAATCATATGGCTAACACTAGAGAAAATGGAAGAGGCACCATCCTCACCCTCCTCTTGGATGAGGTTGGGGGGGACCCTCTATCCCCCTTGACTCTCCTCAGCTACCCCAGCCCAGGCCTTTAGGGACTCAATCAACCCTGCCTCCCTAAGCTTCTTGGAAGCAGGCAGCCCCCTAAGCCTACACTGTACCCTAAGATCAGCCATCTTGAACTGGGACAGTTTAGCCAGGTCCAGCTCCATGGTTCCCTAGTTTTGGGTCACAGCAACTAGGCACAACAGACTTAGAACAATTTGGAAAAATCAAAACAATGGATTAAAAACAGTTTAGTCCAAATTCCAAAAATCAAACTCAAAAGTTTTGTTCTAAGGCAATTTAGAGGATTTTTATAATCTTAATTCACTTTACTGAAAGGTGTACTTTTAAACACAAGTCCTCATCCCACCGCTGCCACCAAATGTTGGAAAGTGGATTATTGGTAGGGGCAAAGGTAGGTCTGCCACTGGTAATAAGGCCCTCAACACATGATAGCACTCAGCATAGGTCTTAGAAAATTATTCCCATGCTCAACCCTTGGTAGCTTGGCTGCGAGCAGGCAGGCTTAACTTCAAAGACAGGTATGTAAAGCATTTAAAAACACCAATTCAGTAAATAATTAAGACACAATGCATAATAAAAATCCAACACCAATTTATAAAAATAGGAAATATTTTTATCTTTAAAATGACACCAAAACGACAAAAATCCAATGTAGGGAACCGGAGATATGAATTTTTAAAGACTTATCACTTTATAGCATTTAGAAACCTATAGCACCATATTGGGATATCTGGTCGCGATAGACCGGCTCAAAGTCAAAGTTTCAGGCCGACCGCGATGGAGCCCTGAGCGGCTACCCCTCGCGGTAGGTCCCGGTCACAGTTTTTACCTTCGGACTTAGAAACTTTTCTGGAGCTTTTTCTCGTGGGGTCCCTCGATGCCGTTCACCAGGCCAGATTCGGTGAGGGTTCGCCGGCCTCGGATTTCTTCTACTCCCGGTCAAACTCTGGAAGTTGGACCTACGGAGCTTTCAGCGGGACGAACCTGGATGGCTTGGCCGGCTCGCGGTTGAAGGCAGGCGGCTTGACTGGCCAGGTTGAGTCGGTCCCCCATGGAACTTTTTTTCAAAGTTACTCCAAAGTTCTCCAAAGTTCTGGAACTTCTTCCTGAAGTTCCCCAAAGGGTCCCAAAGGTTCTCAAACTCACTCCAAGGGTCTGGAAGCTCCAAGATGGTCCTTGAAAGTTGAGGACTTCAGTTCCCACAATCCACTTGGACAAAACCCTTACAAATCCACTGGTAGTTCTCCAGGTTGAGGATCCTTGGTGGTGATGTTCCAGGTGAGCTCTGATAAACTGTAGCTTACAGGGAGTCCACTCTTTAGTTCTTTTACAGCAAGGTATTCCACAGGGCTGTAGTTTCAGCTGGTGCAGTCTTCAGAGGGTAGGCCTTAGAATTTGCACCCCAACTTCTCAGCATGGCAACGTCTTGCTTTCTTAAGTTTCAAGCAGCAGATCTGAGAGACTCTGCCCCTCTCAGATACTTATTCCAAGTTCTATGGGTCAAGCAGGAGGTCACTCCTGACCAATGGGAGCAGGGCAACTCCCCAAGGATATGACCACATCCTGTAGAGTGTGGCATTATTTTGTCTCAGAGTGCACCAAATCTTCCAAATTCATAATGGCTGATTTTCCAGCAGGGAGGTAAGAGCTGGCTAAACACACCCCTAGGATGGCTACTTTCCATAGACTCTCCCCCTTGCATCTGCTCATTCTTTCCTTAATCCTAGCTCTGGCTTTGGGTCAAAAGAGTAGAGTTGTAAATTACACTGAGGCCTTCCCCTTCCCTTTGAAGACCATGGTTTACGACTCCTCCCCCTGCTCTGGCATTCCTGTGTAGCAGCACACTGCCCTCCCAGCAGAGCTGGTTAACCCCAGGGGCTCTTTATCACCTCTTCAAGGCAGCCTGGCTAATCCACTTAACTCTGACCAATCAGGACAGACCACTGGAAGGCTGAATCTGGACTTACAAACAAGAAAGTCTTATAACTTCTTGTCTGTACATTTTAGGAGAAATTCAACAATATGATATTGTTGGATTCATCCCTACCATTCTGGGAAGTCTTTGAATGGAAGTTCTATCATTCTCCTATCAGGAGTTATTAGTTAATAACTTGTTGCATAACCTATGTGGCATGGGATTTGCAATGGGAAAAATGACTTGGGCCATTTTTCCAGCACTAGGAGCTTATAAAATCATATTTTATAAGTACTTAGCTTATATCTACAGGACCCCCACCCCATGGGACAACTAGGGGAGACTTTAGGGGCTCTGAATCTGTAGAAATATTACAGATCCTCCCTCCACAGTGCTCCTAGCATCAAAGTCGAATTTGGGCAGCACTTTATCACAATGTGGGGAGTGAAATGTGAAATTTCACTTAACCCAGGGCATATAAAACTCATTTTATAAGGGTCCACCTTATAAATACCTGACCCCCCACCCCTGGGACACCTAGGGGAGACCCTGGGGGTTCCTAATATGCCAAAACATTGTAGGTTATCCCTTTTTAAGTGCCCCAAACACCAAAGTCGAGTTTGGGCACAATTTACTTTTTAAAAGCAGTCATGGAACCCAGGGCTGCTTTTAAACTGACCTCAGGCTTCAGCAGTGCACACATGCAAGTGCAGAAAAGGCTGCTGGCCTCTAAACTGCCATGCCCTACTATATACTAGGGGCTGATAGGTAGTTTCAATCCCCCTGCCCTATTATGTACTAGGGTCTTATAGGGTAGGTCATGCCAATCCCAGGGGTACCCCAACCCATAGTGTACCCTAGTGTATGTAGGTGTTTTCACTGTATTCTAAATGTGTCTCTTTCAGCATAGCACTAGCCCTGGGCCTGGTTAGGCAGAGCCCAGGGTCAGTCAGAGTGAGTTACCACCAGTACCATTCAGCAAAAAGTTGGGGGGTGCCCAGGGCACGGGATGACTTTGCAACATAGCCCCCCCCCAAACGAAAGGTGATGGGTTACTAACCTACACCCTGGTAGTCCTCATCAGCTAAGTGGAAAAACCTGGAAAGTCCATCTGCATTTGCATGGGCAACCATAGGTCTGTGTTCCACTGTAAAGTCCATTCCCTGTAGGGAAATGGACCACCTTAACAGCTTAGGATTCTCCCCTCTCATCTGCATGAGCCATCCGAGAGGCCTGTGGTCAGTTTGAACACAAAAGTGAGTCCCAAACAAATATGGTCTCAACTTTTTCAGGGACCAAACCACAGCAAAGCCTCTCTCTCAATGGCACTCCACCTCTGCTCTCTGGGAAGAAGCCTCCTGCTAATAAAGGCAACTGGCTGATCAAGGCCCTCTTCATTTAGCTGTGACAACACTGCCACAATCCCTTGCTCTGAAGCATCTGTCTGAACCACAAATTCTTTTGTGTAGTCAGGGGCCAGCAGCACTGTTGCTGAACACATAGCAGCTTTCAGAGTGTCAAAAGCCTTCTGACACTCTGGGGTCCAATCCACCTTCTTGGGCCTCTTTTTAGAAGTGGGTTCTGTTAGGGGCCCCACGATAGTCCCATAATTTTGAACAAACCTTCTATAATACCCTGTCAGTCCAAGGAATGCCTTGACCTGAGTCTGGGTAACAGGAGCTGTCCAATCCAAAATAGTTTGGATTTTAGCTTGGCGAGGCTGTACATGGCCCCCACCTACCAGGTGGCCCAGGTACACCACAGAACTCTGCCCATTTTGGCACTTACTTGCCTTAATAGTCAGGCCTGCCTGCTGCATGGCCTGAAGCACTTCCCTTAGGTGGCTTAAGTGATTCCCCCAGGTAGAACTGTATACAGCTATATCATCCAGGTAAGCTGCACTGAACTGTTGAAACCCAGACAAGACCCTGTTCACCAACCTTTGGAAGGTGGCAGGTGCATTCTTTAAGCCAAAGGGCATTACCTTGAACTGATAATGTCCCTCTGGTGTGGAGAATGCGGACCTCTCCTTTGCTCCATCAGTGAGGGCAATCTGCCAGTAACCTGAAGTCAAATCAAAAGTACTCAGGTACTTAGCAGCCCCTAACCTGTCAATGAGCTCATCAGCTCTAGGTATAGGGTGAGCGTCAGTCTTTGTGACTGCATTCAATCCTCTGTAGTCCACACAGAACCTTAACTCATTGGGTCCCCCCTGAGGATTAGGTTTAGGTACCAGCACCACTGGACTGGCCCATGGACTCTCAGACGGTTCAATTACCCCCAATTCCAGCATGTTAGCAACCTCAGCTGTAATGCTGGCTCTGACATGGTCAGACAACCTGTACAGTTTATTTTAGAAAGGTAAGCTGTCACCAGTGTCAATGTGGTGCACACACCACTCAGTGATGCCTGGGGTCAAAGAGAACAGGCCAGCAAACTGCTCCAGCACTTGCTTACAGTCTCTGTGCTGCTGGTCTGTCAATTTGGGAGAGAGTACAACCCCTCCACTGACCCATCTTGCACATTAGTGGAGAGGAGGTCTGGCACAGGCTCAGTTTCCTCCTCCACACCCTCATCAGTGACCAGTAACATGGTCATGTCTGCCCTGTCATGGTGGGGTTTCAATCTATTCACATGCAGGACCCTATGCGGGTTCCTGGGGGTGCCAAGGTCAACCAAATAGGTAACCTCACCCTTCTTTTCTAAGATTGGATAGGGCCCACTCCACTTGTCATGGAGGGCCCTGGGAGCCACAGGCTCCAACACCCACACCAATTGTCCTGGAGCATACTCAGGCATAGTAGCCTTCTGATCATACCAGTGCTTCATGAGCTCCTGGATGGCCTCCAGTTTCCTATTTGCCTTGTACATGTACTCTTCCATTCTAGATCTCAGGCCTAGCACATAGTCAAGCACATTGTCCTTTGCTTCTTTAAGAGGCTTCTCTAAAGACTCTCTCAGCAGGCTCAATGGCCCCCTCACAGGGTGTCCAAACAACAACTCAAAGGGACTGAAACCAACCCCTTTCTGTGGCACCTCCCTGTAGGCAAACAGTAAGCATGGGAGGAGAACATCCCATCTCCTCCTGAGTTTCTCTGACAACCCATTTATCATGCCTTTCAGGGTTTTGTTGAATCTCTCAACAAGACCATTTGTTTGTGGGTGATAGGGGGTGGTGAACTTGTAGTTGACCCCACACTCATCCCACATAGCAGTGAGATAGTTGGACAGGAAGTTCGTGTCCCTATCTGATATCACCTCTTTCGGAAAACCCACTCTGGTGAACACACCAAGCAGTGCTCTAGCCACTGCAGGAGCATAAATGGTTCTAAGAGGGATTGCTTCAGGGTACCTAGTGGCATGGTCAATTACCACTAAGATATACCTATTCCCTGATGCAGTAGGTGGGTCCAGGGGACCAACAATGTCCACCCCACCCTTTCCAAAGGAACCTCAACCACTGGCAGTGGTATTAGGGGAGCCTTTGTCTTGCCCCCTGCCTTGCCACTGGCCTGACAGGTGACACAGGAGCTGCAAAACTCCTTTACCGACATATGGGGCCAGTAGAAATGGTTCACCAACCGGTTCCATGTCTTTGTCTGTCCCAAATGTCCTGCCAAGGGGATATCATGACCCAAAGTCAGGATGAACTCTCTGTACTTCTGGGGCACCACCAACTTTCTGGTGGACCCCTCCTTGAGGTTTCTGGCCTCAGTATAAAGCAGTCCATCTTCCCAGTAGATTCTATGAAACCCACTGTCATCCCCCTCCTCTTGCTTAGAGGCAATCCGCCTCAAGCTCTCAAGGGTGGGACAGTCTCTCTGTCCCTTACTGAACTCCTCTCTGGAGGGTCCACCTGCTCCTGTCAGTTCTGCCAAATCTGACAGCTCTGGCAGGGATGGAGTCCCTCCCTCAGAGGCCAGATCCTCCCCATCAGGGTTAGATTCTTCCTGCACCTCTGGAGTTCCCTGGGCTGCCTCACCAGGCCCAGTACCCTTGTCCTTGGATGCTTGGCCCTTTGTTCCAGGGTCCAAGTGTCCAGCCCCTCCCTTCTGGCTAGTCTGTGACCTAGTCACAGCACATACCCACTCAGGGAGCTCCAATATTTTCATATGGAGTCCTCTCTCCACCTCTCACCAAGCAGAGGCTTCAAGATCATTGCCCAGTAAACACTGGACTGGGAGCACCTTTGACACAGCTACCTTCATAGGGCCTGTCACACCTCCCCATTCCAAATCCACCACAGCCATAGGATGGAGTTTGGTAGTGCTGTCTGCATAGGTCACCTGGTGAAACTCACCAGGTAGCAACCTCCCTGGAGGCACCAGCTCATCCAGGACCATAGTTACACTAGCCCCAGTGTCTCTGATAGCCTCAACCTCAGTCCCATTCACTTTAGGCCTCTGCCTGTACTTGTCCATGTTTGGAGGTAAGGCAGCAAGGGTTGCAATATTCACCCCACCCAGGGACACTAAGGTTGCTTCCACCACCTGACTACCCCTCTCTGGGGCACCACTCTCCACCCCTACACTTAGACTGGCAATCCCTGTGGATGGCCCCTTAGGGGGGAGCTTCTTGGCGCAGACAGCATCTCCCTGTTTGTGCCCTGGCTGGTTACAGTCAAAGCACTTACCCACCTTTGAGGGATCAAAGAACCTACCATTCTTTCCATGATACCCCCTCCCTTTGAATTTGGGTTGGCTCGGGCCCCCCTCCTTGTTCAGGTTTTTGTGGGTCTTTGGAGGACTCCTTCTGTTTTTGACCTTCTTTCCCTTGGGCTTTCCCTTGGGGAGGGACCTGTCCTCCTTTCTTCTGGTCACTCCCCTGGTGCTGAATGGAAACCCGGGTTCTTACCCACTCATCAGCTGCTTCCCCTAGCTCTCTGGGGTCTGTCAGCTTAGAGTCCACTAGATACTGGCGTAATTTCTCTTCTACACAATGAGTCAAAATATGTTCTTTCAAAAACAAATTATACAATCCCTCATATGTGTCAACAGTGTTACCAACAATCCAGCCTTCCAGTGCCTTCACTGAATCGTCCACAAAGTCTACCCAAGGCTTTGAACTCAATTTCTGGGTGCCTCTAAACTTCACCCTGTACTGCTCTGGAGTCAGACCAAATCTCTTGACTAAGCATGCCTTCATCTGGGGGTATGATTCTGCATCCTCTCCCTTCAGGGTCAGAAGCCTATCCCTCCCAGCTACTGGAATCAACTCCCACAGGAGTGCACCCCAATACTTAGAGTGGACCCTACTCATTCTAAGGGCCCTCTCAAAAGCTGCTAGCCATTTGTCAAAGTCATCCCCCTCAGTGTACTTGGGCACTATACCCTTGGGAAGTTTATGATCAAATGCACCACCCCTGCACATGTCAAAATCTTCATCATTTTCACTGCCACCATTTCTTTTCTACGCCTCCTCCCTCTCCCATCTCTTCTCAGCCAATTCCAGTTTCCTCTGCTCCAAAGCTATCAAAGCAAATTGAGCCTCAAGCTGTCTCTCTGCAAGGGGCAGTGGTGGTTCCTGAGTAAGGGACCCTTCCCCCTCCCACCATCTGGAATCATATGGCTAACACTAGAGAAAATGGAAGAGGCACCATCCTCACCCTCCTCTTGGATGAGGTTGGGGGGGACACCCTCTATCCCCCTTGACTCTCCTCAGCTACCCCAGCCCAGGCCTTTAGGGACTCAATCAACCCTGCCTCCCTAAGCTTCTTGGAAGCAGGCAGCCCCCTAAGCCTACACTGTACCCTAAGATCAGCCATCTTGAACTGGGACAGTTTAGCCAGGTCCAGCTCCATGGTTCCCTAGTTTTGGGTCACAGCAACTAGGCACAACAGACTTAGAACAATTTGGAAAAATCAAAACAATGGATTAAAAACAGTTTAGTCCAAATTCCAAAAATCAAACTCAAAAGTTTTGTTCTAAGGCAATTTAGAGGATTTTTATAATCTTAATTCACTTTACTGAAAGGTGTACTTTTAAACACAAGTCCTCATCCCACCGCTGCCACCAAATGTTGGAAAGTGGATTATTGGTAGGGGCAAAGGTAGGTCTGCCACTGGTAATAAGGCCCTCAACACATGATAGCACTCAGCATAGGTCTTAGAAAATTATTCCCATGCTCAACCCTTGGTAGCTTGGCTGCGAGCAGGCAGGCTTAACTTCAAAGACAGGTATGTAAAGCATTTAAAAACACCAATTCAGTAAATAATTAAGACACAATGCATAATAAAAATCCAACACCAATTTATAAAAATAGGAAATATTTTTATCTTTAAAATGACACCAAAACGACAAAAATCCAATGTAGGGAACCGGAGATATGAATTTTTAAAGACTTATCACTTTATAGCATTTAGAAACCTATAGCACCATATTGGGATATCTGGTCGCGATAGACCGGCTCAAAGTCAAAGTTTCAGGCCGACCGCGATGGAGCCCTGAGCGGCTACCCCTCGCGGTAGGTCCCGGTCACAGTTTTTACCTTCGGACTTAGAAACTTTTCTGGAGCTTTTTCTCGTGGGGTCCCTCGATGCCGTTCACCAGGCCAGATTCGGTGAGGGTTCGCCGGCCTCGGATTTCTTCTACTCCCGGTCAAACTCTGGAAGTTGGACCTACGGAGCTTTCAGCGGGACGAACCTGGATGGCTTGGCCGGCTCGCGGTTGAAGGCAGGCGGCTTGACTGGCCAGGTTGAGTCGGTCCCCCATGGAACTTTTTTTCAAAGTTACTCCAAAGTTCTCCAAAGTTCTGGAACTTCTTCCTGAAGTTCCCCAAAGGGTCCCAAAGGTTCTCAAACTCACTCCAAGGGTCTGGAAGCTCCAAGATGGTCCTTGAAAGTTGAGGACTTCAGTTCCCACAATCCACTTGGACAAAACCCTTACAAATCCACTGGTAGTTCTCCAGGTTGAGGATCCTTGGTGGTGATGTTCCAGGTGAGCTCTGATAAACTGTAGCTTGCAGGGAGTCCACTCTTTAGTTCTTTTACAGCAAGGTATTCCACAGGGCTGTAGTTTCAGCTGGTGCAGTCTTCAGAGGGTAGGCCTTAGAATTTGCACCCCAACTTCTCAGCATGGCAACGTCTTGCTTTCTTAAGTTTCAAGCAGCAGATCTGAGAGACTCTGCCCCTCTCAGATACTTATTCCAAGTTCTATGGGTCAAGCAGGAGGTCACTCCTGACCAATGGGAGCAGGGCAACTCCCCAAGGATATGACCACATCCTGTAGAGTGTGGCATTATTTTGTCTCAGAGTGCACCAAATCTTCCAAATTCATAATGGCTGATTTTCCAGCAGGGAGGTAAGAGCTGGCTAAACACACCCCTAGGATGGCTACTTTCCATAGACTCTCCCCCTTGCATCTGCTCATTCTTTCCTTAATCCTAGCTCTGGCTTTGGGTCAAAAGAGTAGAGTTGTAAATTACACTGAGGCCTTCCCCTTCCCTTTGAAGACCATGGTTTACGACTCCTCCCCCTGCTCTGGCATTCCTGTGTAGCAGCACACTGCCCTCCCAGCAGAGCTGGTTAACCCCAGGGGCTCTTTATCACCTCTTCAAGGCAGCCTGGCTAATCCACTTAACTCTGACCAATCAGGACAGACCACTGGAAGGCTGAATCTGGACTTACAAACAAGAAAGTCTTATAACTTCTTGTCTGTACATTTTAGGAGAAATTCAACAATATGATATTGTTGGATTCATCCCTACCATTCTGGGAAGTCTTTGAATGGAAGTTCTATCATTCTCCTATCAGGAGTTATTAGTTAATAACTTGTTGCATAACCTATGTGGCATGGGATTTGCAATGGGAAAAATGACTTGGGCCATTTTTCCAGCACTAGGGCTTATAAAATCATATTTTATAAGTACTTAGCTTATATCTACAGGACCCCCACCCCATGGGACAACTAGGGGAGACTTTAGGGGCTCTGAATCTGTAGAAATATTACAGATCCTCCCTCCACAGTGCTCCTAGCATCAAAGTCGAATTTGGGCAGCACTTTATCACAATGTGGGGAGTGAAATGTGAAATTTCACTTAACCCAGGGCATATAAAACTCATTTTATAAGGGTCCACCTTATAAATACCTGACCCCCCACCCCTGGGACACCTAGGGGAGACCCTGGGGGTTCCTAATATGCCAAAACATTGTAGGTTATCCCTTTTTAAGTGCCCCAAACACCAAAGTCGAGTTTGGGCACAATTTACTTTTTAAAAGCAGTCATGGAACCCAGGGCTGCTTTTAAACTGACCTCAGGCTTCAGCAGTGCACACATGCAAGTGCAGAAAAGGCTGCTGGCCTCTAAACTGCCATGCCCTACTATATACTAGGGGCTGATAGGTAGTTTCAATCCCCCTGCCCTATTATGTACTAGGGTCTTATAGGGTAGGTCATGCCAATCCCAGGGGTACCACAACCCATAGTGTACCCTAGTGTATGTAGGTGTTTTCACTGTATTCTAAATGTGTCTCTTTCAGCATAGCACTAGCCCTGGGCCTGGTTAGGCAGAGCCCAGGGTCAGTCAGAGTGAGTTACCACCAGTACCATTCAGCAAAAAGTTGGGGGGTGCCCAGGGCACGGGATGACTTTGCAACATAGCCCCCCCCCCAAACGAAAGGTGATGGGTTACTAACCTACACCCTGGTAGTCCTCATCAGCTAAGTGGAAAAACCTGGAAAGTCCATCTGCATTTGCATGGGCAACCATAGGTCTGTGTTCCACTGTAAAGTCCATTCCCTGTAGGGAAATGGACCACCTTAACAGCTTAGGATTCTCCCCTCTCATCTGCATGAGCCATCCGAGAGGCCTGTGGTCAGTTTGAACACGAAAGTGAGTCCCAAACAAATATGGTCTCAACTTTTTCAGGGACCAAACCACAGCAAAGCCTCTCTCTCAATGGCACTCCACCTCTGCTCTCTGGGAAGAAGCCTCCTGCTAATAAAGGCAACTGGCTGATCAAGGCCCTCTTCATTTAGCTGTGACAACACTGCCCCAATCCCTTGCTCTGAAGCATCTGTCTGAACCACAAATTCTTTTGTGTAGTCAGGGAGCCAGCAGCACTGTTGCTGAACACATAGCAGCTTTCAGAGTGTCAAAAGCCTTCTGACACTCTGGGGTCCAATCCACCTTCTTGGGCCTCTTTTTAGAAGTGGGTTCTGTTAGGGGCCCCACGATGGTCCCATAATTTTGAACAAACCTTCTATAATACCCTGTCAGTCCAAGGAATGCCTTGACCTGAGTCTGGGTAACAGGAGCTGTCCAATCCAAAATAGTTTGGATTTTAGCTTGGCGAGGCTGTACATGGCCCCCACCTACCAGGTGGCCCAGGTACACCACAGAACTCTGCCCATTTTGGCACTTACTTGCCTTAATAGTCAGGCCTGCCTGCTGCATGGCCTGAAGCACTTCCCTTAGGTGGCTTAAGTGATCCCCCCAGGTAGAACTGTATACAGCTATATCATCCAGGTAAGCTGCACTGAACTGTTCCAACCCAGACAAGACCCTGTTCACCAACCTTTGGAAGGTGGCAGGTGCATTCTTTAAGCCAAAGGGCATTACCTTGAACTGATAATGTCCCTCTGGTGTGGAGAATGCGGACCTCTCCTTTGCTCCATCAGTGAGGGCAATCTGCCAGTAACCTGAAGTCAAATCAAAAGTACTCAGGTACTTAGCAGCCCCTAACCTGTCAATGAGCTCATCAGCTCTAGGTATAGGGTGAGCGTCAGTCTTTGTGACTGCATTCAATCCTCTGTAGTCCACACAGAACCTTAACTCATTGGGTCCCCCCTGAGGATTAGGTTTAGGTACCAGCACCACTGGACTGGCCCATGGACTCTCAGACGGTTCAATTACCCCCAATTCCAGCATGTTAGCAACCTCAGCTGTAATGCTGGCTCTGACATGGTCAGACAACCTGTACAGTTTATTTTAGAAAGGTAAGCTGTCACCAGTGTCAATGTGGTGCACACACCACTCAGTGATGCCTGGGGTCAAAGAGAACAGGCCAGCAAACTGCTCCAGCACTTGCTTACAGTCTCTGTGCTGCTGGTCTGTCAATTTGGGAGAGAGTACAACCCCCTCCACTGACCCATCTTGCACATTAGTGGAGAGGAGGTCTGGCACAGGCTCAGTTTCCTCCTCCACACCCTCATCAGTGACCAGTAACATGGTCATGTCTGCCCTGTCATGGTGGGGTTTCAATCTATTCACATGCAGGACCCTATGCGGGTTCCTGGGGGTGCCAAGGTCAACCAAATAGGTAACCTCACCCTTCTTTTCTAAGATTGGATAGGGCCCACTCCACTTGTCATGGAGGGCCCTGGGAGCCACAGGCTCCAACACCCACACCAATTGTCCTGGAGCATACTCAGGCATAGTAGCCTTCTGATCATACCAGTGCTTCATGAGCTCCTGGATGGCCTCCAGTTTCCTATTTGCCTTGTACATGTACTCTTCCATTCTAGATCTCAGGCCTAGCACATAGTCAAGCACATTGTCCTTTGCTTCTTTAAGAGGCTTCTCTAAAGACTCTCTCAGCAGGCTCAATGGCCCCCTCACAGGGTGTCCAAACAACAACTCAAAGGGACTGAAACCAACCCCTTTCTGTGGCACCTCCCTGTAGGCAAACAGTAAGCATGGGAGGAGAACATCCCATCTCCTCCTGAGTTTCTCTGACAACCCATTTATCATGCCTTTCAGGGTTTTGTTGAATCTCTCAACAAGACCATTTGTTTGTGGGTGATAGGGGGTGGTGAACTTGTAGTTGACCCCACACTCATCCCACATAGCAGTGAGATAGTTGGACAGGAAGTTCGTGTCCCTATCTGATATCACCTCTTTCGGAAAACCCACTCTGGTGAACACACCAAGCAGTGCTCTAGCCACTGCAGGAGCATAAATGGTTCTAAGAGGGATTGCTTCAGGGTACCTAGTGGCATGGTCAATTACCACTAAGATATACCTATTCCCTGATGCAGTAGGTGGGTCCAGGGGACCAACAATGTCCACCCCCACCCTTTCCAAAGGAACCTCAACCACTGGCAGTGGTATTAGGGGAGCCTTTGTCTTGCCCCCTGCCTTGCCACTGGCCTGACAGGTGACACAGGAGCTGCAAAACTCCTTTACCGACATATGGGGCCAGTAGAAATGGTTCACCAACCGGTTCCATGTCTTTGTCTGTCCCAAATGTCCTGCCAAGGGGATATCATGACCCAAAGTCAGGATGAACTCTCTGTACTTCTGGGGCACCACCAACTTTCTGGTGGACCCCTCCTTGAGGTTTCTGGCCTCAGTATAAAGCAGTCCATCTTCCCAGTAGATTCTATGAAACCCACTGTCATCCCCCTCCTCTTGCTTAGAGGCAATCCGCCTCAAGCTCTCAAGGGTGGGACAGTCTCTCTGTCCCTTACTGAACTCCTCTCTGGAGGGTCCACCTGCTCCTGTCAGTTCTGCCAAATCTGACAGCTCTGGCAGGGATGGAGTCCCTCCCTCAGAGGCCAGATCCTCCCCATCAGGGTTAGATTCTTCCTGCACCTCTGGAGTTCCCTGGGCTGCCTCACCAGGCCCAGTACCCTTGTCCTTGGATGCTTGGCCCTTTGTTCCAGGGTCCAAGTGTCCAGCCCCTCCCTTCTGGCTAGTCTGTGACCTAGTCACAGCACATACCCACTCAGGGAGCTCCAATATTTTCATATGGAGTCCTCTCTCCACCTCTGACCAAGCAGAGGCTTCAAGATCATTGCCCAGTAAACACTGGACTGGGAGCACCTTTGACACAGCTACCTTCATAGGGCCTGTCACACCTCCCCATTCCAAATCCACCACAGCCATAGGATGGAGTTTGGTAGTGCTGTCTGCATAGGTCACCTGGTGAAACTCACCAGGTAGCAACCTCCCTGGAGGCACCAGCTCATCCAGGACCATAGTTACACTAGCCCCAGTGTCTCTGATAGCCTCAACCTCAGTCCCATTCACTTTAGGCCTCTGCCTGTACTTGTCCATGTTTGGAGGTAAGGCAGCAAGGGTTGCAATATTCACCCCACCCAGGGACACTAAGGTTGCTTCCACCACCTGACTACCCCTCTCTGGGGCACCACTCTCCACCCCTACACTTAGACTGGCAATCCCTGTGGATGGCCCCTTAGAGGGAGCTTCTTGGCGCAGACAGCATCTCCCTGTTTGTGCCCTGGCTGGTTACAGTCAAAGCACTTACCCACCTTTGAGGGATCAAAGAACCTACCATTCTTTCCATGATACCCCCTCCCTTTGAATTTGGGTTGGCTCGGGCCCCCCCTCCTTGTTCAGGTTTTTGTGGGTCTTTGGAGGACTCCTTCTGTTTTTGACCTTCTTTCCCTTGGGCTTTCCCTTGGGGAGGGACCTGTCCTCCTTTCTTCTGGTCACTCCCCTGGTGCTGAATGGAAACCCGGGTTCTTACCCACTCATCAGCTGCTTCCCCCAGCTCTCTGGGGTCTGTCAGCTTAGAGTCCACTAGATACTGGCGTAATTTCTCTTCTACACAATGAGTCAAAATATGTTCTTTCAAAAACAAATTATACAATCCCTCATATGTGTCAACAGTGTTACCAACAATCCAGCCTTCCAGTGCCTTCACTGAATCGTCCACAAAGTCTACCCAAGGCTTTGAACTCAATTTCTGGGTGCCTCTAAACTTCACCCTGTACTGCTCTGGAGTCAGACCAAATCTCTTGACTAAGCATGCCTTCATCTGGGGGTATGATTCTGCATCCTCTCCCTTCAGGGTCAGAAGCCTATCCCTCCCAGCTACTGGAATCAACTCCCACAGGAGTGCACCCCAATACTTAGAGTGGACCCTACTCATTCTAAGGGCCCTCTCAAAAGCTGCTAGCCATTTGTCAAAGTCATCCCCCTCAGTGTACTTGGGCACTATACCCTTGGGAAGTTTATGATCAAATGCACCACCCCTGCACATGTCAAAATCTTCATCATTTTCACTGCCACCATTTCTTTTCTACGCCTCCTCCCTCTCCCATCTCTTCTCAGCCAATTCCAGTTTCCTCTGCTCCAAAGCTATCAAAGCAAATTGAGCCTCAAGCTGTCTCTCTGCAAGGGGCAGTGGTGGTTCCTGAGTAAGGGACCCTTCCCCCTCCCACCATCTGGAATCATATGGCTAACACTAGAGAAAATGGAAGAGGCACCATCCTCACCCTCCTCTTGGATGAGGTTGGGGGGACACCCTCTATCCCCCCTTGACTCTCCTCAGCTACCCCAGCCCAGGCCTTTAGGGACTCAATCAACCCTGCCTCCCTAAGCTTCTTGGAAGCAGGCAGCCCCCTAAGCCTACACTGTACCCTAAGATCAGCCATCTTGAACTGGGACAGTTTAGCCAGGTCCAGCTCCATGGTTCCCTAGTTTCGGGTCACAGCAACTAGGCACAACAGACTTAGAACAATTTGGAAAAATCAAAACAATGGATTAAAAACAGTTTAGTCCAAATTCCAAAAATCAAACTCAGAAGTTTTGTTCTAAGGCAATTTAGAGGATTTTTATAATCTTAATTCACTTTACTGAAAGGTGTACTTTTAAACACAAGTCCTCATCCCACCGCTGCCACCAAATGTTGGAAAGTGGATTATTGGTAGGGGCAAAGGTAGGTCTGCCACTGGTAATAAGGCCCTCAACACATGATAGCACTCAGCATAGGTCTTAGAAAATTATTCCCATGCTCAACCCTTGGTAGCTTGGCTGCGAGCAGGCAGGCTTAACTTCAAAGACAGGTATGTAAAGCATTTAAAAACACCAATTCAGTAAATAATTAAGACACAATGCATAATAAAAATCCAACACCAATTTATAAAAATAGGAAATATTTTTATCTTTAAAATGACACCAAAACGACAAAAATCCAATGTAGGGAACCGGAGATATGAATTTTTAAAGACTTATCACTTTATAGCACTTAGAAACCTATAGCACCATATTGGGATATCTGGTCGCGATAGACCGGCTCAAAGTCAAAGTTTCAGGCCGACCGCGATGGAGCCCTGAGCGGCTACCCCTCGCGGTAGGTCCCGGTCACAGTTTTTACCTTCGGACTTAGAAACTTTTCTGGAGCTTTTTCTCGTGGGGTCCCTCGATGCCGTTCACCAGGCCAGATTCGGTGAGGGTTCGCCGGCCTCGGATTTCTTCTACTCCCGGTCAAACTCTGGAAGTTGGACCTACGGAGCTTTCAGCGGGACGAACCTGGATGGCTTGGCCGGCTCGCGGTTGAAGGCAGGCGGCTTGACTGGCCAGGTTGAGTCGGTCCCCCATGGAGCTTTTTTTCAAAGTTACTCCAAAGTTCTCCAAAGTTCTGGAACTTCTTCCTGAAGTTCCCCAAAGGGTCCCAAAGTTTCTCAAACTCACTCCAAGGGTCTGGAAGCTCCAAGATGGTCCTTGAAAGTTGAGGACTTCAGTTCCCACAATCCACTTGGACAAAACCCTTACAAATCCACTGGTAGTTCTCCAGGTTGAGGATCCTTGGTGGTGATGTTCCAGGTGAGCTCTGATAACCTGTAGCTTGCAGGGAGTCCACTCTTTAGTTCTTTTACAGCAAGGTAGTCCACAGGGCTGTAGTTTCAGCTGGTGCAGTCTTCAGAGGGTAGGCCTTAGAATTTGCACCCCAACTTCTCAGCATGGCAACGTCTTGCTTTCTTAAGTTTCAAGCAGCAGATCTGAGAGACTCTGCCCCTCTCAGATACTTATTCCAAGTTCTCTGGGTCAAGCAGGAGGTCACTCCTGACCAATGGGAGCAGGGCAACTCCCCAAGGATATGACCACATCCTGTAGAGTGTGGCATTATTTTGTCTCAGAGTGCACCAAATCTTCCAAATTCATAATGGCTGATTTTCCAGCAGGGAGGTAAGAGCTGGCTAAACACACCCCTAGGATGGCTACTTTCCATAGACTCTCCCCCTTGCATCTGCTCATTCTTTCCTTAATCCTAGCTCTGGCTTTGGGTCAAAAGAGTAGAGTTGTAAATTACACTGAGGCCTTCCCCTTCCCTTTGAAGACCATGGTTTACGACTCCTCCCCCTGCTCTGGCATTCCTGTGTAGCAGCACACTGCCCTCCCAGCAGAGCTGGTTAACCCCAGGGGCTCTTTATCACCTCTTCAAGGCAGCCTGGCTAATCCACTTACCTCTGACCAATCAGGACAGACCACTGGAAGGCTGAATCTGGACTTACAAACCAGAAAGTCTTATAACTTCTTGTCTGTACATTTTAGGAGAAATTCAACAATATGATATTGTTGGATTCATCCCTACCATTCTGGGAAGTCTTTGAATGGAAGTTCTATCATTCTCCTATCAGGAGTTATTAGTTAATAACTTCTTGCCATGTTAACTATGTGGCATGGGATTTGCAATGGGAAAAATGACTTGGGCCATTTTTCCAGCATTAGGGCTTATAAAATCATATTTTATAAGTACTTCGCTTATATCTACAGGACCCCCACCCCATGGGACAACTAGGGGAGACTTTAGGGGCTCTGAATCTGTAGTAATATTGGAGATCCTCCCTCCACAGTGCTCCTAGCATCAAAGTCAAATTTGGGCAGCACTTTATCACAATGTGGGGAGTGAAATGTGAAATTTCACTTAACCCAGGGCATATAAAACTCATTTTATAAGGGTCCACCTTATAAATACCTGACCCCCCACCCCTGGGACACCTAGGGGAGACCCTGGGGGTTCCTAATATGCCAAAACATTGTAGGTTGTCCCTTTTTAAGTGCCCCAAACACCAAAGTCGAGTTTGGGCACAATTTACTTTTTAAAAGCAGTCATGGAACCCAGGGCTGCTTTTAAACTGACCTCAGGCTTCAGCAGTGCACACATGCAAGTGCAGAAAAGGATGCTGGTCTCTAAACTGCCATGCCCTACTATATACTAGGGGCTGATAGGTAGTTTCAATCCCCCTGCCCTATTATGAACTAGGGTCTTATAGGGTAGGTCATGCCAATCACAGGGGTACCCCAACCCATAGTGTACCCTAGTGTATGTAGGTGTTTTCACTGTATTCTAAATGTGTCTCTTTCAGCATAGCACTGGCCCTGGGCCTGGTTAGGCAGAGCCCAGGGTCAGTCAGAGTCAGTTACCACCAGTACCATTCAGCAAAAAGTTGGGGGGTGCCCAGGGCACAGGATGACTTTGCAACACCCTTTTATATCTTTCACACATGAGCACTAATCCTTCACCCCCTCTCTTTTGAGCAACCTCTCTATAACTACTATATAACATGGTAATGTGCTTACCTTCTGAATATGTTTCTGTGAATAAAACAGATAGTTTCTTGAAGAATCAGTGGGTGCCGTTGTTCTTTTTGAAGGTGCACATTTGAAAACTTTATATGTATTTAGTACCTTGTGCTGATCTTATGCATGCCTAAATTGTATTACGAATAATAAACGTCTTTTGACTTAATTGCGTGATAAATAAGTCTAGGACCAATTGTTTTTCTATACTACATGATACCCAGGTCCGCGGACAATGATTGGGTTACCCCATTAGTTTATAATGGATAAAGATCTGGAGCAGGGAGGAGCTTAAGTTAAGTCGGCTGATTATTGAGGACTGTTTGTCTCTGGACCGGGCATTGAGTATCCCATGGTTAGCTTTTGTGAAGGCATCCTTTATTTCTTTAGGCAGGCCTGACATTTTTCTGAATCCAACTGCTCTCTCCGCCCTCGAGTTGGGGAGTGTTAAAAGATTGTTTTTGGAACGCTCCCTTTTGGAGAGAGAAAGTCTAGAACTCCAGAAGCCAGCAGTTAGGGGCCACATGCTTCTAAAAACTGTACAGGGGTTGGAGCCAAACCTGGGCCTAGTTTGCTCACAGCACGATAGGTTTTTATTGGGCAGGTTCAGGTTTAATAAATTGCATCATTTTTTGGCTTCCCCGTATGGGTGGGCTCGGCCAGAGGGAAGGGAATTCTGTGGCTGCGACAATGTGTCTCCACAGGATTTGCTTCACTTTACAATGTTTTGCTCTTACTACAGCTGGCCGAGGGAGCGTTTTTTAATCCCTCTGCTTAAACCATTGCACTTTAAACAAGTTAGGGCTGCCTTGTTGTATTTACAGATGCTACCCACGGTCCAGGTGATTCTTACTGTTTTATCCTTTTTACAGGCTGTCTGGGCGTCGAGGGAATCCAGACCTGATTAACTGTTTTATGTGTTTTCTGTTTGTATGAGCAACTGTATTGCTTGTTTTTATTGTCATTTTAATAATTCGATTTTATTACATGGATTTGTACTCTTTTATGGGGATTTTATTTACTGAATAAAGATATGATGATGATGATGACTTTGGCAGGTTCTGTCCACAGGAGCTAAGCTCACTGGTAATGACTGGGGTGAGGAAGACGGATGAGGAGGTAATTCAAGCATTCTATCCATCACTTTTTTGTGTTCTGTACGGACAAGTACCTACCCTGGTTTCCAGTGTGTATCTTAGTTTGTGTAGTATGTTTTTCCTGAGTGTTTTAAAGTACTTTACTTTTATGAAGTAAAGGATTGACAGCAGGATTGATCTTATTAATTGGTAATGCTGTGTATGAGATGGCACCCATGAGTGTGGTTTGTGGTGCTGTCATCTCTCGGTTGTGTGGAGCTGCAGGTGTCTTCTGCCAGTGGGAGGGATTTGCTTTGTTGCGATGGGTGACAACCTGAAACACAGCTCAGTTATTGTTGGATTGCATTGGGAAAAGCGTGAGCAGAGCATTGTACAGGGAGCAATTCACATCACAAAAGCACTGACCTCATGAACGAAAAGCTGTGGTGGAGGGCTGTATGGTTTTATGGGCCGTGATTAAAGGGGCTGATCAATAGCTATGCAGTGTATATAAAGCTTGTATCTTCCTTCAAATCCTGACTTGAATGCCTTAGCTGAACCTGTACCTCTGCTCTCTGACTATTATGATCCCCAAAATAACCCTTTCCAGACTCTTCCCATCTCTACCCTTACTATGATCTCTAAAATAACCCTTTCTAGATTCTTCCCTTCTCTATCCATCTCTTGCATCATCTCAAACCTCTTAAATTATTTAAATCTCCCAAACAAGCCTTTCTAAAGCCTTCCATCTGACTCCCCCCCCACTCATCCCAAACCTCCTCCTGCTGCTATGAGCTCCAAATAAACACTAGACCCTTCCCTCTTCTATCCCTCCACTATCATTTTCAATGCAGCTACAGACTCACATGTCCACAGCTCAAATTATTTTCATATTACCCTATTCTAATTCACACCGGTCAAATTAATTTCATATTTCCCTATACTAATTCACCACTAATCCTTTTTGGGTTCCGGAGTAGCGTGCTACTCATCGAAGTGCTTTAATGCCTCATCAGGGGTACCAAGTGCTATTTAAATGCAAAGCCCTCCCTCTTCTATCCCTCCACTATCCTTTTCAACCCAAATAACAGACACACGTGTCCACCGTTCAAATTAATTTCATATTTCCCTATACTAATTCACCATTAATCTTTTTTGGGTTCCATAGGGTAGAAAGCGCTATATAAATGCAATTTACAATTACAATTACCCTGGATCTGGTAAACTTAAAAACGTACAGCCGCACAAGCAAAGGGGACTGCAAAATGATAAGGAAATTTGGTCACTCTTACACATTTAGACATAACGAATGCACAGAATGAAAACTGGCGGCTATATATTCAAAAATGATCTAAGACTCCAGTAATACTTTAAATCTACAAAGATCCAAATACGCGCTTTATGTGATGCCCGGGATTATCGGGGCAACGTGGGGCCTGGATAGTGTGCGCGGCAGCAGCAAACACCACACTCGACACTCGTGGTGCAGTGTCGGAAGTACCGCCCCCGAGCGGGCGCTTCCCTTTTATTGATTCCCCACAGGCCACGCCTGGCCTGCGGATGAGGTGCGGGTCACTTCCTGGGGAAGCCACCAAACACTGGAGCGTTAACCACTACATCCCTTCCCAACTCAGTTCTTTGAAAAACCAAACAAAAGTTCAAACAGTCACTGGAACATACACGCACATCATGGTACCTGTGTGCAGCTTCGAGGTACTCATCTCTATCGTCTCAGCAGACAAAGTCTCGGAGCCGCTGGCTTGGGCGAGGATTGGGCCGTAGATCGTAGTTCCGAGTTTGACGCTTTGGGCGCGTCTCCTCGGGGGTCTCGTTGCTTGGAAGCGGGTGGGGGAGCGGCGAGGTGTTGATCTCCGGCCCCACTGTGCTTCCTCCCCTCCCTAGTTCACCTTCTGAGGTCCCTTGGGACAGGCTGGTTGGGACCACCGGGAGACCTCTGGTTGGCTCACCCCTAGACCCTGCAGGGACTTCTTTGAACCACGAGATGTTTCGGGAAACATCTTCCTCTCCTTTTCTCGCTGTGACCATGGTGCCGTGACTGGCAACCACGGTCCAGGTGCCGGGTTCGTAGTTTGTCTTAAATTTTCCTCCTGGCCGGCGGTCCTTGAGGATGACGGTCGCTCCGGGCCGGAGCACACGTGGAACGGCTCGTCGTTGAATGCTGGCTTGTCTATTCCGCTGTTCTCGCCGGCCTTGTGTTGCTTGGATGTCCACAGGTGGAGGCGTCCACCCGGGGCAGGCAGGGATCATGTCTCTCCTCGGGCCTTGCAGCATTAGCGACCACGGACTTCGTTGCGTGGTGCAATGCGGGGTGCTCCTATATTCTCTTAAGAAGTCGTGGAGCCGTTCTTCCGGGTCGACTTGCTCCAGCGTCGCGATGCGGAACATCTTGTTCAGCGTCCGCATGAGCCTTTCCACATCGCCGTTGACCTGAGGCCATTGAGGTGTGACTCGGCGGTGGTGTATCCCTCGTTGCTGCAGAAACGTGGCGAACTCTAACCCCTGAAACGGTGGCCCATTGTCACTCCGGACTTCCTGGGGAAACCCAAACATGGCGAACACTTTCTCCAGGGCAGGGCGCACATGGGTGAATGCGGTTGAAGCCACCAGCTCTACGAGGGGGTACTTGGAGAATGCATCTACGATCACCAGCGTGTGTCTCCCGCCAGGAAAACTTCCGAAGTCTATGCTCACTTTGGACCAGGGCTCCGTGCATGCTTCTTCTGTGATTACCGGGATCGGTCTCTCCGGAGCACTGGTGAGTTGGCAGGATTGGCAGCGGCGGACAAAGTCGTCGACCGCCTGTTCCAGTTCGGGGAACCAGACCTTTTCTCTCATCCGTGCCTTCATCTTTGTGGCCCCTTGGTGGCCTCCGTGAGCGAGCTGGGTTGCACGGTGTCTCAGTGCTTGGGGTATGATGAGCCTGGCTCCCCTCAGCAAAAGTCCGTCCTCAGTGGCGCTGAGTTCATTTCATACGCGCCACATTTTTGTCAGTCCTTTCCTTTCTTCAGGGCCCCAGGCGTTTGCTTGGTGCAGGTAGTCCTTCCACGACCCGTCCTGGACGGCGCGGAGGGTCCGGCCGTATACACTGTCATCCTTGGCGGCTTCTTTGATGTCTTCGAGGGTCATGGCTCACGGGCATGCGGATGTGGGCACCATGTTGATGTACCGTTCGATGTCGTCATTGCCCTCTGCCACTTCCTGCGGGGTTGGGTGGCGGGACAAGAAATCTGCCGGGTTCTTGACCCCGGGCCGGTATACGACGTCCATCTCGTAGGGTTGTAGTTGCACTGCCCACCGCTCAATCTGCGGGGGCGGATGGGGGGCTGACCCCTTGAAAAGCGGGACGAGGGGCTGATGATCGGTGACCATGGTGAATGGCTGTCCTGTCAGATATAGATGGAAATGGCTGCAGGCCCATTTTATGGCGAGCGCCTCCCGCTCTATTTGTGCGTATCTTGTCTCGGTGGAGGTGAGGGATCTGCTGGCGAACGACAGCGCTGCCCATCGGCCTCGTTCTTGTTCCTGAGCGAGTATTGCCCCTAGCCCCACCGGGCTTGCGTCGACGAGTACTTCGGTTCGTTTGGCCGGGTCGAAGTATGCCAGCGTGGCTTCACCCAGGAGGGCGTCTTTTAATCCTTGGAATGCCTCCTCCTCGTGCTGGCCCCAGTTCCACTTGGTGTCTGCCCGGGTGAGGGCTCGGAGGGGTTCAGCCCGGGTTGCCAGGTCTGGGATGAACCTCCCGCAGTAGGTGGCCATCCCTAAGAAGCTTCTGACTTCCGTGGGTGTTGTGGGAGCGGGAGCGTTTTTGATGGCGTGTGACTTCCTCGGGTCCACTTGGATGCTTTCCTGGTTGAACACGTATCCGAAAAACTCAAGGGATGGTTGAAAAAACGGGCACTTGTCCCTGTGGAGCGTCGCCCCTTGTTCGCTCAGCCGCATCAGTGTGCTTCGGAGGTGCTTGTGGTGGTCGGCGGCAGTCGCGGAATGGATCAAAATATCGTCGCTGACGTTGAGTACCCCCGGCAGGCCAGATAGCATTTCTCTTATTGTGTTTTGGAACACCTCAGCCGCTGAGGATATTCCAAAGTTCAGCCTTTTATACCTTCTTAGTCCAAGGTGGGTACTGAAGGTGGTGATGTAGCGGCTTTCCTTGGACAACGACAGCTGGTGGTACCCGGCGTTAAGGTCGATCTTGGAGAACCATCTTGACCCATTGACATCGGCAATGATGTCGTCCATCGTTGGCGTGATGTGGCGTTCACGCTTGATGGCTTTATTCGGTAGCCTCATGTCGATACAGAGACGTATCGCACCGGGTTGCTTCGGCTTCTCCGTGATGACCAGCGGGGACACCCAGGGCGTCGGCCCGGAGACCTTTTCGATGACGCCTTGCTCTTCTAGGAGTTCAGTTCCTTCTCCACCAGGGGTCTCAGGTGGAACGGTACTCTTCTGTGTCATAGGGCGACGGGGGTGACGGTCTTGTCGATGTGCAGTTTGATGGGGTCACACTTGATGCAACTAAGGCCTTGGAATAACTCTGGGAACTGATCGAGCAGCTCGTCCACTTGGTGGGCTTGGACACTCCTGGCGAACGAAACCAGTCCGAGGTCCTCGGCTGTGTGGCTACTCAGCAGGGTGTCCGCTTCCCTGTCAATCACGAGGATGGTCGCGATTACTTCTTGGTCATCAGTTCTGATCGGGACGATATCTTCCCCTTCAGTGGCAGCGGGGTGTGGGCCCCGTAGGCGTATATTTTGGTCCGTGATGGGGTGACGGGCGGGCATGGCCGCAGGCGTCGATACTGCTGAAGGCCCATCATGTTTACCGATGCGCCTGTGTCGATGATTGCTTTCACCTCAGAGCCGGCGATCCGGACTACGCAGGTTGGCTGGGGTCTTCGGCGCCGTTTGAGCTCTTGCGTGAACGAAATCAGGTATGTTTCCTCTTCGTCATCTTCTGAGGAAGAGTCGACTGGCCCTCGATATCTTCGGCTCGTCCTCGGTGATTCGTCTGCTACTGCTGCGTCTGCTACCGATAGGTGGCGTATCGCTCGTGATGGCGGTCTCTGACCTCTGGAATCGCGGCCTCGGTTTCGTCTCCGACATACAGCAGCAAAGTGGTTGGGAATCCCGCAGTTGGTACAGGTCTTCCCTTGCGCAGGACAGTCCTTTGCCGCATGTGGTTCATGGCCGCAGTAGCCACACCGTGGCCTGGACGCATCGGGCCTCGCTTTCCGGGTGGGCTCCGAGTGGCCCTTTGTTCTGATTGCGTCTGCGCGCTCCGTCTTGATCGTCTCTGGGCGCCCTAGCGGTTTGGTGAGGGCTTGGTCCATTTCATTGGCTCTGGCTGCTGATAGGTCATGGGACCTCGCTAATATGAGGATGTCCTCCAGTGCTATCTTCGGTTGGCGGAGGATGAGGCCTCTCAGAGTTTTATCCCTGCAACCTTGAATTAGCTGTGCCCTGATTTCTTTGGGCTGGTCATCTTCAGTACACGTGCTTGCGAGTTCACGTAGGCGGGCATAGAACGCGTCTATCGATTCCCCCTCCCTTTGGCGGGCTTGGCGCAACTTGAAACGCTCGAAGTCTGGGTTGAGCTGGGGGTCGAAATGAGCGTCCAGTGCCGCCATGGCTGCGTCGAAATCCGTTGCAGCTCCCGTGTCCGGCAGGTGCTTGAAGAGCTTGAAGATCTCGTCTCCGGCATAGTGGAGGAGTAGGGACCTCTTCACCGCTCCATCCGCCTCCCTGGTCGCGACGAAGTAGTTGTTGAGGCGCTCGATCCAAATTTTCCATTGGGGTGACGCTGTCGCCGGGTCCTCCAGTTCGCTGAAGGGTGGCAGCACACCGGAGGCGGCGTGTTGGAACGGGACGTGGATTGGAGCAGGGGCCGGGTTGTCATCCCCCATGGTGTCTGAGTAGCGGCGGGCCCTTGGTAGTCCGTGCCCTGTGGAGGTGGTGATCAGCGCCCGTGGCGGGCTGTGCGTGGCTGTGGCGCAGAGGGCGGTGCGCTACTAGCTCCAGGTAGAGGCACTGCTCCGTCAAGCATCCCACGCGTCGTGGCGTGTACCCTGCGTGCCTGCGAGGTACTCACAGGCTGGCCTGGTAGAGCGCGAGCTGGCACGGGAACCGGGGCCTGTTGCGCGCGTGGCAGCGCGGGAGCCGTGTAGATGGCCTGCGTCGGCATTCCTGAGGGTGCGTGGGCTGGCACGTGGTGAGGCCTGACTGGCGCGTGGCAGCGCAGGGCCGTGCTGAGGGTGGGTGGCACTGCGGTGGAGGATCGCGTTGCAGCGCACTGCGGCGCTGGTGACCTGCTGGGCGCTGAGCGGCGGGGGCTGACTTACCCGTCCACGTCCGTTGCCGGCATCTGCAGCAGGAGGCGAAGCGGGGAGCGAGGGTTTCGGCCCTCCTCGTCGCCAGTGTGATGCCTGGGATTTTCGGGGCAATGTGGGGCCTGGATAGTGTGCGCGAGGGCGCGGCAGCAGCACACTCGACACTCGTGGTGCAGTGTCGGAAGTACCGCCCCCGAGCGGGCGCTTCCCTTTTATTGATTCCCCACAGGCCACGCCCGGCCTGCGGATGAGGTGCGGGTCACTTCCTGGGGAAGCCACCAAACACTGGAGCGTTAACCACTACACTTTAGGACTTATCCTTATGTAATACGGTAACTCTCAAACATCCTAGAAATGTAAACGAAAAAAAGCAACCCTTAAAACTTGTTAGTAATGGCTATAGATCATTACATTTGTTTTGCGTCAGCATTTATTTACTTCGTTCGCCAACTCTCCGTGTAGCGCGGCCCTTTACTGGCTTACGTCAACTCCCACAGGCCTGAGGATGAGCAACTCTTCTTAAAGAGGCGCGCGCGTTACTGTCAGTCGCAAGACTGCGCAATCGTAAGAATTGCGGTCAGCGAAGGGGACAATCACAAGTGGACCACTGAACAGTCGACGTTGCGCGTGCGTAGTAACAGAATGGTAATAGCGTGGGGCAGGCTGACAGGCAAGGACAATCGTGACGAGAAAATCTTCCAGCGCGTGCGCGTCCAGGCTGTCAGAGAGACGCACGCGCGGTGAAAAGAGTTCGGTGTTCCCGGTTTGAGAGGGGGTGGGCACTGTCAGTGGTGCGCATGCGCTGTGCCATTGGTTGCCTTCCTGCAGAGATGGAGCTGTCTGCGGTTGGGGAACGGGTGTTCGCCGCTGAGTCCATCATCAAACGGCGCGTGCGCAAGGTGAACCCTCCGTCCCTCCTAACCGGGAACAGAATAGGTCAATCCCTGGGGGGATTTTGAAGGCGTCATATAACCTGCAGAGAGGGGTGTTTTGGGGGTGGTGGGCTGATCTGTGCTGCGGAGAATACAGTGCCTGCCTTCTTGGAGGGGACAGTGCAGGGAGGGGCCGTAGCAGTGAAGGGCATTAGGAGGTTAAGGAAAAGGGACAGTACCGGGGAAGAAATGGTGCTTGATATGGGAGTGGGGTCCGTGTAGGGCCAGAGTAAAGACATCGAAGGAGGGAACAGTGCAGGGCCTGGTGGATGGGCTGTGCAAGCATAGCTGCTTGGAGACCCCATGTTATATGTGACACGTTCATCCAGTTAGCCAATCCTGGTCTTTTAGAAAACAGCACTTTCAGTTTTGGGATTTGTGGTTGTGAGCCATTAACCAAGGTTAAAAGTAGAGGTGGGCGACCCAACAAATTAGCAGGGAGAGCCGAGCCAAACATGTGGCTTGGCTCTTAAGAGCCTGTGCATAAGCTAATCCCTAAAAGTGTTTGGTATGTAGATCGTGAAACAAACCTATTGTAAAAGTATGATAAAGTCTCTTTAAAATTCAAAAACTGTTTTTATTTAACATGCAGAAGTGTTTTACCTTAGTATATCAAATTATATTACTGCACAGAGAGGCATTTATTACGTGATGGTTTTTTTAACATGAATTTACAAACAGTCCTAGCCTCCCTGATGTCTATGCCATTAGCTCACAAAAAAACTCCCCACTAGCTATCCACTCCAAAGACTTCTTCCTCCTAGGGGACCTTAACTTTCACCTGGATGATCCCTCCGACCCCCAACACCGCCAATCTCCTAGAGATCCTGGAGAACCTCGGACTCTCCCAGCTAGTAACCGACCCACACATGCCACCGGACACACACTGGACCCCATTTTCTCCACCAGCAACACAATCACCTACAGCCACCCCTGCGAAATCACCTGGCCCGACCACTCTATAGTACACTTCCTCATCTCCTCCACCACCAACCTTTCCAGCACCCCCACAGAGCTGGAGCAAGGTATCAGAGGACCTCTGGACACACACCCTCTACGCATCACTACCCTCCCCCCCGCCACAACCCTGATGAAGCTGTCAAAAACTTCAATACATGTATCGCCCATTGCGCCAAAAAAGTTGCCCCCTTCCAACCCTCTGGACCCCGCCAATCCCCCCCACCGAGCCAGTTGGTTCACAGACGAACTTTTCAACACCAAACGAAACTGTAAAGGACCTGGCGTGCCAACATAACCACCTCCAACAGGGAAAATCGCAAAAGAGCACTAAATAAATACCACTCCCAACTAAAGAACGCCAAGAAAGAGGCCCTCAACAACCGCCTAAAAGCCAGCTCCAATCACAGCAAGGAACTCTTTGGCATCTCCAGGGAGTTCACCAACCCAACAGCAACAGAGGAAGCCATCACTCCTTCCCTGGACCTCTGCGACTCCCTCGAGAGTTCTTCCACAACAAAATTGCAACAATATATGAAAACTTCGATCCCCAACCTCCCCTTGATACCCTCAGCCCTCTATACACCAATAAACACATCACCCCAGCCACCATCTCAATCTGGGAAACCTTCACCATGCCGACCAATGCCATCCTTATGTTATGTTATGTTAGGTGCTCTTATAACGCGCAACAGCTACTCCGAAGAGTGTCCCGGTGCGGATCCAAGAGGAGTCCCTTAACTACACCACTAATAACTATGGAAATAGATGAGTTTTTAAAAGTTTCTTGAAGGCTAGCGGGTCTTGAGTATTGCGTATTAGAAACGGAAGGGCATTCCAAGCCTGGACAACCAGAGAGCAGCCACCCAGCCTGTGGCGGAAGAAGCGGATATGAGCTCAATCCGGAGCTCCAAGGGGCCCCTGCCCTCACCACATGTTTAACAAAGGAACCAGCTTCATCAGCAAGAAGCTCACCCCCATCTTGAACGCCTCCATCACCCATGCTTACCTCCCCACTGCATGGAAGCACGCAGAAGTCAACCCTCTTCTTAAAAAAAACCTCTGCGGACCCAGCAGACCAAAAAAATTACAGACCCATCTCGCTACTACCCTTCCCATCCAAAGTCCTAGAAAAAGCAATCAACACTCAACTGACCAACCATCTTGAAACCAACAACCTCCTGGATCCCTCTCAATCAGAATTCTGCGCCAACCATAGCACGGAAACTGTCCTCATAGCAGCCACAGATGACATCAGAGCCCTCATGGAGAAGGGCGAAACCGCTGCCCTCATCGTCCTCCACATCTCCTCAGCCATCAACACCGTATTGCACTACACCCTCCTCCACGGCCTCCAGCATATGGGCATCCAAGGAAATGCCCTCAAATGAATAGCCTCCTTTCTCACTGGCCGAACCCAAAGCATCCACCTTCCACCCTACTCCTCAGCTCCAAAGGACATCCTCTGCGGAGGCCCCAAGGTTCCTCTCTTAGCCCCACCCTCTTCAACACCTACATGGCCACCCTGGTCTAATCTCATAACATGAACATTATATCCTACACGGATGACACCCAACTCATCCTGTCTCTTTCCTCCGACCTTATCAACCCAAAATCCAGCTTCCACAGGTGCATGACCAGCATCAACAGTTGGATGCAGAGCAAATGGCTCAAACCTAACACCTATAAAACCGAGGTACTCCTCTTTGGGAGCGCTGCCTCCCTTTGGGACAACGCCTGGTGGCCCACCAAACTAGTCCCTCTCCAGAGCCCACAGAACACACAAAAAATCTAGGCATTCTTTCTCGACAGCAATCTAATCATGAAAAAACAAGTGAATGCCCTCTCCTCGGCATGTTTCCACATCCTCCGCATACTGAAGAAAATCTTCAAATGGTTCCCCCCCAGACACCAGAAGCACCTTTACCCAGGCACTCACCAGCCGCCTGGACTATGGCAACGCCCTCTATGTAGGGATTAACACCCAACTCCAAAACAGGCTCCAGACAAAACAGAACGTGGCTGCCAGGCTCTCCCTCGACCTCCTAAGACGGACCCACATGACGCCCCATTTCACAGCACTGCACTGGCTCCCCATCAGCAAACGCTGCCATTTCAGACTCCTCACCCACACTTACAAAGCCCTCCACAACGAGGGCCCAGCCTACCTCAACCAGAGAGTGAACTTCCACCAGACAGCTTCGCTCTTCCTCTCCCACTCCCCTTGAATCATCAGAAGCGGTGGCCAATCTTCTCTCACCTTTTCCCCAAACTCTGGAACAGCCTCCCGCTACCTCTTTGATCAGCACCAACACTACTGGAGTTCAGAAAGAGACTGAAAACCTGGCTCTTCAACAAATAGCTCGGAGCAGTAGACCATGCCCCCGCCCAGCGCCTTGAGACCCTCACAGGTGATAAGTAGCGCGCTATAAATCCCGTTTCATGAGTCAAGTCAGTTTTTACGTGTATCATACATGTGGCCTGAATTCTTAATACAGATGGAGGAAAATTATATTTTATTAAATCTAACACTAGTTATTATTTTTTACAGTGCACATCTTGAACGTACATGTTTGAAGATTCTTTCATGTGTGATAAAGGAAAAGGAGGCTCTGAAAAATAAAATATTTTCCTAGTATTACACAGTTTGGTAATGCAGAAAAGATGGAATTGATCCCACGTTTTCTGGTATATAGTTGAGCAATTATAGCACTTTTTGGGTGTCACTTTCTCTTTACTATTTTGCATTAAGGTTAATGCTTTGTCTTTAATTCTTGGTGCATGAGGTTAAAGCGTGGGCGGTAGGCAGAAGACACCTGAAAGCGCACTCATTATGGGGCTCGAGGATCTAACAGAACCTTGAAGTGAACAAGAGCTACACCTCATGATTTCAGTGGTTAGCCTACTTGTAGCTAAAAAAAACAAAAAACTCAAGTGCCACTATGCAACATATTCTTGAGGATATCATCTGGACATTTAGTCGAAGCAAACAAAAAATGAATATGGAACAGGTATCTGAGCTCTTAATCTATTTTGAGTTTAGAAGTAGAGGCAAAAACCTAGGAAATGAGTACCACTTAATCAGCAATAAATTCTACAGAGATTTTCTCAAATCCACCATCAACAACCTATATTCACTACTGACCTAAAACTGGTTGGAATTTCATTGTACGATGGGCAGTTGGTATTCAAATTAACCCTGTTCTCGAAAGTGGTAGGAATTGCGATTTTGGAGGCCTCTAATGAACTGTCACAGGAAGGTATAGAAATTATTCCAGCTAATCTAGTTTACAAAGGGAGAAGTTGTAAAATAAAATAACTTTGCCTCCTAAATCATGCAGGCTTTGTACCAGCTCAAGCAAATCATCTAGAAATGATAATTGGATCGAAGTAAACCAATTGGTCCAGGGATAACGAATGGGATGCTATCACCTCAACCACTCGGTGGAAGATGAGGATTATGAGATGTATATCAATGATTTCATTAGGACAGTTCCCTACATCTTCTGACTCGTCAGGAGTTATAGTGTTCTCAGACAGTTTCTAATTATTATAGACTTTAGGGAGAATACTTCTGATTTCCTGGGACATTAATGGTCTCATTTGTTTGCAGCAGTAGGTAGAAATGTCTAAACTCGTTAACCAATTTCATTTAGTGTTTGAGAAAATTTGCCTATTACATAATCCTGATATTCATGAGTTTACAACTCTTAAGCAGAAAAGCAAGCGAAGAAAATCTTTGTTGTCCTGGCGGAGGGAATACTAACATTTATCTCTACCACATGGAATCTTGAAGTTTATAAAATGAAGGAAAAGTATAAATGGTTATTAGTTTAAAAAGGAGCTTTGTGGATAATTTCATACCTTTTCACTAATTTGATCTTATTAAAGTCCATGTTTCATAAATTTCAAATATTAATTGGTGTAGGTAATTGCATTTTTTTTTTTTGAGCTAACAAATATTATAGTATCCCTAAAGTGCTAGTTGTAATTAGGGCTCCCGGTTTTATGGTATTTATTTTTTTCACATTTCCGTCTGTATTTATCCATATTTATTTTTTGGCCATCTTATCAGTATTTATCCATATTTATTTTGTGTTTTGAGTATAAATGGAGTCATAAAATGGTATATTTCCATATTTAGTTAACTCTTGGACGTGCACTTGTACGTGGATGCCTGTTGCGTTCAAGCAAACTAAGCAGCCACATATAACAAACCACTACACTCCAGGTACATATTTAGCGTTATACTACCAATATATGTTAACATATGCCTGCATTTAAGGGCATCTCATCCTGTTTTTTTATCTTCCCATGCTGTCTATCTGCTCAGTTGTTGCCTGGAATTCTTGAAAGACAGCATGGAGAGTCTCACCAGAAGCACCATTTTCAGTATTTTTCCGCTTTTAATAATAAATAGAGACAGGAAACTGATTGTTTTCTGTCTGTATTTATCTGTACAAATCAGTAAAAATGAAAACTGGGAGCCTTAGTTATAATAGGGGCAATCTAAATCCTGTTCTGCTATTGTCCTTACATAAGCATTAGTACTAATCTCTTTGTTATGGCACTATTCAAAGATGTGTTTTATTGTTACCAAAGGAAGCTTCAATAAGGACAAATATTAAAACAAAATAATTTTATCTGCTTTAACAGCCACTCAAAGGGTAAACGTGATGCATAAGATCTTTTTGGAAGGTTTCATTCATGTACTATAGATTATATCTTTGTCTTGATTACTGTTTGTCATTTGATTTCCAATTTTAAAGTTTTGGAAACCATAAGTAGTCACCATCGCCGATTATTTTGTAGCTTTAAACTGTTTATTTGATGTTTAGTCTTATAATTTTAGTGCGACTAAATTTACGAATATCCCCAATCTCTGAACTTGTATTGATATAAATGTATTGACCAAATTTAATCTACTCAGCATAGCAAACCTATTAGTGATGCTGCGCTGAAAGGAATTTTCTCACTTCCATTAAATATATTGAGGCAATAATATAAAAAAATCATTACATTTTTAATATTGTATAAATAGGATAACACTGAAGCTGAATAAGAGTTTTTTTTGTTTTGTTCTGTACAAAAATTACGTTGTGATAGAAACTAGAGGAAATTAAGGATTAATAATAGTTTGGAAGTGGTTGTTAATTACACTTAAAATAATATGTCTTACTTTAAAGGATAGTACATCAAGAATCGAATTAAAATAATTTGCTTTCAGCAGTCAAAACTGCATAACTGGAAATTACAGATTATTTCAGAGATAAGTGAATACTTGTGTTGAGGCAAACGCAATATGTTTAAATTTTGTAATAGCAGCACAAACATAAGTCCAGTTCCTTGTCTGATTATGTAATCCAGATAATTTCAAACAGACAAATGAACAATTAGGCGAATGTTCAATCGATCAGGAATTGCTAGCTCTAACAAACTCACAATATATTAGTAAAGTGATCTCCCAAATTAAAGCTTCTCCTTTGGGGCCTTCTAACTTACCCCCCTGCAGTTATAAATGTGAATCCAGGCTGATTGGGCACCAGTATAGCACCTACATTTCAAAATATTGCAACAAATGGGAAAATGCCTACCACTTGAAGCAGTGGTATTAGAAAGCCTCTACATAAGAAAGGGACCAGAGAGGAGCCAGTGAACTACTGGTTCATCTCACTTTTGGACACAATATCCAAGGTTTTTGTAAAAATTGTTTAGGGGATGCTGAATGATTGGATAGAAGCAAACAATATAATCACATTTCAACAGGGTGGCTATTTCAGTGATCACTGCTTTACTCTTTGGTCAGTTTACTCTTTAGTTAGTTGCATAGCGATTGAGTAAAGTGGCAGAGAAGTTACACTTGTCTTTTACTTCCAGCAAGCTTTTGATAAAGTGTTTAGGCAGATGTTGTGGACTAAACGTGTGTGTGTGTGTGTGTGTGTGTGTATATGTATGTGTGTATATATATATATATATATATATATATTTTACCAGTTATTTCAAGTAACCATAACTCACACCTCGCCATGCACACTGTTGTAATCAATTATGTCATGTCATGAGTGGTGTAATATATGTGGTCATAAGTACTATATGATGAGCGTGCGAATATAGTTTTTTGAAATAACTATAACTTGATCATTTTCAGTATTTTTAAATTTAAAATGTTACCTTTTAAACTAACATTTTAATCTAAATAAAACGTCACTTTAACCTTTTTGTTTTTTTTCCAATGAATGAATTTTTTTTTTTTTTTTAAACGTATGCTAATATTTTATGCCGTTTTGTAACTATGCCAACCCACCACTGCACAAGGCCAAAGACCCTGTGCCTAAAACTGCATGGGCTGCCACCCCCGCTGCGCATGGCTTTCAGCCATGCACACTGTGGGGTTTGCTGCATACCCTTTCCTCTAGCCAGGCGCTGAGTCCAACCCCACATCTCCCCACTGTGCACAACCCTCGGCTGTGCATGGCGTAGGCCTGACCTGCAGCCAGGTCCTGTGCCCAACCCCCTCGCAAGCTGCTAACTGTGGCCGTGTGTGGCATGAATATTATTATAACAAATAAGAACGAATTCGCTACCTACTCAGCTAAAGTTTAGAAGATTGGTTTTCCCATAATCCTTGTGGCGAGTGTGCCTTGGAACTTGGTCAAACTTTAAAAACAGTGGTGGATCTTTTTGATATTTAAATTGATCCCAGTTATCCTCAATGTGGACTCCTACGCGGACTGAAGCCACTGCTCTGGTTTTTTGATGCTCAAACACGCCAGACCATTATCCAGTCTACTATCCTCTCTAGACTAGATTATTGCAATTCTCTCTACCTGGGTGCGAATAAAGCGGGCATCAATCGCCTTCAGAGGGTGCAGTAACGCCGCGGCAAGGACCCTCTTCGCCCTCCCGAAATCCTGCCCGCGCCTCCAAATTCATACGTACGTTGCACTGGCTTCGGGTAGAAAGGAGAATTCACTTCAAGTCCTTGTGTATCTCTCATAGAATTTTCCATGCTCAAGTCCCTTCCGTTGTAGCTAATCTCCTTACCCCCTATGTATCAGAACTCGCCCTCCGCTCCTCTAATCAACATCTGTTACGTGTTAGAAGAGCACAGGCTGTAGGTCGGTCATTCCGAGGTTTAGCTTCCTCTCCCTGGAATGCTCGCCCGTATACTATCAAGTGCATACAGGATCATGGGGTTTTCAGGAGGGCAGTTAAGACCTGGCTTTTCCCTGAATAGTCCTCTGTTCTGCCCCCTTCTTCGGTCTGGTAATTTGTGGATCTAGCGCTGGGACGCCCCGTTGCTGGGGCAGCCATTCGCTATACAAATCCGATAACATTACATGTTTCAGCCATCTGAGTGCCTCTAAGGGTCAATATGGCTTTCGTCAGGACCAGAAATCATAATCGCACGCATGCCATGGCAACGCAGATAAAGGGTTGTACTTACAAACCTTTCAATCAAAGTCACCTCTTGTAACAATTCCTGTGAAGAAGACATCATGAGAAAACATATATGTTATGTAGGTAGACCTGCTCTGAGGCTGTGTGCAACCGATCGAGCACCGCTCCTACCAACCCCATGCAACAACTCATCATTTTGCCGGAGCCTACGTTATCAGTAAATTGCATTCCCACCAGCAATTGCAGGTTTACTTTTGTTGTTGTTTCCAGTTTGGAGTATTAGCCTATATCTCGAGATGACGATGTACAATTTAGACAAATGGCATATGTGTTCTTAGGCAGACAAAACACCAGACATACATATAACACAAAGGTGCCTCTTACTCTTTGTGGGTATCTACTTGTTAACTTAACGACCAACTGCAATATGCACCTGGACATGCATCTGTGAGAACTCGCATGCAAATGTGAATAAACCAAAAAACAAACTCATAATAAGGTAGTTTATCTCTACATGGGATGCTCCAAGGGAGGTGGACCCTGTTGTCACTCTCTGTAAGCCATGAAACAAAGTGATATTTAATTACCAGTTTAAATGGGATAAATATTCCTGTTAATAGAAATGAGCGCCCAGCCCCCCCGGTATCTATCCACTTACTTCATCAAGGTGTCTCACCCTCCGATACACCTACCGATCCTCCTCCTGAGCCCATCATATTGTGCTGTTACGAGGATTCCAACGTTAAATACTCTCTTGTCAGATTCTCACGCTTCCGGACGGGGTGTCGTGGGGGATGTTCATTGGGTGGTTCAGTCGGGTCACGTGGTTAGTTTACCATACAAATTGTGGGGTTTGCTGCATACCCTGTCCTCTAGCCAGGTGCTCAACCACACACAGGTAGCCATCTCCCCACCGTGCACAACCCTCGACTGTGCATGGCGTGGGGTTGGGCGAGGGCCTGACCTGCAGCCCCAAGTCCTATGCCCAACCCCCTCGCAAGCAGCCAACCGTGGCCGTGTGTGGTGTGAATATTACTCCAGTTTGTTTTATATTTTTATATATATGCCTGATATTTGTTTGTTAGGGAAAAATGTCAATGAAACTGGCTCTTAAGCGTCTTAAATCTATGCCATCTTTTGACATTGCAATTGCCTTTGTATGTTTTATTTTGAATTTGAACAAATCTAAGTTGTGTTCTTCACGAGTGATTTTACTGCTGTGTTGATATTTATATGGAAAAATGTCTATAACTTAATTTTAGAAACTAAAAACACTGCAAAGGCAATTATGACTTTCTAACATCATGAGATTGCTTAGTGTATGGTGTCATCAGCTCTCAGTGGCTAAAGGGATGACCTACAGTGCAAGGTCTGAAGAGCATGCCTTCTACATGCAGTACATGGCCTGTTTGGCAGTCAGTATACAATACCCAGCTTTGTAGGCACTCTATACAGAGTGCAAGGCCTTCAGGGAGGCTCTGTGCGAGCAGTGTAGTTTGATAACCAAATTTTAGCCACAACAATGTACAACATGACCCTCATCCACACAGTTGCACAGTAGGTGCTATACAGAAGTACAGTCATTAAATCCCCACATCTAGTTCATGATAATCCAACCAGCTGTCCCAGATCTTCCCATGTTTGCTGGGGCAACCCTGCGCCTTGTGTATCGGTAGTTCCTGCTGGGCACACCAGTCTACCCCCCTCCTCCACTCTGCTACAAATGGAGGCTCCAGGGATTTCCACTTGCGGGCAATATCGCGTTTGGCCACTAGTGTTGCCACCCTGATAAAAGTGCATTCCATCCTCTGTCCTGCCCACCTCCTCCAACAGTCCCAACAAAGCAACCTTGGGGATAAGGTCAATCTGGCGGCCGAGAATTGCTGAGAGCTCTCCCTCAATCTCCTTCCAAAAGGGTACCAGTGTCTGACATGTCCAGGCCATGTGGAAGAAATCTGCCTCGGCTAAGGAACAAGGGCGCACCGGGCCTGGGAGGCCCTGCCGGCTCGGTGAAGCCGCTGAGGAGTCATGTACACAAGGTGCAAGTAGTTAAGTTGGACTATTCGGAGGGGCGTGATGATAGCCAGTTCTCTGGGGGCTAATCTGGCTTCACATCAGTTGTCATCCTCGAGGTCACCAACGAGTCCTTTTACCTCCTGCGCAGTCCAGGGAGGCGGTCTGGAGCCTTAATGATGAGAGACCGGTAAATCCAGGAGATGCCCCCCTTGCCAAACTCCCCATCAAGAGCTTGGCTCAAGGGGGCTGAGTTTGGGAACTTGTGTATCAGGGGGAATATTAGCTAACAAGGCGTGATGCAAGTGAAGGTACTGGTGGAATTGCGTGCTGGAGAAGTGATATTGCTCCTGCATTTCCTGAAATGTCTGTACATCATCACCTCGCCAGACATCCCCAAGATGAGTAATACCCATTCTGTCCCACTTCACAAATCCCTGCAACCCGACAGTGTGATATAACCATATCCCTGCCACAGTGGGGTTAGCCCGTTGCGTCTGCTCTACCAGTTAAAAAATCAAAGCGCTTCCCTCCAGCACACCAGTGCCACTCGTGTACAGTCAGGAAAGGCCCGGGGATTGGACTCCCGTTGAGCAAGCCCAGTAGGCCAGCAAGGCCAGTCCTCCTCCTCCCCCCTTCCCACCCCCCCATATTCAGAGTCATCCTACCCTTCATTGAGCCAGTCGTTTATTGTAACTAGTTCCGCAGCTAAGTAGTAGCCATAAAGGTCTGCCATTCCCAAACCCCCATAGTATGGGGAGTGTCGCCTGTTAACAAAGGCCACTCGAGAACAACCTCATGCCCAAAGAAAGGTGCTGCCCTCCAAGCCAGTGCCTGGAACCACCTCTTAGGGATCCGGTGGGGGAAAGTTTGAAAAAATATACAAAAAGCGCAGCAAGCTCATTTTAAAAAGGGCCACTCTTCCCAGGGCATTCAATGGCAGACAGCCCCACCGCTGCAAATCTGTTCATCCTGGCAACCAGTGAGGTCCGGTAAAGGCTCCGGGCCAAATCAGGGAGGTGGGAAATATAGATGTCTAAATATTTAAAGGACAAGTGGCGTATCGGGATAGTAGCATGCCAGGAACAGCTGCTTTATTGACTGAGTCCAGAGGCCTCTCCGTGCAAACGGAGAATTTCCAAACAGTGGGGGCCTGGGGGCTGCAGGATCTCTAAGAACACCAAGATATTGTCAGCATATAGTGCTATGAGCTCCCCCGGTCCCCCATCTCAAGACCATTGCAGCACCCGAGCGTTGCATTGGATGAGGCATGCTAAGGGTTCAATCGCCTAGGCGAATAAAAGAGGAGAGAGGGGGCAGCCTTGGTGTGTGCTTCTATGAATCAGGAAGGGAGGTGAGGGGGTCCTGTTCAGACGCACCTGGGCAGTCTGGCTGGCGTAAACGAGGCAAACAAATCTACAAAAGGGAGGCCCAAGCCCTGCCTTCCGTAGGAACGCCCCCAAGAAGGACCAGTCAATGGTGCTGAAAGCCTTCTCGAAATCGATTAAGAGCAGTGCTGTAGGACCTTAGAGGCGCTGAGCCTGAGAGAGGCCATCTGAACCTTTCGGATACAGTGACGGGTACTCCTGTTTGGCATAAATCCACACTGATCAAGGTGAACCAGGTAGGGCAGGGTATGGATGAGCCGATTAGCCAAGACCTTTGCTAACATCTTAACGTCAGCGTTGATAAGAGAGAGAGGCCTGTACGAGGAACACCTATCCAATGGCTGGCCTGATTTAGGGATCACAACCATAGTTGCTGTGTCTAACTCCAGGGGAAGCGACCCCTGTTCCGCCACCTCAATGTATAGCGATAGGAGATGGGGGAGCACTAGAGGCTGAAATCGTCTGAGAAACTCAATCAGAAATCCAATCGGAAATCCATCGGGTCCTGGAGTTTTACCCGCAGCCTTGGCAGACAGCGTCTCCCCGATCTCCTCAACTGCAATCAGTTGATCAAGATCCAGGGATGCAGTGATAGAGTGCAGTGGAAAATCTTTCAGTATCTGGAGCGCAATTTCTCGTGGAGGCCTGGGTGCCTCTGCGTAAGGCGCACAATAGTAGTCCGCAAAGACCTGTGCTATTTCTCAAGCCTTGTCGTAGAGGCAACTCTCAGCGTCTCAAATGGAGTGCACCACTCCAGAGGCAGTATCCCTAGTGACCAGCCAGTATAAGAGCTTCCCAGATTGATCTCTCTCCCCTCCAACACTCTCTCGCCTATTCCAGGCAAAGCTGTTGTACGTTAGACCTGTCCAGTGTCAACTTGTGGTCCAGGTCAGCCAAAGTCCTTCAATGTACCCGCCGCTCCAAGGAGAGGATCTGGGTCTCCAGAGCTGTATTCTGGGACAATACTCCTACCTGCCCTGTACAAACCCCTTGATCAGTCCCCGAAGAATAGGTTTGCTGGCTGTCCATAGAGTTCCGGGAGAGGCCACTGTGCCCTTGTTAACCTAAAAAAATGAGTGGATCTCTGTTTCTACAAAATCGGTGTAGTCTTGCTCAGTGAGATATCAGGCGTTAATGCGCCACATGGGTCTCAGGGTCGACCGGGGGGGCCCATCCTAAGAAGGAAGGGGGCGTGTTCCAATATACCCCAGGGGCGGATCTCAGTATCCCTGAGTTGGAGAACGTCTGGTGCCGGGAGCCGTATCTGGTCAATGCGCGAAATGGTATTATGTGCCACCGATGCGTGGGTGTATGCACGTTCGTGGGGGGTACCACGTTCTCTACACGTCACAAAACCCCATCAAGTTCACCCAGGAGGAAAGCTGTCAGGAGCGCGCTTTTCCCCCATTAAGAATTCCAAGTGCCTGACAGCAAGTAACAATATTTCATACCAGTACTCCCTCAACGAGGCAGCCAGATCAAAATCAGAAACATTACAGTGAAAACTAGGTATGGAGAGGAAGACCAGAGTATCCATGTTACACCCCCTCATGCAGTCACCAGATCAGCCGCGGCTGGGCATTCGGGGCTTCATGTGGACACCTCTGCGCCCTGGTCCTGGGACTGGAAAAGGTCCGGTGGCCCGAAATCAGGGCATTTTGGCCAACCGTGCCAGTCTCAGCATCTTGTCGGTTGGGGCTCAGCGAGTCCTGGCTCCTCATGGGCAGGAACGAGCCTTCCGGGAGCGAGTGCACTTCTCCTGGGAGGTTTGGGTTAGGGAGCGGGGTCCCTCTCCCCGGTTGGGAGACTACCCCCTTTGGGCCATTGGGCCGTCAAAATTGTGCGCAGCTCCGTTTGCCCACTCCCACGCCTGCTCTGGGGTGTCAAAGAAGTAGGTCGAAGAGTTAAATATATCTTTCATTCTGGATGGAAAAAGGAGCATGTACTGCAGGTTGGGGGTCCCAAAGTTTCTGCTTCACGTCTTCAAACGAGCGTCTGTGTTGCTCGACTCCGTAAATATAATCCGGGAAGACCATAATCCTTGCATTTTAAAAGCATAGGTCTTAGTGCCTCCTGTCCCCGCGAAGGATAGTGTCCCAGTCTCAATGGTTCAGGATATGGACTAATAATGTCCGGCAGGTAGAACCTCCGCAGAATGCAGATGCTGCCAGGGCGGTTACAAGCCACCTCAGAACATCAGTCCCAATGAGGGAGGGAACGGGGGTTCCCAGCAGCGCAGCCTCGAATGGGGGAGGGTGGGAAGGCGGGGGGGGGTTGTTGTAAGTCAGTCCCCCGGAAGTAAGCACAACCTCTTCAGTTGCTCCTGCGGCAGCCCCATCAATGGTCCAATAGTTGGGGAGGCGGGAGGTTGCACCTGACCCTCAGACACAGGTCCTGCCTGCCAGCCCAACAGAGACTACAGCCGGCTACTTTGTGTGCCTCGCACCCAGCACCCCACCAGGTGGGCTGCAGAAAGGGAGGGCTCTTTAGTCAATGACACTGGCCCCCACAGTTATTGGGCCCCTGGTCACAGTCCAAGGAGAGAATAGCGATGGTGGGGGTTGCGGTGCAGGGTTCGGTATCCACAGGGCACTTCGTTCAGGACCAGGGCATGGGTATGGAGTGGGGAGGTCAAACAACGTCCGTTCAGGGCCAGCCACCGCCACTTACCAGGCATGCACTTCTCCAATCCACCGGACCCGGCACGTCTGCCATTGCAAGTCCAGCGTCAGCGGCGCACCACGTGCCGCTGTGTCTTCCTCACCTCTGGGCCAGTCAACTGCTGAGATCCGCTCTCCCCAGCCTCAAGGGAGCCGGCAGCCAGCTGTGCCATGGCATTAAGCGGCTGCACTCCTCTGTATCAGGCCCAGGAACCTCGACAGAGTTGCCGGAGAAGAGTGCCGCAGGCTTGCCCAGCTTTGCTGGTCCCGTCGCCCTCCTCCAGGCCTAAGGCTCAGTCACAGACTGCCATTTTGTTCACTGCTTGCGGTGTTCACCGCGGCTCAGGTCTAATATGCGGTTTCGCAGCTCCCAAAAGCTCACTCTGGGCCTCTGGGTTCCCTCCACCACAGGACACGGCGGGGGAGACAAAAACCTTTACTGTCAGGCAAGGATGGTAGAGGATTCTCGCGGGGGGGGTCACAGGAGCAGCTCTAGAATGCAGCTGCCATCTTGTTTGCCGAAGCCACGCCCCTGCGAGCAGTGTAGTTTTAGGAGAAGTATGCATGCAGTGTGTAGCCTGGCCAGCTTTGTGGGTACTCGGGTGTTGGGAGAAAGTCTGTGAGCAGTACTCAGGGGGTACTCTGACTGGCGCGTCGTTACTGTATGTAATGCACATGAAGTCCCCTATACCCAATGCAAGGGCTTCCAGTGAACTCGGGGAAGTGTGGGCTTGTGTGCGGTGCACAGCCTGCAAGGGAAGGGGCTCTGCATGCACAGCACAGCCTGGGGGGCCCTGTGTATGCTTGATGAAGACACTGCATGCAGGAAAGGGTGCTGTGTAAGTGCAGTATTTTACCTTGCAACATCAGACTGTATGAGGTGCACAGTCTTGATGGGGCCTCTCTGCACAGGGCAGTCCATCCAGCAGATTATATGTGTAGTTTATGGCTGTGGAATGCCAATGTGGTGGCACTGCTTGAAGGGAGCTCTCAGTGTGCAGTGGCTGGTCTGAAAGTATATGTATATCTCTGTGAGGTGCTGGGAATATCCTCATGGAGACCTTATTCTGCAGTTCTTGGGTCTGAGGGTGCTTTGGGTTTTGTGCACATGCAGAGTGATGGAGGGACTGAAATGGTTCCCCTTGAGGGCAATCACTGTTTGTAGTATACTGCTTGTGGCTGGCTATCCCTGTGATGAGCCCAACTGCGGTGGTGCAGCTTTGCATACAGTGCACAGCTTAAGGGGCTTTGAACCAGTAGAGGACCTGAGCTGACCACCTTGTCTTTTTTTCTCTATAGGGCCGCATAGAATACCTGGTGAAGTGGAAAGGATGGGCAATCAAGTGAGTACTGCAAACTTACACAACACTCCAACCCCACAATCTGTAAAAAAATAATTTTGCCCATTCTGTCTTCTGGAAACCCTCTCCCCCTGGTTTTCGTATACTAAACAATGTCTCACCTCACCAGCATTGGATCTTTCATTGATTCACATGCCTGAATTATCCTCTGTTGTCAGACTGGAAAGCCTCGGTTAAATCATTACTGTAGCAGTGTAGGCCCTACGCTCAATAGCATTGATATTTCTTGTAGACTTTAGTAACCCATTCACCTCATTATGTGTGAATCAAACTGCAGTCAATCAAAGACCAGCACCCTGAGGTGCATCCCGGCCAGAAGTTTCCAACTGTTTTCCCTACACTTCGCTGTGATGAACCCTCAGGAGAAGCTATTTATTAGAAAAGCTTTCTTCAATATTTTTTTCTCTTTAATGCAGCCTTAGAATATCATGAGCGAGCAGGGACAGAAGACGTCACTCTTCAAAGCTTGTGGAAAGAGAAAAATCTTTATGGGTGATCCACATTCAGAGTGTCTTTATCGCCTTCAACCCAACCACAATCCAAAGAGAGGTGAGATATGTCTTGCTTTCTCTTCAAAGACTCTTAAAGATCGTGAAAGAAGATTGGCTAACGCCATTCTTGAAGAGAAGGTGGAAAAAGCAACACAGTCAAGTCAAGATAATGATAAAGTGGTTCCTAAATGTAGTCTGTCAGCAATACTGCCATTCAGCTGCTATCTGATAACTCCTCTAAAGATTTGGATGCATCAGAAAAGTCAGAGGAAAGCTGATGCGGGTGAGGACACTTTCACTAAGAAATTAAAGAAGGTCCCTCACGATACGCCACGCAGAACGGCATCCCTTGTAAACCAAAAGGACACTTTGGGTATGTTGCCTGTTAAAAATTCAGCCTCGTTGGTGACTACGGCAAATTCTAAGGGAATGACTAAGGAGATGTTGACGAAAACATTGTTGACGACGGAAGAGGAATCATCCATGAGGCACTTGTCAACAAGACTGTTGACAAGATTGTCGACCAACATGGAGACACCAACATCTTAGGTGATGACTTCATTGACGACTCAAGCGGCGTTGCCTACTCTTTCACTGACGCCGCCGCTGAAAGCTCTCGATGACAGTAAATATAACACAGAAACAGGCTCAATTTACAGAGCCATTACCTGTTTCTACTTTTGAACTTCCATCTCTTGCCTTTGTCTACAGTGTCTCTGTTACCACCCAAGAAGGTGCTACTAGATGTGTCCTCTGGCCCAAACGTTGATGATGGTGAACATAATATTGAAGACCTGGAAGTCTTTTTTTTTAGTGAAGAAAATGACCCTGATAATGATTAAGAGGATACTCTATAATCTGACCTTAAAATCAAATATGTGGACTCAGACTGTGACCAAGAACCCTGTACTCTGCATTGCAAGGTCCGTTAACTATGTTCGCCTAGATTTAGGCCAGTAAAAGGCAAAGCAGGCAACCTCAGCCACAGATGGTACAGATTTCATTATCTATGTTTAATAATATACAAGAGATGGTTAAAGACATGCATCACACACTACCACCTACTTCAAGGCCAGGTTCTGAGGAGTTGTCAGTGCCACAACCACCACCTCTACTTCCAGTGCTTCCGCACCACCAGAGGCAAGACAGCAACCCATTACTAAGCCGAAGACACAGAAACGAGTTTACCAGCAAAACAATGTAGAAACGCCGATAATAATATTGTCTGACACTGATGGTGATCTATCAACATCAGAAGATTAATGCCCGGGAGCATTGAGTGGTTTGGATGCTCCACAGGATACAGATGACATAGGTGCTCCACGTTCGCATGGATTGTGTGATGATGGAAAAGATGCATCTCATCAACAAAATTCAACAACTCCAGTAGGGGTCCCAGACTGGAATGATTTTATTATTCCAGAGGAAGCAAGTCTTAACCCAAAAGCAAGAGACTCTCCACCTGACTATATTGAGAGATTTCATGCTCTTAACAAAAAAGCGTCAACGCTTAAGCTTACCAATTTCGGCAGTCGAAAAATGATGTTTCTTTTTTGACTTCAAAGAAAAGGCTCAGAGAAGTTCACGATCCATATCTATATTAGACCATTTATGGGAAGAAGGCCTGGTAACCATGTAAAATCAAGTGACGGCTACTCTTAATCTATCCAGGATAGAGAAAAAATATAGGTCTACCGATACAGCATCACCTTGTATATTTATTCAGATTAAAACTGATTCATTAATCTCTGGTGCATTACAACGAAGGTCACGTAATTCTTCCACTTGTTGCTCCTCGCCCACGGACAAGGAAGGACATAAATGAGACTCTATGGGTAAAAGAGTTAGTTGATGCAGTTAATATTGCCAATGCCACTGCGGCTCACTTTTTATTTTTTTATTTTATTTTTTTAAATAATTCTTTTTATTAAACAAAGAGAAAACGGCATTTATCGTTGATTGTGGCTCACTTTGATTGTCAACTATACAGTTATATACTCAATTATTAGACAAGTTGCCAGAAGAAGACGAAGCCACATCTAAAGCAGTAATTAAAGACCGAGAACAAGCTTCGGCCTCTAATTGATGCAGCTATGGATGCATCCACCTGTGCTTTCTGTGAAATAAGCAACTCTACTGTTATGAAACGGTACGAATGGTTGAAAAGCATGTCCTTTGAGCCTGAAGTTCATTCTAGAGTAACGAACATACCTTTTGACTGTACCAACATCTTTGAGGGAAAAAGTGGATGAAACTCGCCAGTCAATAAAGACTGATACCGAAACTGCTAGATCTTTGGGTGTCTTGCAAACCAGACAATTTAGAATTTGTAGGAGACAAGGAAGTAGATACTGTAATCAAGGATATTTTTTTCCGCTCATATAGGCAATATCGATCAGATTGGCAACAACAAAAATGGCAAAGACAACAAGAACAGCAAAACAATGGTTCCAATAATAGATGACGCCATTTCCAATTCAAAGTCTTGGCTTTTTGTCTGAAATCGGCGTTGAGTTTTCACAAAATGCATGGCTCCAGTGGTAGCCTTCATTAGACAAAAAAGGGGTATGGCATACCTGTACCTAGATGACTGTCTCATACGGGCAACTACCTTGTCTCAGGCTTTCAATCTCACAAGGTTAACACTCTCCAATTTGGGACTAGCAATCAACCACAAAAAAAGTATTCGCTAACACTGAGCAAGACTATCATTTTTTTGGGGGGGGAGCAAAGATTTCCACACGCCTAGCTAGGTATGGCGTATTCTTCTTAGGAGAGTGGTGAAAAGTTGATACGACAAGCTCTTTGCAAACAAAGACCACCGCAACAGTGAGGACACTAAAAGCAATTCTCAGAACTATGTCCTTCTGCTTTCTTCTGATTCCTTGTTCTCGTTTACAGATGAGGATCATTCAAAAACAGTTAAATTCCCATTGGCAACAGATTCAAGGAGATGGGGACTATGTTGTCCAGTTGACTTCCCAATGAAAAAGTCACTCCGATGGTGTTCGATAAGTGACAACATTTTCAAGGGGCAACCATTAAATCCAATGAAACCCCAAATATTGTTAACAACAGATGCATCTCTCACGGAATGAGGTCGCATCTCCAGGACATGGAAATGGACGATATATGGACAACAGAAGAGTGCAATCTACGCATAAATGTCCTAGAACTAAGAGCAGTATTATTAGCTTTGAAAGCATTTCTGCCACTGGTACAGAACACTCATGTCAGAGTTTGGACAGACAGCACTGCAATACATTTTTATATCTTGAAGAAGGGAGGAACCAGATCCCTTCCAATTTCCAAAGAAGCTCAGAAGCTTTAGAAATGGACTGTTCATTACAATATAGACTTTTCAGCTGAGCATGTCCCGGTAGGGCACAAAGTAGTTGCACATTGCCTAAGCAGGCATTACTTGGATGTTCATGAGTGGCAGTTAGAGGACAACCAGCTGTACCTCAGCTTCCTCAGATGGGGATTTCCACAATGAGACATGTTCAGAGAACAGCAAGTCTCCCAACTTTGCCAGCAGGTGGCCTTGCCTGGGATCCAGTGGGAATGCCTGTAAAATGGATTGAATGGGTAAGTTAATCTATTCCTTTCCTTCAATACCGCTTATCTTGATAGTCATTCGCAAGTTATAAAAGGAGTGCTGCATGGCCATTTGATAGCCCCAGTATGGCCTTGGCAACATTGGTTCCAAGAACTGCGGAACATGTTGGTACGAACACTGATCCATTTCAAATTGGGCTCACACCTGCTATTGAGAAACGATGGACACATTTTATATCATAAACCAAGTTCCTTCAAAATGACAGCGTGTCTCATCAGCACCTAGAATTTGGTCTCCTGCTGATCCCAGTGAATTGCAAAGAAGTCTTGAAAGCCGCAAGAGCACCTTCTACTGTCAAAACATATAACACCAAGTGGAAAGAATTTGTTATGTGGGCTATGAAAATAAAGCTAGATTCAGTTCAGATGTTACCTTTTGAATTTTTTCCATCTCTATTCTGTCTGGTGATGCAAAGCTTGTTGATTGCTGATATCAAAGTACATCTAGTTGCAATTTCAAGATTTTTGAAGAAACCCAATACTCTTTATCCTCCCAATGTATTATTCAGAAGTTTATGAATGGACTCTTTAGACTCTACCCCGGCCCCCTTTCCCCCCAATCTCCAAGATTGACTCTGGAATAGCAGTTGAATACAGTTTTGGCAGCCTTGATGAGCAACCTTTTGAACCAATCCACAAAGTAAGTATCCAGCATAAATCTTGGAAGATGGCTTTCCTGCTAAGTGTCACCTCTGCTAGAAGAGTGACCGAGTTACAAGCACTATCTTGTAAAGAGCCATTTTTCCATTTTGCAAACAAAGAGTTAATGTTAATAACCAATCCAAAGTTCATCCTGAAAGTACCATCGACGTTTCATTTGAGACACAAAATAGTGCTTCCTGCTTTCTTTCCCGATTCAGATTGTAGAGTAAAGAGCATGAATCTCCTTGGATTTGTAAGATGTTTAAAGTTCAATTTACAGGGTGCAAAGTCTTTTTAAAAAAAACAGATCATCAATTTGTAGCTTTTGGAGCAATAAATAAAGGAGGTCCAGTTACGATATGTACTTGGGTGAAGGATAGTTGCATGCATCACAAAATACTATGAGCTTATTATTGAATAAGTCACTAATAAGATCAGTAAGAGCTTATTCTACAAGAGCGATGGCAGCCACTACAACTCTTTTTGCAGGACTTTCGGTGAAAGACATTTGCAAGGTTGCCACCTAGGGAACTACACATGTCTTTGCAAATCATTACTGCATCGACGTAAAAAAAATACGGCACTAAGAAGGTCTGTGCTTCAGAAAGTTTTTTAATTGGGTAACCTTCATGCCCATCCTCCAGTTTTCACGTTGTGTACTGCTATGATAATCTTAATTCAAGCATTTGAATCTATGAAAGATCCAATGCTGGAAAAGGAAAAAAGTTACTTGCCTTTAACTCCTGTTCTCCAGCTTTTGGCATCTTTCAAAGATTCACATACGACCCACCCTCTTCCCCTTGTCATGAGGCTTTAATGTATCCTTGTCTTAGGTTCTTGTACAAGCTAGAATAATCTGACAGCTTGAAGCTTCTGGCAGGGCAGCACCTAACAGTGCTGGTCTCTTATTGGCTGCAGGTTGGTTCATTCATAATTAGGTGAATGGGTTACTACATTTGTTGAGAAATTTCAATGTTATTGAGTGTAGGGCCTACACTGCTATATTAATGCTCTAACCAAGGGTTCCCAGTGTGATGACAGGGAATGATTCAAGCATGTGAAGCTATGAAAGATATTAATGCTGAAGAACCGGAGTTATAAGTAAGTAACTTTTTTCCTTATCCCCTAAAATTGCATTGCAACCCCCAGTTCAAGAACACGCACTGCAACCCAATTCTTTCAAATTCACAGCACACCCTAGTATCACCTTCTGAAAACAATTTCCCATTGATCTCAATATGAGGGGCTTTCTATGTGAACAATTTGCTGATGAAGTGGGTATTTTAATGTATGAAAATGCTGTTACACCTGCTAAAAATGTTGTTACAACTGCAACAACTGTGAGACTGAAAAGGCCTTTTAAATTGATTACATACAAAATTAAATTATTTTTAAATTAATTTACGTGAACTGCTTGCCATTTCGCTGTATTGTTGAATCACAGAAATAAAAATGACTTGGAATGTATGAATGGAGCTCGAACATTCCTAAAAATAGTTCCTCTCCATATCAAGCCTAAACAACTGAGACCAAAGTTCCTTATCTTGTTTCTACACTGTTTCTGTTACCATGCTATTTGTTTTTTTTTAGTTCCATTTTTGTTCTTTAGTGTACAGTACCAAGAATATGTACAGCTGCAAGAATCCAAATTTATCACCAAGTAGCTTATCAAAACACCAGTCTTTGATTATGGCGACAGCTAAACTTTTAAAAGGACAAAGGAGATTTTTAATAAAATAGTTAAATCTTTTTTGATTTTTTTAAAAACAATATAACATTGCAGATCCAAGAGCAGCGTGGGAGTTATTTAAAAAAAATATAATCAATAACTCAGTTGGTTTACGCATTATAAAACATTTTTACAGACTGAAAAGTACTTTGTCTATCTTCTCTCATATTTGAACAAATAAACAAGCCATTTCTGCTAGTGTTATTTGCAGCTTTTGTAACCTCTGCGGGAAAAAGTTCAGGTGCAAAATTAGCAAAAGCAGGAGTTATTTAGTTCTCAGTACCCTTCAGTTTAAGTTCCTGTATCTCAACAGCTCATGCAAGCACATAGAACCATGTTTTCCAACCAACTGCTTCTTTCTTCTGTAGGCCTCCACTGCTCCACTCTGATCATGGTTATTCCACTGCATAAAAAACCTGTAGCTGACCCTATTCTGCAGTTGCCACCAGTTTCTCTCATTTCTCTTTTTCAAAACCGGTCTTCATCAGATCCAGACTTTACCTTGTTAGGTACAACCTAGTCACACCACAGTTCTGGAAGTCCCACTTAAGCGACTGGTCTCATCCATATCCTCACCTTTCTTACTACGGGAGATCACAACTGCTTTTCCTCCATTCTTCTTCTTGACCCTTATGCGACCTTTGACACTTCATGCCCTTTATTCACATTACTTGCACTATACGTGCCCGGTTCACCTTCTGCCTCTCTGACCGATCCTTCCCGATCTTCTGGTGCTCTTCAAACTCACCATATATGATAATTATGTTGGGGTTTCCAATGGCTCTATTTTTTGTCCCGCCTCCCCCTTTACTGTAGAACACCTCCAGTGGCATTCATATTAATTTGGCTTCTTGTACTGTCTAAATAGTTACAGCACCTAAATCGCCTTCGCAACCTTGCCTTCTAAATTTTGTAAAGACCACAGCACCAGGATCAGGTAAGCGAAGCAGTCTTTATTAGAAGTAAAGCCCTGACACCAATAGGCGTCTCGTCAGTACAACAGTCCTCCTCCAACTGTCCCTCAACTGCCACCCTCGCCCAAGGTTCCACAATAGAACTCGGAGACGTCATGGCACCATGGGCGAGGGCGCGCGGCAAGGGGACAGCGCGAGGCAGGACGCGAGACTCAGAACCATAATAAACACAACACATCTCCTCATTTTACAACAAATTGTAAAATATAGCAAAGGGGGAGGAACACAGGTGAGCATGAGGAAAAGGGAGGTACAAGGAGAAAAGAGGTTAATCACATACAAAATCTTGTAACTTTTTTGGTAGAATTATTTCTCTGCCATGTCTGCTAGTAACCGGTTCCTTGACCATAGTCCCGCCAACATGGGGACCATGGGGAGGTGAACTGTCTTGTGTAATGTCAGAAGTTCCAGCCTGAGTTGTCACTTACACTGTGAGTAATAGGGTCAAGAGGAGTGCTAACGAGGGTTTCCTCAACGGGAGTGTCATCCGTAAGGTCATCTTGGGAAGACACGCTCGTAGGGTCACTTAGCCTAGCATCACTCTTTACAGGGTTGGAGCTCTCACCAGTGTCATCACCCAGATCGCTCAAGGGAACACTTAGTCTAGCCTCACACTCTTCTGGGTAGAAACTCTGACTGGTGTCATCATCCATCTAGAATCCAATCATATCTGGAGGAGGTGGGGGCACACCTACGCTCCTGCCTGGGGTGCTGCAGAGCCGTGGTCCCATCCCCTCGGCACAATGATAATGACAAAGTGCCACACCTTTCCGTCACTTAAGAGTGCGGAATTACAGAAGATCTTCTTTACCGTAAGGGGTTGAGAATAACGGCTGAGTCCTTTCTTAACAAAGCCACTTCTTTTAACTCTCACCCACTCACCTACGTGAATGTTGACAAGTTTGCAGGCGTGTTTGGAGTCGTAATAATTCTTACTGGTTTGTTGCGTGTGCGAAATTCTGCTGTTGACTGTTTCCATGGACCAGTTCACTTTCTTAGGAGTTAACCACCCAACCGTGTCTTTGGTGATAGGTGTCCTGCCTCTCAATAACACAAATGGGCTAGAGCCGGTGGAGTCACAGGGTGTGACACGGAAGGCCCATAAGTTGTGCGTTAATTCTTTCCTCCAGGAAAGGTTGTTATGATTAGCTAGTTGTACAATCCCTTTCACGACGCGATTGAATCTCTCTACTGCACCATTACCAGCTGGGTGGTACAGAGAGGTAGTCTTGTGAGAAATGCCATTGTCGGTGACAAATTTTTTAAAAATCTCAGAAATAAATTGTGGACCATTGTCGGTTACAATGCACTTGGGTAAACCTTCTCTCAAGAACAATGTTTTTAAGAACTTGATGATGGTTTTGGTATCAGCACTGCGTACAATTTCTACTTCGGGCCATTTGGAGAAATGGTCCACCAGAACAATAAGGAAGACTTGTTCGCCATTTTCCCAAATGGGACCACAAATGTCTATTCCTAATCTGGTCCATGGCATACTTGGGTTGGACAGCGGTTGAAGTGGTGGCCTAAAGGTGCCCTGGGATTTGTCAGAGTTCTCACAAGCGGGGCAGTTCCTCACTTTCCTCTCTATCTCAAGGTCCAACCCAGGCCACCAATATGAGTTTTTAACCCTACTTTTTGTTTTTCCAATACCAAGATGCCCTTCGTGGCAAATGTCAAGTAGTTTGGCTCGTAGTGAGGTAGGGGGTATGACCTTGCCATTTCTGAGGATATGGCCCCCTTCAGACGACAATTCGTGCCTTAACTCCCAGAAAGTGCGAAAGTGGTGGGGTAAGTCTCTTTTAATAGGCCAGCCATTCGTGATATACTTTCTTACCTGGCACAAAATGGTATCAGTTACCTGGGCCGACAACCAATCATGTTGTGAAATACAGGGTACCTCATCAAGTATGTTAGCCACACAAAAGGATTCGATGTCTACAGTGGAATCATTCGTACAGGGTAAGGGTAAATGGCTTAAACAGTCGGCAACAACATTCTTGAACCCAGGAACGTATTGTACATTGTAATTGTAGTCCATCATCCTGACTGATATGCGTGCGAGGCGGGGAGAGGCACTTTGTAAACCTTTAGTGGTTAGGACTTTGACCAGGGGTTTGTGATCACTTCTTAGGGTAATGTAAAATCCCCATATGTACTGTCTAAAGTGTTCCAAACCCCATGCACATGCCAAAGCCTCACGCTCTATAACAGAGTATCTCTCCTCTGTAGGTGTGATGGAGCGCGAGGCAAATGCGACAGTCCATTCATTGCCTAGGTTGTCTATCTGGCTCAAGACCGCTCCAAGACCCCTACCGCTAGCATCAGTAGTGACTATACTGTGTAAGGAGGGGTTAAAACCTTGTAAAGGTGGGGCATTGCAAATGTCATTTTTAATGTTAGTGAATGCCTCCTCACAACTGTCAGACCACACGAATTTACACCCCTGTTTCACAAGCTGTCTAAGTGAGAATGTTTTGGAAGAGAAGTCTTGAACAAACTTGGCATAAAATTCAGATAACCCCAGAAAGGCCTTCACTTCATCTTTGTTTTTGGGGGAGGGAGCCTCTCTTATGGCGGATAACAACTCTCTTTTTGGTTTAATGCCTTCCCCACAAATCTCATGTCCCAAGTAGGTGACACTGGTCTCAGCGAATTTGCATTTGCGAATGTCAGCGGTGAGACCGTAATTCTCCAAGGTCCGTAGCACTCTGTTTAGATTAGCATCATGCTCCTCCCTGCTGACTCCCATGACCATAATGTCGGCTTGAAAAATCAAAAGGTTAGACTCATCTTTAAATAGTATGTGCATAAGTCTTTGAAACATGGCCGTAGCAGAGGCCAGTCCAAAGGGAACCCTTTTAAATCTAAAACACCCGAAGGGTGTTACAAAAGTAGTGAGGCCTCTGCTGTCGGGGTGTAGTGCAACCTGATGGTATGCTGCGGTGAGGTCAATAGTTGAAAACCATCTAAGGCCATTTGTATGAGACAACATCTCGCTGGTTCTTGGCAAGGGGTACTGGTCAATGAGAATGTTTTTATTAAGGTCGCGGAGGTCCACACACAAACGGAGTTTGCCATTGGATTTTTGGGCGCAAACCAAGGGTGCGACCCATTCTGCAGACTCCACAGGTTCAATGATACCAGACTTCTGTAGTTTAATGAGTTCAGATTTGACTTCCTCTCTGATGGAGAAAGGGATATTCCTGGATTTGTGTATGCAAGGAACCGCATCCTTCTTGAGTTCAATCTTATGATGGAATCCCTTCAATTTCCCTATTTTTTTCTGAAAATCCACGGGGAAATTTTTTTATGATGACATTCTTGTACTCCTCCTCGGATTGCAATGAAAGTACAGGATCTGGGCTGTTGGGGTCCAGGATTATCCCAAGTTTCCCCTGGTCCATCCACCCTAGTACTGAAGGGCCGATGGCAGATACATACAATTTGATTACGGTGTGTCGGTCTTTGAATAAGAAAGGTAGCTCCCTGTAGCCCAAGACATCAATGGGTTCCCCTGTAAATGTTTTTGGGGAAATGTCGGGACTAGTGAGATTACGGCCCAACACAGATACGAACTTTTCTTCCCAGACACTCTTGTTAACGATTGTATAGGGTGACCCTGAATCTGCTACAATAGAAATGTCCACCCCACCAATATTCAGTTCACACATAGGTTTTTTACTCTTGCCCTTTACATTAAGAACATCATCGCTGACAAGTAGTACGAAGAGGTTCATGTCCTCATCCTCGGAAGAATCTAATTCATCATATTCCTCGGGTACAACCATTTTTACATTAGAGTTCTTCCTTTGTTTGCTCTGACACTGTTTAACAAAATGGCCAAGAACTCCGCATTTAGTACATATCTGCTTAAGGGCAGGGCATGTTTTATCGTTCGCTAAGTGGAATCTGCTTCCGCATCTAAAACATTTCCTGTTTCCAGTTAACATGGCTTTGGGAGAAGAATCTTTCCTTTGGCTAGAATCATGAATGGATTTTTGAGCGGTGTTTCTAAAGCTTTTTACCCTGGCTACTATAGGTTGCTCTTCTCCTTCCAGTTTATGCTTGTCTTCCGAAAGGACCGCTTTAGCACACCTCCCAGTAAGTTCTGCCCTTTTGACAATGTCAATGACTTCTTGGAGGGGAGCCTCACCCTTAGCCCAAAATTTTTCCTGGATTTCACGATTGGCAGCTCGCATAACTATCTGGTCGCGAATAAATTCATCGTGCAATTCACCAAATCTACAGGATAAGGCTAGGTTCTTAAGTGCAGAGACAAAGTCTTCAATGGACTCTTCCGAACTCTGTTTGCGATGAAAGAATTTGAACCTATGGACTGATACACAGACAGTGGGTTTAAAGTAATTTGTCAGATCCTCTAGAGCAATAGTGTATACGACACCTTGACTTGCAGGTCTGGGTTTTTTATTAATGCAGTTGTAAATTTTCATAGTTTGCGCACCTAAACAGTGCAGTAGAATTTTCTTCTTTCTCTCAGAAGTTAGCTCTTCACCATCCTCCTCAAAAGTGGAGATGTAGTTTTCAAAGTATTCGCGCCAGTCTTCCCATTTGAGAGATGAATCACCAGGCGCAGGGATGAAAGGTTGAGGAGGTGAGAGGTTCCAAACGTTACCTGACGCCATGGAGAGAACGGGAAAGGGAGAAGAAGAAGAAGGAAGAATAAGAGAAGGAAAGAAGAAGAATACCAGTGGTGTACAGAAGGAGTAGGAAGGTATGCGAAGGGTAGAGAACGAGTGAATAGCAGAGAAAGAAAAAAAATAGAGCAGAAGTCAATAAATGATCAATAATTTAATTGTAGAACCAGTATTTGGAAGATGCACGAAGCGGTGTGTGCATCACTGAAGTATCCAAGGCGTGGTGCTGCTGTGCAGAACACTGGCAAAGAATGGGAACCAGAATGTAAAGTGTGCGCATCACTGATCAAGAGACGCACCAGTTAGTGTGTGCATCACTGAAAAGCTGGAGATAAACGCTGGAACGCACTGTGTAGCCCAGAAGAAAGTGTGCGCATCACTGTAGAATGGCAGTAACGTCGGATTTATTCTCCTTAAAATGGCCGCTGCGTGGTGAACGCGTAGCCCAAAGGAAAATGGCCGGCGCGTACTTGCGGGTCACTGACGTCACCAATGCGCTACAGGGCCTCAAGGAGGAGTCTGAGGAGATATGCTGGTGTCGCGTAGGACGGAACACAGGAATACCTCAGAGGTTGGTCTACACGCAGTGCAGCAATCACGCGCAGCTCAGCAATCACAGGGAATACGTCCCAAAGCGGCATAAACCAAGAGCACCTCGGGGAGAGGCGAAGTCTTGTATCAAGGGCACCTCCACGCGCAGCACAAAACTATGGCAACACGCAGGCAAAGGGCGCACGTCAATGTGGCACAGAACGCTCAATGGACCACAGGGATACGGAGTGAGATGAAGTCAATGCCCAAGGAAGGCTCTCCAAGGCCAGTGAAAAGATCGTGCAGGGGGCAAAACGGCTTCAAATAGCATAGATCTCACCGTGAAGAGCTGGAGGCAGGTGCCGCTCACACACGTAGCCGGTGCAGCTTCTTTATCCGGAGTAATTAGATGTAGGCACCTCAGCATCCGAACTGGAATACTTGACGCCCATAAAGATCGCATTCTCGAAGAAGGCAGAGGTGTGCAGGGAACACACGCAGGCTCGTCGTGGTGTCAGGACACTCGTCGCCAAATTTATAAAGACCACAGCACCAGGATCAGGTAAGCGAAGCAGTCTTTATTAGAAGTAAAGCCCTGACACCAATAGGCGTCTCGTCAGTACAACAGTCCTCCTCCAACTGTCCCTCAACTGCCACCCTCGCCCAAGGTTCCACAATAGAACTCGGAGACGTCATGGCACCATGGGCGAGGGCGCGCGGCAGGGGGACAGCGCGAGGCAGGACGCGAGACTCAGAACCATAATAAACACAACAAATTTCAAGCCAAAATCATGGCTTTCTGACACTGGAAAGTGCTTTGCTTTCATGCTGAACTTGGCAAAAATAATCTACTTTCTTTTGTCCACCTCACGTACATCGCCTCTCCTTCAATGAACTTTCCCCAGGATAGCGTAGACCCCTCCGCATATGCCTGGGCACCACTAAGACAGCTGTCTGTGGGGGGGGGGGCGTGCACCTAAGATGGCGGACGTGCTCTAGTGGAGCTCCGGGTCCCATCCCCCGGTTATCCTGAACATTGCCGCATATATCTACTGCACACCAGCCTGGCGGGGTAGTAAAGTGAAGAGGAACTCCCGCTGCACCCAGAGAAGGGCCGATCGCCGCATCGGAATCACTAGCAGTGGCAGTACGCGGCCGCGGCCTGCCGCGCGGATGACCCGGCACCTCCTGAAAATGGCGGCGGACGCTGTAAGGAGATGAGCCTCCCTGCCCTCGAGGTGCACATAATCTAGTGCCTCCCTGAGCCACTGAGGGCCGTTGCAAACAAGTGTGCGGCGTGAGAGGAGCCTAGCCTCAGCGGTGACGGCGGAGCTGCTACCTGCCGCCCACGCGACCGGAAAGGGGGGCCCCTGCTGGCGTGAGTAAGGCTGTCCTGGGAGGCCCGCTGCTCCCAGGCCGGGGAGCCGTTGGTGCAGGTGAGCCCAGGGGACTGGTACTTGGCTGTCAACAGAGGTGAGGGGGGGGTGCAGGGGTCGGTCGGGCCCAGGCCCTCCTTGTGTATTGTTGCAGCGTGACAGATCTAGGGGGCACTCGGTGACCTGCAGTTGGCCACTCGGCGAATACAGGCAGCGCGGGGGTCACTTCGGGCCTCAGCTGTCCTTCCGGCACTCGATGCTCAAGTAGGCCCTGATATCGGCGACATATTGGACTGGGCTGAGGGAGGTCCGGAGGCTGGTTGGGCCTAGACTCCCTCTGCAGTCCATGTCCTAGCAGTTGCGGCGGAGCTAACTGGGTCAATCGAAGTCCCAGAGGCCGATCGGGCCCAGGTCCTGTAGGAAGCCGCTGCGCAGTCACGAGAGGATGGGTACCCGGACTCACCGGTGGGGCCGGCTGGGCGCACACGGTCCCCCCTCTCAGTGGCGTAAGTAAGGCTGATCTGTGAGACCCGCTGCTCCCTGGCTGAGGGATCTTCGGTGCTGGTGCAGCCTGTGAACTGGAGCTCGGCTGCTGGCGGGGGTGGGGGGGGAGTTCCGGGGGTTGATTGGGCCCAGGCCCCCCTTGTATGTTGATGAGCTGCGCTGGATCTGAAATAGGGGGCACTCGGCCGGCCTAGACCCCCCCCCCCCCCCAGCAAGCTATGTACTAGAACTGCACTGTGGATACCAGGAGCAATTGAAGACTAGGCACGTCCTGTTTCCCCTCACAGTAGCGGCAGCCTCTGGAGTAAATCGCGACGGTGCTGCTGTGGTCGTTGGCCCCTGGGCTCTCGTCCCAATCAATCAATACCAGTGGAGGCTGAAGGGCTGGGTCCTGGTTCGTGGCCAGCCCCCCTGGGGTTGCCGGTGCCTCGACTCTACAGCGTGGCGCATTGACAGAGGCTCCTGACCAGATTCGGGGCCGGCCAGTACCTGATGCGGGCCCCCAGTGCACATTTATTTATTTAGAAATTTATAGAGTGCGCAGCTACCTCCCACGCAGGTGTCCCGGCGCTAAGGCAGTCGAATCACACAAAGGCACTGAGAAGGATTAGGTACGGTTGAAGAGCCCGGTTTTTAGGGCTCTCCTGAAGGCTGATTCTGGTTCTGTCATTCAGAGAGGAAAAGGCATGGCATTCCAGAGCTTCGCGGTTCTGACCGCAAATGCTCTGCCGCCTCCCCTAGCCTTTTGAAAGCGGGGAGTAGTGAGAAACTTCATGTGGTTAGATCTCAGGGCCTGGTCGTGTTGGTAGCTTTGCAATCTAACTCTCAGATATGCCGGGCCTCGATCCCTAGTGGCTCTGTGAGCCAGGGTAAGCGTCTTAAATTCAATTCTCCTACTGACGGGCAGCCCGTGAAGGCTCTTCAGATGGGGAGAAATGGAGTGGCGGTAAGGCACCTCACAGATCAGTCTGGCCGCAGTGCTCTGAACCACTTGGAGTCTGCGGATCAGATATGCTGGAAGTCCCAAGTAGAGACTATTTGCGAAGTCCAGTCGAGATGTGACCAAGGTATGAACTACCGTCCTCCTACAGTCCAGTGGGAGGAAGTGGAGGAACTTCCTCAAAGCTCGCAATTTCCAGAAGCAAGAGGAGGGAGGAGACTTGCCGAATCTGGGTCTTGCAAGAGAGATCATTATCGAATTTAAACCCCAGATTTCTCACCGAGTATACTGGCTCAGGTGGGGGATTCAGTTCCTGTGGCCACCAGTGCTTAGAAGGTGGCAGGACCGGTTGATTGAAGAAGAGCACCTCGGTTTTCTCTGAGTTCAACTTTAGGCAATTTTGGGTCATCCAGGCCGAGATGTTACACAGACACCGTCTAAAGTTGGCAAGAGCAGCCTCTGATTGTTCTTTGAAAGACAACATCTGGGTGTCATCGGCGTAGGAGATCACTTTCACCCCGAGAGTCTCGACTAAGGTTGCAAGTGGGGAGAGGTATACATTAAAAAGTAGAGGACTCCAAGCCGATCCCTGGGGAACCCCACAAGCAAGGGGCTTCTGGGAGGAGGCAAAGGGGTACATCAAGTCGCAACTGCGCCGTGGGGACTGTTTCTATGGCCGGGGGTCAGTTTTGAGCAGGCAGAGCACCGGATAAGCAGGGGTGCGGGAGGGGCACTGTTTCCTGGCTCCCCCCCCTCCCCTTACTAAAACAATTAGGAGCACCGCTGGGGGCTTGGGGACCGTTTTGGTCCTCAACAGACACCGGAGTGTCAGCAGTCACAACCACGACTAGACCGCAATCATCCAAGAGAAAGTGGGGCGATATCTGCAAATCCTGATCGCACTTGTGAGGAGCATTGAGAAAACTGCACCACTAGATCTCCTCCCACACACCGGCTGTCTCCGGCAAGATTTGCGTATAACCCGCTCCACAAGCCGACTGCGCAGCAATTGGTCATGGGACGCCTTCGATGGACCACCCAGCAGGATAATGCATTGCATGCAGCGGGTGGGGGAGCCCCCAGAAACGCGGGGAAGCCTTCAGAGCCTGGTCACCCTGACCTCTCGGCTAAACTTGATACAGTACTGGCAGTAGTGGAAAGAATAGGCGCGGCGCTGGAACAGACCCGAGCTTCTCTAGAGAACAGAATAGACTGCATCACAACGGACTTCACGCTCTTGCTTGCAGACCATCACAAGTTGGCAGCCCGTGTGCATGACAATGAAGTTGCACTTGCGGACCTCCAGCCTAGATCCCGTAATCATACCGCGACCCTACAGGACCTAATGGATCGGGTCTGCACCCTGGAAGAGAAGGTCGATGATGCTGAAGGGAGGTCACAGCGCAACAATGTTCGGGTGATTGGATTGCCGGAGGGGGCTGATGGTCGGGACCTTGAGGGCTACATAGAGTCCTGGATGAAAGACTTACTCCCCCTGGGCTTGCTCTCTCCACAATTCGTAGTAGAACATGCACATAGGGTCCCCACCCGTAAACCCCCACTGGGAGCTAAACCGCGTCCTTTCTTGTTTCGCCTGTTGAACTTCCGGGACCGTGATGCGATATTAAGGAAAGTGGGGAAGCACCCGGCCCTAGAGTACAAAATGTCACGTCTCCTTCTTTCCCGACTACACTGCTCAGCCGCAGAAGAGACCCACCAACTTTAGGGCAGTCAAACAGCAGCTAAGAGATCTAGATCTCCGGTATTCCCTACTCTTTCCGGCTTGATTACGGGTCATCCGGAATGGCAACACCAGATACTTCGACAACCCAACGGAGGCCTGGTATTGGCTGGAGGAAAATGGACTGGCGACTGTGCCCAGGCCCCCTGACGAATTCCAGACACAAAAGAGGGCCCGTCGTAACCGTCAGAGAGGTAGAGGCAGAGACATGCGACAGAAGACCTCTCCTATAACCGCTCCGGAACCTGAGCAGGTCAGGTCGGGTCGGAGCGCCAGGAGGCGTTGCAAGTGGCAGCCTCCCTCCAGCCAACAAGACCATCGCCGCCGGATGGCTCTGCGGCTTCTCCATCTGGGTCTCAAGGGGACGCTGACTCTGCACCGGATTGGTAGACTGACGCTAGCTCACCTCACCTGCTGGACATCACACCACAGACATAAGACGAAATTATTTGACAATATTACAGAGGCTGACCCTTTCATAGCCAGAGTACATGTAAAGAGGTGATATCGCCTAATCATTCTTCTTGCTCGCTCCTGGCACCTCATGACTCACACTTGTGTAGTGTCATGCACAGGCGATGTTTCGATGTAATGTCACCTAATATTGTTAATTACATGGGGATGGGCCACACCTACACTCCCTTCCGAAGAGTCATTCTATGACAACAAGTTAATCGCCTCAGTTAGGCACAACTGGTTTGGGTCGATCCCCCATTTGTGGTCCGCTCTTATGAAGTTACAAGTCTTCTTCTTGATTCCTATTTTGATTTTCCCCACAGAGTTAATGCCTTATTCAGAGACCTGTTGCCGCCACACACACACACACACACACACACACACTCTAGTGGTGTAAGCCAGCTATGTAAGCTGAGATTGGTAGATCCACACCTTCCAAATGACTAGCCTAAATGTCATAACCTGGAATGTCAGGGGTATACATACACCCGCTCGGAGGTACTCTATATATGCCTACTTACAACGTAGAGCAGCTAACATCGCTCTACTACAGGAAACACACCTGACGAGTTTAGAGGCTGCGCCGCCGTTGGCGCGGGCAGGTGTACAGTACTAATTATTCATCCCTAGCGAGAGGGGTATTGATCTGGGTGAAGGCAGGGGTCCCATGGGAGGAGGAGGAGTAGGAGGAGGAGGAGGAGGAGGTGGTGGTGGTGGCAGATCCCGCGGGGCGCTATGTTTTTCTCAAGGGGCGACTTAATGGCCAACCCATTCTATTGGGCTCCATTTATGCAACTAACAGATCAGCCCTTCCTTTGTGGACTTTCGGCACTCCTGACCCGCAGGAAAGACGTCCCTTGGCTCATGGGGGGTGATTTTAATTCGGTATTGGATGTCTCCCTAGATCGCTCCTTCCCTCCCCTAAACCGCACTACAGCCTCTTCAAACGCACACTTCCTACGCACTTGGATGGGGCACTGGCTCTTTGACAGATGTCTGGCGCGAGCGCAACCCTGACACGCAGATATACTCTTTTTACTCACCTGTCCATAACCTACATGTGCGATTAGATCGCATACTGTCCTCGGCAGCCCTGATTTCCCCCCCAATACCAAACACGGAATACCTGGGTCGAACATATTCCGATCATAATCCCCAGATTATGCATCTTGGCTGGGAGGCAGGGGGACCCCCGGTCCCGACCTAGCGGCTACAAATAGCAGCATTGGAGGATCTGGCGTTCCGTGGTTCACTGGGGGCGGCAGTGATTGACTGTTTTGAGCACAATGTAGGCACCACTGACTCACCCTTGACAGAGTGGGAGGCCTTTAAGGCCGTAACCAGAGGGCACTGTTGGCCACACATGGAGCATCTGCATGCAACTAGACACATCCCTGTCTACTGTCGAGCGGCAACTCCTCCGATTAGAGACATTAGCCATCACCCAACCTGAAGCAAAAACGCAACTGAACGTCACTCAGACTAAACAAGCAGAACTACTAGAAAGGCTGCGCTGCCACAACTACCTGGCACACTCAACTCTCACTTACTCAACAGCAGATAAAGCAGGCAAACTACTTGCCTATTTAATCCGGCAGGAACACTCACACCGACCCATACAACAGTTAGTGGATGAGTCAGGGCAGATGAGATACACACAGAGACATTCATGCAGTAATGACGAAACATTATGCCAAACAATATACATCTGGCTCGCGAGGGGACGATCAGCACATCAGGGCATTTTTGGACACGGTCGAATTGCCTACATTAACTGTTAACCAGCACCTAGATTTAGACTCCCCCTTAACAGTGGATGAAGTCCGGGAAGCATTAAAGTCGCTGGCGTCCGGGACAAGACGGGCTCCAAACTGAATTCTTCAAGACGTATGCAGAAATCCTGGTGCCCCGATTGCACGACTTATGCACCGCGGCAATATGTAACATGGCCCTACCGCCATCAATGTGCACAGATAATGTGGTCTCATTACTGAAGCCGGGCAAGGACCCGTCGTCCCCTGGATCGAATAGACCTCTAGCGATCTTAAATACAGACTATAAAATATTGGTGAACATCCTAGCAAACCGGTTGGCGCCGTGTATCCCCGCCCTAGTGCACCCGGACCAAAACTGGTTTGTTCCTGCCTGTAACACTGCCCTCAATATCCGCCGTTATTTTAGGGTGGCAGAGTACGCCCCTTTGAATTGGCCTCGCTCGGGCTGCCTGATGCTTGACCTCGAGAGAGCTTTTGAGTCTCTGGAGTGGGGTTACCTCTTCGCATCCTTACCTAGATTTAGCATAGGGCCTTACTGCCTTAACATGGTGAGGCTACTATACAAACGCCCGACGATCCGGGTCAAGACGGGACCTTATATCTCAGATCCTATAAAAGTGGGACGGGGGACAAGACAGGGCTGCCCGTTGTCACCTCTCCTCTTCTCGATAGCAGTTGAGCCACTGGCGGTGTACAATCGAGGGCACGTCGACATGGGTATCCCCCTGGGAGATGGCACGCATACAATTTCACTCTACGCTGACGGCTTGCTTCTATACGTGAGAGATCTCCATGCCATCCCGCCATCATTAGACCTAGCACTAACAATGTTCGCCAGAGCATCAGGGCTGCGCGTAAATGCAGCGAAATCCATTCTCTCTCCTTTCTTGCGGACAACAGCGGACCCGAGATACTCCCTGGGGGAGGTCTCGGTGCCATGGTGTACAGGTGCTTTAAGATATCTGGGGTACGTGTGTACCGTGACAGGGAGGACATCTTTGAGGTAAATATTGTCAGAGCCACCACTGCCATTCAGTCACAAATGGGTTTCTGGAAGACCCTCCCGTTAGCTGTCTCACGTAGAATTGCCCTCACAAAGATGGTGATCCTCCCTCACCTCCTCTATTACTTCACTACCCTACCTATTTTCATTTCCCCCTCCTATTTCCGTAAGTGGGAAAAGACCATCAGGGATTTTATTTGGGGGACTTCGAGGCATAGAGTCTCCCTGAGGAAACTATATCTGCCAACAGGGCAGGGTGGGCTGGCAGTGCCCAATTTCGAACACTATTACCTAGCCGCACAACTGCAGTGGATAGCCAGATGGCTGTCTTCCTGACACCTGACTGACACAGCCTCATTGCGACCTCCAGTACCATACCACACCTTACTTAGCACTTTCCATCCGTGTGCGAAACCTGGGGACCTGGGTCCACTATTACTCAACATAGCATACAAATGCTACCGCAGATGCCTCTTTCTCACTAAAGGCACTATACTGTATGCCCCAGCCATCCCCTTACTGAGGACGCCACGAGGCAGCACATGCACAACGGCAGCAGAACTGCGTAGCTGGGACGGCGGGTATTCATGACACGGGGGAACTTTTTCTTGATGGCTCCCTCATCCTGTCCTCGGAGCTTATATTTGATGAAAATATGCATCCTGGACAATTCTTATTACATCGTGCACTCATAGCCTCTCTGTCATCCAAGTAGGGCAATCTGTCCTCAGAACCACCCATGCACCACACGAATCAATACCTACACGTGATGGGAGACGGAGGACACCTGACTCGTTGGTTTGCGTCATCACTACGCCAGCATTTGGCAATTACCCTGACCCCCCTGAGACCGCACTGGGAGGACGATTTGGGACATGCACTTACTGACAAGGAATGGGTGACTGCTTTGGAAGGTCCGATGTATGTCCAGCGCAATCAGCGTTTCAAGCAGATTCAATTTTTCATACTGCACCGGGCATACCTCGCCCCAGCCCAGATTAATAAGTATTTTCACCTAACTGATGCAGCCTGCCCCAGATGCCATTTACCGAACGCAGACATATTATACATGTTATGGCATTGCCCTGCTCTAGGCGAATACTGGACTAACGTAGCAACTACATTGGCCGACAGCACAGGACACGAGATCCCCTTTCGTTGGTTGGCATACATTTTACATCTCTTTAGTAGAAATAAGAAAAACAGAGCTACCTCCCGATTTTTAGACTTGGGCCTCGTAACAGCGAAACGCTTGATCACCAAGAGATGGAAGTCCCCGATAGCTCCCCGCACAATAGCCGGCAGCGATCTCTGCTCAACTGGGTTAGGGCAGAGGGGGTGGCCCTATGTAGAGAAGACCTGCTGGGGCTTTGCAAGTTTCCCTTGGCTAGTAACTAGGAGGCTATAGTATCAGACCTACAGGGCCTAGTGGCAGTGGCGGAGGAATCGCAAGAGGGGACGCGACGCCAGCCTAACCATCACTTGGGTTCAGAAGGAATACACCGAGAAGCCCAGGAAGAACAGTGCTCTACTGACATAGGCTAGGCCCCGGCATCAAGTGATTTTATCAACAGCTACAACTTGCAGTGTTCTCACTTGACAGCACACCAGGCAACAGGTCTCAGGCAATCACCCTACCCCTGATTTGATTGCTTTGTACCCATTTTGCTGTATCCTACTTCCACAGTTCAAATAAGCGAGGCATCATGGTCTGAACATAGATACATTGGGTACCACAATGTCTCACCAAAGCCATTATTGCTAACGAAATGTAACTCTCTAGGTAATATCCTGATCTACCACAGTCACAAGCTATTACTGTATAACAGAATGTTGTACATGAGCTGCATTATCCTAATGCTACAATGATGTATGATGCCACTGTGTTAATGTTCTTGTTCGGAAAAATTATACAAAAAATGTCAATAAAAAGATTTAAACAAAAAAAAAAAGACAGGTGGCTGCCAAAGCAAACGCAAGGAGAAGATGGACGGAGTGCTGAAACTTGTCAGACACTCGCTCCCAGTCACAGATCTGGGTTGAATCCATCATCATTCTTTAGCTCACTTCGCCACCCCAGTTCAAACCCAGCTACCTCCATCAGTTCTGCTACTGCAGCCTTTTCCTTCTATCTCCGCTGCATCCATAGGATCTTTTCTCACCTTTTATATACACGCTAAAGACCCTTAGCAGCATTCTGACTAAGCAGGCTATGCTCCTATTTAGCCTCCCAAAATATCCCTGTGCTCCGCTGAAATAAAGGTTTAATCTTTTCCAAAATCATTCATTGCAACAGGCTTTTCATAGACCTCCCACAACACTTGGGCATTCCCTTGAACAAGATTCTCAACTCTGTGATGCACCTTCCGCCTGCTAAGAGCCAACCTGCCTTGAAGCAGGTGTTCTCAGTGCATAGCATTGTCTTCTTTCAGTTTGTTCCTCATCCTCAAAGCAGTCTATAGCCTGCTGCCAGCTCTCACCCAAAAAATATCCCTGAACACTACCAAATACTCCCTTAAGTCAGCTCTCCCTTTTGAAAGCTAACTATACTTGCTGTACACCCAGGTTTGCAGCCTTCCACCACCAAGCTCCTCCATACTGAAATATTCCCCACTAGACGGCTATTATCACCCTGCATGTAATCAATGGGGTCCTCGTCACTTGCAGTGAGGACTTACAATGTGCTCCACAGTTTCTTCGCAATGTCAACAACATGAGCATCCAATGTATCCCATATAAGGACTTAATAGCCACAGACTCTTGTAGAACACAAAAGAAAGTGCCCCACAAGCTCTTGAGACTCTAGCATCAGCCAACTGCTGCTGACCCATTGTGGCTGAGACCTATGCGTCCACAACTAGCTGTGAACCCCAGCTCCTCCACCAACTCCTGTTCATCAAACCCAATGCACCGTCTCTCTCTTGCTTGCACTCTCCTCCATGTATTGAAAATGCCACCTCCATTCTCCCTGTGAAAAACTGAAGCACCCATATAAACATGCACTTCCTGTAAATGGAGCCCCACAAATAAATGCTTTGATTTCCTCTGCACCTCTGTGCTCTTACAAACTTAAGACTACAGTCTCAAGCACCTCATTTTATTTGCTTTACTGGAACAAATTCCACTAACTCATATGATGGTTGTAATGTGGAAGAATGGAAACCGAGGTTTGAAAATAAATGTCCATGGATGGAGTTACCTAGTTAGCCTAGCTGCCAGCCCTCTGAGATGTTACCTTACTCCTTCGCCACTTGTCCCATTCTGTCATCTTGGGCGGGATCCAGATACCTTGCAGTACTCTGTAGCCTCTGTTGGCTCAGTGGCTACAAAATTTGCAAGTAAAAGCAGTATTTCAAAGTTGACCCTTGTTCCCATGACAGGTCTAGAAAACCACCAGACCGTTGTCTCCTTAAAAGCAGGTGAGTACTTCTGACAGAAGAAAAAGAGGTGTGATGATTTTCCAACAAATAAAACAAGAAGATCTCTATTACTTGGGGCTTATAAGGGGCAGTAGGAAGCTCGCAAAGATATTGCATTTGACTACATTATAATGCACCTTGAAAACTCAATAGCAATGAAGAAAGTTACTGACAATATAGCCTTCAAGATAACTCCCCTCAGAAACTACACGCTGAAGAGAGATTTTGAAACCTTATCTCCCCTAAGAAATATACTGAAAGGAGGCTCTTTAGCTTCTTGACCTCTGCTGTGCCTGGCCTGTGAAACCTGTGAAGCTCCTACCCTGGGGGAGAGGGTAGGCACCTTTCCACTCCAATAGACTTGGCTCTAACGACATGGCTCCAGTACACAACTTTTAAAATGTTAGATGCGGGCACAGTTGAAGTCTGATCTATATGCAGGCCTCCAAGAGAGGATTCCTTATCTAGTTGCAGAGACTGATACACTCCATTCCATCATTGAATCAGTTGGCACAAGAGTACTAGAGATGGAGGGGAAAGTTGAGTGACAAAAGAAGCCAAGATTGAATTGCCATTTAAGAAAGGCTGTACAACGCTAGTGCGCAAGCAGAGAATGCAGTAATGCACTCTGACGAGCTGAAAAACTATTCAAGATGGAATCATATCTCCATCTGGGGTCTAGAGGAAGGAGAAGAAGGTGCCGATGTGGAGACCTTCTTGTAGGGCCTGTTCTCCAATCTCCATGGAAATGACCAGCACATGGCAGGCTGGAGAGAGTCCGTCAGGTGGGTCAGCTGAAACTAAGGAAAGCCTGACGACCCAGGGACGTCCTGACTAAATTCCACAGCTTTAGGGGGAAAGAGGTGATACTTTGAACAGGAAGAATCAAAGAGTCCCTCATCTTCAAGAATTATGAATACTCTTCGTACCATGATCTGGCCCCCACCATGATCCCGCCCCCACCATTCTCTGGCATCAACTGATTTTCCGCCCAGTCACTGAGAAACGGCAAAAGACAAAATTAGATACCAGGAGACAATTACATTTGGCATCTGTTTTGATTATCAGAACAAGATGCACCACTTCACAGAAACAAACGTAGCTGCACTGTTGCTTGACATTCAGCTGGAGAGTGAAAGTAGCTTGACAAATGGCACTAACATGGAGCAAGAATTGTCTCTACTGGGGATTCGGCAGCTCAAAGAACAAAAACCAGATTGCAGTCTGCAGTGTAGGCATGACCCTGGACCTGAGCCTGCTTGGAGATCCTTGGTGTTGAGGTTGAAGTGGGGGGCACTTTACTGCAGTCAATATTGGAAGGACTGCCAGTGGGGTCTGGGAGGATTCCCCACTGTGGTCTTCAGCATACCAAAGCGAAGATGGCAGGCTTGGCAGCATGTCACTATGAAGCTCTCCTGGACGTGAGGGCTCTTGTTCAATATATTTTATCCTAGTTGGGGATATTGTTCAGTTGTGGTGGGAGAGAGGTTTGGGTTCTTATGTTTGCCACCAACGGACTTTCAGCTTGCATGAAATATTGCCTTACTTATCCATGGCCAAGTTGGACGGTGGTCTGGGGAAATTGCACTCTTTTGGACTCTACTCCTCACATTTAACGTATGCTTAGAGCTGTTTCCTTAAACACAAATGGGTTTTGTTCCCTTAAAGAGAGGGTTAAGATACAGCACTCTCTGGAGGATCGATTTATTGCCCTGCAAGATACCCACTTGAAGATACAGGACAGGAACTTACTTAAACACTAACAGGTGGCCTGTTTCTCCACAGCCTACACAAAACACAATGGGGCTGCCTTCTTCTTTCACAAATCCCTAACTTTCATACTCCTAGCCACCAACAAGGATAAAGAGGGTTGGCTTCTGAGTAAATGGGTCACTTTAGCCACAGTCTATGTGCCTAGTGCAGGACAAGAAGGCTTATTTTTTAGCCTTTTTAACTCCCTAGCGGGCTTTGCTGAAGGGGTAATAGTTATAGCTTGAGACTTCTACTTGATTTTGGATGCAGGTGTTGATACATCTGAGACATCCGCTCCCCATTTGGGCACCTTCTCTAAAAGACTGAAATTCAGATGAAGTTAGATGAGGCTGCTGGATCCCTTATAAATTCTGAAGAGAGATTAGAGAGATAATGCCTTTTCCTCCATGTCCCCCACTGTTACTCGTGAACTGATTACGCCTTGGCTAATAACTCATTGATGCTGCTACTTAAGGAAACCACAATACACCTAACAGTGATCTTAGACATGCCCCTATCTCCTTGTCCTACAATCTAGGTCCTAAAGCTAGCTCCACATTTGGGTAGGTGGACATTATATCCCACTTTATCGAGTGACCCAGTGCGGAGGGAAGAATTACACACACATATTGACAAATACCTCCCTTTGAATGATCCCCTGGAGGTCCGCCTTTGGAAGGTTGCAAAACTGTTATGAGCGGTAAATACTTGGCATTAAAGTACATCTAATGATATTGAGTGCCCTTGAGAAAGAATGCCCATAGGGAGTACTCCGCAGAGCAGGAGTATAGGTCTGGGTCTCTAGACTCCTCTGAACAGTGAGAAATGTGCAAGGCAAATGTGGCCTTCTCTAACAAGAAAGTGGGGTTGATTTTGCTCTACCTTAAAACTAAGGGCTTATGACCAATCCTATAAGGTCTGACCCATTCTTGCCCTGCAGCATAGACAAGAAATAGAAACTGCTTGTATTGAGGTAATTCCATAGTGGAAGGGCCGTCACCCAAGAGGATAAATCGGAGGTCTTCGGTGACTTCTATGTTTCCCTGTATACAGCTAAATCCCTTTTCGACTTAATGACAATGCCATTACTTAAATCCACACCAATGGCCTCTCTTGCGTCTGAACAGTGCAAAAACCTTGCTTTTTCTATCACGACGGCTGGAGTACTAGTTCCAATAAAATCCTTTAAACTTAATAAAGAACATTTTTAATAATTTTGTAAAAACAGAAACGCATAATAATCTTTTCAGTCAAAGTGCAGCTTATTACACTCCCATTGATGTAGTACAATTTCTGTATTCCCCTGGAACGACTGAACCCCAACTAGCCAGCTTCCCCCAATCCAGAGCCAGTATGCACTCTAAGGGGAAATGGTCGGAACAACGTGGGCTCAGCCTCGCATGTCCGACCAACGCAAGCCTAACCACGCTTGCCTTAACCACGCTTGCCTTAACCACGCTTGCCTTAACCACGCTTGCCTTAACCACTCATATGTCTTAACAAAGCATATGTGTGGTTAAGGCAATGCACGGTCTAGTTGCCGGGGGGAAGAGGAAGATAGGATTAGGAAGGACGATCAAGAAAGGGCATGGTGAGGTAAGTGGGGCTGGGTCTGGGGGGGGGGGGTAGTTTTTCGGGGTGGGGGTAGGTTTTAGGACTCAGGAGGGGGTTGGGCTTGTTTGTAGGGCAGGGAGCAGTTTTAGGGCTCAGCGCAGGGGGGCTGGGGTCGGTGTAGTTAGCAGCTGTATAGGGACCGTTTTTAGGGCTCAGGGTGGTGGGCCGGGGTGGGATAGTTGTTAGGGTGGGAGGTAGTTTTTTGGGTGGGGGTTTTTTGGGGCTAAGAGCTGGGCGGGGGAAAAGGTTCCGTTTACAGGTCAGGGTGCAGTTTTAGGCCTCGGGCGGGAGGGGCTGGGTCTGGGTAGTTTAGGGATGTAGGGGAAGTTTATAGGGCTCAGGGCAGGGGGGCTGGGGTCGGGGTAGTTTTTGGGGCATGGGGTTAGTTTTTAGGGCTCAGGGCAGGGGGAAAGGGACAGTTTAGAGGGCAGGGGCAGTTTTAGACCTCAGGGCGGGGGAGGGGAGGGTCGGTGTAGTTTAGGGATGTAGGGTACAGTTTTTAGAGCTCAGGACGGCGGGGTCCTGGGGTCGGGGTAGTTTTTGGGGCATGGGTTTAATTTTTAGGACTCGGGGCAGAGAGAAATGGGACAGTTTACAGGGCAGAGGGCAGGGGTATGATCTTTAGCACACATGTCCCTTTACTGATCATGTCTTTACCACGAAATTGCATGGTGAAGACGTGTGGTAGAGACAGTCGTGGTAGAGACCGCATGGTATAGGCAAATCTTCCTGCGGTTTTCACCACCTTAGCAGACTCAGTCCGGGTCTTAAGAGCCCCCTCCGGTCCATCCCCACAACTGACTCCAACTAAATCAAATACAGAACTTATCAACAATTCAGCTAATTTACTTGAAGACCCGCCTGCAAGCTCAATTAAAACATCACATTTGTCATCACCCACTGTCTTAAGTTTAACATCTTCAATGAGGCTCATAACTGCTGCGCCCTGTCTTTCAACTAGCTGTCAAATAGTAGAAGAACTTGACGGCGCTTCAGAGTCCAAACAGAAGGAAGGTTCGCTCTCTAGGAAAGCAAAGAAAAAACTGAGGAAAGCCCAAAAAAGGGCAAAAGCCAAAAATCGAGCGCTGTCCCTTCTTACTCGTACATATACAACTAAGTCAGATATTGGCCCTGTTGAGCTCTATCCAATTTTTTCAGTAAAGACATCAGGTAAGAAAGACAGAGAAGTGATATCAAATCGCCTACAACACAGCAACCAACTATCAATTAAGAGTCTAGCTGATGATTCTGCCCGAGGGGCAATTTCTTCCAATGCCCCCTTCAGTTCTTTTCCTGATAATGAGAAAGGGGAAGCTCATATAACATCAACTCAGTCTAAGTCCATGGAAGGCCCAGATGTGAGGATCAACCTCGTTCCCGGGCCGACACTGTTGCCCACAACTTTAGGGTCACAGGCGGAGGCTGGTATGCAACCATTGTCTAGTGCTGCATACAGTACTAACACGCAGCATCAACAGGTGGTAAAATCTCCTCCTGGACCAGTGGTATAAAGAACCCCCCCCAATATATCAACCAACACTTGCACTTGACAATCAAGTCATACTGGGAACCTTAACGAGCAGCAGCAGTTCAAAACCAGGAGTGGTGGAGGTCGTACTTGCACCAAGATACCATGCCAAAGGCAATTATGATGTTTTGAACAGAGGCAACATCCTGCGCTTATTTACTCACATACCATCATTGGAGCACATAGGCTCGACAGATGTTGCCTGGGTTAAATTCCAAAGCCTGTCGGGCGACTCCCACGACGATTCTACAGTGATCGGGCTATATCAACAGTCACACGAGACGGCAATGCTGTGTGAAGCCAATCAATTGGCAGACTGGGGTATTGAGATTAGGCACTTACCTCAAGACAGATATCCTCATGTTTTAGTCAATAAATCTTTAAATACTTATTCCATCTTAAAATGTGCCGATGATTCCCGTCCTGGTAACAATCTTATCAGCACTCTTTTCCAACATGAACCTCTGAGGATCACCTGCTCCACTAACCAGAGAAGAGTCTTTACTAGCAAACAGGACACTAACAACCAACTTGGACATCAGGCCGAATGTGGCCGTTATTCTGCCCGACGGCACCTTTAAGTCCCTTAGAGGCAACACAGTCCATACATTGAACGAGCAAAATAACTACTTAACGATCATTTCTTGGAATGTGGCTGGCCTTCAGAAACTGATTAAAAGCGACTCGGCCCTAGATTACCTTCAAAGCAGTGATATAATCTGTCTCCAGGAGACATGGGCAACGTCTACTACAGCTCTTTCCGGGTACTTTGAAATCCATGTCCCGGCTTCAAGACGCAACATTTTTGAGCGGCCAATGGGCGGCCTCTCTGTTTACATCAAGCATTCCCGAAGGCTGGAAGTAACCACACTTGCATCTCCTTCACCTGGAATCCAAGTATTACTCATCAATGGAATAAAAAATCACTATAAACCGTTTCGATTGCTATTATTCAACTGTTATGTCAACCCAGTTTTGCACCAGAGAAACCAAGCACTCGATCATCAGGCAGCCATCATTGGAGATTTTCTCATCAAATATCCTTATCACAATCCACTTATAGTCGGGGATTTTAATAATAGATCGCTTGACAAGATTGGAAAGGAACATAAACAACCTAAAGAGGTCGTTGTATTACAAGCCTTATTTGACGCCTGTTCTATATCATCCGCTCATAATCTCAAGAAAGCAAAGGATGAGACATGGGCCCCGCTTCCAACATACAGGAATATCTCTACAATCGATTATCTAATCATCGGTAGAACACTAGCTTTACATCTGAATGATTTTGATATTGACAATCGAGTAGAGAGCGACCATAGGCCCCTTAGAGCATCTTTCAGTCTTTCCATTGCTGCATCTTGCAAATTCATACCTGTAGGCGAATCTACGGGCGAAGAATTTGATAGTCCCGCGCAGGATAAAATGGACCACTAATCTCGGTACAAAACTGTCCGCATGGACAACTAAAAATGAACAATTAATAACTGCTTTTGGTTCGCAAGCCCTCTTAGACTACTGGCCCATTCTCCTGATGGACCTGTATCGGGCGCTGGGGTGAACATTGGACACTCAACAAAAACAGGGGCCTAACGATCTAAACCAGCACCCAAATAAGGAAATGCCGGAAAGCAAATGGAAGCGTCAAAATCCCCCAAATGTAAAACAAAGAGGGAAAAAAGCGTTGCAGGGCGCCGTAATTGGGTCACTTCGAGCTGTTTATAAGAAACGCGCATGGGAGCAACGTACTAAATGAATAGAGGATGCCTGGCTTAAAATTTTCTCTCTTCTTAAGGATAAAAATCCAGAAATATATTAACCAAGTTAGTAATAGTGGTCAGTCTAAGGAGAATGAGGTACCCGAGAATGTCTGGGTGAATCGTATCAATCAGCTCTACAGCAGTGGGACAGGGGAGATGTCAGCCCTCTACTCGCCTCAAGCACCAAATCATGAAAACATCCAGGTTCCAGGCATCTCTAAAGCTGAAGTAATCAAGATCATTAGTCGCATGAGGAATGATGGCGCGCCAGGGCCAAATGGAATACCCGCTACAGTTTTTAAATCAAATCGATCCTTTTGGGCAGAGCTCCTTACACCGCTCTTTAAACAAGCCTTTCTTACAGCTACAATTCCATCCACCTGGCAGGGCTCAATATTACATCCACTTTACAAAAAGGGTAATCGCTCAAATCCGGCCAATTATAGGCTAATAGCTTTATTGGACATCGAAGCTAAGGCCTATGCTCGTGTCTTGCTGGCAGAACTCAAAAACTGGGTTACAGAAAACAGCATCCTCCCCCGTACTCAGTCAGGCTTTAGATCAGGCTGCTCCACGACAGATAATATAATAGCGTTGTCCTACCGGTCGTGGAGAGCCACTTTGGCCAATCATCTACCTCTATTCTGCTGTTTTGTGGACTTCAGTGCAGCATTCGATAGTCAATCGAGGGACGTTATGGAACAAACTAAATTCCTGGGGATACCACCCGCACTTCTCTCTGCACTGATGTCACTGCATCAGAAAACCTGGGTGAGGATTAAAACAAGTGCCACTACAGTATCTGCAAAAATTGCAACAAAAAATGGTCTAAAGCAAGGCTGCGTATTAGCCCCACTACTTTTTAATCTTTATACCGCCGACTTGCCTAAAGAATTGGCAGGTGCAACTTTGGTCGCCCCAAAACTGGGTGGCATACGACTCCAGATTATGCAATACGCTGATGACATTATTATTATGGACCATACAAAAACAGGTCTACAAAGAGCGCTCACTGCCCTTAACACATATAATATAAAAAACAATCTTTTGATGAATGAGTCAAAAACTAAAGTTATGATTTTTGGGAAACATCAAAAAAAGAAAATCCTGTCTTGGCGAGCAGGTGATTTACATATAGCGACCTGCACTAGCTATAATTATTTAGGAGTTTGGTTTAACGAAAGAGCAAATCAAGTAGCCCATCTCAAACATCTTCGGCCCAAGGGAGCAGGGGTTATATATAGTCTGAGGTGCTTGAATCGGCATTTGTACAGCCCCACAGCCGAGTCAATCTTAAGGGTCCTACGTGCCAAATTGCTCCCGGCAGTGTCTTATGGTCATCTGGCTTTCCCTGGTAAAATGGATTCATTTCTAGTGAATTATCAAATAATGGCCTATAAGAAAATATTTTCGGCTCCTCAGCATGCAAGGAGGGCGAGGCTGAGACTTGAGCTGGGCCTGGCAAGTGCAGATCTTCACTGTCTAGGAGACTTAATTAAATTCTACATCTACACGCTGCGTGCACCAGCTCAATCCATGAAAGAACAATTGCAATCAGTGTTCACGGACGAACTCTCTCATTGGTACAGACAGCTGCACTTGGCCATTTCCACATTGAAGATTGAAATTATAAACTTCTCTAATCCAATTATTCCCCTGTCAACGTGGAAAAAAACGATAAAAAGCCAAATTACTTTAGTGTCATTCGAGAGAGACATTGCTCGGCTTCCCAAAAAAAACCCACTCCTTACAGCTCTGGATGCCTCGTATATTAAGGGGAAACCTCAACCATATTTTAATTACTCTCTCCAATCACAGACTCGTAATAAAATTATTTATATGAGGCTGTTAGCCCTTCCAATTCATGATTTTAACCCACTGTGGGCTCGGAGGAACGGTCAGCTAACTTGTAAGCTCTGCAATTATCCACATGAGTCCTGGTTACATCTGCTATGTTGTTGCCCTCATCTTGCCAACGATCGCCGACGTCTATTGATCCCAGTCTATCGGGAAAAGTTACTGAGACATTGTAGGGAAGCATCTGATTTGTGCTTCAGTAATAATTCAGCCCAAGTTCTAGCAAGGGCTGGGAAGTTTGTTAACATTATTTTAACTGCACTGCATAATGCTCAGCACTAAGAAATAGACAAGTTCCATTCTTATTGCACAAATGAACGTTGATGAAAGTTAACTATTAGTAATAAGCATTGTGATACTTTTGTCATTGTCTTTCACACTATACTCTTCCCTTTGGACTAAACGGCTAATTGCGATATATTGCCATCAACCTGAAATGCTGCTTTTGGAATTGACATTTATTTCGTATTGCCAGATTTTATAAATGTGTATACAATTTTTAATTCTTACATTTTATTAAGTATCAATATGATGTTTGTATGTTACGGTTTTAATTAACTGTATAATAAAAGTACCAGTCAAGGGTGCCCTAACATTGCTCAGTCTGTGGATCCAAGTATATGATTAGGGGTCTTAGTGTTTTGGGCTAGTACAAATATTGAGAGTAATTTTATAAATAGTCTAATAGCAGTTTCCAAGAAGTGCCGAGTTTTCCCCTTTCTGTCTTCAAATCATACTTTAGTATCTCGATCATCCTCATTGATTATCTTCTTACTTACCAGTCCACACTGGGTGGGGCAAAGATATTTTTCTAATTAGTCGCTATTTCCTGTTTCAGAGCTAATGCATTAAGCGAGTATTCAGTCATTATGTGACGCACCTTTCACTGTGCGTGGTTTCAGTCACGGGGACATGATTGGATGAAGGAACCAGGATGTGTAGGAGTTCCAGTGACACTCAAATTGTGATATATAAAATGTGCTCACTTGGTTGTGCTTGCAACGGAGTGATGTCACTGTGGGCAACTTATTTGTGCTTCCACCCCGTGGTTCTGTTAGTAGGGAACAAATGTCCTCTTAGTAATGAATATATCCCATGCGATGCCAGTGCAGAATCCAGGCTGCCGCTAGCTAAGTCAGTCACTATCTCCAACAGTCACTGGAACTCTTACACATCCTGGTTCCTTCATTCAATCACGACCTTGTGACTACCCTTTAATCAGGTATCCCTGTTACCTCATTGTCCTGAAGAGAACACAAAAATGTCTACAGTTCGAAACGCCGTTGACCCCAAAGCACGCTAATTATCGTTGGCTTAGAAGATGTGACCATTTTCATTAATTCGCATGTGTGCATTTTAAACACATATTGAAGGTTGTTGCCTGTACATAAAATTGTCACCTCTTCACTTCCTTTTCACCTTGAGACACATCGCAGGCACATTTGTCTGCCTTTTGCACCTTGTATGTGACATATGTAAACTTTCTATGTGGTGTACAAATTTCTACACTATACGCTAGTTGCTAAACTTTTGTGGTTTAATTAAAAGCACCCATAAGGCTAAAGTGTACTAGTAGATTTATTACATTATTTGTATGCTTAGAATATATTTCTTTGCTTAGCTACAAAGTTCGTATGAATGAGTTCCAGGTGAACCATTTACTTTTATGACAGTCAGTGGCCTTTTTATCTTGCAAAACAATCTATTTAAGTGTAACTTATGAGAGGGATCATCATAGGTCAGTACGAGAACAAATTCAAGGCTCTCGCCTGTGGAAGGCATGATAGTGTAGGCAACCCAGTCGAGAGGTAATTGAGGAGTGGGCCACATACAGCGTCAAAAACAAGCATTTGCAATGCAATAGGTCTCGCATTTACACGAGTTCAAGCTATTGGCACTGTAAATGATAATGCGTTTTTAATGTTTCAAAAACCAAAACATAAATAAAAGGCATTGTCATTTACAATGCCAATAGCTCAAACTCGCGGACATGTGAGACCTGTTGCATTGCAAATGCTTGTTTGTGTTAGCACTTCGAATTCACTACTTTGGCATAAAGCACATTGCAAAAAAGAAATAAATATGTGGGTAGTCAGTCAAGAGACATGAAAGCGTCTTACTCTCTCAAGCTCTGCATGTATGCATGGTATACATCTTTGAGGCTGTTTGTTATTAGACTAATCACGACCATTTATGTAGCACTCAATATAAATCCAATCATGTTTTAAACTTAACAACTGGTGTTCTTTAATACACAATTCATGTTATCAATTAAATTAATCTTAGAAGGCCAAAGATTGAGTTAAAACTTGCAGGCAGCAGGTTTCATTAGGAACCAGCCCGATATTTGACCAGTGTGTGACTGTCTGCGGGCTGCACAAGAATCTCTGCCACAGGAGCATTCCCCCACTGAGCTATATCATTGGCGAATTAATCGGACTTGTAGGTCACCCACGGTGCTCTGCGACAGGCTCATTTAACAACTATGCTATTTTATGACGGTTCACAGCTGTGACTGGCTGGTTGCACATGGGTCTGTCTGGCATGTGATTTGACAACCTGAGCTCTCCTCTCACCGGCATTTTATCCTGAGGCTTGCCTGGTGCAATGGATCTCTGCGGCAGAAGTCTGACGCCTTGAAGCTGGGATAATACATGCGGGTGTTTGCAACCAGTAAGTCAACCAGAGCAGGTTTCCTACCGCATTTCTTCCTGGAGCAGAGTTTGTAAAGCATAAAATGCGTGTTTGCTGGGAGAGCATGGTCTGACTCATAATGACTTCATGCTTCTTCGTGATTCTGCCGTTCTTAACTCCGCCCACTTTCTGCGACTGCGGCGCTCCCGCCCCGGTGTGTGGGTTCATGGAGTAACATTTTCCCGTTTCCTGCACCTAAAAGGCAAATACACCAAAGCGGTGGCATACGAACTTTAGCCTGCAACATGACGTACTTCTCTCAAAAGTGCTGATCTGAAGACATCACAAGATATACTGCAGCTTTATGTGTTGCCTAGGGTGTGCAAAGTTCTGGGACCGACTGACTGGCAGCTGTGCAAAACAAGCGCTCGCCAGTCAGCCGCTGTTTATTTTTGCATCGCGCTTTCACTTTAAAGTGAAAGCGCGATGCAAAAATAAACACGCAGCGCCCTCTCTCCTCTTGAGACGGCCCATCCGGACTGGATCGCAGGGCTTGTTTACATAATACGCCTCCTGCGATAAGAAACTGCTTCACGACAGCCGTGAAGCAGGCGATCCAGTCCGGATGGGCCGGACAAAAAAGTGAAAAGGAGGCACCCCAGAAAGCTTATTTCCAATGGCAGGCCACCGTTTACCATAAACGGTGACGCAAGCCAATGGAAATAAGGGGCGGGGCTTCAAGCCCTTCTCTCAAAGTCCTCCTTGACAATAAATCTCGCCGAGCGAGCTGCGCATGTGCGCAGCAACGCTAGGCGAGACCTAAAAACCTTTGGATAGTGTCCCCACGACAAGCAGTTTCTGCAGTCAGAGAGGCCACAGTGCAAGGGAGGAAGGTGTTTTTTTTTTCCCCATTGGGAGGCTAAGGTGAATTTTGCAGCCCCAACTCCGTTCTTCATTACTGTTTTGTCTCCGCTAGATTGATATTGCAGCCAGAGTGAGCAAGACTCAGAATAACAAATGACACGTTGCCTGGGAGAGGATATATCCGAATATCCTTCATATCTGCCAAGATTTCTACCCTGATAATGGGGCAAGGCCACCTGATATGTGGAAAATCTCCCAACCACAGGACCCGCCAACAAAGCGGGCTAGAAGTGGGGGGAAAGCTTATGTAATGTAAAGGGTGGAAATGCCAATTTAAGATGACTATATAGTGGGCCATGCTACCTTGTATATTGGAGGACCATTTTTTAAAAATGTAGCCTCTTTGGGAATTGTCTACCACATTATTCCTCTATTTCCCCATATGGGCCCGTTCGAACAATGACTCTTTCAGGATTTGGTTGCTATTAGAAGTCGCACCCCTTGAGCTTGCTACCTTTGCCAGTAAATTTCTCACAGGTAGTTAGGTCCTTAGTTTCCGCCTAACAACCCCCATTCCCACCCCCCACCCGATCTCTGTATGCATCACCCTTTGTCTCATCTGTGCATAATAAAATCTCTCGCCCTCTTCAAGACCACAGGCAATCTTACATTTGTCAAACATTTTAATAGTCTTTTGTGTAATAGGTCAGAAACCGTAATACAGCCTCCACTTCTACATTTAGCAAATGGGCCTTCCTTGAAGGCTGGAGTAAATTGTGCGTTAAATCTGAGTGAGGTGTGTGGTATTGAGTCCCTGGTATTTGCACACTGAATCCCAGATCACTAGATTTGTGTTTAATGGGGTACTTATATAAACTTTAGCTGGTCTGTCTGCTTTTTGGTGTCCACTGCAGGTCCCATAGTGACCTACCTGCAAGAGCCCTTTTTATATGGGGCCTTATTTTATCAGTAACCCTCGAGACCAATTTATATGCTGTATAGTACATTAAAAAATGTTAACGGCCTAGGCTGCCTCATTAAGTGGAACGTTGAAGGAGCTTGTGCAATATCAGAGGATGGCCTTTACCCCCAAATGAATCATAGTATTTTCTTTAGGTCATCAGAAAAAAAAATTCTATAGGAGATGGGGAAGGGCCTAAAATGATAGGACTTGGGAAGAACATTCATTTTAATTGCGTATAGACTCACCATCCATGACAGGAAAAGTGACGATCACTATCTGAGGTCCCCATCATGGGTGGAGAGTGAGTCCAGAAGGTTTGGTTACAGACGTCTGATTCTACAGTGGTAGTATTTATTCCTAAGTATCTAATGTACCAAGTTACCTGGCAAAAGGAAAAAGCGGGCCCCAATTTCACCACCTCTGCCCTAGGAAGCTTGAGATTCGGTATCTCCGGTTTGGAAAGATTAATATTAATCTCTTGTCACTCTTTCAAATGTCTCCAACTACCTCATCAGTCTCAGGAGGAAGGATGTAAGGGAGGATAATGTAAGCAGCACATCATCGGTGAAAAGGGAAACTTTATGGACATCTTTGTTAGATGGGATCCTCCACTACTCCCAATCCCAGGATATACTCTTGTATACGTGCTGTGAGGTGCTTGATACTAAGGTCAAAGAGTAACTAGGGTAGGGGCCACCCCTGCCTAAAGTCTTTAGTAAATGTTCTAGAGTTTGAGATTCCCTTTTGAAGCCTTACTCTGGGCATTGGGGGGGGTCATATCTGACAAATATAGAAATCAACTTGGGGCCTGGTTCATCTCCACCAATTGAGAAAATGCTAGTTCACCCTGATGAAAACCTTCTTCACGTCCAATGAGGCTAGGATCATTGAAATCGCTTTCCGTTGACTTTTTTTGATCAGGTAGACCACTCGCCTAACATTATGTGCTTGGCGCACCATAATCTTAATAAAGCTTCACTGACCAGGATGAATAATTACAGGTAAGTGTCTCTAGACGACATGTCCTCTATTTTCAGCAGTACAATAGTCCTAATTTTGAAAAAGCTTAGGGCTTCTCCAGGCTTAAGAATAAGAAAAATGATTAACTTGCCCATAGTAGGTTTGACCGTTTTACTTTCTGTGAAGGCGTTCTAAAACTCAGTCATCAGTCTCGGATCTAAAAGGTTCATGAACATTTTGTAGAAATCTACTTGTAGTCCAACTGGGCCCGGAGTCTTACCCAGTTAAAGAGATTTTATGGCTGCCTTTACTTCATCAGCTGTAATCAGAGACTTCAACTGCGGAAGACTTCAGTGAGTGGGGCCAAGCGTAAGTAGTTTATCTGTTCTTGATGTGAAGGGAGTTCTGCAGTGTACAAGGAGCCTTGGCAATCTCAGAAAACAGGGAGTTTGTCCACATCTAATGTGAGGGCCTTGCCAGATAGCATCAGTATTTAGATAACCTGCTTTTTCCGTTGTCTGACTGAATTTCTGGGCTAACTGAGGGCCAGTTATATTGCCCTGGTCATAAGATTTTTTTGTTGAGGCGCAATAGCGCCATTTCTGCTTTGTTAGTCCCCAAGGCATTAACTTCTCCTTGAAGAGCCATGATCTTGCAGAGGAGGGATAACGATGGTGAACACCTATACTCCTATTCCATATTTTTTAGCATCCCCCTTCAGTTGTTCCCTTTTTTTGTTGCGTAGGCTTCTTCAATCTGGACATGTCCTACCTTGTGCCTCTTCATATTTCTAAGGGTCGCATGTTGCCTTATAACCACCGAATATCCTAAAAAATATCAATGAAAAAAGGTTAAGCCAAATGTTGTAAGAATTTCTCTTAAATATGGCCAGTGTGCCCTATCAAATGTTGTTTACAGCATCTGTTGAACGCAAGAGTGCAAGTTGCTGTGTTCTCCTAATATTACCAATAATGTAGAGGGTTCTCTTTGTTATGATGTGACGATGTCTACTCTAGATGAACTCTGACTGGTTATGGTCCACTGAGCTGAACTTGAAATGGCTTAATCTTTGTGATAATATAGTAATAATTATCTTGACATCTATGTTGAGAAGTAAAATTGGTCTGTAAGAAGAACAGTGTAAGATCTTGGCCAGGCTTGCGTACGGCCGGTATTGAGCCTTCCTGCATGGAAGTTAGTATCGCCCAATATCCATAAATGGCTTGAAGTGATGAGTCCGGAGCAGTGCCAGGGTGTGTCAGAAAGCTTTATAGAAATATGAAGTAAAGCCATCTGGCCCCAGGGCTTTATTAATTTGGAGTCTGGCTTTATTTGTGATTACTTTGTCTAATCTGATCGGGAACTCTAGAGTCTGTTTGGGATTTAGTACATTTTGGCACTTTAACTCTAGTCCTGCATTTGCAGTAGCAATTTTGTATCAGCTGTGTATAATGTACAGTAATCATTTCTAAATTCATTACTATATCTGAACCATCTTTTTTAATGTTCCAGTTTTTATCTGTTTCTGAGATCCGATCTCGGACTAATTTACCTTTAGTGTACAGGCAAGTATTTTACCCCATGTGTAGTATATTTGTGTGTTGCAGAGTAGTGCGTATTCAACCCCGTGAGTATCCAACATTTTGGCTTGGGCTCTAGTGGTTAATATTTTGCGCCATACTTTTAAAGCCCTTGTTGTATGGATCACTACTACCTCTCTTAATTTCACCCCAAGATCTTTTTTTCTCTCTGTTCTTTGTTTTGTTTAGCTGCTATTGTGATTAGCGTTTCTCTGGTTGCTGCTTTAAGTGTTTCCCATAGGGTACTAATGCTGATCCCTGAGGTGCTCGTTCAGAAAGTGAGGTATGCTATGTTGTACTTTGTCTTTAATTTGCTTGATGTGTATCATGTAGTCTCCATTGGCCCATTTTCTTTGCAGCTTTGGGGATCTCAAGTGTGGTTGTTATAGATCCATGATCGGAGAGTATGATAGTACCTATATCACTGTGGAAATGTTGTACAAAGTTAGTAATCTAGCCAAGCGTAGGAGTGGTGTGATAGAGAGTAGTATGTAAAATGTGATTATTTGGAATGGACTGTACGCCATGTCTTGTAGGCCCATTTCTTTAAGCCATGCCTTACTATTTTGTTTGCCAGGCTCTCTGTGCTGGTCTTTCCTTTTCATTGGAGTGCCATACCACCGGGATATCTGTCCATGCAACTTGGCAGTTCTTGATCAATACTTGTCTCAGGAAACTTTCCTGTGCTTTATTAGGTGCATAGATATTGGCAAGTGTAAAGGTCAGTGAGTTTTGTGTGATCAGCGGTCATCCTTCCTCCTCAAATGTTTTCTTATGTATCTCGCCAGAGAATGTATTTTACATTAAAATTGCGAACCTAACCCCTTCCCCCATCCCTTCTTGGTGCGGCCTGATGAGAGGAACTGTTGCAGGAGCCATTTAAAACGAAGTCAACACCAATCTTGATCTAATATGTGTATTTTATGAACAAGGCAAATGTCACGTACTGATCCATGCAGTTGAGGTGGGACGGTTAGCCACTTAGGTCGGGTATAAAAACTAATGATTTTCAGCCCAGGTTTTCGAATGGGGAGTCACATATCTCCTAGTAACAATGCGGCCTTTAGTGGTTAAGAGTGCCTCTTCTGTTAACACTTTAAAAGCTATCTCCATCTTGGTTTCCTTGCCCTTCTTGCTTCTAGAATGCATGTCTTAATAGACCCTGTCTTCCTGGGCAACAATTAAACAACCCAAATTTACCTTCCACAACTATCATTCAATATAAAGTCTTATCCTCCTGGGATCTACCCAGATTGGAGCACAGCACTTGACTCTCATCCACAGCAACCCATATTCCCCCCTCTCACCTATCCCCCCTTCAAACCCCACTCAAGTACCTGTGCATTTTGGACCCTTGCCACTCATAGAGAGATGATTGAGAACTACCTTTGCCATTTGCCTGGAATGCTGTGTTTCATCATTCTTCGGCGTCTCTCGATGGATTAGCTGTGTCTTAATGTTCTTTTTAAGCTTATCCAATATTGCTCATCTTTCTTGTGCTGTTGTGGCAGAGTCTGGTTTTGAGTCTCTCTTATTGTATGTCACCCTTCTCCAGATGCTGCCGCTAAGGGCTTTGCCAATATTTCTTTGAGAGTATCAATCAATCAAATTCTTTATTTCGATTCATTTAGAACCATAAAAGATGCACATAAAATCGCATTCCAATAATTCAAATCAATTTGTAAAAGATATAAATACTATACATCGCAATAAGGGCTTTTAGGACGAATTTGTAAAGTGCAACCTGTCCCTACTACAGCCAATAAAACTATATAATATCTAATAAATATCTAAAATACAGGCATTTATATTCATAAAAACATTTTGTTCTAATCCAATGACACTTGTCTATTTATTGTGCTTCCTCACAGGATCCCTTTTCACTTCATGGTACCTCAAATTCCGTCAATACAAGTCTTGCTTCGTAATACCTATATTCCACAATACTGTCATAGATTTGCATATTTCAGCTTCCCAGAGCTATAATAAAACATACAATGCTATATGCAAAATTAAGGTGCGTGTGCAATTTACCTCTATTATGCTATTGTTTACCAAAGTGTCCACAATTAAAGCTTTAGTCCTGCTTTGGCTCTTATAAGATTTACATTGAATAGGTACCTGCTTACGCCAAAGACAATTACTTGCAATGTATCAGTTTTCAAAATTCTCTCTGCCTCTTTGCAGACCCTGATGTTTAAGTTTTTGCAAATGGGTATGATCCATTTCTTCCTCGGTGTGCTATACGACGGGCAGAAAAATAGTACATGCAGATCATTTTCTTTGGCTCCACTTTGACACAGAACACACAATTCGTTACTTTCGCTTCCAGGGTTACTACGCCATCTAGATCTATTAACATTTGTTTGTAGCACCCCATATCTAAACTTTACATATAAGGACTTAGCTAATTGTGGGCGCACCTCATCCATAAATGGCTCAAAACTTGGTACATCTTTAAAGAGAAGAAACTTGGTTGTAAGTGACCCATTATTAGAGCTGTGTAACATGCTATTTTGGATATAAACCCAAAAGTTATTTTTAGCAGTTTCTTTGATATTGATGTCAGCTGGGTCGGATCTTCCCAGAGATGTGGTATACCCAACTTTGAGAACCAAGAGGAAATATGCTTTAACCATGGAATATCCCTACTCTTGTCGTTCTTTAATATCTCCTCTAGACCTTCCCTATAATGTTTCATTTCCGGGGTTATCCATAATCTTACCCAGAATAGGAGTGGTCTTAATAGAGCGACATGGTCAGTGCGATTAACATTCAGGTCCATGGCATAAAGTGAGGGGAACCTTTAGATCTGCTGCCGGTTGAGCGCATTGAGGCTCACTGTGGCTCCTCTTAGTGTAACTGTGGGTATTTTTAGCTGTTTTAAATTTGCCCAGGCATATTGCATATTGCTGTTTTATCCTTTTTAAAAGCAAAGTTGTTTGTTTATACTGCTGTTTTAGGGAAGGCTTCACTTACCGAGCTTGTGCTCAATAGCTGTCTGCTCTTGTCTTAGCTTCCCCGGTCCGCCACAGCAGAGCCGATTGTGCGGAGGGAGCGAACACACCTTCTTTTCTGGCCTGACCGCCTGACTTCCGGCGGAAACGCTTGGATTGAAGCCTGCATCGTGTCGGCCACCTATAAAAACTAAAGCTGGAACGGACGTGCAGCGGATGCGCGCAGCGGGCGCGCCACCGGCGCGCCAAAGGCAAGCCCGTCTGCGCCCGTCCGCGCCGTGCTCCGGAGATGCTGTCTGTTTTGCACAGACTATTGTAAAGAGGATAAAGTGGTCAGGTGGGTCTCTTATGTCCTTTAATAAACCTAATGGAGGGTGCCCTTTAATGGATTTGACCCAGGATTCTTCCAGTTTACTATGCCATAAGTGTGGTTTCAAGACTACCAATCCTGAATCATCCTCCATCTGTCAAATGGCTGACAGTAAACATATTAAACATCCTCTCACCTGTAATTATCAATTGGCTTTAGTCAACGCACAGTCTTTGGTAAAGCATGCCTTTGAAGTAGCAGAGCTTATTGTGAATGAACATCTTGATGTTCTTTTTATCACTGAAACTTGGGCTAATGAACATTCTAGTCCCGATTTATTGATAGCCACTCCTCAAGGGTACTCAATAATGAGAGCAGACAGAGAGGGGAATAGGGTTGGCGGTTTGGGAATAATCTATAGAAATGAGTTCAAAATTAAAATTGATCTTTTACCAAATGCAGATTGTGAACTATTATCCTTTAAGATCGATATAACTAATAATTATTCCCTGAACGGCCTGCTTATCTACCGTCCTCCAGGTACTAGACATAATTTTCTCCAATCAGTTTATTCACTAGTAGAGGGTGGAGCATGTAAGAACGACTATACAGTACTTGGAGATTTTAATTTCCATTTAGACTGTAATGAGGATAAAGATACAGAGGCTATTTTGGAGATTATGAATGCTTTTAATCTCCCTCAACTTGTTCATCAGCCCACTCATAATAGAGGACACACGTTGGATGCGATTTTTTCAAACAATAATTTTATTTCAGTTAAAGATATCCTTCCTCTCACATGGTCTGACCATAAAGTGGTACTTTTCCAACTGGCAGTCCCTCTTCCCTTTCAAAACAGGGGCCATGACACCAGTCAGTTACCTTCCTATCAGTGGTCTAAAACCAATTTTGATTGTTTAGAACATCATCTTGGACAAGCTACGTTTACTCAGTGATACCAAAGGGGATGATGGACGGAGCGTTAGAGCAAATCAAACACTCACCCCCAGTCAACTGATCTGGGTTTAATCCATCATCATTCTTTAGCTCACTCCACCACCCCAGTTCAGACATGGCCATATGCAAATCAGTCTGACCCTGTTCCTCATGGGAACAGTCCAGCCCGAACTGCCAAGCCATGTCTTCCCTGGACCGGAAACAAGCATCCTGGGACCGGTTTCGGGTTCAAAACCCTCATCAGCCAGGCTATCTTGAATCCAGTGGCAAAGTGAGCAAGGGACCCACGTCTGAGCATACCCTGCCAACTTAGGGCGAACAAAGCGATACCAAAGGGGATGATGGACGGAGCCACTGGATTCAAGCTAGCCTGGCTGATGACGGTCCAGGGAAGACATGGCTTGGCAGTTCGGGCTGGACTGTTCCCATGAGGCACAGGGTCAGACTGATTTGCATATGGCCATGTCTGAACTGGGGTGGTGGAGTGAGCTAAAGAATGATGATGGATTAAACCCAGATCAGTTGACTGGGGGTGAGTGTTTGATTTGCTCTAACGCTCCGTCCATCATCCCCTTTGGTATCGCTACGTTTACTCAGTGGCCTGACCCAAATGAAGCCACAGAGGCGTACACCAACTGGCTTAAAGTGGCCATTTCAAAAGCGGTTCCAAAAAAGGTACCAATAAAAATAAACAAAAAATCTGCACCTTGGTACTCTGATGCTCTCCGGCTCCAAAAACAAAATTGCAGGAAACTGGAAAGAACCTGGAGACTAAAATACAGTCCCGCTGATAAAATAACATATAAAATGGCCCTGGCTAACTATAAAGCAGCTATCATCCGAAATAAATCATCTTTTTCACTCAGCAAATAGAAGCTTCTAAAAACTCGGCTAAGGAACTTTTTTAGTCATAAACAAACTGACTAAACTCCCGAGACGAAAAGTAATAACATCAGTCAATCCTTTTGTGAAGAAATTGCCTCACATTTTCGTCACAAAGTGGAACTTATATATAATAAATTTTCCACCGTCAATGACCTTCCAAACAGCATAGGTTCCATAAAGGCCCTGGATGTAGATAATACTAGTTGTTTTGCTAACCTTAAACAATTTACAGTTACCACTTCGGATGAAGTTTTAAAGTTAATCGATTCTACTAAGTCAGGATCACCATTTGACCCATGCCCTCCTTCTGTATTAAAACAAATTTCAGCTCCCATTGCATCACCTTTAGCAGACATCTTTAATGGGATGTTCAGCACAGGTATCTTTCCTGATCTTTGGAAAATGGCTTCAATTCTACCACTTTTAAAGAAATCTAACCTAGACCCGGACAACCCAGCCAATTACCGTCCTATCTCCAGGCTACCTTTTCCAGCCAAACTGGTGGAAAAACTGTTAAACATTCAACTATCAAAGTTTATTCAGGATAACCATCTGTTGGATCCTTCTCAGTTCGGCTTTAGGGCCGAACATAGTACTGAGACGGCTCTAATAAAAACAACGGATGAGTTAAGAACCATCCTGGATAAGGGGGCTCTGCAGCACTCATTCTTCTGGATTTGTCGGCGGCCTTTGATACGGTTGACCATGTCACCCTTGTCAACCGTCTCAGTAAACTGGGCATTGCCGACAAAGCCTTGGCTTTACTCCAATCATTTCTGACTAACAGAAACCATTCAGTTGGGCTAGAGAATTTTTCCTCTGATTCCTTTCTACTCCCTTGTGGTGTCCCACAGGGATCTTCATTGAGTCCGCCGCTTTTTAATGTTTACGTTTCAGAACTAGCCCCTCTGATTAGATCTTTCGGTTTTTCCCCTACGTCTTACGCAGACGACACCCAAATTGTGGTGGCAGCCTCGAATAACATTGAAACAACTACCTCTCAGTTCTACAACTGTATGAGAGCAGTCAGTGGCTGGATGGAAACGCACTGTCTTAAGCTAAATGCTGAGAAAACCGAGGTTATACTCTTTGGCAATAACCCCTCTTTTTGGAACCCGGCTTGTTGGCCAACAGAGATGGGAACTCTCCCAATTCCTGTACAAAAAGCTAGAAATCTGGGTGTAATAATAGACGACCAATTAAGTTTTAATAAACATATCAGCTCGGTTGTCTCGGCCAGTTTTAATACCCTAAGGATTATCAGAAAGATTCTTTCTTTTATTCCTTTAACCACCAGAAAAACAGTTGTCTCTTTATTAATTTTATCAAAATTGGACTACTGTAATGGCCTTTTTCTAAGCTTCAAAAACAACATATAAAGAAACTTCAGAGTGTGCAAAATGAGGCAGCCAGGCTGGTTTTCAACCTGCCCAAATTCCATCCAGTTTCATCGGCTATCAAGGAACTACATTGGCTGACGGTATCTAACCGAATTAAATTCAAGGCATTATGCCTTATTTTCAAAGCCCTGCACAATGTAGGTCCTTGTTATTTAAAAATTCTCTTTCATGGTATGTCCCAAATAGAGAACTTCGTTCTAAAAATACCTTGACAGTGCACTGCCCCAGGTTCAAGAGATTAAAATGGGGAGGCAGTTGTTTTACCACCGAAGCCCCTGCCCTGTGGAACTGTCTACCTATAAACATCAAGGCAGCACCAACATTGCTGGGTTTCAGGAAGCTAATAAAAACTTGGCTTTTTAATGGTTAGGTATTTAGTCATTTCTCATCACCTAACTACCATCACTTTACTGCCATTCAAATAGCGCCAAGACACCTATGGGTATTCGAGCGCTTTAGAAACCTTTTAACATAACATAACATGGTGATTGGAATCAGAGGAGTTCTTATAGGGAGGCTTAATATTTTTCTAAAAATTTATTTTCTCCCAATTCAAAATTCTTTTGCAATAAGGCCCCCAAATTTCGGCCCCATAAAGGGAGGCTGATTGTGCTTTATGTTTAAAAACCTCCAAGGCTGGTGAAACTGCTTTCGAAACACTGCCTTGGTGTTTTTTGGCTATCGGTACTGTATTTTGGAGGAGGATTATCTTGTTTTTTTCCAATTGTGGTTTCCAGCACATCTTTGTATCTAGGGTGATACCCAAATAATTAAAACTTTGTACATACTCTAGTTTTTCATTATTTAATACTAGATTCTTTTTGAAAGATCTATGCGGATTTATTGCCATATACTTGGTTTTGCTCGAGTTTATTTCAAGGCCTTTTGTGATGCAGTATGTATAAAAACGGTCTATAAAACATTGTAATCCCTTGGGGGTCTGTGATATTAGTATGGTGTCATCAGCAAATAATAATGCTGGCACCAAATCTCCCCCCAAGTTAGGAGCGTCATTCGCACAACCGTACAGATAGTTGGGAATATCATTTACATATAAAGAAAACAGGGTGGGCGCCAGTACACACCCCTGGCGCACACCTCTTCTTACGGGGATTCGCTTTGTGAGTTCGCCCTGTGGTCCCCATCTCACTTTTGCGAAATTTTCCTCGTGCAATCTCATAATTTGCACGAGCAATTCGCCAGGCACCCGTTGGCGTTTTAGCGAATCCCATAATAGATTCCGAGGTATCGAGTCAAATGCAGCTTTCAAATCTACGAAAGCAATATACAAATGGCCCTTTCTTAGATTTACATACTTCCAGCAAAGGCACAAAAATCTAAATACTTGATCTATTGTGCTGGTTTTAATTCTAAATCCTGCCTGGAATTTTGAAATCACATTTTCTTCCTCTATCCAGTCACTTAATCTATTTAAAATATGCCTGGCGTAAATTTTTTGTAAAATATCAATTAAACTAATTGGGCGATAGTTCACGGGATCATAGCGGTTGCCCTTTTTAAAAATCGTCACAATTTCTGCCCCTTTCCATGACTCGGGTATTGGCGTTCCCGAGGCTATTGCATTGCATACGCAGTTAATATATGGTCCCCAGACACTAGTATCATGCTTTAGCAGGTCGCCTGGTATTTTGTCCGGACCGGGGCCTTCCCTGGCTTTACAGCGTCAATGGCCAAAATAGTTTCCTCCAAACTAAAATGTAAATTGTCGATACTTGGGTTTGGTACTAAATCAACAGCAATATTAGACTGGTCGATTTCTACCGCTGCGTATAGACTGGTGAAGTGTTCGACCCAGGTATTCGCATCGAGGAAAAGATCCTTAGTATCCCTACCTGACCTGTTCCCTTTTGCTATTAACCTCCAAAAGCTTAGCTGATCTTTTGTTTTCGCTGCGCTTATTAATTCTGACCAAATATCATCATCCCAAATTTGTTTTGTTTTAGTTAGGGTTCTTTTATATCTGATCCTATTCTCTCTTATTGAAATTATATTGTTGTTTTTTATTGCCTCAATTAATTCAGCCTTTGCTTCACGACACTCCTTGTTATACCAAGGATTAATTCCTAATTTCTCATCTTGCTTGCTTCTTTTGCCCACCTTCGGAGTATTACTCACGAATGGATTTAATGCGTCTACGAGAGCATTATGTACCTCTAGCATTCGGGTTGAGTCAGGTAGTTTATCAATATATGGCAAAAGAATATCCGCAAAGGCTTTATAAATGCATTCCAAAGAGTGACTATTCCCTAGAATATGCGACCATTTAAGGGCTCGGCGGTTGTTGCTTACTAGGGTTTCATACACAAGGTTATTGCTTCCTCGCTACATGAAGTCACAGGCAGAAATAGTTGCGCTGAGAGGGCCAGTTGTAGCGGTCTATGGTCACTCTCAGTTCTAGGCTCTATTATTAAGTCCAGGGCAATTGGCCATAACTCCATCGATACCATTATATAATCTATATTGCTCCTGGATTTGCCTCTACAAAATGTATGCGCACTCGGTCTATCCGAGGGTAGGCGGCCATTATAAGCTCTTAGTCCGTTCCCTGTAGTTAATTTCATAATTTGTGCCACCGCCACAGTGCACGTCACTAGCTTGTCATTTTCTATATTGGGGATATTGTTTGCTGCATCTTCACCCTCAAAGAGGTTTTCAAAACCCACCACTGGTTCAAAACAACAGTTCAAATCCCCCCCAACAATTACCCGGGCCTTCGATTCTAGTGTATTTAAAAAGGAATCAAGTTCATCTATCACTAATGATTCCTTGTATGCTGGGCTCGGTCTATTATAGATGTTAATTAAATATATCTTTTTCCATCCCTTGCAGTTATTTTAATCCCGATCATATCATGGGATGGTAAGAAAATTTGGGTTATATCAACTTCAAGGCTAATCCTTACCCAAATAACTAGGCCCCCGATGGTCTACCTCTTGCTGACGGAATAGCTTCCACGTTAAATGTCTTATATCCTATTCTATGAGGAATTTCTAGTGCCCAAGTCTCCTGCAAAAGACAGATATCACTCTGCTCTATGTACTCATGCCATTCCATGTCTCTGAGATTCCTATTGAGGCCTGCTATATTCCATGAGACAAGGCGTATTTCCGGCCGTGAACCTGATTCATCATCAAGAAGTAGGTTGTTACTCGCACTACAGTTAGATCTCTCAGGTGTTAAACTGTTAATCATGTGGTCAGATGGACTCTCTAGGAGGTTGCCTTGGGTAGTACTTATATTCTCCTCCACTCTGTATTGGTTATTTTCCTCTGTACTACCAAAATTTAGGGCATACTGGGGCACTTCCGGGCTATGAGCATTTATTAAACAAATTTGAACCTTTTTACAATTTTGCCTGATGATCCCAGATTTAGTGTTTCCCTGATGTGGTATCTTTTGTTGTCAATCTAGTGTATCTAGGTCTGATAACCCCTGAAACCTATTTGAAAGTGCTACTTGGGTGCCATCATTATTATGAAAGTTTTCAAGTAGGGGTCTATAGAAAAGCCTAGTGGGAGGGCAGTGATACAACTGCCTTGGGGGAGATTTCCTCATGCGTATTTAGTATTCCGCGTACCAACTGTGGTCGCCGAAAGTTTACTACTACACAATCACCTACCATATTTTTGGCAGATTTCCCTATCCACCCAACCCTACGGACCATGAGGATGTCTTTCGTGTTTGAGGGTGAAACTTTTTGTGTTTGGTGAGCCAATCAACCGTCTTATTCCGTAGATTATGCCATGATTCTTTTTGCTCTCTTTTAAGGGGTGGAACCCCTGCTAAGATTAATGCATATGGGCACGAGGCCGGTGGTAGGCCTAGGACTTCATTGTTAGGTACAGGGTCTGTCCCTTTGGAGCTTTGTTTTTGGCTTAGACCAATATGGATTTCAGATACATTAGGGATTATATGTGGGGTATTACTATTTTGTGACCCTCCTAGATTGTCTTGTGTATTCCGCGCTCTACCTAATTGGCCCGTGTCCCTACTGATCAGCTTTAACGTGTGATTTACTGGTAATGACTCTTGAGACACATTACTCGTTTTGGCTTGCTCTACTAACACCCATTTTCACAAGCAGAGGGGTTATGTCCCCATTGCTTTTTCAATGCGGGCAGTATTACTACTAATTTTTAGTTGTTCTATTGCACTATTCAACTGCTCTACCTTTATTCCTATTGGGCTAAGTTTTTTATCCATTAGGTCGCTGAGAGTAGTTTCTGCATGGTTGGCAGAGGATCCCGCTATATCAAACAAATCATTAGCTTCTGATCGTTTTCTGATTTGCCTTAACTGGCTTTCACATGTGAAGATCAAACCGAAGGAGTGGCCTTCTGTACCTTAAATCTTTGGCCGTAAGGAGTCTGTGATGGGTCGTAAATCCCTTCATTTTTGTGATATGCCATAAATCCCTTCTTGTTGGGCAGTGGTCAAGGACAAGTCTTATTAGAGAGAGATAGTTTATGACCCTTTATCATTACAGTCCCTTTGGATCTGGTAGCCTCCAAAATATTTTCTTGAAGCTTGAACTCGTGAACACATTAGGATAACCACAGCCCCTTTCTTTTCCCGGTTGTGTTATGCCCACTCTGTGGGTTCTGTCCAAACGGGTGTCTTTGAGGTCTGTGGTTGGTAAGATCTGTTTAAAAAGTCTTTCAATGTAGGATTCTGTGTCTTTTTTGTGCGCCCCTGGTTCTTATATTACTACTTCTGGAATAGTATTTGGGGTCTTTTAGATGTGGCTTTAGATCTAGGTTCTCTTCCTGATGAGTATTATTTTTTATTTGTGTGATTCTATTTCTTTTTCTTTTGCATCCCTTGTGTCCTTCGGGATGGAAACTTTGTTGCCCAGATCTGCTAGGTCATGCTGGACTTTGAAGTTCTTTTGAGACCTCTGCCCTCAGTGTGAAGAAGTCTTCCCTCAAGCTGAGTAATAGTTCTTCCATAAATGCTCTGGTAATGGGGACGTCTTTTCCTGTGGATGCGTTAGGCCGGTCAAGTTGGGTGGAGGTGTCCATTTTTGTAGCTTCATGGTAATGTCCTTTTTGTGCTACCCGATCGCCATTTGGGATTGTCCTTGGCTTTAGGTCCAAAGCAAGGGCAAACCAGACGCTCCCCCCAGCACTACCTTTATTTGAGTCACAGGCTCGGGGTCTTCTAAGTTGAGTGATCACAACCTCTATAGGTACAGACTTTCTTCAGTGTGACCTTGACCTGCTTTCGGTGTGCTCTCAGACTCTTCCTTAAGGGGGAGACTGAAATGTGTTTAGTGCATGTGTTACACTTTGATAGCAGCCTCCTTCATCTTCCCCTATATTGGGATCACTTGGTTGCTCTCTGTGGCCCTTTTCATATGTTGCTCAGTTAGGTTGTTCATGTGTGGGCAGTTGTGACTGACGTAGTGTGGCAGGTTGGTGTGGAGCGGACTTGGGGATGTTCTTTCAAGGGGTATGCTGCTCCTGAGAGTCTCAACCTGGGATCCATGGCAAACTGGTCTCAAGGCGTGCAAGTTTATAGGGGTGCTTTCTTTTGCCTACGAGTCGCAGTGGATGTGAAGTTTGTGCCTTCCTTTCTGTGCTGCTTATTGCTTTTTGGGGTTATCCCCAACCTCTTTCCTCACCTCAGCATTGGGCCTCTTTTATTGATCCCTGCCTTCATGGGCCCTCAGCCATCAATCATCGAGCCAGGCACGGGTTCTGAGCACTCCAGCCAGCTCAAAGTCTTTATAGGTCAAGCCTACTGAACAGTGCATGCTCGGTCTGTTGCAAGACATAATGTGAGCTCACCCATAACATACAACGGTTTGGAACCCTCCCATTGGTTGACTTCTCGGTCACACTCCTTTGCCTGCTTCTTATTCCTGTCCCAGCTTATCTAATGTTTGTCCCTGCCATGGGGCATAGCCATTTTTACCATCTCTTTTGATTGGCTGGCTTCTGTGGTCCCACGTTTGCTTTTCAACTTTTTTCTTTCAGGTTGAACAGTCTATGGGAGTGCATGTGTTTTCCAGCTGTCCCCCTTGTGTTCGTCTCTCCCCATGCACTCCTTGTTGCTGTCTGCTACCCGTGTGCTTCTCCCCGCCCTTGTTGCGCTCGCCCCTGTATATTCCCCCTCCCCGCTTTCTCATCCATATGTTTCTCCTTGCCAGCTCCAGGTTGCTCTCTTACCCATTGCTTCTCCTGCCCTCCCCCACGTGTTGCTTCCCCCCACTCATGCCCTTTTTCCCTTTTGTCCATTGCTTCTGCTTCCCACCCTCTGTGCTGCTTCTGTCCCAACCGACCATCTGTGTTGCTCCCCCCCCTCCACTATCCCCCTGTGTTGCTCCCCCAACCATGCTTCCAAAAAACACTTTTGCACTATTTCATTTTTTTATTTACTAATCCAAATCAGTAAATTAAAAAAATGCTCTCGTCATTCAGTAAGTGCGCCTACACAGTGATGCAACCGCCACATCATAGTGCCTCTTTTTAGGTCTCGCATAGCGTTGCAGCGCAACGCGCTGTTCGCTTTGCGAGACATACAGTATAGTGGGGGGAAGCTCCGCCCACTGTCAGTCCATGTTTTTCATTGGCTTGAATCAGAAATGCTGCATTCTGATTTGTTTTCGGCTTGTTTGTCCCTCCTCCTGATGGCCATGTCGTCATTTTAATCCTTCCATGGCTATCGGCCCCTTTACTTTACAAACTCTTTTGTTCCTCTGCCCCCCCCCCCTTCCCTACCGCAGTCTGTAACTTCTCTGCCCCCCCTCTCCCCCCCACTCCCGATCATGCCTTCTTGGACGCACGCACTTTTGATTATAATGCAATACGGCTCGCATAATACGAGTCCGATTGCATTTTGAAATGCTTGTTTTTTTTGGGCTTTGTGGTTTTTTTTCTCCTATGCTACACAGCATTAGGTATGCCGTACAGCAAGGCTAAAACCATTAGCAAAGCCAATAGGTCTCAAATTTAGACCTATTGACTTTGCAGTCACCGCCTCCGGTCTCAGACGTCTGAATCAGTACGTACCCACATCTGTGTCCCATCTTCTATGATGCCCAACACGCTTTCTTCTGGATGCAGGACCTGGTCTCGTTTCTCTTTACGTCCCAAACCATATGCAGCAGCTTCTTTTTGTGATTGACTGACAGCAAACCAGACCCCAGGAAGACAATGGGTCCCACCCTCTGGGAAGTCCTGCAACCAGTCACAATGCTCTGCGAAGTTGCGCCGCACGGGTCGCCTTAACATTTAGTTGGTGATGTGACTAGAGAGACATTGATATTTCAAAATCTCTTGGCTATGAGAAAACAATTCCGTCTCTTCATTTCAAATGAATGTGTTTTCTCTTTTATTTTTCACTACTTTATAATTCTTTTTTGGAGCTCTATAGAGGTGCATATTCTGCTTCTTCAATCATCGGTATCTGATGGAGACTTCTAGCTGCAGATTCCTTACCTGTGACTTTCCCAGGCGTCAGGCTGGATCTGGAACCTTTTGCGTGAGCAGTACCCCTGCGCGCCGTCGGGTGGCTCCATTTGGCTCCGAGTGACATCATCGCCATCATTAGCGTTGGTTATGATGTCTCAGTCACCTATATAGGTGCCACCCAGGCGCACAGCCGTCGGGTGGCTCTATTTGGCTCCGAGTGACATCATCGGCATCGTTAGTGTCGGTTATGACGTCACAGTCACCTATATAGGTGCCACACAGGCGCACAGACGTCCGTTCTTTTCTTTCTGCTCCAGTTAAGCACTGATCCGAAGAGCTACCCCTCTGTCTCTTTTTGACAGTCTTTTGTCAACATTTTTTTTTTTTCACAACATAGTTTATTGTTGACAGCCGATACGGACCTGGCTCCGCCAGGGGCGCCAGAAACATACAGTAATTGTTAATAATACTGATATCAACATTTTCAACATTGCAGTTACACCATTTTTAGTATGTGAATGTTTGAATACAACTTTTTAAAACAAAGAAAAGTACCATATTAAGCTTACAGAAGAAATAAAGAAATCTGAGATACATAGGTCCAGGCCATCCAGTGTGAAGACGATTATGCTCAAGATCTGGGTCCTGATACAAAACAGTCATATCGGCAGTCCCTCAATGGCAGAAACAGGAGAAATAGATTCCAGGTAAAGCCCTCTATAGTCTGGCCACCTCTTCCATATTTTAGGATGTTTCTGGGGGCATCCCCTCTCCTTAAAAACCGGTATTTCTAGACCCATAGAAAAATCTAGGCCCTTTTTCCATATTGCGACAGAAGGCAGAGACTCCTCCTTCCACGCCCTGGCAATATCACGTTTAGCTAATGTGAGGCCTAGAAACAACAAGTGCCACCCAGTCCCTCGGTAATGTGGAGCATAGTCAGGCGTAGTGAAAGTGGGATATCCCATCCTGGGACCTCCGAAAGGCAAGTGGTCACCCCCCTCCAAAACCTCAGTAAAGTCGCCCACTGCCATACCGTATGTATGAAGGTGCCCTCAGCAGCCCCACAACGCAAGCAATGAGGGGAGGCGACAAGCCCAGCACGCCAAAGCCTATATCTGGTAAAGTAGACCGGATGAAGGTATTTAAATTGAATAAGTCTCAAGCCTGCCGCAATCGCCGCGCTGCACGTGGACTCCAACGCCTCCACCCAATCATCCTCATCCAAGGGGCTGAGATCTATCTGCTACGCGTCTTGAGTTGTGTTTAGTGTAGTGGGGCTATTATTCAGAATCGTGCAATATATTTTAGTTATTTTTTGATCTCCCAGATCCCCCATAAAGACTTTAGCTTCTACTGGGTTAAAGTCAGGTATGTCTGCTTGCTGTGCTAGATACGGGGAGAAGGCATGCCTGAATTGGAGGTATTTGTAGAATTGTGAACGAGGTATGGCGTATTCTGTCTGGAGTTCCTGAAATTACTTCAGGTTCCGACCGTACATGTGCGCCCCCACTGTGTGCCCCCAGCCCTGAAACCCGGGCAGCTGCGCCAGCTGCGGCAGCAGGCCGTTATGCCACAGAGGGTTTTCTTTGGTCAATGTACCCCACCATCCCATTGTGCATAGTACTTGTTTCCAGGTCGTAAAAACTGTCCTGGTCGCGGGCGGCAGCCCTCTAAGCATTAGGCCCGAATATAGGACCATATGTAGCGGCATGGCATCCATCAGCCAATGCTCGACTGCATATGCAGGATCTCTACTGTCTCCGTACCACCAGTCATTGAGAATGAGCAAATGTGATGCTGCATGGTAGGCCTGGATATCTGGAGAGGCCACTCCACCACAGTAGGTAGACTGGAAACAGGTCCTCAATGCCACTTGCACCACACCCTCCCCACCCCCCCAAAGAAACCGAGCGAGGATTGCATTAAGTTGCCTGAACAACGAGGACGGTATTGGGTATGGGTGATTCTGCAGCTGATATAACAGCTGGGGCAATGAGACCATTTTAAATATGGCAGATCTGCCAAACGGGGACAGAGGTAGATGCGACCACGAGCGCACCTGGTCCCCCGTCTTTGTCCACAGTGGGGCCAGATTTCTGTCCCATGAGGTGGACTGAGAAGCAGAGAGGAACACCCCTAAATACTTGAATCCATTGGGGACCACCGTCACCTCCCGTGACCATCCACCCAACTGATCCCCTCCACGCAAGGGCCACAAAAAGGATTTACCTCGATTCATGTAGAGGCCAGAGGTTTCACCCAAAATTTGCATAATTCTGAGCAGGCGTGGGCCAGTTCTATTGGGCTGCGTGAGAAGGAACAGCACATCGTCCGCATAGAGTGCTATGCGGTCCGAGACTTCCCACGACCACTCAAAGCCATATATCTGAGCATCTATTCTCACCCACGCCGCCAGCAGCTCAATAGCCAGCGCAAGTAAATACGGGGAAAGGGGGCATCCCTGACGAGTTCCCCGCCCGATAGCAAAGCTTCCCGAGATGGCGTTAGCTACACGAACTGAAGCTGTGATGTCAGTATACAGCAAATGTATTAAGGAAAGAAGATGAGGACTGATATTCAGGTGGCTAAGCAAAACGAAGAGATGGGTCCAGCTGATTGAATCGAATGCCTTGTCGATATCTGCCAGGAGGAGTGCAGCTGGTCCATCGAGTTGATCTACGGCAGCAATAGCATTGTGCGCACGGCGAATATTGTGCCGTGTGACACGATTGGGCATAAAGCCAGCCTGGTCAGGGTGAATCAGGTCTGTAATATGTGGGACTAGGCGGTTAGCAATTGCCTTAGCCAGGAGTTTGGCTTCGACGTTGAGGAGAGAAATCGGGCGATATGAAGAGTGAAGTTCAGGCGGTCGGCCTGGCTTTAAGAAAACCACTATCTCTGCGTGCCTCCAGTCCGGAGGAAGGCAGCCCTCCTCCACAGCGGCATTCAGGGCCGCCAGATATGGCACCATCAGTTGAGATTGGTATTTTTTAAGGAACTCACAGGGGAAGCCATTTGGGCCGGGCGCCTTGCCCGAGTTCATATCCATCAACGCTTGTTGGATCTCCTCCGCCGACAGGGGAGCTTCAAGGGCTTCGCGTACAGAATCAGAAAGGGTCCGCGGGGGCAGGTCTGCAAGGAACTTATGAATAGTATTGGCGTGTAGGGTCTCTTGAGGGGCATAGAGGTCTGTAAAATATGTGGCCAAGCCAGCTGCAATTTGTGATGGGTCTGTAAGTATCTTCCCATCCGGGCCACATCTACCTGGAAGAATTTGTGGGCATAGTGTCTGTTGACACAGGTGATGAAGTAAAGCACTGGATTTGTCACCCCACTGGTAAATCCGGCTACGGGTAGCGGGCCAGTAGAGTTTAGCTTCGTCCAGTAACTCGCTGGCATGTTTGATGTGTGCTAAGCGGCTGTCTGCGCGCAGTGCCTCCGTCGTCCTCCCTGCTTCTACGCTCCAACTCAATCAGCCGTGCTTCGTTCTGTAGCAGCTTCTCGTGGGGGCGGCAAAATGTTATGTCTGCCCCCCTAAGTGTAGGTTTCATGGCTTCCCATAAAATTGTAGGGGATTTGACTGTGCCCGTGTTATGTGAAAAATAATCCGTGATAGACGTATGGAGATGTAGCCTATATTGTTCGTCCTGCAGCAGCCACGGCGAGAGCCGCCAGCGGAACGGGGAGCGTTCAGGGTCGAGGCACAGTTGTAATGAGATTGGCGAATGGTCGGACAAGCTTTGGGGCAGGATTTCGCCGGATTGTAGTCTGTGGGTGTGGGGTGCAGATATAAATATGTAATCTATGCGGGAGAAGGACTCATGTACCCCGGAAAAGTACGTGTATTTATGTTCCGTGGGGTGTAGCGTCCTCCAGAAGTCTACCCATCCCATCCCCTGAATCGAGGGCAAAAGTTTTGACTTTCGCATAGCCGTTAGTCGCTGCACCATCTATCTCTCACTGGGCATAGTACATCGTTCCAGTCCCCTCCCGCTATCGTCAGGCCAGATGGGATCTCAGTCCAGAGCATTCTACGAGATTCCAAGCTAAGGGAGGAGGGGCATACACACTAGCCAGAACGAGGGGCTCGCCATATAATGGTCCAGTAATCACTATGATTCTGCCCTGCGGGTCGGACCACGTCTTGGAGTGAACAATTGGAACACTACGGTGGATGAGGATTGCTACACCACGGGACCCCCTAGAGAACCCAGAGTGAAAGGTCTGAACAAGTACAAATCTTGCCAGGCAGGGTGTCTTAGTGCCCAGCAAGTGGGTTTCTTGTAAGAGTAAGACTTCTGCTTTATAACGTTTAGCCTGTCGGAGTACGGCTCCCTGTTTAATCTTGTCCAGGAGGCTGCGGACATTCCAGTTAAGGATCCGAGGTTCTCGGTGACTGGTGCCCCTCAAATTAGATGTCATGACTGGCTGTGGGGTATGTCAATGAAAGTACGTACCTGGCTGATCTGATCAACCCGGAGACTACATGTGTAATAGCTAACTATGGCACTAGAACTGAACAGAAACTTCCCAATAGCCCTCCAACCCTTCCCACCACCCCAATACCTCATAAACATTGAAGTATCTATTGCGGCATGATTTGTCTCCCATCCCAAATGAGGAGTAGAAGCAACATTCAGCCAATGGATCACCTATAGGAGTCCCCTGCACATAATAACGTCTAGTAGCAGATGAACATATATACAATTGTAGCCCAAGTATTTTAGACATCTGAGTTGTAGAGGTTTTTATGCTGTTCTTGGCGGAGCGTCTATTAGGATGCTGCAGGCTCCGGCTGGTCCTCTGCCAATCGTCTACGGGACTTGCTGCGAATTTTAGATCTTTTCTTGGAGCGCGATCGGCGGCGCTGCTTGCCAACCGCCCTAGTGGATCCACGGCCGGGCCCCCCGGATGAGGAGTCGGACTCAAGTCTGGGTGGAGTATGAGGCCTAAGTTTCACGACCTTGTCTGTCCAGTGAAACACCTCCTCCGGCGTCTCAAAGAAGTGTGTGCGTGACTGGTAAGACACTCTCAGGTGGGCCAGAAACAGCAGGGAGTACTGGATCTTGAGGCCACGAAGACGAGCCTTGGCCTCCACAAATGATTGTCTGCGCTGTTGCACCAGTTTGGTATAGTCTGGGAAGATCATGATATGATGAGAGGCAAACAAAAGGGTAACTTTAAGTCCGGCTTGCTGCAATATAACATCTCTGTCTTTGTAATTAAGGAGCCTCGCTATGATTGGTCTTGGGCTTCTGCAGCAATGCCCGATGTGCACGCTCGATTATAAAGCATGGAGAGACTGCGTTAGACGGGAGCCATTCTGTAAGCCATTTGACGAGGAAGTCCTCCACGCTGCCACCCTCACAGCCCTCAGGGAATCCAACGAAACGGAGGTTATTCCTACGAGCGCGCCCTTCTGCATTTTCTACGCGCGTCGCCAGGCCCTTCGTGAGCGTCTCTAGGGTAGATACTTTTTTTTGGGAGGGTGTTTACTGTGTCTTCAACCGTTGAGATCCGGGATTCTGATTCAGCTATGCATTGCACTGCATTTCTGAGATCTTGCCTGAGCAGCATAACAACTGGGCCCACAGCGCCTATCTTGGCCTCAAGCATTTCCAGAGACTCTGTAATCGCTGCATGGCCACCTCCTGGACACCCTGAGTTGGCACCTGGGACCCTGCGCCAGTATATTTATCCATCGTACTCTGCTTGAAAGATGTGTCCAGTAGCTTATCTTTAGCCATTCTGTATATGTATGAAATAGGAGGTCTTCTGGATGTAGAGCCAAAAAGCGACCCAACACCCCACACTTAACGCAGGGCAATGGCGCTATTTCGATCTCTTTGGCAGGCCTACACGGGGGGGTCAGCCAGGAGGGAGCGCCGCACCCGCAAGCTGCATCACACCGAGTCCGACCGCTTCTGCGAGCTGTGCACCCCCACCTCCCCTAGCGGGCGCCTACACACACCCCCAATCAGACACTGTCCCAGTAGGCAAGTCACTGAAGGTATCCGTATGCTATTGGTGGAAATCGCCAGAAAGGAGCAGGTGTCCAGGCTCCACTGCCAGCCGGAAGGCCCCAATGTCAGACCAGATACTGAGCCACAGTCTGGAGTCCTCCATCCCACCCCCTCCCCCCCACCCCACTACGGCTGCACCAGGAAACAGCCAGGAGTAGAATAGAGATAGTGAGAGGGGGAAGGGGAAGGGGAAAGGCCCGTTCCAAATCTGTCTCTAATTCTCAATAGGGGCCAGTCGAGTATTCCCGCGGCCCGCGCGGGGCTTAACGTGCGTCCAGCACTTGCTATTTCGCCCGATCTTCCCTCAGTCACAACAGTTCCAAGCGCGCCTCCCGCTGGGGGATGGGGGCACGCACGCTGCGGCCCGATCCAGCCACCGAGGCTCTGCTAGGCCGCGCGATACAAGGCTGATCAGAGGTGTCTAGCAGTCTCGTGGCACTCAAGTGGGGGCACCTCAACCGCCCACTCTACTGCGGCTCAGAATCGGCGATGTTGCGGCCCGCCAAGGTAGTTTAATGGCCCACGGAAGCCGACAGCCAGACGGCGCCACTGCCCAGCAACAGTCTCCTCTCCCGGTCGGGCGCAGAGTGTGAAGCCGCCCTCCACCCCGTCCCCGGGGCCTCTCTCACCTCTGTTGTTCTCAGCACCCACCAGGGAGGGCCGGGAGCGGGGGCTGCCCCGCGACAGGGCCCGGGTGATTGGCACGGCCCTCGTCTACCCCTACGCCACGGCCCGATCTGGGCGCCGAGACACCATTAGGAATTGACCGGGGACAGCCAACTCCACACTCCCAGGCGCCGCCACAAGCAGCCTCACCTCGCCGGGCGCGACCACCCCCGCAGCCCTCCGCCGAGCAGGTATTGAGATGTCAGCAGCGCGTCTTCTTCGACAGCGCGTCTCGCCGCGGTGTCAGGGCTGCGCACAAAGCAACCGCGCCACGGCCGCCAATCTAGGGTATTGCACCCTCCGGAGCCCTCAATATGTCGCAGCTGAGTGTTTCAGGACTCCGCCAAGTCTTAGGCGTGTAGGATTTGCAGATGTGGCAGGATTAACGAAGGATTTATTAGCGGGCTACGGGAGTTTCGCTAAGGCGCGTCCGCCATGTTGGACCGCCAAGCCACGCCCCCCTTTTTGTCAACATTTTGTCGACAAAATATTTTTCTTGTGTGTCGAGGATGTCATCCAGACGTACAGGGTTCCACCTGTGTGGCGCCTGTCACTGTGCCATGTTGGTAAACGGCCCCCTACCTCATCTGCTTGTAGTGCCTTGAGCGCGACCATGACATGAAGTCGTGCTCAGATTGCCGGGCCATGCAGGAGCAATCTTTGAAGCTTCTTGTGGCCTGACATTCAACACCGTCGAGCGTGACTCCTCGGAAATCCCAGTCCCGTTCGAGGAAGAGAAGGTCGCGGGACCGCTCCAGGAACCCCAAGTCCTCTTCTTCGCATTAGAGGTCCTCAGAACACTTGGGGAAGAGGCATAAAAAGAAGTCGTCGTCCAAACAGACTTCGACTTCACGTCTGTCGACGAGACGGGTAAGGAGTATCGACGCTCTAGGCATGGTTCGGCAGAGCCGGAGCCAGGTTCAACTCCGCACCTTCCCCCGTTTCCGAGAGCCGGAGCGACCCCCACTCAAATTAAGGAATTCTATGAGGCCTTGCGCTGCATATTTGAGCGAGCAGACCCCTTCAAGCTCCCCCCGAATCCCTCTCCCATCCCCTTCCTCCCCCCCCGTGAGCCTTCGGTCCCCTCTGGATGAAGGAGGCCCCACCAAGTTCTACACCGGCGTCTCCGGTCCCGGCGCCGGTGGGGTCTCATGAATCCAGGTCTGCGCTGGTCATGCCAACGTAACCTTCCCCGACGTTAGTCTCGAAGTCGATGCCTCCGGCGGCGCCAGCTCCATTCTGATACCAGACAACTTGGATCAACGTCGGTTGACATCGACTTCAGTGCAGACGGAGCCTAGAGGTTCTATGTCGTTGCCTGTATATTTTGAGGACGTTTCAGGCATGGGCGAGGATTGGGAGGGGTCCATGGACCCTTTAGACCAATAGCTAGACGTCCCTGTGGAGCAATTGGACTGGTATGAGGACCTTGGAGATCTCCAGATACTGGTATGCTCGCTCCACCTAGTGTGGCTACGGAGAAGGGGGGCATTTTATGCCATGGTGGTGAGGAGGGCAGCAGAGGCCCTTGGCCTGGAGCTGCCCTAGGTGTAGGTCAGGACTAATTTCACTGAGGTGTTTCAGCCTGGGGCTTCCTCGTCTGAACCCCTTTTGCCCTCTAATGAAGCACTGACAGATGTCCTTCTAGGCATGTGTTCCAAGCCTAGCACAGGGGCTCCTGTGAATAGGACAATTGCACGCCACCATCGCCCTGCACCGGGCGACACAAGGCTTATCAGCCAACATCCCCCCCCCTGAGAGCTTGGTTTTCCAGGCTTTAATGTCCCATGGCGCATTCCCTTCCGCTCCTCCGGATAGAGAATCCAAGAGGCTGGACGCACTTGGGAAGAAGATGTTTTCTTCTACCAGCCTGGCATTGTGGTCCGTGAATTCTGCATGCTTATTGGGCAGTTTCTTGCACATCCTTTAGGAAACGGTTACACAAGTGCTGCCACAGGCCCCCGGAGGAGGGCCGGGCCATGCTCTGCCATGCAGTGAAGGAAGGGAGAGATGCAGCGAAATTCGCCATCAGGTGTGGCTTAGATACAACTGATTCACTGGGTAGTGCGGTTTCGCTGACGGTGACCTTATGGCGCCACACCTGGCTGAAAACATCTGGTTTCTCGGGTGATGTCCAGGCTAACATTATGGACATGCCCTTTGACAGGACTCGTCTTTTTGAGGAGAAAGCGGACTCGGCCTTGGAGCGCTTCAAGGATTCTTGTGCTACGGCCAGATCCTTGAGTTTCTCGGCTACACCTCGTGGACAGTCTAGCTTTCACCCCTTTTGCGACAATAGAAGGGGTTTTCTACAGCATCAGCCATATCCCAGCCTCTATCCTGCGCAGACTCCCCAAGTTGTGCAAGGACGTGGACGCGTTTCATTCTGACCTCGTGGGAATAGTAGCCAGAAGTAGTCTGCCACCCAGGCCCTGGCAGCTGCAGCCTCCAACCATTCCTAGTTTGGTTCTGCAAGGCCATGTTAGTCAAGTGGGAGGGAGAATTCAACACCATCTCTTCCGCTGGAGGTCCATAACATCGGACAATTGAGTCTTACAGATCATTCAGGAAGGCTATTCTCTTCCCTTTCTTTCTTTTCCTCTTCCTTTACCGCCAACTCAAGAACGGCTGACAGAGGATTATCTAGTATTTCTCCGAGAGGAAGTTACAGCTCTCCTGGCCAAGGGAGCTATAGAAAAGGTTCTGATTTCAGAAGTAGGCAGTGGTTGCTACTCCCGCTACTTTCTGATACCGAAAAAGAACAAAGGATTGCATCCCATTTTGGACCTTCAAACCATCAATCTCTTCCTCAAAAAGGAGAAATTCAAGATAATCATGTTGGCTCAGGTCTTGTTTGCCCTAGACCAAGGAGACTGTCTGGAAGCGTTGGACTTGCAGGATGCGTATTTTCACATCCCCATCCTGCCTGCCCACAGGCGTTACCTGCAGTTCAAGGTAGGCCACGAGCACTTTCAATTCACTGTGCTTCCATTTGGTCTTACCAGCACCCTTTGGGTATTCACCAAGGTGATGGGGGTGGTTGCAGCTCATCTGCGCAGGTTAGGGGTGTCATTCTTCCCCTATCTGGACAACTGGCTGTTGAAGGTGGCTTCGCTCCAGGCTGTCGTCTCTCACCTCCAGACTACGGCGGACCTACAGCATTCGCTGGTGTTCTCTATAAACATGCCGAAGTCACACCTGACTCCTTCTCAGACGCTCCCTTTCATCGGAGCTGTTCTGGACACAGTGCAGTTTCAGGCTTATCCTCCTGAGCAGCGAGTCCAGGATATTCAGGCTATGATACTGATGTTTCAGCCTCTATCCTGGATTTCCGTGAGAATGACCCTGAGGCTGCTGGGACTCATGGCTTCCAGCATTCTGTTGGTAAATCCTGCCAGATGGCGTATGCAGACTCTGCAGTGGGAACTGAAGTTCCAGTGGGCCCAGCATCAGGGGAATCTTGCCAATGTGGTCCAAATCTCGGAGGGAACTGCAAAAGAAAGACTTGCAGTGGTGGTTGACGAACCGTGATTGGGTCACAGGCAGACCCCTCTCCCTTCCTCAAATAGATCTCACAGTAGTGACAGATATGTCACTCCTGGGATGGGGCAGCTATCTGGGTGGAGATCAGAGGACACTGACCTCCGGCGGAGTCGCAGCTCCACATCAGTTTGTTGGCGCTTCGGGCGATCTGACTGGCGTTAATAGCATTTCTTCCCTCTGTAAAAGCAAGTTAGTTCAAGTGTTCATGGACAACACCACTGCCATGTGGTACTGGAATAAGCCGGGTGGGGTGGGATTGTGGACCCTTTGTCAAGAGGCCCTGTGTCTCTAGACATGGCTGTAACAGCAGGGCATAACCCCAGTGGTTCAACACCTGACAGGTTCTCTGAATACCAGGGTGAACAAACTCAGCCGTCGATGCCTAGTGGATCACGAATGGTGCATCCAGTCGGAGGTGGTGCAAGGTCTCTTTCAGTAGTGGGGAAAGCCTTGGTTAGATCTGTTCGCCTCCGAAGGGAACGCCCAATGTCGGCAGTTTTGCACACTGGAGTTTCCAAGGCGGCTATCACTCGGTGACTCTTCATCGCGAGTGGAGCTCAGGCCTCCTGTGCGCCTTTCCGCCCCTACCACTTCTGGCCAAAGTTCTCAAGAAGATCAAGAACGACTGGGCCCAAGTCATTCTTGTGGCTCTGGATTGGGCACGGAGAGTCTGATGTTCAGAGCTTCTTCGAATGAGCATCGATCCTCTGATCAGGCTGACCCTTTGGGAGGATCATCTGTTGCAGCAGCTCGGGAGGGTCCATCACCCGAACCTGTGAACTCACTGCCTCCTTGTGTGGAGAATGAGCGGAGGCAGTTGATGGCTTTCGACCTTCCTCCCGAAGTATGTAATGTTATTTTGGCAGCCAGGTGGCCCTCCACTAAGACGGTGTACACCTGCCGTTGGCAAAAATTTGTAAAATACTGTACAGAAAAGTCTATTGACCCTCTTTCTGCTTCTCTAATATTCTTCTCTTTATTCTTATCCTTGCCCAGCAGGGCTCTGCTTTTGATACTCTTCAGGGTTATCTTTTTGCTCTGTTCGCTTTCTTGCGGCTGCCGGACCAACCCTCTTTGTTCAAATCCCCTCTTGTAAATAGGTTCTTAAAAGGGCTTGCACATATGTTTCCACCTACGCCCTTTATTATGCCGCAGTGGGACCTTAATTTAGTTCTCACATACCGTGTGTGCTCCCTTTGAGCCGTTGCACAATTGTCCCATGCGGCAGCTTACCATCAAGACAGCCTTTCTAGTGGCGATAAGATATGCCCGGAGGGTGAGTGAATTGCAGACTTTATCATGCAAGCCTCCTGCATGATTACATTTTTGGATAAGGTGGTGCTTCGCACCCGTGCCTCATTCCTACCAAAGGTGGTGACCCCATTCCATCTGGGTCAATCGGTCACGCTGCCCACCTTTTTTGCCCCCCCCCCCCCATCCCTCAAAGGAAGAAGAGCTTCCACACCGTCTGGACCCAAAATGAATGTTTTCGTTTTACCTTGACAGCACAAAAAACGTTCTGGGTGGATGACTTTGTGGGATTACATGGGAGCTAAAAAAGGTCGGGCAGTGCAGAGACGGGCCATTTCATGCTGGGTCATTCTCTGCATTGAAATCTTCTACTCCCTGGCTAGGAAGCAGCCTCCTGAGGGCTTACAGGCCCATTCCACCAGGGGAAAAGCTGCGACCACGATATTGGCTCTGGGGGTCGTAGTCCTGGATATCTTCCAGGCAGCAACATGGGCATCTCTGCACACGTTTGCCTAGCATTGCTGCCTGGACAGTCGGGTCCGCAGGGATGGGCATTTCGCCTGTTCAGTCCTGCAGGACTTTTTAGTGTAGAAAATCTGTCCGCAGCCCACCGCCAGAATGGTATGTCTTGGGTATCTATTCAAAGGTAAGGAATCTGTAGCTAGAAGTCTTATCAGATGAACAGGCTACTTACCTTCGGTAACGCTTTATCTGGTAGAGACCATATCTAGCTGCAGATTCCTTACAGACCCACCCATGCCTCCATCCCCCTCTGCGGAATCATTTGATAGCGGTGCTCCCTTTTCAGGGCCCTAGTTTTGACACACACCAGTCAGTTCACTTCATGGCTCTCCCCTTTTGGCATGGAAAAAGTAAAAAGGAACTGACGTCGGCGCACCTGGGTGACTCCTATATAGGTAACCGCGACGTCATAACCGACTCATACGACGTCACACGGAGCCGAACGGAGCCACCTGATTGCACACAGGGGTACTGCTCATGCAAAAGTTTCCGGATCCAGCCTTACAACTGGGGAATTCAAAGGTAAGGAATCTGCAGCTAGATATTGTCTCTACCAGACAAAGCGTTACCAAAGGTAAGGAACTTGTTCTATAAGATTGAATTGTCCCACTAGCCTTCTATAGTCCTCTGGCTACAATACTAAAGTCTGCGTCTAATTTCAAGACTGTTGTGTATAAATGCTGGAAGAGAGCATTGTATCTCCCCACTTTTATCGTACTTGAAGTCTTCATCTTGAACTAGGACTGTAAACTATAAACCTGGCGTAGGAAACCTAAGTTATCTTTCTTTTTCAAACAATAGCAAGGAGATGAATCTTTGGTGGGATGCATTTGTTTTTAGGAGGTTTGGAGGCATTGTCCAGTCTGGGATAAGGCATATCTTTTGGTGTTTCAATACTTGTTAAGTCTGAAACCATCCAGTCTCTTGATTCTTCTCAATTAATTTACTGCTCTAAAATAAGGATAAAAGAGTGTTATCTGTCAGTTATTTTAACTACACGTTCTATACGAAATCTCTAATCTTATTGACTTGATTAAACATAAATCCAGGCATTAGCACTTACGCAGAGTTTACTCTGAGTCCTTCCTTAAGATGGATATTACTGAGAATGCACCAGAACTTATTTTCAAACTCTCGCCAAGTTAAATGGGGGTTTCAACTGGAGAACACTGTCCGATATCCTTGTAACTGGGATTGCTGTTGCAGACTTGCATATTTTGTGCACCTGTTGATGTATCTGATTACTCTGAGGCATTTTCAGCTAGCGTTATTTAAATTCAGGAGTACGTTTAACATTCCCAGCCATGATGCCGAAAGAATATAGTGCGCAACGTGTAGCCTCCAGCATCTCTTGCTACCAACATCTTCGTCCTCGCCGCATCCTCTGCATCATTGGTGAGCTGCTCGAGGTCCTCTTGCAACTCCTGTGCCTCTGGCCTGTGGATCCTCTTGAGGGTCTTCTTTGGCTCCTGTGGGCTCCCCTGCTTGCTCGCGGCCTACTCTGACTCATCTGCACTTGGTGAGTTCCTTGGACATTGCTGGTTCACAACACTGCACCTTTTTCGTCTGCCACGTTTGTTGCCGCTGCCAAGGCATGTTGGTGCTCCCGCCGGACACCGACCACCTGGCTCGTGACATCCGTGGGACAGCTCGTGAATGGCTCCTGGTCTTCCACAGCGTCGCCTGGTCCGCACGGCTACAGCTCCAAGGTCACAGTCAACTCTCCTGCATCTTTCGTGCCTCCTGGTCACTCCTGAGTGGCATAGACTCACTCTGTCCCTTGAGATTAGTGGGGATGAGATGCACACCTAGTCATCCATTTTACATCAAACTTACTCCATTCAAACTTTTTCGGCGTGCAAAGCTTGCTCCGCGCTTCGTCTCATTGCGCTACAACATTACTAGAACACGAGGGAACCATCGTTGGTTCCACCAAGCTGCACAGCCCCAAGACTGTCTGAATCCAATAAATCAACTCTGTCCCCTCAGCTTGCAGGTACCTCTCTTCCTGAATCCACCCTTGGATCCACCGGACTTTTTCACCTTCTTCGCCAGCGGCATCTTTACTGAAGTCTTTCATTGTGGTTTGCGGCGGATTCCGACGCCACTTCGCACCTATGCTCTCAGCTTCCCTGGTGTAGGTACCCTGGTTCCCGGGGTATCCATGGGTGGGGTGACTCTCCAACCTTCCATCTTCCACAGGGTTTCTTCTGGGTCCTTCTTCTTGATAACTGCAACCGTGACCTCCCCATTGACTTGTATTGAGCACGCGGTCGTGTTTCCACTCTGCACACGGCCTCCGTGGGGTTCCTGGGTACTTACCTCGGGTGGTTCCCTGGGTCCCCGGCTCTTCCAAGTCTTCTGGGTCCAGTCTGGACTTAGGTCGTGGGTCACATTCCACTTTCTTAGTATATGGTTTGGTCTCCCCCTGGAGACCACTGTGTATTTGTGCTACTTACGTGTTCTATTACTGAAGTATTGTGTGTATTGTGATTATGTCTCCGGGGGACAAGATATTACAATGTGTTTGTGAGTGTTTATAATAAATACATATTTTTATAACTGCACTGTGTGGTTCTTTTTTACTTAACCTACACTATATGATTAGTACTGGTAAAACAAGCTGCTACACACTCCTTCTGGACTAAGCCTGAAGGCTGTTCTCCACAGCTACCACTTGGAGAGCTTTCTAAGGTTGTTTAAGACCACTAAAATCACCATAAGGGTTGTCTGGATTAGTGCAGGGTGCTCCGCTTACATATGTGAGCACCGTATACCAAGCCAGCCTTCTACAAGCTTAAAGTAATAAATTGGACAAATGTGCTTTCGGAGCGAAGAGGCCAAAGATGGAGTGGAAACGAAAGGGGCCATTGAGCACATCGACAGAGGAGAGGAAGACCCATCACTCACTGAACTGTTGCTAGCGATCAGGGAAACTAGATCCGCCTTGGAAAATAAAATTAATACTGCGGTGGTGGAAATTAATTTACTCCGAACATACATTGGGAAAATTGCTGAAAGAGTTTCCACGGCAGAGAGCACAATCTGTGAATACTCTGAATCAATCCGAACGCTACAAGTGGAAGTGCAACAACTTGCGTAGAGCGCTCACTGCCTTCATGCCAGGGTGGAGGATGCACAGGGGCAATCCCACTGGATTTGCATGCAGTAGGTGGGCTTTCAAGAATAGGCAGCGAGCACTGTAGTAGAACGCTTCATTGAGGACTGTGTACAAGCTATCATGCAACCCGAGGACTTATCCTCCCCCGCCCCCCCACACACACACTTTGCAATAGAAAGAGGGCACTGTGTGCCGGGTACCCTTCTGACACCTGGGACAATACTGCTGAATTTCAGTGACAGGGTTGCGATCCTAGGGGTGGCTCGACTGCACGTCCCACTGCAATTTAAGAATCACATTATCAGGATCTTTCCAGACTATACCCAGGAAGTACAAACTAGAAAGAGATCCTTCAACAAAGTGAAATTGGTACTATGAAAACATAACTTGCAGTATAGGATGATCTTTCCTGCCAGACTTAAAATCCACTAACAAAGTTATATTTTAAAGAAAACAATTAACCAGTAAAATTGAGGGTGATAATATGTGAAGCCTACAAAACAGTCATGACAGGACTCCTGATCTCCCATACAATGGGGAAAAAGCAAGAAAGAGCAAGGGAGGTGGAAGAGTTGGAGGAAAGATTGCATAGATGGGAATCAGAAAGTATTAAACAATCCACTCCTGATCCCTTCCATCAAATAAACCTAGCCAGGCAAGAGGACAAACGACTAGTAGAGGGAACAGCCCAAGCACAGTCTAGAGCAAAACAACATAAACTCTACGAGGTAGTGAATAAGGTTGGCAAATTGCTGGTTTGGCAGACGAGAGGAGGGAGAAAGGGGGATGTATAAGGTGGAAACTGAGGAGGGGAGTACTAATTGACAGAGCAGATGAGAGAGCCCAAACCTTTGTGATGCACCTTGCCATGGACCAATCCGGGGTGGCAGAGTCTTTGGGGGATCTATGAGGATTTGTTAAGAATGTACCCACCCAAGTTCTGGCTTGTGAGGATAAGGAATCATTAGACTAAGATCTTGGGGAGGAAGAATTTAAGGAGGCGATTCAACACCTTAATAGGGCGAAGTCCCCAGGGCCAAATGGCTTTCCTCTAGAATACTTTAAATGTTGGGGGAGACTAAGAGGGCTCCGGGCCATGCTATATGAGGTCAAAAAAGAGGCCCTTCCTGTTTGCAACCTTTCAGAAAATGAGGATTTGTTCGGGGTTCCTATCCTGGGTACGCTTGCTATACGTTAGACCCGTGGCTAGAGTTTGAGTAAATGGCGCAGTGTTAGAAGAGTTTAGCTTGAGGGGGTGAGGGGGGAACTTGGCAAGGGTCCCCACAACCCCACTCCTGTTTGCCTTGGCATCGGAGCCCCTGGTGGGTTGGGTGAGGACGGATGCTCATATTCAGGGCCTGCTTTGAGACCCAGATTGGGAGTATGTGATTTTCCTATATGCAGGTGATATGCTGCTGTACTTGGTGGACCCACTGCTCTTGGTCACAAGAGTCCTAGAGATTCTGGAGGTGTGTGGAAAGTTCTTGGGGGCCCGAATCAATTGCCATAAGTCCAGTTGCGTTTTGGATCACCCCATGGCAGCCACCAGCAGACTGCAAATCCCCCGTATTGTGAACATGAGTGATTTACTTTCTTGTGTATTTATGTGACCTTATATCCGACTGAATTTCAGAGGTGGAACTTGGGGAGCATCTTGGAAGAGTACAGGAAAGATGTGGAACAGTGGCGGGGCCACCACATCTCGCTGCTGGGCAGGGTTGTCCTCTACAAAATGGTGACGCTGCCCAAGTTCCTTTTCGGGCTTAGGAGGTCCTGTACAAATTCTTTCATTTGGTGGATGCCGTGTCACGAACGATTTGTGGAGTGTTGGTACCCCTGGAATAGCACTGGCCACCCTGTCCATCGTCCAGTATGAGCGGGAGCATTGCATCCCTGAACCTACAGTTGTACTACTGGGCGGTCCAATTGCAGGTGGTGAATGGGCTTTTGCCGCTGAGTGAGAACCAGCAGTGATGGAATACAGAAGGGTAATGGAGCCGGGAGGTTATGTACGCCAACTATATAGTAAGAGCAGAACAACTTGGCCATTGTCCCCGATAGAGCTCATGGTTAAAATATGGAAGAAAGCAACGCAGTGAGTGGGGTGGGGTGGTGGGAGGAAGGTGACCTTGGAAACCATCTTCTGGAAGTCAGACTTTTTAGCAGAGCTTAAGCGCCTGGAGGGAAAGAGACAAAGGGGTATGCTGGGAATATCCAAGCCGGGTGACGTTTGAGCTTGGGGGTAGCAGTAAGAGTTAAGGTCCAGCCATCACTTCTGATACATACAAATGAAACATGCCCTCACAAAACATAGCAACAAATTTGAGGAGGTGGCTGAAGAGCCGCCACTAGAATACTTGCTGCTGACAGCTCTCTTGGTTAATCATGCAGTTTCCCAGATGTATAGAACTATTATAATGAACAGTCAGCCACCCATAGCGACTCTGAAAGACATGCGGAACAGGGATTTGGGGATCCTTGAGGAGGGAGACTGGAAAGAGGTATGCCGCTACTTTGATGAGGCGGCCATCACAGCAGGGTTCTGCCTGATGCAGCTTAAAGTACTGCACCAACCAGGACATGGTATTTCTCCATTGGAAAAATAGATTACAACAAATGTACGAGAGGTTGCAGCCAATCATGAACATTATTTCATACTTTATGGGGCTGCCTGCGAATACAATCAAGAATTTTTAGGTGCAAGTGGGAAAGACCATCTCAAGGGTGGCAGGTAAGAGATGGACATCATGTGTCATTAATTGAAGCCAAGTGAGACATCAGGATATGGGGGCAGTTCAGGGACACCGAGATTAGAAGACTGGACTAAAAATATGTATTGGTGTATGCAGGCAGGAAAGACGGCGTACACAGCCTGTGGCTGACCTCGAAAAGCTGGAATAAAATCTGAGGGCAATGAAAGGATCATCTCAAAATGGAATGATATCTGAGACAGTGGGAGGGGTCCATTGAGATAGTACTAGGAACTGTAGGTCAGCTAGGAGGAAAGACCCATGTGGAGAGGCTAGACGGGATATGCGTTATATATCTTGTGCTTGAACGACCTGGAAGGTTCTCACAACATCCATACCAAATAATACTGTAAGTGGACACTTGACTATAGTGCTCGAAATGTGTCGCACTTTGTTTTCAGTTTATCTATCCAATGTTTTGCAATTCTACTGAAAATCTAGTAAAAAGAAGTTTTAATAAGAGTATGTTTAACACCCAGTCATCAGTTGAATTGTTATTCTCACTTAAAAATCCTGATATTGTTCGTTTGAAGAAAATGTTTAATAATTGATCTTTTTTTGAATTGCTTGCTGTATTTGTTTGTATTTGTAATGCTTATGTGTACAGGGCATACTAAAGAACTGCATTAAATTGCTGTTGCCTTTATTTGTTCTTTTCTTTTAGGTACAGCACTTGGGAGCCAGAAGAGAATATTCTGGACTCGCGACTCATTGTGGCCTTTGAGCAAAAGTGAGCCTATATCTCATCAATGTTTAACATCTGCCTATTAATCTATGCACAATGCCCTGTTACCCGCACTGCTGGCTATCACCTACCTCATGTCATTGACAATGCCAGTCTAAGATTGATGCACTTGCCTCTTTTACCAGTAGAGCCCTGATATACCCGGGAATGTTAGTGTAAAGATTGTAGCTGTCCCTTGCCTGCACAGCATACATGCCTGATGTCACTGATAATGTCAATCTTTATGTTGATTTACATTTCCCTGTTACCTACAGTGCCCAGGCACCTGATGCTCATGGTAATGTCAATATAAAAAATTGATCCACCTATACCTACGCAGCCGCCTCTTTTTTCACCTGACGTCACTGGTGTTATCGGACTATACATTGATGCACCTATCCCCATTACCGGTGCATCCCTATCTCACATCTAACATGCCTGGCCATCATCATAAATCTTTATTTGGTTATAAATATAACCATAAAAAAGCATAATAGCATGATACATACATGTCAAGAGAATAAAAACAACATACACTCAATATAAATAAGAACCATAACATTTTTTAAAAACAGCGAGTCAAATACTCCATTAAAAAAGCCAATCCTAAAATTTAAATCCCCCAATAGTAGCAACAAAATTAATCGGGTCTGGAGAGCCTAGATCTCAATGCAGCTCTTAGAAAGCAGATGACAGCAAAAATAACACGTTCATCAGGTAGGAGCTGAAGGAACATAAGAGCCAGACGAACTTGTGTAAAATCCAGCGGTGTCAGTAGTGGAATAATAACCAACCTTCTAGGCACTCTAAAATATTTACAAAACATAAAAAATGGAGTCCTGAGGAGACATATTGCCTAAGGGCCCCAGAGTACCAGACTGGCTCCATCAACAGAGAAATGCCAGAAGATGGTGCAATAGATTAAATCTAAATCTGGCCAAAAGAAATCTATCCCTCTCGTTAGTTACAATGGATAGATTGGCTCCAAAACCTGCACTGTTTTTAAAAGCATATGCCCCCGTACCATAGGTTTAATCAGCTCTAGCTGTTATCTTTGTAGGAACTTCCGTTTCAGAAACTGAGCCCTTACCCTTTTCAGCTCCGGGGGCCACAGAGATTGTGGGTTGTAAAATACATCCTCCCTACCTAGACTGATGAAGGCAGCATTCACTTACACAATTCAGGGAATTTTCTTCACATGATCATGTGACAAACAATCAGAAAGAATCTGCTTGTTCAGCTGAGTGTCCTCCCCGGTCCAGATCTTAATCCCACATAACCAGGGTCTGAGAGCAATTATGTCACCTATATACTGTATTCCTAGCTCCTCATGGACAGAAAAGGCCAGGGTACTTTTGGGACCTGCAACATACTTCTCAAAAACATGTTTCAGCAGGCTGAATAGTGTCAGTTTTTTCGTATAACCCCTTACCTCACTGCCATATAATGCCTTGAAGGCACATTTAGCTTGATAAATCTTAGCTAAAACTCTAGGTGGCCTAGAGCCCAACCTATGGGCAAAACTGGCCATTGGCCTGTGGTCTTAACAAGCTCACCTTTCCTCCCCTCCGTCAAGGGCTTCCAGTTTTTATTCACGTCCAGCAACACCCCAAGGTATGAAAAGACCGGGACTTTGGGCAGGATATGATCTTCCACCTTAAAAGTTTTTGATGTGGTGGACTGCGAGCCAACTTTCATAATATGATTTTGTAAAGTTTATTGCAAGATCCAAATTATCCATAAAGGGGACAAACTTGTCCAATAATGACTGCAGTCCCACAGCCGGCCGTGACATGAGAACCGCATCATCGGCATACAAAAAAAACGGAAGCAATCTCATCCCCACCCTTGGTCAGTCAGCCTTCACTGAGAGAAGGGCCTGTTTCAACTCATTAATATAAAGTGTAAACAAAAAAGGGGCGAGGATACATCCCTGGCGGACTCCCCTGCTAATACCCAAGGTCTGGGTACAGTCCACACCCTGAGAATGACAGGCTGAGGTGGGGTGCATGTAAATCTGAAAAGAGAAACACAATATTGGATCCACCCCCATCGCAAGGAGCAGGCCCCACAACTTCCTGCGATTGACCCTGTCAAAAGCGGACGTGAGGTCCATAAATGCCAAGTGAAGTGATTCAGGCACTGCAACAGTGTACTTATTTATAATTGGGTACAAATTCAAACATTGATCCATTGTCAATCTGCCCAGCCTAAAGCTATATTGCGCCTCAAAAAATGTTGTTCTCATCTGCCCACAACATTAGCCTATTTAAAAGTACTCTCCCCAGGACCTTTACTGCTGCAACAACCAAAGAAATTGGTCGATAACACTGGGGATTGTCCTTGTCCCCCTTCTTAAAAACTGGGACTATTACGGCGGTGGACCAAGAGGACGGTGCGCCCTCCCTTACAGCAGCATTAAGGACCATCGTCGGGGCAGGGCCCGAAATATCAATATCATCCAAAAACAAATTGGGGGGTATTCCATCAGGACCCAAAATTATAAATCCTTTCAAAATGCTTTCTCCGTTGTTGCTCAGAAGGATGATAGCATATGGCTGGATCAGTTGCATCAGTAAAATACGGCTTGTTGATCACCCTCCAGAACAGAGAGCTATCTTTGCTTTCACAGGATTGTGCTATTTTGTCCCACGCACTCTTGCGTAAGGTCAGTTTACAGTTTGCAAGAGCCTTCTTGTATCACCTCGGACAGGAGACAACTTGATCCCTATCTCTGGGTGCCTGCTTTAAAGCAGCCTTCAATTGACCGAGGGCCTTAAAAAAGTGGCGGTCCAGCCATTTTGGTTCCTGCAAATTAGTATTTGTCACAGGAACCTTGAGTAATGCCGACACCTTCTGTGCAATACCAGCAAATGCTAACAAAATGGACCTAATAGGGGAGCATAAATCCAGACACTGCAATCTCTTGCCCCACCCTGCGAAAAGAGACACATTAAACTGTGTTGGGTCCACCTGAGACAATCTGAGCTTCCTTCCCTGATCACACACAGAGAGAGCACGTCTTGTGTCTCCGCCCGAGTGCTAACACCACCATTTAGTCATCCAATGGCTAAGAACAGGGGATTATGATTGCTAAAAGGGCTGTGAACTATACTAAAACGAGAGATAAACAGAAACAAAGGAGCTGACACAAAAATAAAATATATTATAGAGGCACAACCCCTCCCTCTAAATGTTGGTAAAATACATGGATTGAAGGACATCACTAACTTCTCCATAGTGAAGACAAGGTTACGAGTGCTTAACATTGTATTTAACTCTAGGCCCTCCCTTGTATGAGCCATGTGAAGCCCTTCTACCAGCATACATTTAGGCTTACTATTGGATAAATATAGCGGGCAATCACACAGGTGACAATTGAAGTCCCCACTAATACAATTTTCCCACCCATACCCGTATCCTGCCAAAGTATCGATGGGGGAGCTTAAATTAGAGAAGTTGGATCCCTCCTCCGCCCAAGCTTTCGCATTATAAAAATTAATTAATGCCTGAGGAGTGGAGCCAGGGAAAGATAGCTTCAGCACTTGCAACAAATGTGAGTCCCATGCGAGATTCTTGACATTCCCACATAAATCCACTGATACAAAGACTAAATCCACCTTTAGCCCTCCCTGCCACTGAGACCTTTTCAGGGGAAAAATAGGTTTTGTATCCCTCTAGAAAGATGTTTTTCCCTTCCCAAGTTTCTGGCAGGCAAATAACTTGAACTGTTCTGACAAACGGCACCCAATTACAGTCATTAAACTTGGCGGACAAACCCACAATATTCCAAGATAGCAACCTCAAATCCTGGGGATTAATTATCAGGATATCCATTGGGTTATTTATACACAAAGTGGCAGGGGGCAAATCAATCAATCAATCAAACAGCATTTGTAAAGCGCAACACTGTCACCCCTAGGAGTATCAGGGGATGTTAGTCAATCACAGGTGTCAAGGTTACCCAAGGGAGCACATCTATTTGTTAAACACAAAGTTGGGGGCCCTAAAGACGCAGGTGTAGGTCTACCCCGAGAGACCTGCCTTTGCCGTCCCTGTGTTCACAGAGGTTGATAAACAGTGTCTGGCTTATAGAAAAACACCAAGGGGATGGACCTGTATGTTGGATGGTCTGAAAGATCTAAATGTGCCTAAAGTGGTCAAAACCCTCGTAGCAATGGTGGGTTTATTAAAGTGTACACAAGGAGATGATGGACGGAGCGCTGAAACTTTTCAGACACTCACCCCCCCCCAGTCACAGATCTGGGTTGAATCCATCATCGTTCTTTAGCTCACTTCGCCACCCCAGTTCAGACTCAGCTATATGCAAATCCGTCTTGACCCTGTTCCTCATGGGAACAGTCCAGCTCGAACTGCCAAGCCAAGTCTTCCCTGGACCGGAAACAAGCATCCTGGGACCGGTTTCGGGGTAACACCCCTCTTCAGCCAGGCTAGCTTGAATCCAGTGGCAAAGTGAGCAAGGGACCCACGTCTGGGCATACCCTGCCAACTTAGGGCGAACAAAGCAAACACAAGGAGATGATGGACGGAGCGCTGAAACTTTTCAGACACTCCCCCCCAGTCACAGATCTGGGTTGAATCCATCATCGTTCTTTAGCTCATTTCGCCACCCCAGTTCAGACTCCGCTATATGCAAATCCAATTGACCCTGTGCCTCATGGGAACAATCCAGCCCGAACTGCCAAGCCAAGTCTTCCCTGGACCGGAGTTTATTAAAGTGTACCACAGCACAGTCCCCTGCTTATCTCTTGACATCAGGACCCAACTAATTTACTCTACACACCATGTTGATCGATCATAGATCTCCCGCCCTAGGTTGGAAAGCATGTTAAACCAGTGAACCACTTTATTTTTTAGCTCCTCCTAAGAGTCGGGCATAAACTTGGTCAGAGGGGGAACATTTCCTAAGACTACTATGGAGTTGCTTCCAAGGGCAAATTAATACTATGCCTATCTTGGAAAATGAGGGATGGGCCACTGATGATGGTGGACCCCTTTGATTGGAGCTGGGGACAAAAAGAGGCAGAAAGGACACCGGATAATGCCCCTACAGACTGAGGGGCTTGGGGGGTACAGAAACTGGCTCCCTAAAAAGCTCTAACGGCCTCTGTGGCTTAGCTGAGCAGGTCTCGTTAAGCACACCATAAGGTAAAGTACTTGATCCTAGCAATGAGTCAGTGAGGTTTTACATATGATCCAAGATCTGCGACAATCTTGATTCAATCAATTCTAGCCTTGATATAATTGGATCTATTTTTGCATTCAAGGTGGCATTAAGCTCGCGCAGGTGGGCCTTGGGAATGTGGTCCGATAAGTAAGGGAAACATAACATCGGCTCTGTCTGCACACCCACATTATCTAAATTGCTTCCCTGTTTTGGGACAGCCGCACGCCTCCTGCGCTTGCACCTAGGACTTACGATTGAACTTAGTTGAGTAAGCTCCTGGGAGTGGACAACTAAGGCACCAGCACTCTACGGTGAGGCTATAGCTCCTGAGGTCCCATCCTGAGCGCACTCTGATAGACTGATTGCAATTGAGCCACAAGGCTCCAGGAGCACAGTGAGCGCATCGGAGAGGCAGAGGAAACTAGGAGGATCAACTGGGGGGCAATCCCTTGTTAGAGACAGCTTTCTTTCTACCAGATCGATCTCTCTTGATATGACCCCCCCACAGCCCGTGTCCGGAATCCCTCGATAGTGGTAATACGTGGGACGACATGCTGGGACAATGGCTTTCAGGTTGTAGCCTTTCTTTTCCACTCAAGGAATACTTCAATAAATTTAAGAAACAGCATACTGCCCGGAGGGGAGCCCCCACAATGTATAACAGATAGGGCAAAAAAATTGGGAAAAAAACCTTCCACAGGATGATGCCACAAGGACAAACACTTGGGAACACAAAACAACCCCCACTAAAAAAACGACAGCATACGTTTCTATTTTGGTTACATCCTCCGTCCAAATCGCAGGTGGTAATGTCTCTCCAATCACCACAGTCGCAGCGCTAGGACCTCGCTGTTAACCAAATCAATCTGGCTGAAGTCACCAAAAGGCTGTTGGCGGGGCAAAGCACATGGGTAATGAGCATACCTGTGCATGTAGTAGGCAACCATTATTACAATTATTGTGGCATAGCAATATCCAATATCTCACGATGAAACCAAGGGGGGTTGCCCTGCCTCTCCCTGATTCTGAGGGGCGCATATGGGCCCGTGCTTCGCCCAGGCACAGCCCGTACGTGATACATGCAACAGGGAAGCCAGCAGCGCTATAAACACTCGTTGGAGGGCATCCCCGCCCCCTTAGGCAGTGTAGGAGCGTTTGCACCTTCGGGCGTGTGGAGAGATGGGAGTTGGAGTCTCCCTGCAAATAGTACACGGGTTTCAAGACTCCCTGGAGTTCCACCAGTGTGTCATTAATGTCAGTGCATGGATTAATGCACCTTTCTCTGACAGCTCACCCTCTCTCAACTGGTATCCTTGGCAGTGTCGGACTGGCCTATAGGGCTGGTCCAACAGATCAGTGTGTGGGCCAATATTTTGGCAGTTGTAGAGCGGTTTTAAGGCCAGGTCGGCCGGTCTTTACCGTTGATTTCCCTGATATTACCACTTTTTAGCTATATGCTTCACTAATGGGGGCCAGTTGTATTCTGGTGCCAGGGCCTGTTTTTTTGGGCCGAGTCCGACCCGATCATTGGTATTTAATATCAATACGTAGTTGCCTCTGCCGTGCAAGAAGGACTGTAAAACGAGTCTTCTAAATATCACCTTAATATTTATTCATGAACTTCCATCTGTTTGTGCTGTGGTCTGCCTTCTACTAATCGTTCAGCAACCATCCCAATCAGTTTCGTGATTTTTCTGCCATTTGGCAGAATGTAGGAGTGAAAGGCGTATTGTGGCATTCCACACTTTTAATGTATTTATTTCTCATTTTTGCCTCTCCTGCCTGGAAAAGATTGTTTATGCATCTTTTTCAATTGATTGCCTACTAAAAACTAAATTGTGGGGGAGTGAATGCATGGCCAGCCATCTGACAAGTTGGCCTCATTCTTTTGAGCTCTCCATGTACATCCTGGATAATGGGGACTCTAGTCCTGAGGAAGACCCGGTGCATGAGGACATTTTTATGTTGAGTGCGTATTCGGTTGGGAAGAGACCCAAGAAGCCTGCCCAATGCTGATAATTCTTTCATGCAAAGGGTAAAGAAAGAATTCTTGCCTCAGCAAAGGAGAATAAAAAGTCTGTGATATGAGAGACGCAGGATCCTGCTGCTTTCTGACCTGGCACCTGAAACCATGAGAAGGCATAAACATGTAAACCTGGTCAAGAAAAGGTTCCTGGCTCACTGGTGCCCAGGCAGGCCTACTTCATGGAACGAAACTGAAGGGTTATGAGGTTAAAGGGTGCCTTTTTTGGCAACTCCTATTGTAACACTAGTTTTCTCATCTGTTGCTTAGCTAAAAAGGGGGATGGGATGTTGAGAGTTGAACGGGGTAAGGAAAGGAGTAACAATGTTTTCACATTGTGTCAGTGTCGGGTACTAATTAACACATCGCTTTCAGTGAAATTCATGGGCCGTTGCTCCAATCATTACTATGAATTTATAATGTGGAAATAATTAGCGAAGCGTGATATTTATTTTATGTGTTATTCCTATTGTAATGTTGTAGAGACATTAATAAAGTCTCTGCTATTGAACTAGTCTGTCTTGCCGATTGAAGCTGTTCTGACTGGGCACTCTTTTGTGTGAGATTTCCAACAAGGTTACTCATTACTGTTGTCTGTTTATAACCAAATTCGAATTTCCTTTCTCGTTTGTGCATGCCGTTGAAGATGTTTATTCAGTGTCATGGTTTAATGTCACCCTCGAAGCCTCACATGTCCTCTGTGTTCTATTTGTGGAATTTTTCACCTGAATTCCTGTCCGTTCTGTTTGGGAACCCAACCAGGGTTGCTGAATATGATGTTGCAGGAAGAGCCAGTAGCATTGGAGACCAACAGTTCTATGACTGGACCGCTACCACCACATATAGGTCAGAGGGATCCAGAAATGGGCATGGTACCCATTTTGCCATCACCTTTTTCTGCTGCTGTAAGAGGGTACCTCCCCTGTTCTGGGGCATATTACTACTTGAGATGTAGCCTCCATTGTTATGCACCGGCTCAGACCTTTTGGTAGAAACGTACCCCATTGCAAGACTCTGGATCCTATAGTGACAAATGACCTATTCCTTGATAAGGTTACTACAGTAGCTCCTAAGAATACTCCTGCCTTGGTACTCCACCAGACTTACTTGAACTATTCAGGCTCCTGAGCCAAAAATTTCAATAAGGTCAGGGTCCCAGTAGTAGTGTTGTCTGGTTTCAGTGTGGCTGCCCAAAAGCCAAACCTCTCACCAATTCACAAAAATTGATCCACTCAGTGAATCAGTAAAGTCTTCTTGTTTTCTTGCATGTATTCCCATGCCATTCCCTACTTCTGATTCTCTTTCTTTGTACAAGCCCAAGGACAGAAGAAAGCAGAATAAGAGGAGAGAACACAGCCATTATGCATTGATACCAGTACCATTGATGTCTTCTCATTCAGAACTGACAACAGATTTCTTTTATTTATTTATTCATGTTTCCTTTTTATAACTTAGTAAAATCAACATGTATGAATTTTTCTGGTGCTCAGTGTCACTGACAAATCTCAGTTACCCAAATAAATCAATCCCCTATCATTAGAATTTCCATATTTTGTTTTCCCTCCCCTGTGTGTATAGTTCCTTTTCATTTCTTTGTCCGCCCCTCCGCCATGATGTATGTTTCCAGTGTACTCCTAATGTCATTGTGATGCCGTAAGGGCCTGCCAACTGCTGCATACCATATTGAATTTCTTTGGGCACTCTCTACTCTCACACACCACTCTTCTCTTTCATGCACATATCCATGCCAGCTAACCAACTTTGATGGTCAGAACTTGCTGGCTACTCCATATCCTTGCAGTAACTCTTTTAGCCTTACGAACCCCAACATCGAGAACATCAGTTTGGCCCTGGGAAGACCGAAGTCACTTGGAATACACAAGAGGACAAATTGTGGGTTGTAGGGTAGAGCTGCATCCAATACAGCAGTTAATTCTGTTATTAGATCATCCCCAAAAGTTAGTATGTAGGACATCCCAAATTGTTTGAAGAGACTTGCCTTCATCTCTATTATATTTGTTATAAGTTGGAAGTCTGTGCTCTTCCCATCTTGTAAAGTCGGCTTCTAGAATAATCACACCCTATTTAGAATTTTAAGCTGGTTTAATCTCAGGCTCCACTTTATAGCCACTTCCGCTGGTGCATTAGTACAGCTTCCCGGTGATTATCTTCTAATGGCCTCACGTCTCTCTCTCACATCACCCTTACTGTCTGCAAGTTGTCTGGTGTGTTGTTGATATTGGTTTGGCAAAGAAATGAAACTGCTTTATTATTTCTCTCTCCCAGAAGCACTCTATTTTCCAGAGTGCTTCCCTCTAATATTTTTATCCAGTCGACAGATTCTGCCTCCAGGGTGTGGCTGAGCTGAATACATTAGTAGGTTTGGAATTTTTCCAGTGTGTACGCTTTTTGTAGTTTCTCAAATGTTTTCAACACTTACCCGTCATTCACCCACCCCCCATCTTAGATGTAACTAGAAGGTCCCACTGCTGAAACTCTGTTAATTTCTTTACTACTTTCATTGTTTCCCTCGTTATCTTTCCATGCCATCCCAAGGACCTTGTGGCCTTATCGCAGGCACATAGAGTAGCTAGATTCGGTCCCAGTGCCATCACTCTGTACAGCTTCCTATATACGTAACGGTTATTGGTGTATGGGTCCATGGAGATTCTTTCCAGCCTTTGGAGTAAAACCCTAGTCATTAATTATCTGAAGCGGGGAGGCCCAATAATATGCCCTTAAATCTGGCAGTGCAATACCTCTATTATAGGCTGATATATATGGTGTTTGTAGTGCAGTCGTAGGCGTGCCCCACTCCATAGCAGCATGCATAGTATTTCATTTATCTCCTCAAAAAAGGAAGCTGGGATTAGTAAGGGGGTATTCTACATGACGAAAGGCAGTTTTGGCAGTGTAATCATCTTGAATGTCGATGGCCTTCCCATGATTGTGAGCGGGAGTCTTCGCCACAGTTGTCTCTATCTAAAATTCCCGCAGGATCTGCTCCATGTTTCTTGCAAAGAATGTTGTGTTATGCTGCGTTTTATATATGTACCTAGGTATTTATATCTAAAGCCTTCGATTTATACTTTAATGTTGTGCATTATACCCCCTGTCAATTTCCCTATGCTGATCTTGAGCAGGACTGATTTATTCCAGTTTATCTTCTAATCGGTATATTTTTCAAATCCCCGGAATATAGACCTAACGACTCAGGATCTGTGAGATGAAGTAGTAGATCGTCTGCGAATAGTGAAATCTTTTCTTGTTTGCCCGCAATGTCTACTCTCACTCTAATTCAACATGCCAGTGGTTCTATTCATAATGCGAACAATGAGGATGAAAGCAGGCAGCCCTGTCTGATGCCTCGCCCGAACGAGTCTGACCGGGCCCTGTTAACTTGTACCTCCACCATTGGCGACTCCTAGAGCAGGGCCACTTGTTTACAAAAATGTGTTCCTAATCCAAATCTTCCCAGGGTCTGTAGTAGGTAAGCCCAGCTAATGGAGTTGAATAGTTTTTTGGTGTTGAGGGACATAAGTCAGTGGGTCTCGTCCATGTTTTTTTTTATCTAGCCAATTATACAAACTTCTAAGGTTGAGCCATGTTGCATGACCAATCATAAACCCTGTCTGGTCACCATGTATCAGTGAGGTGATGACTTTTACTGATCTCAATGCAAGTATTTTTGCGAAGATTTGTGTTCAGTATTTAAAAGTGAAATTAGCCTGTAGGAGGCATTTCTGATCTTGCCTTTTTTGGCACCATTGAAATAACTACATGTTTAAGGACTGGCTGCGGTTCTCCCTTCTATCTACTATATTAATCATATTTAAGAGGTGCAGACCAATTAAGAGTGCCAGTTTTTATATAGTTCCACTGGGAAGCTGTTGGGTCCCAGTGTTTTCCCGTTCTTCATATATTTCAGGGCTTCGATATCACCTCCGGTGAGAGATCCCTCACTGATGCTTCCCTACCTTCCTCTCTCAGGTTCAGCACATTGACCTCGTTCAGTAACACTCCAATGTTCTCAACACTGTGTGTATTTCTAGTCTGATTTACTTTCTGGTAGTAGTGTGCGAATGTTTGTGCAGTCTCTCTGTCGTAACAATTATTTTTCTATTTCTCCCACCCATCTCGAGTCCTCCTTTCTCTATTCCATCCAGGCCAAGAGGCATCCCAACTCGTACAACTTCCTCTGTGTGTCGAGATAATGTTGCCTAGCTGCTTTATGGATTACAATTGGATTTTTTTTTCTCTCTCTAAGGACCTCTAAAAGTCCGAGATGATCTTGTGTTCCTGTTTGTACATACTTCCTTTCCAGTTTCAAGATCTCTTCTTGTAGGGCCAGAACTTGCTTCACTTTGTGTTTCTTCTGTTGATAATTCTAATTATTATTGCCACCCCTCCTCTTTTGATAATCCTAACTATTATAGCCAACCTACTCGAGCCCTTTGTGAACCCCGCCTGTGCTGAAGATATATATTGCCCTGTATTCAAACGTTTACAATAATTTCCCAATGAGTCTCCTCTATCATTACCAAGTCCAGAGCCTGCCTCCAGATATATTGTATTTTTCAAAATACTTTATGCCCTGGTTCTTGTTGAGTAAGGGCTGCCCTCTTTTTTTTTTTTTTTTTTTTTCCCCCCTAAAGAATCCAAATCTATTGCGTCACTACTCATCTTTTAATTTTACTGACCAGTCCGTTAACATTCACAGGAAGGCCTTTAGTTCCTCTGCCATTTGGGAGTTACTCATCGCGTGGCATGAAATATATATGCCAGTACCAATCCATCCCATCAGAGTGAATATACTTCTTTTTTTGTTTTTCTGTCTGACCCAGTGTTTTGCGCATTCAAACCAGTCAAACTTTCCTAAACAACTCTTTTCCCCACCCAGCTTTTCCTGTACACAGGCTTGGAACTACCTGTTTGCCCAATTGTGGAATGGTCTATTGGGCCCCCTAACTCAAATCATACCTTCCTTGGGCTTATATTGTGTACTAAACCAGCTCCTCCTCATCTTTTATGTATGCGTTTGCTATCTTCTCCCAACAAGCTCCCCCCCCCAATTTTGTCTGCAGTCTATCAAGGTCTTACTTCTATATTTTCCATTGTGAATGCTTGTATCACAAGTACCCATCTCTTCGGTATCTACAATGTCTATGGTTCTTAATGGTTGGTCACAGCCTGTGCTGCGGCCCGGGTAGTCTGATTCGCTGTTGTCCTTTGCTGCTGTTGTGTACCCTTTACTATGTTTCCGAGATTTCTCCTCTCACTCATTCCCAAGCTTCCTCTGGTGTATCAAAGAAAAGGGTTTTTGAGTTAAAAATCTCTTTGAGCCTTGCTGGAAACAGGATCATGTACTGGACTTTAATTGCCCTCATTATCCTTCTAACGTCTTTGAAAGAGCGCCTCCATTGTTTTGCTTTACTGCCTTGGTATAGTCAGAAATGAAAATATTTGCTCCGTCATAGGCAACCTCCAGCCGCTCCCTGGCCATTTTAAGGATCACATCCCTATCGCAGTAATTCTGGCATGTTCAGTCTGCTTATTTGGCCTCCCTCTCCAGCCTCGCCTCCAGTCCAGGCCCTGCCTCTCTTCCTCTGCAGCTCCTCCAGCAACGCTGTTCAGGGCGACCTGAGGTTCAGCAGCCAGTGCCTGTGTCGAAACCTCCTTTCGCCCAGCCTCTGTCCATTCCACTGTATTTGTCTGTCTCCGGAGCCTCCCTCTGCATAAATCGTTCATTCTAGGTGTGGGGCGGTGCACCACTTCTTCCTCTTCCACCAGCCTCAGTACCCACAATCGTCAGCCCCGACTACTCATCGCTTGAGACAGCCCAGTTCACACAGGATCCTCCGACCCCAGGCACAGGGGGTTGTTATTTTCATGTTTATGGCTTAGTTTCCAGTACACTCAAAGGAGGATTATGATGGATTTGGGGACTTCAGTTGGTGCTCTAGGAAGACTCATCAGCCATGTTACCCAGCTGACTCCTCTTAACACCACGAAACAATGAATGTTCTTGAGTTGTTTCCGTACCCCAAGCGTGCTGCCAAGTTGCTCTTCTGTAGACTTAACCCATCAACCTTTTCAGAGCCTCTTTTGACTAGGATGCAATCTATTATTGAGCAGACCGCTTCTACATAGGAAAGCTGACAAATATGCTTTAAATGAGGCTTTTATGGTGATAGGAAATTTCCTATAGTCAAGGCAGCTTGTGGCCTGGAGTACTGGAAATGGAAGCAAAATCATGAAAATGTCTGAAAAGAAAATTATCAAAATGCAACTTCATCCCTAAGCCAGCTCAGTTCATCCGCAGCACTTCCATTTCTGAAATACTAACCATGGCCTACATCAAATATTTGTAGAATTTCTTCATTTCACAACCGCAGAAGAATTTGTTTTCTCATTACACATAAGCAGACAGAGTGGTTCGCCGCGTAGTTGGTGTTGGTGAAGCTCTGTTTTCTTCGAATATGGAGGACTAATCCCGGAATTAGAAACATGGATTCAGAAAATATATAAGACTGCATCTTATGTCGGGGTGATTTACAAAATGTTCAGTTAGAAAAAATCCAAGCTGTATGGGGGATTTATGCTTGACTCATCTGACTAGAGATATTCGAGTATTGATCTTTAATTGAATAGGACTCACTTGAAAAAAAGACCGGTGGTTGATAGGCCCCAAAATTAAAGGATTGGACATAATTAACAATTTCCAACCGGACTTTGAGATGATTAGTCAAACTTTGGTAAAATTCCTGTACATTAATATATTTCCTCGTTTAAATGTTTTTTATTTTCATGTTTGATTAGCCGGGGGGAGGGTGACTACCATACATATCTGCGTTTAAGATTGCAACTAAACTCATTTTCATCACAATTGAGTTTATGAGAGCCAGGAACTGTCGCTCATCTAAATTGAAACATTTTTGTATGGGAGTGTTTAGATCATTTTAGCCTTGAAGGTTTAAAAATGAAATTATTTGTGATTTTATGTATTTTTACTCATCAATAGCATGGATACTATACATGACAAATGCTGTGTATAACTCTAATAAAGAATTGTTGAAATATATGATCGGAATTCCATAAATAGCAAAAAACTTCAGTGCGTTTCTTGCCAAAGACATTTGTTGGTGAGAGCCCTGCTTCACCCTTATCTGGCAGTGTCTGGTCCTCCCACAGCGAGAGGGGCTGAAACAGACAATTGCCCTAACTCATTGACTACACGCAGCTCGACATGGTGGTTTCAGAGGTTCTTTAGACTCGTGCATTCTTGCATCCGTGTGGCTACATTGGCCAGTCTGATAATGAGTTTTGCAGCAGCATGTGGCTCTTCATTGGGAGCAACTTCAAGAGTGAGTCTAAGAAAATACTCATTCCACAGATACTGCGGGACCGTTCTCCTGGTGTTGTCTAGTTTCCAACCTCCTCAAGTACAAATTCTTTTAGCCAGCAGGTCCACTAACTATGATTAGAGTTGACGTCTGTCTAATTGTAGATCTCATTTGCCTGTATCTGAACACTCATAGAGTGTGGTCAGTCCAAAAAATGATGTTTCACATAAATCATATAGATCTGAAAGCCATATTCAGTGAAACAGACAATTTCTGACTAAAAGGGGAGGAAATACTTTGTCTCATAGAGAAGACAACAGCCTTGTTATGTTTGAACAAACAGATGGTCCAGGCATGGTCTTGTTGTCTATAGCAACTAGTTGTTCAGCTGCAGGATTGGTTGCTTCCAAGCAAAATCTTCTATGTGGCCCTCGATGTAGAGGGGAAAAATATACCCAGTTGGACACTAGGAACACCCAAAACTAAGCTCCCATTGAATAGCAGATGTATCGGCTTGTCCTTCAGCCAATCTTCTGCAATAGAGGATTTCCTCAGGTGAACCTGTTTTCTAGAAAGAACAATAACCAGTTGTCAGAACCCCTTTCAGAGGGCCACTAGGCCCAATTGTGGTGGTTAATGCTTTTTACTCCTGATGTCCTGGGGCCCGACTTACTTTGAGCTCTGAGCAACTGGGCCAGGTTTCCCTTCAGCACTTCGCTCTCAGTGGTAGCGCGGGTTGAGCAGCAGATGGCTTCTCAGGGAGGATGGTGTAGGGTGAATACAAGTTCACTTCTCAAAATACATCCAACAACCCCCAGTAAATGATTGTCTAGTCATATACTTGCTTTTAAATAAAAGGTAATATTTATGTATGGAAGATTCAACAAAGGGCTGATGTTCCTAAGAAAAGTGGGCAGGGTCTCTCAAGTGGTAGAGAGTGCCCGGACTAAGATCATGGATGGGGACAGTCAGCAGGACGGTTTCCTGTTGCCCTCACACATCTCCTAGAGGATGTCATGCTTCATCATAGGGCAGTGCTCCTCGTCGGGGCGGAGCTGCAATCCCCTACGGGTCCCCTGAAGGGTCACTTTGGCGGAGATCTTTTCAGAGGCTGCCATATGATGAGTACAAGTGAGGTGATTCATGATGTGGAGTACTGGGGTGTGAATAGAGGTTAAAACTGATAAGGGAGATCCTGCACCATACTTGAATGAGGGGATCACCCTTCCAGGAATAAAAAAAAACCTAAGACAGGTGAGTGCTACCTTGGGGTTTAAAAGGAACCCTGGTAGTCAGTATGTTGAGACTGAATAGGGGAAGTATCCTATAGTCACGGGAGGGGGGGGGATCTATCTCCGGTCATCCCTTCACAAGTGTGTCAACATGTTCCGCGCCTGGTGTGGTCATAAGGATCCGTGGCACTTCATCAGGACAGAAAACATATAGTGAACAAACTACCCCACACTGAGTTGGTGCCCCTAACTGCTATCTACTGTGTGTGTTGTTCAGGGTCCGACCTAAAAGTAACAGGGATTAAGGCCAGCGACACGGAGACAGGCAGGGTAGGTGCAGACACGCAGTCTGCACGCCTGAACTCTGGGCACACTTCAATGCGGCACCTCTGCGCCACCCGATGTGGCCTTAATCCCGGTTACTTTTAGGTCGGACCCTGAACAACACACACAGTTTTAACCTCTATTCACACCCCACTACTCCACATCACTTGCGCCTCTGAAAAGATCTCTGCCAAAGTGACCCTTCGGGGGACCCGTAGGGCATTGCAGCGACGAGGAGCACTGCCCTATGATGAAGCATGGTATCCTCTAGGGGATGTGTGAGGGCAACAGGAAACAGTCCTGCTGACTGTCCCCATCCATGATCCTAGTCCGGGCACTCTCTACCACTTGAGAGACCCTGCCCCCTTTTCTTAGGAACATCAGCCCTTTGTTGAATCTTTGATTAACTACAGGAGCATGGGCTTTTAGACCTTATAATCAAGCTCCCTGTCCCCCCTGCACCCCTCTCCTTTGAGCAAGGGGTCTCCTTGATACAATATTTATATATGAACACAAAGTAAATTACGGCACACCACAAATAATACACAGTCTTCTTAAGCCAGGCTCACTAGCGTCCCCAGGTCAGCTTCCCAAGTGTGATATCGTGTGTAAGGTCCGTTGTTGTTTCCCAGTTACGTGAGGTGATATCCAGTCTAGGTGTCACTAGTGAGTTTGAGTCTTAGAAGTTACACTGGGGAAAGTCAAAGTGATCTTGCGCTGTGGCACGTAAGTCAAAGCAATTCTCCCTGAAGCCTGGCGGCCCGGTATTCACTCTTTCCTGCTCTTGCTGGAATGTCGGACAGAGTGTCCTAGGGCATGTCCGTGGCCCAGCGATGAGCAAAAATCTGGGTCCTGTGCTCGGGGTGGCAGGCTTCCAAGGCACTCCTCCGGTCACATGGTATATCTTCCTGAATCCGGCGGCAGGTCTTGGGTGCTCCTGGATTTGGGTATTTGAATTGTTGCTCTCCTTCTGTGGGTCACGGCCCACTCCTTCATGTCTCCATGCTGCTTCTGGTCGACAGCCCTTTTACTTCACCACAGCCCACCCTCCTGGCATACCGGGGGCTGTGAACAACGGCACACAGGGTGATGGCCCTTTCTGGTCACAGCACTGCACAGGGCGACAACCCTCTTCTTGTCACAGCGATGCACCAGGGCAGTGGCCCTCAATCTTTTCCATGGCCCCCACTTAGCACACGGTGGTCACGAGCAGTACAAATAAGAAGACGGCCCTCCTCCGGTCACGGCGCTGCACAGGGTGGAGGACCTTTTCTCTTCAGTTGCGGCACCAAGGACGGTGACCCTTACTTTTCTCCGAGGCTTCCAACTGGTATAAGTGGGTCACAACAGTGCACATAGGCTGAGAGCCCTATCTGGGCAGCCGCCCTAGTAGAATTTCACACTCCGCTTCCAGAATCCACTCTGCAGGATCCCTACTAAACCTAACTTCCTCTAGGTGATCATCTTCTCCTCACAGGGTCCTCTGGTCTTGCATCAGGCAGAAGCTGGTGCTCCAGGCGCATTTTCTTGATTGTCCTGGGTGAGGTCCCCTCACCCAACATGGAAGACGGGCATACTTTTAGTCCCCCAGTCCTGCTCGCAACAGGCAGAACAAGTGCAGAGCTTCTCCACGCTGATGTACAGTTTCAGTTTGACAGTTTGGGATTCTCAAGATCCCCTTTTTATAATCCATTTCCAGACCAGACACAAATGTGATTTAGTGTCTTTCTTTGAAGTTTGTGTTCTTGGGGTCGACCACTTTGAAGTGCCCACTCCTCTGTTGTGCTTTTCATTCAGAGAGCAGTCTATCAGCTGTACAGTCTCCAATCTTGATAGCCCCAAACAGAAGCCATGGGAGTGACTAGAGGTTCACACCTGGATGTCAACCCGAATGACATGCATAAAAAAGCTACCAAATGGCTCCAGCCCTACTCTTTGATTCCCTTATCAGCCCCATCTCTTTCCTTAAATTTGCCCAGGCCCCCTTTGACTTCTTTCAGAATCAAATAGCCCCTTTTGAAGTATACTGACAAGCCTTGCTCTTCCTTCCTCCAGTGTGTGTCCCACCTAGCTTTCAGGAGAGCAGCAATCCACAAATCTGTCTGGAGCAAAACCCTCTACCTCCACATGTTCCTTCAGCCAGCCCTGGGGGTTCCCAATCTGGACCCACATGCCTCATGCGCTCTACGACTCCCAGGCACCTCTGCATCATTAGCCAGCACTGGGGGTTCCCAATCTGGACCCACATGCCTCATGCGCTCTACGACTCCCAGGCACCTCTGCATCATTAGCCAGCACTGGGGGTTCCCAATCTGGACCCACAGACCTCATGCACTGTACCACTCCTAGGCACTTCTGCATAATTAGCACTGCACACAAACCTGGGTGTAGATTTTCATGTCTCCAGGTACTACTGCCATGGGCATACATACATAACAGTGCACCATGTAAAGATGTGCGCAGGCCTCCATGCACTGCTGCCACTGGTATACAAACATAATGGCATGCCGTTTACCGCACATGCTTTTCGGTACTTCCATCCATCCAGAGAGCGGGCAAGCTAAGCACACAGCAACCGAATTTCAATTGAGTGGGCCAGTAAGCCGCATTCCAATAGCATAGATAAACCGGTCTGGCCATGATACGGATTACTCATTACAAAACTGTATGCTGCCAACATCGTGCTCATGCTACCTAGCTCTTGGTAAGGGCTGTAGTCCTTCACAGCTTTGAGGGTAGCGCAATGTGCGCCCCTCCTGGTCTGAACAGACCGCAATCCGTGAAACATGCCTAGGTCATGGCGCACACATATGATCCGCGTTCACCCATGACCACAATTTGTTCCAAAGTATCCAGATATCACTGCAATTGGAAAACTCCGAGCAGAGGTACGTGTCTATTACCATGCAAGAGACTTTTCCGTCCAAACACCAGTGTCCTCAGATTTCTTTTCACCTGGGTGAAGTAGAGGATTCCAAAGGGAATGCAGCCCATCTAGAAAATCCTTTATGCTTTTCAACAATCTTACTTGACACATAGAGCTCTAGAGAAAGTTATTACAACAATCGGGTGATGATTCTCGTAACTTCATTCAAGCCAAGGCGGATTTGGTTTTCAATTCGGATTCTGCTCTCCAGTAATTGCCTTGTGCTTCCCCAAGATCTGGACCTCCAGATTCAGCAGGAAGGATTGATCCACCATCATTACCAACCACTGCTGAACTTGAAGCGCCTTGTTCCTGGAAAACTGGCACATACATACCTTCAAGAAAATTCCCTTATTTTGTGGATGTCTGGACCAGGGTTCACTTTGAGCAATTAAAGAAACTAAGATTTCAGGTTGCCTTTTCTACTGACTGCAATGTCCAGCTGCGGACATTGTAAGGCTTGCAGATTTGCTAGCAGTCGAGAAACAACATTAGAAAGTCCTGTCTTTTTAACCCCCTATTTAAGATTGTGTTGGTTTGTTTTTTAAATATTTTACAACAAACGTGGTATATGTATAACTGTTTCCTTGCAGTAAACTAGATTTACCTAACAATACAACTCTTAAAACGGAGAATCCTAATACACATAAATGCTGTTGAGAAACTGGATGGTGGTTATGCCACCACACTTGATGGTAAAGAAGTTCATAATGTAAATCTGAGAACGTGATTAGTTTTGCAATTGACAGAATTGGAAAAACTCGTCAGAAGCGGGACCGTGAACTGTTACTGAGACCAAGTGAACCAGTGTGGAGCCATATATTTGACTCTCTTGTCCTCCTGGGGATATCGAATTATTTGGAAATGTTGAGTTTGAAATCTGTGTTCCAGTTGCAATAGTTTGACTTTTCCATAACATGTGCACATTGGTAAGTATAGAAAGGTTAATAGTAAAAATATATCTGAAAGAGACACGTTAGTGACAGATTCCTTACCTTATAATATCCCCAGGCGTCAGGCTGGATCCGGAAAGTTTTGCGTAGCAGTACCCTTGCGCGTCGGTAGGCGGCGTCGTGCGGCTCCGCGTCCGTCTTCGGCGTCGTGATCGCCGGGATGACGTCGCGGGCAGTACTTAGGCGCCGCCCCTGCGCGCTGACGTCAGTTCTTCTTTTCCGCGCCAGCAAGCTCAGATCCGGGAAGAGCAGTGCCCTGGTCATTTTTTGACCATACTTTTTGGTGATTTTTTCACTGTTTTTCCATCTTTCAAGGTGTCGTAGGGATGCCCGGCTTCAAGCGATGCGGCGCCTGTGCGCGGATGATGTCCGTCACCGACCCGCATTGGGAGTGTCTCGTCTGCCTCGGCCGAGGCCACGACACGGCGTCTTGTACCGACTGCCAGGCCCTCCACCCGAAAGCTTTGCGAGAGCGGTCTCGAAGCTCCTCGAGGCCCGGCATCGGCTCCGCGGAAGCCCCGGTCGCGTGAGAGGTCCAGGGTCGATCGCGGAGTCCACACCGGTCGTCGGCGTCGAAGTCTTCTTCGTCCGGTAAGTCGAAGCACAAAAAGTCCAAGAAGCATCATCGCTCTAGGACTTCGCCTCGCCGGTCTCGCGACTCGGCTGAGGCCCCTCCCGGCACCGTCCCCGCCCCGCGGCCCCGGACATGCCTGTGGAGTCGCCCCGCCATACCCGCCCTTCCCGGGTTCGGTGGCGGATCCGGCCAAAGTACAGGAATTCCTGTCGGCCATGGCCCGCCTCTTCGGGCCTTCAGGCCCCTCCGTGCGCCTTCGGGCCCCGCGGGCCCTGATGGGGTTGCTCCGGCGCCGCCGACGGCTCCGGCCCCGGCGTCGCCCGTGCCTCCAGCCTCGATCCCGGCTCCGGCCCCGGCCTCGATCCCGGCTCCACAACCCCCATCGACGCCGGTCGACCTAACGACACCTCCGCCGGCGCCGATGTCTCCGGTGCCGTTCTCGACGCCGCCCTGGGCTCCGGGCGGCGTCGTCCCTCAGTTCCTTCCGGCTCCGGACATGGACCCGGAGCGACGTCGCTCGACGCCGGCTCCGGCGCCGATGGGACCTTGGGTCCCAAATGTCCCTCCTCCTCCTTATTTTGAACCAGAGGAGGACCAGTTGGACTGGGAGGGGTCTGATGACCCTCTGACACGACACTGTCAGTACGATCAGGACTGGACAGAGAGGTCTAGGGAGGCCAGTGGTCTGGATACTTCCCCTGACACTGGCATGCTGTCTCCTCCCGTGGCTACGGAGGAGGGAGCCAATTTTGGTACGGTGTTGCGTAGGGCAGCTGGGGCCTTACGTCTCCAACTTCCTACTTTGACGGTCAAGCCTAACATCTTGACAGAGGTGCTTCAGCCGGCAGCCTCCTCTGCGGAGACTGTGCTGCCGTTTAACGACGCCCTCACTGACGTTCTTTTGGGCGCCTGGTCCAAGCCCAACACAGGGGCTCCTGTGGATCGGAACGTGTCACGACGCCATCGCCCAGCTCCGGGCGACCCCCTGTTTCTCTCTGTCCACCCCACTCCTGAGAGCTTGGTTGTCCAAGCCTCCGCTTCCCAAACCGCCTTCCCTACCGCCCCTCCGGATAGGGAATCCAAACGCCTGGATCAGTTTGGGAAGAAGGGTTTTTCTTCCTCCAGTGCTGGCTTGCGGTCCGTTAACACCGCTTGTCTTTGGGCCGATATACCCACTCCCTGTGGGATTCGGTGGCGGATGTTTTGCCCCAGTGTCCTGAGGAGGTCCAGACACTGCTTTCCCGCGCGATTGCGGAAGGAAGGGATGCGGCTAAATACACCATTCGTTGTGGCCTTGACACCGCCGACTCGCTGGGCAGGTCTATTGCAACGACGGTGGCGCTCCGACGCCACGCCTGGCTGAGAACCACTGGTTTTTCAGGGGATGTCCAGAATACTCTCATGGACATGCCCTTTGATGGAGTCGGTCTTTTGGGTCCAAAGCAGACCATGCGTTGGAGCGCTTTAAGGACTCACGGGCTACTGCCAAGTCCCTGGGCCTTTCTGCTACACGCCCTCCGCTGACTTCTGCTTTTCGCCCCTATCGTGGCCACGGTAGGGCGCCCTTCACGTCAGCAGCCCAGCCACCGGCCCGCGCAGCAGGCGTCTTCGCGTGGCCGAGGACGTGGATTCCGCCGTGGCGGATCGGGCAACCAGCGTGCGGGTCAGGCCACCACCTCCAACCCGTCCGCGGCCTCCAAGCCCTCCTAGTCCCTCCTTTCAGGTGCACGGCACGCCAGTAGGGGGCAGGGTCCGCCATCACCTTCCCCACTGGCGCACCATCACCTCGGACAGGTGGGTCTTGGACATTGTCCGAAGGGGCTACTCCCTCCCTTCGAGACCACCCCCCAGCCATGCCACCTCAATTCCACCGCATGTCAGGGGATCACTTGGTGCTTCTACAGAAGGAAGTCACGGCCCTCTTGACCAAGAGGGCCATCGAGCATGTTCCGACCCCAGAAGTAGGGCGTGGTTGCTACTCCCACTACTTTCTGGTGCCCAAAAGGACAAGGAGGACATGCGTCCTATCTTGGACCTCCGGAACGCCAATCGCTTCCTCCGGAAGGAGAAGTTCAAGATGCTCACCCTAGCTCAGGTCTTGACTGCCCTCGACCCTGGAGACTGGTTGGTAGCGTTGGACTTGCAGGACGCATATTTCCACATCCCCGTCCTGCCGGCCCACCGGCGTTACCTTCGGTTCACGGTAGGCCCCGAGCATTTTCAGTTCACCGTGCTCCCTTTGGCCTTACAAGTGCCCCTCGGGTGTTCACGAAAGTGATGGCGGTGGTCGCAGCTCATCTGCGCCGGGCAGGGGTTTCAGTCTTCCCCTACCTCGACGACTGGCTGCTGAAGGCGGGCTCGCCCCAGGCAGTCGTCTCCCACCTCCAGACTACGGCCGAACTCCTGCACTCGCTGGGGTTCTCCATCAATGTGCCGAAGTCGCATCTGATTCCTTCTCCACAGCTCCTTTTCATCGGAGCAGTTCTGGACACGACGCAGTTTCGGGCCTATCCTCCCGAACGGCGAGTCCGGGATATTCAGGCTATGATTCCGATCTTTCAGCCTTTATCCTGGGTTTCGGTACGGATGACCCTGAGGCTGCTGGGCCTCATGGCCTCCTGCATCCTGCTGGTCAATCATGCCAGATGGCATATGCGGGCTCTGCAGTGGGACCTGAAGTTCCAGTGGGCGCAGCACCAGGGCAACCTGTCCGATCACGTCCAGATCTCGGAGGGGACTGCAAGACAGTTGCAGTGGTGGCTCTCGAACCGGCAATGGGTCATGGGCAGATCCCTCTCCCTTCCCCAGCCAGAGCATACAGTTGTGACGGACGCGTCCCTTCTGGGATGGGGCGGTCACATGGGAGAGGCGGAGATCAGAGGCCTCTGGTCTCCGGCGGAGTCCCGGCTCCATATCAACCTTCTGGAGCTCCGGGCGATCCGGCTTGCACTCAAGGCATTCCTTCCCTCTGTCAAAGGGAAGGTAGTGCAGGTGTTCACAGACAACACCACCGCCATGTGGTACTGCAACAAACAGGGCGGGGTGGGGTCTTGGACCCTTTGTCAGGAGGCTCTGCGCCTCTGGACATGGCTGGAACATCAGGGCATGTTCCTGATGGTTCAACACCTGGCAGGTTCCCTGAACGCCAGGGCGGACGAACCTGCAGCCGCAGGTGCATGATGGATCACGAATGGCGTCTTCACTCGGAAGTGGCGCAAGGACTCTTTCTACAGTGGGGAGAGCCTTGGTTAGATCTATTCGCCATCGAAGAGAACGCGCAATGTCATCAGTTCTGCGCGTTGGAATTTCCAAGGCGGCACTCGCCGGCGACGCTTTTCGTCACGAGTGGAGTTGCGGTCTGTTGTACGCCTTTCCGCCTATACCACTTCTACCCAGAGTGTTGAAGAAGATTCGGCACGACCGGGCCCAAGTCATTCTTGTGGCTCCGGACTGGGCTCGAAGAGTTTGGTATCCCGAGCTACTCAATATGAGCATAGATCCCCCGATCCGTCTGCCTCTTCGGGAGGATCTTCTGTCGCAGCAGCAGGGGACGGTCCTCCACCCGAACCTGTCCAGTCTACACCTGCTTGCGTGGAGATTGAGCGGCGGCAGTTGATTCCTTTCGACTTGCCTCCCGAAGTTTGTGATGTGATTCTGGCAGCCAGGCGTCCCTCCACTAAGGTGGTATACGCCTGCAGGTGGAACAAATTTGTGGCATGGTGCACAGCAAAGGCTGTGGATCCCCTTTCTGCCCCTCTTTCTGAGGTCCTTCTGTTCCTTCTCTCTCTGGCCCAACAGGGTTCTGCCCTGGGTACCATCAAGGGTTATCTTTGTGCTATCTCGGCCTTCCTCAGGCTCCCTGATCAGCCCTCCCTTTTCAAGTCCCCTGTTGTTAACAGGTTCTTAAAAGGCATTACTCACCTCTTCCCTCCTGTTCCGTTTGTGATGCCTCAGTGGGACTTGAACTTGGTTCTTACCTTTTTAATGTGCGCTCCCTTTGAGCCTCTGCATAACTGTCCTCTTCGTCTTCTGACTCTAAAGACAGCCTTTCTGGTGGCCATCACCTCCGCTCGGCGGGTGAGTGAGCTCCAGGCTCTATCTTGCAAACCTCCCTTTCTGTCTGTTCATCCAGACAAGGTTGTTCTTCGGACGCGTCCGTCCTTCTTGCCAAAGGTGGTTACTGCTTTCCACATTGGGCAGACCATCACTTTGCCCACCTTCTTTCCGCCTCCGCATCCTTCCAGAGAGGAAGAGAGGCTCCACCGTCTGGACCCAAAACGTGCGCTCTCCTTCTATATCGACCGCACAAAACACTTCCGGGTGGATGACCAGCTCTTTGTTGGCTACGTGGGCGCCAAAAAGGTCGGGCGGTGCACAAGAGGACCATCTCCCGCTGGGTTACCTTGTGCATCAAGACCTGCTATTCTTTGGCTAAGAAGGAGCCTCCTGTTGGGCTGCGTGCCCATTCCACCAGGGCAACGGCTGCTACCACGGCCTTGGGCCGCGGTGTTCCGCTGCCGGTTATCTGTCAGGCAGCTACGTGGGCCTCGCTGCACACGTTTACAAAGCATTACTGCCTTGACAGTCAGGTCCGGAGGGACGGCTTCTTTGGCCGTTCTGTCCTCCAGGACTTCCTTGTCTGATCTTTGTTCGCAGACCCACCACCGGGGTTGGTATTGCTGGGGTATCTATTCTAAGGTAAGGAATCTGTCACTAACGTGTCTCTTTCAGATGCACAAGTTACTAACTTGTGTAACGATATATCTGTAAGAGACAGTAGTTAGTGACAGATTCCTTACCGCCCCACCCATCCTCCCCGTTCTGCGAACTGATTTCTAGGGTTAAGGACATCCCTTTCAGGGCCCTAGTATTTTTCAGACACCTATGTCAGCTTCTTGCATGGCTCTGCGTTCCTGGCGCGGAAAGTCGTGTACAGAACTGACGTCAGCGCGCAGGGGCGGCGCCTAAGTACTGCCCGCGACGTCATCCCGGCGATCACGACGCCGACGACGGACGCGGAGCCGCACGACGCCGCCTACCGACGCGCAAGGGTACTGCTACGCAAAACTTTCCGGATCCAGCCTGACGCCTGGGGATATTCTAAGGTAAGGAATCTGTCACTAACTACTGTCTCTTACAGATATATCGTTAACGTTAGTAACGGTTTTGTACTCTTTCAGAGAAGTGATGAGCTAACCAATTAATTGAAACGGACCATTTAGCATGGGACAGGTTGATTAGGACAAAAAAGCAAACCGAATAGGTAGCTATTGGATATATTTGCTGATGACATTGTGAAAACTGAATTGAAAGGATGGCCAAGGAACAAGAATTTTAAATAGAAGGCCGAAAGCTTGAGTCCTGGAGCATAAAATATACCTATACGTTAAATGGCAGCAGGAGGAAATTCGAGAGCCGCCCACCTACACAACCTCCCATTTTCACAGTAAGTACAAAGTCGTATTGTGGTCCTCTAAGAGAGACTGGTGCCAACTATTGTGTTTATTGGTTCTAGTAAAAACAGGACTTTGACCCCCTCACTGTTAAAAGACAGCATGCTTCATCACAAGGGGCACTTCTCAAGGGAGCCATCCTGTTGGTGGGCTCCCATGGAGCTTTATTGTCGGGTTTCTGTGTGTGAGTTCCCTAAGGCTACTTGCTTTTTTATTGGTGTAGTAGAGTTGATTTCATGGAAGAGTGAATCCTCCACCTACTGGGGATCATTGTGAATATAAAATTGTGTTGATCGGTGGAGAGTATGTATACTTGTGTGACTTTTATCCATGTAGCTTTGCTAATCTAAACTCTACTCTGTGCTCATTTTGCTTATATGGGCATAGTGTCGATGGAAATGAAAGTATAGCCTGTTGCCAGGGTAAACAGGCTATGTCTCGTACCGGGAGCTGTCCTGAAGTTAGAACTGAAGCTTTTTCATAAAGTAATTGGTGGAGGCTGAGATACAGTTTGCCACTGGGCTCCGTCCCCAGTCCAGGATTGTAGACTAGGGGCCAGAGGCAGAGCCCAGGGTACACCGTTTAAGAAGTTGAAAATATTTCATAAACAAATCTTATTTTGAAAGGGCTAGTCAATCCAAAAGCTTTAAAAGGTGTTCTGGACTTGCGTGTTTATTGGTGCAATGATATGCCAAATTATTTTGAGAATAAGACTGAGTATCTCAGGAATCTGATTCCTGCTGCAGATGCTCTCCTTAACGCTGATTTGTAGTTATTTATAAGCATTGGGCACCACTGGATTCTTTTTCAGGAAATATCACTTGAAGAAACTAGCTCTATCGGGCCATCACTGAGTCCTTCCTATTTTAAGGGAGATCCGTGTCCCACTATATTGATAAGAGGGATGCGAAGAACTTGCCTTCTTTATCACAGAAAGTGTAAACATCTCCTTTAGAGAGGATCCGAGTGCTTAGAAAGGGGTTGGTAATACACCCCTTCTCAATAAATAGGGACTTGATCCCAGAAACGTTACAAATTATCATCTGATCACTAATATTCCGTGGATATTAAAAAAAATTGAGATGGTTGCACTCTACAATTGCAAGATTATGGGGTATTCAGTGGGATTGTTTGAGGCAGACAATCATTTTTCTGACTACACAGAGGCCTAAAACTATCTTGTTGATCTTGCAGTCAAGTATCTTCGATATCAGGGGTACAAGGGACGAGACATTGCTTATACTACTAGATCTAACAGCGGCTTTTGACACATTCTACCGCCCTGTCCTATTAGATATGGGGAAATGGTGGGGTGTCAATTATCCTTAAGATGGTTAGAGTCTTTTGTATTGGATAGGAAAAGCGGAGGGGTGGTGGGGCAAAAGACTGCTGATAATGGTACAGTACAGGTCGCCTCCCTCAAGGCTCTTGCTTATCCCGGTTCCAGTTTAACATTTAACACGTCCAACCACTTTTTCGTTTGATAGAGCATACGGGATGAGTTGAAGGAACTACATAGATGGCACAAAAAATGTGTTTTGATGGACCAGTCATTTATCTATCGGTTGTCAGACTGTTGGAAATATTTTTGCTATTACCTTGGTTTGGATGAATAAAACTGTCTGGGTATCAGTGCTTCAAAAACCCATAGATCAGCTTACTGTTTTTTTCTGTTGATCATTCACTAAGTGAATATCATCAGGCCATTCAGCTACCACTTGGAACTGCAGAGAAATGTACGACATCTGATCTCTCAGGAGGCTAAATCTACTTTGGGTCATGTTGTTGGCACGAAAAGCAAGGCCTTGTTAACCGGTGCATCTAAGGCTAACTGCAGTAAGCTGCAGGTGTTGCAGAACTCATCCCTATGAGCAGTATACGTCCTGCCTAGAACTGCTCATGCTTGTTTATCTGTTTAGGCGACAGTTCACTTTGTCACTCACAGTAATACATGTAGTGCTCTTGGATATTTGAAGCAATGTGTCACTGCTTATTGTCCAAGTAGGATGCAGTCGGCAGACATGCTAGTCCCACACAGTTCATCAGGAAAAAGGCCGGGGCTAGGTCCTTCCCAGTTTTGGCGAGCGCCCTATGGATGCTCTTCGCACAGGACTGGGGTAGTCGAACCAACATATGTCTTTCGGAAGTGCCCTAATGACTTGTTTGAGTGAGCTGTCTCTGTATTTAAGTACTACATCGCCCCTTGAAGCCTAGCAGCTCATGTTCGTTTTATACATTAAGTTTATGATGATGTTAGCAACGCTTGTTCCCGCAGGGAACCTCTTTCGCTGCAGAATCCTCAGGAGAGTTGTGCCTCACAGAGTAGGTGCAAAAGAAAAGCCTTGTATTCAGCTGTTGTTAAGAACTGCTTTAATAGTGGTCAAAGTGGTTAAATGTGGCGTGACTGGATCTAGCATGCCTTGGGCAGTCGGAAGTGCATTTCTAGAAAAGAGCTTGCCACGAAGTCTGTCCTCCCCCAAGTGTATCTGTTTTCCAAGTATTGAGTGTGGAGTATATCACTGAATTCTGTGACTGGTCCTTTGGTACCGAAAGAGGCCCTGGAGAGGCAGAACAAATAGTCTCTGCTAGCCCCTTTCTTAACTAGAATACCCCAGGCCTCTTCTTCAATTTTGAAGGCTTGGTATCCGCAATGGGGCTGGGAGCTGTTTTTCTTTTCATGATAAGGCGTGGTAATAAGTGCGCTGCTTGCTTATGGATCAGTGCTTCACTTTGGCCCACTGAGGGCATGCAACCATGTGTTTTGGGATGGTAGACAAAAAGGCATCCGTATCAACGACACCTTGAATCCACAAGCTATGGTCTTATGAGAGGTATTTAATCATTCGGCCGCTTAAAATGTAAAATTCGAGGAAGTGCCTTATAGAAAAGTATCATGGTGGATGAAATAGCTGACTGCAATAAAAAGAACTGAGGAGGCATCTCTCTTGCCCACTGTTCTAGGAGCTCAGAGCCATTTGCCCCTGAAAACATAAAGCAACAGAGTACTTTTTCCTCTAGTCACAAACCTCAATAGTTCTGTCTGGTTGTTTGAATTGGTTTGAAAAAAGATTGTTTTTTCCGTTAGAGTTTTGAAAAAATATAGCTTTTGAGGTTTTGCCTGGAGGCATGGAACTATTTTTAAGCTAATGAACCTGGGAGGAGTTCTTTCCGAGAGGCCTGATGTTTTTGCTTGTCATTTCCTTTTTTGCTCAGGGAGAGGGAGCAGGAGATGTATGGACCGAAGAAACGAGGGCCGAAGCCGAAAAACTTCCTGCTGAAGGTAACGTGGAGTGCAACGCACTGAAGTTCAATGTTCTTCCTGTCCCACCCCCTCCCCTTTCTCTGAGCATCATTCTACTTCCTGATCAGCAGTTTTTATCGGTTGTCCAGGCTACACTGTGTCTGCAGTGTAATTTACTGGTTTAGGTCCTGCATGAAGTAGGGCAGGGCACAATAAGTGGTTGTGTCCCAAACTTGATCTGTACACATTTGTGCTACCACCAATGCTTCTCTTTCAAGACCATGCAGTCGAACAAAAGGTGCACGTTCATTCTTCTGTGCATAAGGGCCAGCTGAGCTTATCATATGGGGATATCACTAGTCAAGAGAACAGGCATCCTTTACTATTTCAGTCTTTCACATGCATTATGCCCCCAGTGTCTGAAGACACTTGGGTATGTGTTATGTTAAAAGAATTTATAATGTGCTCAGCTGCCCTGGGAGAGGGGCTTCCCGGCACTGATCACTGATGTGACAAAAGCAGCAAAAAGTATGCCAGTGCACTGTAGAGGAGAACAGATGCAGCCTAGGCTGAGAACAGCAAGGTCTTTAACTGCTTCCGAAAGCTCAAAGGGTTTTGGATCTTTCTTAACTGAAGAGGCAGAGAGTTCCATAAGGCTGGAGCCAGGACTCGAAAGGAGCGTCCTCCCATTCTGGCTCTTCTGATGCAGGGTATAAGGGCCAGTTTCAAGTCTGCTGAGCGTAAGGTTCTAGTAGGCAGATACAGTTGCATCAAGGCAGCCAAACTGAGAACCCCTTGCTTGTGAGAGCTACATAGAGCTTTGAACTGCGTACGCTTCTTGATGGGCAGCCAACTAAGTTTGCCAAGGAGTTAGTAAATGGAGTAGAATTTGGGGAGGGAAAAGAGTCATCTGGCAGCTGCATTCTAGACAACTTGTGGCCAATTTAAGACAGATCTTCTAGCACCCAGATATAGAAAGTTACAATAATCCAGGTATGTGATGAGAGATTACATAATCAATTGGCGGACTAGTCAAGTAAATAATTCGAAGGTGCCAAAGCATGAGCCAGCTAGGATTCTGACTTGAGTCTTGAAAGATTGGGAGCTGTCCAGCCATATGCTAAGATATTTTACCACAGATTTGGTTCCGGGAGGAGGGGGCCATAGCGATTCTGGCCCTTGGGTATGTGATCACCTGTGATACATTGAATCAACTCCACAGATTCCTTACCAACCTCCCCATCTTCCCCGCTCTGCGAACAGATTTATCTACATTGGGTAACCCTTGTAGGTCCTTAGTCTCTGCACACTGGACCACCAGCATTCTGTCATGGCTCTGTGCTTCAGGCACAAAATGTGACAAAAAGAAACAGATGTCTGCGTGCTGGAGTGGCTCTTATACAGGCACTGCACACCTCACTTCGGTGCTGATGCAGAGCTGAACGACACCACTTACCAGCGTGCAGAGGAACGGCTCAAAACATTCATGATCCAGTCTGACGCCTGGGAAATATTATAAGGCAAGGAATCTGCAGCTAGATAGTCTCTACCAGATAAAGCATTACTGAAGGTAAGTAACGGATTATTCTGAACCAAGCAACCCCAGATGAAGGTTCCAGTTTCTTTTCAATGAACCTGCTGTATGCCACTTTTGGATGGCATGCTTGCTGGTGGGCTGCATCACAGTCGGCAGATAAGTCCCTGTTATCTGCCTCTCTTTAGATTGCAGCTTAAATGTGTCCTTGGGCGGAGGGGCTCCTTACTCTTATTCAGTTAATTTCTATTCTACAGAAAGGTTCTCTCTAATAAAGTGCTGAGGCAGAGGACAAAAACGTGCATAAAAGTAGTAATGATTTGCCTGTTCAATCCTTGGTGCTTGCTGTTATGCATTACCACTTGTGGCATACCGGAGTCTGACAATGTCAGGCACCAAGCAGGAATGGTTTTCATTGTGTTGGTCAAAACCCAACTTAGTTTTGCTATCCTTGCATTTTGAGGAGATGCAGTCATTATTACTGGTCAACTCGTCATCCAAAATGGAACTCTATTCCATGGTGTTTCATTGGCATGAAACACCCCTCATTATCATAGGATAGGAACTTGTGTAATTGATACCGTGACACAAATTCCCAAGAATTATCGAGCTATAGGAAAACTACCCCAACATTACCCAGCACCTCTCTGCTCCCCTTTTTCCTTCTGCCTTTCCCTGGGCTGTACTAATTCTGTTTTGTGCTTTTGTCTCCCCAGGCCCGAGCCCAGGCTGATGCCTTGCGGATCAGCGACGTGCACTTTGCAGTCAAGCCGGGGCCCAGCATCTCACCGAAGCTCCACTCCAGTGCCGCTGTCCACCGTCTGAAGAAAGATATCCGCCGCTGCCACCGCATGTCCCGTCGGCCCCTTCCCCGCCCAGACCCATTGTCAAGTGGTGGCACACGTCCACCTCCTTCCCCTTTCTCGGAAACTGTGCGCATCCTGAACCGCAAGGTGAAGCCCCGGGAACCGAAGCGAAGCCGCATCATCCTGAACCTAAAGGTGATCGACAAGGGGGGTGGAAAGAGGCCGCTCCCAGCAGCATCGGCGCGGCCTAAAATACCCTCCCGCAACCGAGTCATAGGCAAGAGCAAGAAGTACAGTGAGAGCATGCTGCGCTCTCAACTGCAGCACCTCAAGTTTGGCTCCTTCTCGCTGTATAGCAAGCCTCCCCCCGCTATTCAGGAGGGGGAGCGCGGGAAAGTGCAGGACGGCGGGAGGCCCGGAGTCAGTTCTGCCACAGGCGCCATGGGCCTACGCCCTCCAGGTGTTATGGCTTACGACGATGATGATGACGAGAGCAGCTCGAGCTCATCGGAATGCCCATCCCCGGGACCACCCTGCTCCCACATCGTTTCCCCGCCTCCGGAGACCCCGTGCGCAGCTGTACCCGACTGGCGCGAGCCTGAGGCGCTCGATCTGTCCCTTCCGGCCGACTCCGCGGCCAGGAAGCGGGCTGCAGCGCCACCTGGTGAGCAGACTCCATCTTCAGACCTGGAGGAGGAGGAGGAGGCCGCTGGGGACTGGCGCCCAGATATGTCACCCTGCTCCAACGTGGTTGTCACCGACGTAACCAGCAACCTGCTGACTGTCACCATCAAGGAGTTCTGCACTGCCGAAGACTTTGAGAAGGTTGCTGCGGTAGCCAAATAGGCTGTGTGGGTCCCTCGGGACAGGAGTTTGGTGGAGAGCAAGGACAATTATGTTTTCATAGGTGCTAAACGCCAGTGTCATTTCAGTGGTTAACTGACATGCTTTCCTCTCAGGAAAGCCTATTCCTGATTCCATCCATTCCTCCTGCATTTATGTATTTTTGCAGTTTGTGAATTCTGACCAAACTACACGGGCCAGCTCCATCCCAGGAAACCTAGTCCAGTCGCACACAGTGTTGACATCACAGCGTATGTGCCTGTTTTGGTTTTGAAATATACCATCACAGCAGTCTGTATGTTGCTGCAGTCATGATGTCAAACTGCTGTTTTTCTTTTCTCTGTTGGTAGCTAGAGTGATGGCACCACAATGCGTTTTCCAGTATGTTCGTCCTGTGTTGCTCCATCACAGGAAGGTATATGCAGGCAACGTGTGAGGCCATCTCTGTATGTTTTTTTTTTAAATTTGTATATCTGCTGTCATCACATTAATTTTATAGATTCTCCCAATGATGACATCCCACTGCTTTTTTCTTGTTCACTCTCAATATTTCCTGCGTCAGAGGAACAATAATTTGCTACAGAGTGATGCCATTTCTGTGGTTTCCACTGTTGGTTTTAATCTACACGGTCTCAGTTATGACATCACACTGTTTCCTTCTTTTGTTTATAGGCCCCTGTCGCCCCAGGAAGCCTGTTGTCATGGCGATGATATCACAGCTTGGCTTTTTGTGCTTTTGAAAAGGGGAAATGACTTCATCAGCCCTGTGACTGCGGTGGATGTTGGAAGTGCAGTTTTTATGTTGTAGAAATTCACAGCAGAATATATGAGGTGAGGTATGCTTTAATTCAGCATAAAGGAAGTGCTATTGTGTCCCCTGTGTGTATGTGTTGACTAGTTGTAGGGAAGGAGCGCAAAGGCAGCTTATGCCTTGCCAGCTGTCATTGTAGTTATATTTCTGTGCAAATTACTTGTATCATTTTCTTTTTATTCAATTTCTTTCTCTAAAAGACCTGAATGTGTCTGAATGGGTGGAGGCATACCACTGCGCAAACCATCCTTAATTCTGCTGGAGTTGGCCAGTAGCATCATATTCGCTACTCTGAAGTTGCTAATTTATGTTTTTGACTAGAGATTCCAGGAAGAGGTTTCCATCCCCACCTGATACTCCATCCCCTCACGTCTTCTCGCTTCTCAGAGGAAGGAAACTTCCACAGAGGTGTTCTCCTCCAGCCTCATAGGATAACTATGTCGAATCCCTTAGCAAGTGACTAACTTTTCAGTAGAGGCAACAGGCTAGTGGTTAGGACCCTGTCTTGGTACACAGAAGCCTTTGTTCGAGTTCTATGGTGCCAGCCCAAGTGATACTCACTGACTTCTGTTGCGATTAAGTGAGCACATCAAAGCAGCCGCTCAACCGTCTTCAGATCTGTTATTTATTCAGTATATTTAGACTTGCTCTAGAAACGTTTGAGGTGAAATTAGGTAGAGATGCTGGAGGTACCCTGAAAGTGGTTTTGGGTGCCTACACCATGAACTGATTGGAGGGCGCTCATCAATGTAATTACGTCTAATTTTCCAAATACCCTACTGGGTTATTCTCTGTGTACTGGAGGTGATAATTCCTTGAGTGGAAAATATGGGGCCTATCCCTTTAGGATTAAGGAGCAGGAAGCCATTCAGGGGTGCATCATGGTTGGAAGCCGGGCTATTTATTTATTTATGTTGTCGTGCCCTTTGCTTGCCTACAGTTTTCGTCGGGAAGAGGACTGGAATAGCAAGATACATTCTTTCTTTACATATATATGTATATTTAAATGTACACTGTATATGATGCTATTTACTGCTATTGCGAGTGGCTAGGGGCTATGATTCACCAGAGGCAAAACCTTAAGTGGCTGAGAATGCTCCGCCTCTCCATAAACAATTGTAATAAATATAATATTGCACTCTGCACATCTGCATATATTGTTTATGCCATGCTGTTTTGTCATGTCTAGTAGTCCTAAACAAAGATATTTGACTAAATCCAGTTTAAAGGGTTTTAATCCATGCTTTTAGAGAAAATCACATAGACTTTCTATGGGCAAAGATTCTAATATGTATTCTGCGAGGCAGTAAGCAATGTCTTCTCACATCAGTTATACTGTACTGTGATGATAACTTGGAATTTCACCCTTGCTTTGTAGCAATAAATGTGTGTTTATTCGTATATATGCTATAAATAATGTGTTATAGGGCCATATTTATTTTCACTGGCATGGCATAAATATATATATACACACACACATAATTTATCTTTCTGCACCACGATTAACCATCCCACGTCCTTTCTTATCTTAACCTGAAATCCGTCTGATGGAGGAGCAGGGTAGTTAGTCTTGGCTTCCTCCTGCCATCTATTGGTGAGCCTATGTTTGGTATCAAGCTCAACCATATATGTAACTGAACATCCCAAGTGAGCGACAGACACTTTTTAGCATCATTGATGAGAAGACTTCAAACAAGCTTGGAATTAAAGCTATGTCCTTTCTTAATTGCAATAGCAAGCAAGATCTGGAGACAGTGCTGAGATCAGGTTGCCAGCGGTGGTAAAGTGACATTGCACTGGCACAGGTGAGCTGTGGCGGACACAGCTATTTGGACGATAGTCTGTAAAAGTTGTTTTTTTTAGCATATAAGCAGCTTTAAGTTTAATACATTGTGATGAGCGTGACTGTGTAGCAGTGCTCTTAAACTGATGCATTGTATTTAGAATAGAATGCTGTTGTAAAAAGATTTAGTAGGTCGTTGAGTAAAGTCGGTTAGTTGTTTTAAGCATGTCAAGTTCTGTAATTGTGATGGAGAAAGAAATTTTACATTTGTGCAAAGGGAAAAGGGAGAGCAAAGGTAATATATTTAGTCCAACGAAAGCTATTTTTTGTGACAAGACATGCACTTATTAAGAGATTCAAGATATTGCATTGAGCGTGAGTACTGAAAAGTTGCTTTGTTCATCAAGTATTTTTCTACTTTTTTTTGTATGTTTCTGTGGTGATTAATTTCCATAAAGTACAAAACCTGTTTTAGCTTCTCACCGTAGTTCAAAATTCTTGCAGCGTGCCATCAGACGTAGGAGTTGTGTTGCGCTTGCACCGAGTTGCTGAAATTGGTCAGGGCAGATTAGGTGTTCTGGGGAGCTTTTGGCAGCTCTGTTCACCCATCACATTGCACTATTCTGGCCAAAAAAAGGACACCCAAGATGGTAGGTTGTTTCTAGGTAGTGGTGGCAAACGTGTTATGTAGCAGACCATATTCAACCCAAGCGCCTCTTCTAGAGCTGAAATGGACTGCCTGTTTCAACAAACAAGTACCACAGACCTGTACTGTCATGGTAGCGGCAAACCAAACTCCGTCATTTAAGAGGAGTCATGCTAAATTTGGAACTGCCCTCTCTTCCTGTAGGATATACATGCACTTCTGTTTACATAAACAAGGACACAACTCTATACCCTCCTTGTAGTGCTAAACACATTTGAATCCTGCAGGAGCCATCGCAATGCTATATATGACCCTGCCCATGCCTCTGGTAAGCGCTCCCTTTCCTTGAATTCACACACTTGTAACGCATATCCTGTCTATTATAGACGTTCTGTGTTGTCATCAGTCATTGAAGTGACTAGTAATCATTTGGTGACGAGGAGAGGGAATTCGCTGCAGGCCCTAGTTCTTAACTCTGATGGTAATTATTTAAAATAAGAAATTCAAAAGGCACCAGTTCACGTCTTCAAATGTTTCTTGTAAACTAAGACATTCACCTACCTAGAGAGAAACTTTCTGGACCAGGCAGATTATTTTTATGTTTTTAAAAAAATGAGCAGTAGTATTGTCTAGGAGATTACGTAATACTTTTACCCCACCCCCAGCTGCTCCATTCTCCGGCCCCCAAGAATAAGGAAGTGCGCTTTTACGCCTTCCTGTGGCATCGGTCCTGGCTCCCTGGACGGTGTTTTGGCAAGGCCGGAATAGTGGTCCACAGTTTAGTAGCTTTAATACGATACATGGGATAACGTTAATTCTAGGTTTCTGTATTACGATGTGGTCACAAGGTGCTTACCTACAGTGCCATATGGAATGAGGAACAACTTGTAGAAATCTGTGTTATCACACACATTTCTACATGTAAGCCTGCAATTTTTGCCATATATTGCTCTTCTCGCTTGCATATAGATATGTGTCCGAAGTTCCATGCTATATTACTGCACCCAGGATTACCAGGTGTGGTAACATTACACCACTTGTAATCCTGTTTTGGTCATTTTTCTGCAAAAAAATGATTATTGGGATCTGTGCTTAATTTGTGGGGGGGGGGGGGGAGTGCCAGGGCCCTCGTCAGAAGCACACTGCACCAACCAATTCCCTTGCCACCACTGACAATGACAATGATTGATCGACACCACTACAAACCATCACACTCCTACAAGTGAGACAATTCAGATCATTCCAAGCCCCCAAAACTATACGAATGGCTTGGGCGGCAGGTATTAGTCATTTTTATATAGAATTAATAAACAACTGTTGTTGTGCGCATATGTAAATCAGACAAACTTCGCCACCATGTGTCAGACTGTCTAAAGTGCTGGGGTTGCCAATTAAGTGCCGAGCACCGGAAACCACTGGCTCAAACTAGATGTGCACAGCTGAACCCCTGTTATTGTCAGTTCACTTACAAAAAAGGTTAATTGATGTATTTTAAAAATGGATGTGTTTTAATCAACATTGTTTGAACAGATGCAGTAACACGTGCCCTTTTGTCGTAGCATAAAATGGAAGGAAAAAAGTCTGCACAAGTGAACATAATAAGTGTAAATCTGGCCAGTAGCTTTATTTCTCATTTGCTCCTGCTTTTCTCCAAACTGACTTTATTTACCCTGTAAGAAAAGTCAAAAGGTGTTAAACTGGGCCGCAGTACACTTTCTGTTCAGCAATACTTCCTGCAACAGAATTCATTTGGAGGATGCTAATGAAATATGGTGGCCGGCGTAGATTTGTGGAACTCTACAGGGAGCTGCGGGTCTGGCTGCCGTCTGAAAGTGATACAGGCCAGCCCCCTCGACCACGTCATTTACAGTGACAGCTTTAGGTACATGAGTCTCTGGTGTAATGTAGGAAACTTACAAGCACTGGGTTGTTCGTAAATTTAATTTAGAATGTTGTATTTGAGAATCGCAAATTAAAATTTCTTGCATATATGCTGAGGGAGACCCCTGCTATGGGTATAGGAACACAGGGAAAAGCTTGTATGTGTCGTGTATAGGGGGAAATAAAGACCTATCATGCAAAGGAGCAACAAGGAGACCTCTTATGTCTGTATTGGAGCACATATGTTCGATCCTATGTGTATTGAAGCACTGAGGATTTTTTGTATGTTCTCGGAGAAAGGTTGAAACCTCCCATATGCTTATGTAAACATTGATAAGACCTTGTATGTTGGATCATGAAAATGTTATATATGTCAATATGTAGGAGTATTGAATAGAGTTTGAAAAAGACCCCATGTAAACGTTGTATCCAGAGTTCCCTCTGTCAGCTAATGAATGTCAAAGAGTCTACGTAACTGGTGTTTTTCTTGGAGAAGGGCCCTCCTTTTCTCACTAACTTTTAATTACTCCTTTTCATCCGTCCTTTCTTGTATGAATCACTCGACTAAGTACAGTGGTGATTTTCGCTGCCAAGTTGGCCATGCAGTCCGAAACTGCACACTTTACAATTTGCCCTTGTTAATGGCACCTTTACCAGAATGAAGAAATCAAATTTGTTTTGTATGTGTTTTATCATTTTCTCTCTCTGTGTATGTGTGTGTATATGTATGTATACTCATACACTCGTATACAGAGAGAGAGAGATACTGTTTAATCCTTCTTCTCTTTCTTTAATCACATTGATCAAAATTCCCTACAGATGAAATGGATATTTGTGTGTATGTTTTTTGTTCATTATGTTAAAAATGAAAACAATGAAGCTATATTGTATTAAAATCCAGTCTCAAGCTGGCTAAAACGTATCTTGTGTAATTTAAGAGTGGCTCAAAGCGCTGTATTCAGTTATGTGGGGGTAGGTTTTTGGTGGGGTTTCGAGGTCTAGTGCTTAATTTTGTGTGTGCTCTGAACTGTATTCTCATGTTTGCTTCTCTCTGTACTCACCAACGAGAATTAAGATGTGGAGATGGAGCAAAATACATTTTAAATAAAAAAAAATACCCACATTCCATTGTGCTGTCAAGTGTCTTCAGTGGGTTGGAGGCCCCGGCTAGGAGGCTTTTCAGCCTTGCATCATGTGATATGAAAGAAAATGAATGTAGAAAAATGTTACATGAGGCCCTAGAACTGTTTATTTATGATCTCTTATTGCTGAGAGATCATAGAAGGGGAATGTGAATGTTGGACATAGACCTGGATCTGTGGCTGTGAGCGTGTGCCGCTACGCACATGTTCTTCTCTTTTCTGGTTGGTCTCTGGGCATGGGGGTCTGGTCAGGCAGCAGCTCATAGGTCAACAGGAGAACTTGAAATAAGAGCCCAGCATTTGCTATACCATTTGGGAGTACTTGTGCTTTGTTCTTTTGGAAGGACTTGGATGTTGGCAGAGCTAACCCAGGACCCCGACAGGGCTGGCAATGTGTTCTTGGAGTTGGAAGTTGGTTTTGATTGGAATGTGAAATTGGATGGATCCTGAAGAAGATGAGCACGATAGAGGAAGTAGAGCTCACCTCATTGTCAAAGCGAAATTCCAGGTTTTGTGATGAAGTGGATGGGAGGCATGAAGTGGGGACTAATTAATAGTTTGGGCTGTGGAATTTGAGAAATGGATTGTTTCATTTTCAGCTGGTTTGAGCATTAGGTATTCAGTAACCACCCAGAGTTTGATAGCTCACGGTAGCCAAGACATAGCCCTGGCTAGGTGGCTGCTGGGAGGTAATATTCGAGCCGTATCCATGGAAAAAAGTGCTACTTGGACCCGAAGGAGATGATGGCGCCTAAGGTGGAGAGTGAACAGAGGAGGATTCTTACAGGCTATGGTGGTCTTTGACTGATCAAGGAATACTATTCCAGTAGGACTGCTCAGTAAGATAGAAATTCATACCTAGAAAGTCCTGTGACTGTGATACCCAATTATGTAAAATGAAATCCAAACACTCTGGCTAGTGCATAGAAGTCTAACATAAGTTTAATGCAAAAGAAAGCCAACCAGCATTCAAAATAAGTCCGGCAGTTACCTAATTAATAGACCAGAGCTTCACCGTTGGTCAGTTGAAGAATGCTCCATGCTAAATTCAATAATTTTTTGTGTGCAGCAGTTATAAACTCTGTTATAAAGCAAGTGAATGGAAGCGAGAACGTGATCAAGTCAAAACCTATATAGGTAGATACTAATGAGCAAGTGGCAGGTGTTTCTCGTGGGAAGAATGGGGGAAGACTGATGGAAATGACCCGAGTGTTGGCAGCAAGGACTGAGTGTACTTTTTCAGAAAGAGGCTATTATTATAAATCGGGTTCAGCAGAAATGTGTAGCGTACAGCACAGAAAACATAATATGGAGACTCATCTAAAATGTGTGTAAGTGTGCAATAATAGGCTTTAGTGGCCATCAAACATGCACAAAACGAAATAGCAATTAATAAAATATAACCGCACATTAAGGTACCATTGGCCATTTGCATTTTCAGAATATATGTGCAAGCATTAAGGCACTTAAGTGCGTGAATTTATTTTCTCATGTAAAAGAAGATTATGAAGGTTGACGAGGGAAAACGTATTGTGATGTGGCAGTGATGACTGGGATTTAAGTGCGGTGTCGCCGGAGTATGTTTTGCATAAGGTAGTAGATGAGGCAGTTACAGACCAACTATTGTACAATCTTGGTGCACCGTGGGCGGAAAGCACTTGCCCTTCAGTGCCTCTGTATTATACAAAGAGGTGCAGCTAAAGCATATTCAAGGACATTCCTAGGCAATGTAATGGGTGACGGGAGAGGAATTCTCTGATTTACCTTTTATTTATCTTTTATGGGAAGCCAAATATGCCACTGCCTACATGCCACTTGTTTGAGCCCTGTAGAAATTTGTTCCATACCTGTCATAAAATCAGCTGTTTGTGCTCTGAATGTTCGAGCCTCTAGCACTGGGGTGGGGGTATTGATGGATTGTGAAGAAATGGGGTGTATCATATGGTGTGGTTGGGCGACCTCATCGTGTAATACACTTACCAACCCCTTTAGGACCAGTAGGTTTCGTTTGGTAAACCCTCTAGCTCAACGCTGGGTAGCTGTGGCTTCTGAGCAGCAAGACTTACACAGAGGAACAAGTGTAAAGCATTTAAACAGCACTAAAACAATTGAAGAAATACAGGAGACACTCAAGAAATCCGAAACCAATTTATAAAAATAGACTGCATTTTAATGTATTTTTAGACATCATAATAAAAAAAATCCACCGGAAGGTATAGATTTGACCAGGTACAGTAAATATATGACTTTTTAATCACTTGCAAACAACAATTTGTAAATCCAACAAATTTGACACTTAGAAACTTTTTGTGCAAATATGTTGGCTGGTTGTATTGCAGTCGGTTAGAGGTACTTGGGGTCACCAACTCCGGCAGGGATCCAGTCAGGGCAACCAGCAAGGTCCTTAGAAACAGTTACCATAGTAGGTGAAGCAGTCTTCAGTCAGTTCCAGGCAATTATATCCTTTGTTGTACTTCCCTATGGAAGTGTCCTGATGCAAGGGATACAGGATGCTGTAGATGCTCAAGGATGCTGTGGATGGGATGTGGTCGACTTGGGTCTTCCTGCTGTCCTGGTCACAGGGTCAATGTCCCTCAAAGTCCTCTTGGTCCTGGTAGAAGTCCAGTCGCTACTGGGCTGCCAGTCATCCGGTATCGCGGTCACAGTCTAATCCTTCCTGGGCGATAACTCATCTTCTGGGTGATCAAGCTACACTCCAATAACTCTCCCGGGACCAGCAGACTCAGTGCAACTTTGAGCGTTGGGTTCTGGTCTCTGGTGCTGCACAGCAGCATTTGGTGACGGTCTGAGGATTCTGGGCTGCCAACATGGCCTAGCAGGCTTCTTTAGCTGTTGTGACCCTGTGCTGCAAACATGAGGGAAGCCAACTGATCCTTGGAGTCTCTTGCTTTGGCTGGGCTCTTGAGACGACAACTCCACGAGCAGGACAGAGCAGGCACAGTCCCTTCTTTGCTAGGCAGCAGGTGCAGTCCACACCAGTGCAGCCTCTCTTTGCTGGTTCCTTGGTGCAGCAGGGCAGTCCTCCTTCCAGTTCAGTCGAAATCTGAGTTCTGGTTGCCAGGGGTGCTCTTTTTATGCTCAGAAAATGCCCTCGGGGTGGGAGGTGGTTGGTAGCTAATGGGCTACAAGGTTCCCTCCCTCCTGGTGACCACTTCCTTCAAAGTATGGCATCTGGCTATCCCAGGATGCACCATTCTGCCCACTTCCAAAATGACAGAATCCCTCTCTCAGCGTCCAGAGCTCCCTAGCTCAACGCAGAGGTGTGGCTACCAAAAGAGCAAAAGAACCTAGCCAAGAAACAAGGGCGGGTTCACTAATTGGGGTGAAGGCCACCTCTACTGGTAGAAAAGAAAAATTTCTTTTCTTGTGTCCCCTCACTCACCCAGGGTTGTCCCTAGGTGACATGCTTCATCATTGGGGCCATCCCAAACATCTACTGATTGGGGCGTGCTGCGACTTGCGGATTTACGTAGGAGCACTTACCTTGTGAGGCTATGTGTCGTGCAGTGTAGGGGGAGTGGTGTAAGTGATGTTTTAAAAAATTACCTAACTAGTGAGCTATTGTTTTATTCCTGCTCCTAGTTGGCCCCCCTACCAACCACCACCTTTCCCAGCACCACCTTACTTCTACGGCCCTCCACAATACCAACCACAACCGTATTCCTACTGGGAGACAGCCCCCAAGCAGAATATTCACCGGTTCCTTTTTAGGACGAGGCAGAGGGGCTCAAAGAAGCAAGACGAAAAGAGGGCAGCAGGTACAATGGGCACAACCTTTGGAGTCAGCACGGAGTCACACGAGGAGTATGGGCCCACCGACTCTACCGAGCACCAGCAACAACCGAGTATAGTTGTAAACTTATCAGGAACCACTCTATCTACAATACAACTAGCTGTTTTGGAGAAAGGATTGGGTTTCGTGCCTACCCCAACATTGGACAAATTCCTACTAAACTGTGAGCTGAACGAATTCATCAGGAAAATAAAATTGCGTGTTTTTTTCGAAAATAAAGAAACAAGTGATATACAAAAAGGAGACACTGGCCTATACCGAAAGTCAACATTCACACCACCTTCGGCCACCCTACCAGTGGAATTACTGGCTTTTGAGAAGGCGGTCTTGAGGGAAGTTGGAGAGATGGACCCAACCACCATGAGAACATTCCATAATACGACGAAAGAGGAACAGGAAGCCATTAAAATTCTGGCCAACAATAAGGACATAACCATAAAACCGGCAGACAAGGGCGGAGGGATTGTCTTACAGAGTACAGGAGCATACCGCCAAGAATGCCTCAGACTCCTGTCGGATGAAAGAAACTACAGACGCATCAGAGAGGATCCTACAGAACGGATCAGGATTGGAATTACAAGCATGATAGAGGAAGCACTCGCCCATGATTGGGTAACCAAGAAGGAAGGGGAATTTATGATCAACACCCACCTGACAGTACCCTACTTCTACACAATCCCGAAGATTCATAAGTCAGTAGTAAAACCACCAGGACGACCCATTGTTTCCGGGATCGGATCCATCCTGGAACCACTTTCTAAATTTGCAGATGCCTTCCTACGTCCACTGATACAGAACACTAACACCTACCTGAAGGACACCAAGGCAGTACTCTGCCTACTGAGAGATCTTCATTTTGATCCTACATGCAACATCCTGATTGGCCTAGATGTGGAAAGCCTTTATACAAGCTTACCACACAAAGCAACTATGGACATTCTAGAGGAAGTTCTATATGGATCAGCATGGCCCTACCACACACCACAACATGTGGTCCTAGAATGTTGTAAATGGGCTCTAACAGAGAACTACTTCCGTTTTGAAGAATCCCTTTTCCAACAACAACACGGTACCAGCATGGGCAGTACTTTCGCGCCGAGTGTGGCAGGTTTGTACGTTCATCATTTAGAGGAACAAAAGATCCTATCAGACCAAAACCCACATCGCCAAAAGATTGTGATATGGAAGAGATACATCGACGATATCTTGGTGATATGGAAAGGTGACGAAACAGAGGCTAACATCTTCCTGGAATGGCTCAACCTACAGGACCCTTTCCTTAAATTCACCCACACAATGAGCAGGTCTGAGTTAGTCTTCCTTGACCTCAACATCTATGCAGTAGATGGCACACTCAAAACCACAACACATTTTAAACCAACTGCAAAAAACTGCCTCTTACTGTACGATAGTTTCCACCCACGACATCTGAAAGAAAATTTACCATTTGGACAGTTTCTTAGACTTAGGAGAAACTGCACGGAAACATCGGATTATGACAAGCAGGCAAAAGACCTAGCAGAGAAACTGAAAAAACGGAAATACCCTTCTAAAATCATTGCAAAGGCAAAGAAAAGAGCACGAAATAATCATAGAGATGCCCTTCTAGAAACGTATGAAAGACAGGAGAATGAGAAAGAGAAAAGACCCATCTGTATTACAACTTTCAGTGTAGCATCAGACAAAGTCGCAAAGGTAGTGAAGAAACATTGGCGGATTTTAAACAGTGGTACCTTGAACATACCAACACCGATGTTCTCACATAAGAGGGGTAAAAATTTGAAGGATATACTGGTACACACCCGCCCGAAGCCCCAAGACAAAAGTAGCCAACAAATACTCAGTACTTTACCAACGGACCACCACCCGTGTGGTAACTGCAGTGTGTGCCATCTCGCAACAACCACCAAAAGGGTCATTTTCAATACAGGAAAATCATGGGATTTGCGAAAATTCACCACTTGCAACACTATAGGAGTTGTGTATCTAATTACGTGCCACTGTGACCTACATTATGTGGGTATGACCACCAGGAAGGTGAGCACAAGAATCTGCGAACATCGGAGCAACATCCGATGCCACAGAGCAAGTACCAGAATGACGGCACACTTCAACGAGAAACAACACACCCCAAATGACATGCGGTGGGTAGTGTTGGAACATATAAAACCCTGTGAAAATTTAGAACAGATACTACTAGAGAAAGAGCAAAGATGGGTTTTCAAATTACGCACGGATATTAGAGGTTTGAACGAGAATATACCATGGGGCCAATTCACTAGATAAATTAACCCTGATATCTGGAAACCCCACCTGGCATGTTTTTTAACGGCATGTTATGAAAATCAAAATCAAGAACAAAGGCACTGAAATCCTCTACCCCGTGTTTTTTTGATAAAATTGAAGGCAGTATGACAAGAAACATCCCTAGCCTTTTCACTTTTCCTTTTCCTTTTCTGTTTATTGGTTTTTTTGACCATTCCAATATGGCCGCCATTTAAGAAACTCATGGTGTCCCTTTGAACAGGGTTCGATACTGACCCAACCTATTTTTGACAAAATACCGGGCGTCCTCTTATTCTAGTACGAGGTACTCTTGCACTCAAATTATTAATTTAGACTTTCTAAAATCACAACCCCTTTTTCATCAAATTAGAGGTTCGAACGAGAATATACCATCGGGCCATTTCACTAGATAAATTAACCCCGATATCTGAGAATAAATAAATTAAAAAAACCCGCCTGGCATGTTTCTTAACGGCATTTTATGAAAATCTAAATCAAGAACAAAGGCAATGAAATCCTCTACCTCGTTTTTTGATAAAATTGAAGGCAGTATGACAAAACATCCCTAGCCTTTTTCCTTTTCTTTTTCTGTTTATTGTTTTTTTGACCATTCCAATATGGCCGCCATTTAAGAAACTCACAGTCTCCCTGTGACCAGGGTTCGATACTGACCCCAACCTATTTTGACAAAATACCGGGCGTCCTTCTTTTTTCGTATAAGGTACTCCTGCACTCTAATTAGTAATTTAGACTTTCAAAAATCACACCCCCATTTCATAAAATACCAACAACATGGTGGACCGTTTACACCACAATACGAGACTACGCTTTACACGCTCTAGTCTCTAACAGCACGAGGGAATGACTCGGCTGTTTTTCAGACTACTTATACCGGCACTAAGGCAAAGACACGCTAAGATGCGGTCTGCCTTGGGACTGAATAGGTCGTATTGACGGAGGGTTGCTGAGCACAGTAAGACTTTTTCTCCCTACAGGACATCATCAATTTTTTTCTCTCTACAGGAATTTACATAACTTTACTTGCCTTTTTCACTAAATTCCATTTGCTCTTTCTAAACCAGTCATAGGAAGGCACAAGCAATGAGTGGCTTATAACAAATCCTCATTATCTCATTCCTTTGTCTATTATTATAATATAGGGTTTCTACAGGCCCCTCCACCCAGACAGACCATGAGGCGCACTTTTGCCAAAAAATAAGTATGTTTCAAAAAGAAATTGATTTTATGTTACATGTTGTGTGTGTCCTGTTTTTTTGTCCTTGACTACAAGTGTTTTTAAATTATGTCTTTTCAACCTTGCCTGCTCACAATTAAGGTATCATGTGTAGTATTACCCACACAAGATCTGAGCACTAACTAAGTTTGCTTTCAAGGGCACTTACACCATAGTATGAAGTACCTTCTTTTACGCGCAGCGTAACGCCTTTACCTGCCCACAAGAACGGTGGGCAGGCAGTATGTATTAATTTGCATTTTGCTTTTTCTTCCCAATGACAGTTACTACGTGTTCAGAAGCAACCGTATGTATATATGTTTCCCAATGCTCACACAATAGGTGTGCATTAATAATTTTTCACTTCACTTTATTATAGGTCCGGCACGGAGTGGTACACAAAGGGCTGGTCCCTTTGTTGTCCTGAAGAAAAGGTTTAGGGGATACCTTGAAACATGTTGACATAATACAAGGGATTATAATTACATAACAGTTACATTTCCCTTTTATTAACCCCCTTTTTATCCCTACCAACTAGGAGCAGGAATAAAACAATAGCTCACTAGTTAGGTAATTTTTTTAAAACATCACTTACACCACTCCCCCTACACTGCACGACACATAGCCTCACAAGGTAAGTGCTCCTACGTAAATCCGCAAGTCGCAGCACGCCCCAATCAGTAGATGTTTGGGATGGCCCCAATGATGAAGCATGTCACCTAGGGGCAACCCTGGGTGAGTGAGGGGACACAAGAAAAGAAATTTTTCTTTTCTACCAGTAGAGGTGGCCTTCACCCCAATTGGTGAACCCGCCCTTGTTTCTTGGCTAGGTTCTTTTGATCCGTCACCTACGGATTCTTTTTGATGTATTCTGATCACACAGGAGGGTGAACCTAGCCCAATCCTCCTCCTCCCCCTTTTTCTGATTGCTACCAAAAGAGCTACATGCCCCTGAAAAAATAGTGGCAACTGGTTTACCCTTCCCTGTGTCTAGTGCCAGCCTGTGTTCCCAGACAATGGAGCAGCTCCTCTCCCAAGTGTTACCCATTTGTCCTTTAAAGGCTACTTCTCCTTTGAAGCTCGCCTTTTGGGTGCTTCCTGCTGGAGGGAGGTAAAACCTTTCTATTGTGCAGACCCCTATTGTGTCCTTTCCGGGAAGTTGTTCGCACGTCTCCCCAGGAAGGAAAAATCTGCCTGCAGGACATACCCCGTGTGCAACAGTAAACGGGCACTGGAAATCTTGGGCAACTAAAGTGGCAGCTTCTAAAGTTGCACTTTGCCTACCAATAACATTAAATTCATTTTAACCAATAAATCTGATTGAATGCACTGATTTTGTTTTGATACCAGACAATACCCACTTTTAGTAATATTCAGAAATTAGCAGGCTGAGAGGGGCTACTAGTCTTTTCACAGTAAAAACGACAATTTGGAGTTTATACTGCTGGAACATGTAAAACTAGATGTTCCACTTTTTAACATACAGCACCCTGTCATAGGGCTCATTAGGCCTACCTTAGGGGTGACTTACATATATTAACAAGCATTGGCAAAACCAATAGGTCTTGCCTTTGCGAGTGGTTCTTTTTTTGTTTTCTCTATTCTACAGTAGTTGTGTGGATATTAAGTGTAGATTGTGCTAATAAAATAGTTTTTAATGTTCTGATGATTAAGTGATGTATGTTAGGTGTTTTGTCTGCCTCGGTAGACCAATTGGCTTTGCAAATGTTTTAGTTAATGTTAGCTAGCTGAAGCATTAATGCCCTGCACTACCTCAATGACAATCATTACTGCAGATTACAGAAGCTCTTTTTGGCTTTTGTTCAGCAAACTATAGTACATGCTTTAGTTAAGCCATTTTAGAACAGCGCACATAGATTGGTTCTTTCAGTAGGGGGGGCGTCTTATTTTAGCCTCGTTTCAGTACAGAAGCTGTATGTATAAGGTATTTACATATAAACCTAATTGAAAGGCAGTGGAGCTCTGTATATTATCAAGGCAGAGCCATCACAACATATGATGGAAGTGGTAGCTGGTTTGTGGAGTATTGCTGATGCGGTTCGACGTAAAAGTGTGAATCAATGTCTGTAAATCAATCACCTCTTGCAGCATCGTCACTGCGCAACCTGTCGGCGAACTTGAGTCATGTGATGCAGCACGAAGATGATGAAGTAGACTGCTCGCACAACTGCTTTGCTTGTTCCTGAACGTTAACTTTTGGAACACGTGGGGTAGCCGCAAGACACTGCTCTTACTGTTCCTTTTATAAAATATATATCTGTAAAGTTTTGAGTTTGCATATATGGTTGCGATAATTATTGTTAATGCATTGTGCCTCAGTGTGATGATTGGCGGTCTCGTGTGTGTGTGTAACTCTTCATTGGAAGCAGTTGTAACAAGGGGCCAGGACGCTAAAGCGGGACTCGGGGGCAAAAACGGAAATAGAGGCCGACGACGGAAGGCGCAAACATCGATGAGGGAGGGGTGGGTGGACAAAACAGGCCCCCTCGGAAAATAGGAATTGTGACAAGATAAGGATTTACAGGGCTGTTTACTGAAACGGCACTAGGAGCATCAACACTACAAAGAAACAAAACTACGGCAACCTTCCCAAAACACGAGCTGAAAGAAATTTTAAAAAATAGTGCACATGCACGAACTGAAGTAGACAAAAGTGAAAGGATACACATAATAGGCCACTGCTCCATGGGAGTATTCAGTGTCCTACAAATGCAGGAGTCTTTTCTGCCCTCTGTTCTTATAGAGTAGGGGGTTTGCCACAAATTCTTATATCTGCTCTAAGTTTATCCCTTCAGGGTTTCCACCTTTAGGTTACTTAGGCATTTCAATGTAAACATCACTCAAGTCTACATGTGTAGATCATATTGGAAATACAGACTCTCCTGCCATCTAGGAGGCATCAGGATAAATTGAAGATCCTGTTGATCTAGCGAAAATAGGCAGTGGAGCAAAATATGCTCATGTGATTGACACCTCTGCACAAATATTGGCAGTATTTGATGCTTCCAGGAATGGCCAATAATAGAGTAAACCAAAACCTTGCTCTGTCGTGCCAGCAAATACCAAAGAGTTATAGTGACTTTCGTTGGAAGAAGTACTTGCAAGTGGCCAAAAGTTTCCAGTATCTTCCATACCTAGTATGAAAGGTAATTTTGATCGCCTCATCCAGTAGTCTTGAGTTACTCAAGACACCTCAATTCTTTTTACAGCCAGGAGAGATTTTGCCCTATTGCTTCCCATGTCTCTTCTAAGAAGCAGGCTAGGCACTTCTAATTGGTCGCCATAACATTTGCAACGATTTGTCTCTGGGACCGGTAAACTGATCACAATCATGGATTCAACTTGGGTTACAAAAAAATGGAACAAAATCTTTACTCTTATTGCTCCCTCAAACCCTAGCTCTTCTTTACAGGTAACCCTTAGCCCCTTACTCTGCAGCCTAAAATGTCTAGACCACAAGGTACTGCGACACCTTTTGCATAACACAGAGAAAACAAATGTGTGAAAGCTCCCTTGGCATGTGCTCTCTTTGGGCTCTCTTCCCATGCAAGCTTTCGGGCTCTCCACACCTTGGTCACTTTCTTCTGCTGCTTGTGACTGGTTGCCTTTGGCACGTGACAAGATTCCTCCATACTCAGTTTTCCTTGGTCCCGCCTCATTTAGTCTGTTGGCTTTGACATTTGAATGCTTTCTATATATAAAATTATTTTTACTGGTTTCAAGTGATGGCACTTTGACCGGTCTCAGTCCTCCAAAGTCCCTGTCTCTGGAGAGTCTCTGGAGGCCTGACCTCCTCTGGCTCAGGGAAGCAGGGAATCAGAGTTATCTAGTGAGTGTGCCTTCATTTAAAAAAAAAAAAAAAAACACCTGCTCAGGGGTCTATATTCTAGCATGGTTCGTGCAGACATTTGCAGAGGGACTTGTTGAGATGGAAGCAACTCCGTACCAGCTCCACTACTACTCGGAGCAACTATGCCATAGGCCTATCATCAAATAGTAGACCTCACCCTCAAGTGCCCTTGTGACCTTAATGTATCGACGCATACTTTCTAGGTCTAACCACGTTAAAATTTCTTCCAAGGTGCTATATGGATCTTCGTTTAAAGAATGTTTTGTGGAGGTGAAAAGGCTTGTCCCCATAGTGACTGCAAAACCGATCCTAAACCTCTGAGATGGTCATGGCTACTACTCGCTCTACTTTCTAGCCAAGAAGATGACATGTCAGCTTTGTAAAATGCTGTATCTTCTAGACCAGTTCCACTCCTTTCAGAAGCTGAGATGCTGCCTCTGCCCTAGATCTTCAGAACAATGAAGAAAGCTGCAGCATATATACCTTCATGTGTACATCTGGCTGGATCAGAGAATGTTCCTTGGTTTCACCGTGGGAGACCTGCAATACTAGAACTGTGACAAGTGTGATAGGGGTTCTCTATGTGTTTCTTAATGTTACATACAATAAGGGCCTCGCTGTGTGCTAACATGGTCCCTGCTAATTGTATTTGAACGTAAGGTGCAAACTCTGGGTCTAAAATGTAGGTGTGCTAGTCTAAATAATGCAGCTAATAAAATGGGTGAACAGTTGCTGTGCTCTCCCCCGCGCCTTGAGACCCTTACGGGTGAGTAGTCGCGCTCTACAAGACACCTGATTGATTGATGCTTTTCGGAGACTCAGTCTAACAGACCAGAGAAGGAAAAGTTCCATTCTTTGATGCTCCTTTAAAAACACAGCAGTTGCAATGCGGCTACAAACCGAAATTACCTTACGAGTTCCCTCTTGTAAGAAGGACGAGGAAGAGTAACAGTAAGAGTCTGCGTTAAACAAGAAGCGTTTTTCACTATCGTGTGGAACAAAGCAGGAGCTGAGCATAAGCTGACCTCTCCTCACTCCACAGAGCGCCATGTGTGCAAAAGGTATATAAGATACCAGTAAAGGGGTGGGTTTAGGCACATGGACCAGTTACTGAGTGATGCTGAAAATGCGATGCATGATGGCACAATTAGGTATGTGGAGAAGGTTTAAATGGCTTGGCATCATAATAAACTAGTGCGACTATTCTGTTGAACATCTTGTCTACCACTGCTAACTTTCACTCATAGAGGCTTCTCAAATAAGACTAACGTTCAGACAGCTGCCAGGAAATCCACTGCTGTTCTCTATAGAAAAACAGATGGTTAAAGTATTTTTTGCTGGCTCGGCCACATGACCTCAATCGCTGGTCTGCTGGAAAGGTGACTTCTTGTCATTCAGTTGGCAACTGGCAAGTAAATACTTTTAAGGCCGCCTTAGCAGGCATCAGGTCGTTCAGTGATTGGTCATTGCTATATTTCTCCAACTTGGATGTCTTCAAATGTCCTCTAGCTGGTCTGTTCCATTTGCCCCTGTGGAGGGAAGTTGGGAGTTTAACCTTCTTTCGTACCCGATGCACAAGTCCTTTGAGTTGTGGGCCTTGTGACCTGAAGCTGCTTTCGTGGAAAACTGTTCATAATCTCCACCCCAAAGACATTATAGTGAGCTGCGGGTACTTTGTGCTTCTGAATCGTGTAGTTTTCCAGTGTGACAAGTTGTAATCCAAGACTTACCCTTGTTAGTCCCACTAAATACGTTGATTTATCTCTAAATGTCCTTGCTGTGCCTCTCTGGTTGATCAGAGGACATATTACACAACATAGCTGTGAGACACACTCGGTTTATATCTGGACAAACGTGCTCTCTGGTTTTTTTAACCACTTAATTTCATTAAAAAATGCATCGGGGAAATAAGCTCCTGCCTCTGTACCCTGAAATCAAAACCATAACTCAGATGCTGATTTCCTCTAAATCCAACACTGGCAATTTCATATTGGAAGGTACAACCATATTTCACGAGTCGTCCAAAATTCTGTGTCAAGACTGATGTCCAGTCGATCCATCAGACTTGCATAAAGCCAGCATCATTGCTTAACATCCAGGTCCGCCTCAGCCTGGAAGATCACTTTAACCCAAAGGATAGCTCTACTGTCTGTAGCAGGAGACTTCACGTGTGTAACTCGAGCAATAGTTCTCTTGACTAAGACTATAAACATCTGAGTTATCTGAGGGATAGTTCTTGTGTCTGAAGCCTGATCTTGTAGGATCTCAGTGCCCTGAGAGATCTCGTCTGTCTGAAGCTTGAGATAGTAAGGTCTGTTAAACACTAGAGACAGCTCGGCTCTGACAACAGCAAGGATTATGTAATCCGAAAAATATGCTGTTTGAGGCCTGTGCTTGGGAGATCCACCTTATCCGAGCAGTAGATCCTCGGTCTGTACAACCTGATGGCTATCTCTGCTGCCGGGGTGTGCAAGATCCTTGCACCTGAGGAAAGACTGCTGTCCGACCTCTGAGTGAAGTGTGCGTAATGTCAGGCATACTTTTGCTGTTGTGTTTTTACCTGTCTGAGCCGGTAGCTCTAGAGTGTCTGAAACTTGTTCTTGTTAAGTAGCACCTGTGTAGCACACAATCTGCCACTAATATGGCATTGCAGCACCTCGCCCCTTTGACCACTCTTTAGGTATCTTGCAGTGATGGGGAGTCCTATCTTCCTGTGGTGTTGACTGGAGACCTAAAAGCCTCCTGTAATTTTTCCCAGAAGACCCTCTGAGCACCTAGTTCTTGCGACCACTTGAGATACGCGGTCTTATGAAAGATCCTCCACATTTGGGTGCCGGTGGACAATGCCTGGTCAGGAATGTGGTAGACGAAGATGAGGAGTAGCACATTGCAGCACTTGTTGAAGAGCTGGTACAATGCCACCTGCACTTCCATGGAGCACCACTGACTTGTCAGGTAGTACCGACTGACCACGCACAGCATCTTGCAGCCACTGTAACTGGCCTCCACAGTATTTGTGACCACAAGAACCAGCCCTTTGGTGCCGGCAGAGCTAGTAGCATGGGTTGCTCTCTCCTTCTGAGCTGGGAAACAGCAGATTAATCACGCAGGACTCATCTGTGCAGTTGCAGGACACAAAGGCATGGTACGCGTAGAGCAAGAAATGGAGAAAGTTAATTGAGGCAGAGAAGACATGCCCTATTATCACGAGGAGGAACTTTTATCCAATAAATATTGCTGCCTATCTCCTCTAAGATAGAGAGGTTTTATTTTTTTGTATGATGCTTTCCTAGCAGAATGGTGCCTGGCCCTCAAGTTTCTCTTATTTTAAGTTTATTCTTTTATCTCATTCCCCCCCACCCACCCCCGGTAATAATGAGGGTGCCCTACCTCACATTTCTTCATTTATGTATATTGTTATTTTAGCTTCTTTTAATTATAGACTGAGTACGCTTGATTTGTACACTTCTCTTGAGCTCGCCAGCCTGACTTCCACATGACAGTGAATGGAGTCATGGCGGCTTTGCCTTGTTTCCCACCTCCCCGACACATTTAATGCCGGCTGCAGCGCGTCAGTAATTCAGATTAATCACGCTGGATTCACACTGATGACATGGAGAGGATTGGATTGCTCTCTCCTAACACTGAGACAAATTTTATTTTCCTTGTATGACACCTCCCCGTGCCAGTTAATGGAAGCCGCAGATCGGCCTCGCCAAAGGCAATCCTGTTGGCGCCTGTCCGCATCTGAACGCAGCCAGACACCAATCCGCTCCTAGTTCTCATCCTAATCAATTAGCTGCAGAGGCCTATGGCAAATTAACCATAGCATGTATGTCTATATTAGACCTCTTCTCACATGAACGTATGTCAGTATAACGCATGTCTTTTTCACGCAGGTGTCTGTAGCACGCTTGCCTTTACCACGCGTTATAAGGTAAGTGAAAAAAATATAGATATATATTATATTATTTTTATTTTTGGAGGGAACACCCCCAGTCCCTCATTTTTTAATTTACTCCTAACTACCCTTTACTACTACCCTCTCCATAACCCTAAAAATACCCTTACCCCCTAAACCTTAACATTACACTTACCACCCTTTACCACTACCCACACTATACCCAAAATTTACCCTTACCACCCCTATCCGTAAAATTGCCCTTACCACCCTTTACCACCTCCCACCCCTAAACCCTAAATTTACCCTTGCCACCCTTTACATTCTGCCATTAAAAATAGGGCCTTAATAAATAACCTTCTTAAGGAAATACAATTACATATGCTTTTTATTACTGAGACGTGGGTTTTCGATGATACTCTATCTTAGAGGACCTAGTACCAAAAGAATACAAAATCTTCTCCCTAAGCTGCCCTAATAAACGAAATGGGGGAGTAGGGTTAATCTACCACAAATACATTCAAATAAGCAGGATACAGTGCACCTAGGTTATGGGATCAAAGATCATTTGTCTCATTATTGGCAATAATAAACCGCTAGTAGGCTGAATCCTTTCTGAGCGTACCCCAAAGCTACCACTTCCATATTTTAACTTGCTAGAAGAATTATCCTTATGCACTCACTAATCTCTGGGCTTTTGGTGCAAGGGAAATTTAATTGTTGCGCTGAAATCTAAGATGCCCTTCCAGCGCTAAGTCTCTTGAGATTTTTAGTATTTCGGCCTCTCTCAAATGGTGAAAATGCCCACTCATAAAGCAACTCTAATTCTGTGCATGATTTTAACGAACTCTATTACAATTAATGTAAGCCACAACCTAGAACTCCTCTAGAATAATCATGTTGTCCTTTCCATTTCAATTAATGAAATTAAAAAAGAGCCAACAGGTCTAACTATTAAAATCATCCTAGGAGACTGGAGAAGAATTACTCCTGCTACCTTCTAAAATCACTTTGAGGCCACTCACTGCTACTGTTCTGCATCTGTTCAGATAAAGGACATGATGCAACTCCTAGTATTTGATCATTCTCAAGCTTTGGCATGAGACGCCATTGCACTTACTGAAGCCATATTGCTCAAATCTAAATTTGTATCATACCGTTTGTTTACTCCAGCACTCTTGATGGGGAAAAAAGAAACTGAGACGTGGAGAAAGGTTGGCGCGTGATCTGTAGTAGCCATGATCCACAAGAATACCTTAAACAGATGTGCAAATACAATAATTTAGAAGGAAATCAAAAAGGTCATTCTGTGCCTCAACAATATCTACGGTAAAAATTTGTCAACAGCCCTTTTTAAAACTATTAGAAAATTGTAAAATCACCCACCTTAAATCGCAGCTTGCACCTCCTAAACCAGCCTCCAGCTTCTCTCATTTCTTAAATGGAATTTGGTGAGCTATTGGCCAATAGCAAACTGTCCAGCCCCGCCCCCCACCCACACGAAAATTTAAAAGATATGAGACATATCAACACACCTGCTTTTACTCAGATTCTAAGGCCTTCAACCTCAGCAAGACATATTAAAACCTATTCTGAACACCCATGGCCATTTAATTTTTGCCCTTTCCCTCCTGCCAATTTTAGCAAAAATCCTTGAGAAGGCTGTAACTACACAGCGTCAAGCTTTTGTAGAAAACAATCACATGTTGGACAGGTCTCAGGCTGGTTTTAGACCGGGCCTAGAAATGGAACCTGTTATCTCTTCCGCTCTTGATGGCCTTTGAACGAATGTGAACAGGGGAAACTTGGGAGAAATAATATTCCTGGCCCTGTCCGCAGTATGCAAAATGATAGATCAATCATCCTGCTTAAACTATTCTCAATCCGGCTGCAAATTAATTTGCATTTTTATTTTAAGGTCTGGCGTTCCCACTTGTCTTGAAAAGATTGATCTGACAAATTCTCTGTATCCGTCTCCTTACTCCCTTGATAACATTTAGGAGGGCTGTAAAGACATAACTATTTGCCTAACCGTTTTTTAGCTCCTGCCTTTGCTTTCAAGATCCCTCCTCTGTCTCAGATTTTGCACTCACAGTGCCAAGAGATTCTGTATGAAGTGTAAACTGCGCTATATCGAAGAAGCCTTAAAGAAATAAATACAAACATTGGCAAAGCCATGTTGTACAACAGTATGGCTGCTGTCAGCGTGGCTAAAAGGTCAATGGTGTCGAGTGTCATGAAGTGGATTGGATTAGAGCGGATTGGATTAGATTGGATTAGAGTGGATTAGAGTGTAGTGGATTAGTTTGGCTTGGAGTGGAGTGGATTTGAGTGGAGCGGATTGGAGTGAATTTGAGTGGAGTGGATTAGAGTGAAGTGGATTGGAGTGGATTAGAATGGAGAAGTTTTGGACTGGATTATAGTAGACTGGATTGGATTACAATGGAGTGGAGTGCAGTGAATTGGAGTGGATTGGAGTGTAGTTGATTAGGGTGGATTAGAGTGGAGCGGATTAGAGTGGAGTGGAGTGGATTAAAGTGAAGTGGATTGGAGTGGAATATTGTGAAGAGGATTGGAGTGGATTGGATTTGAGTTGGTTGAACTGGATTGAATTGGATCGAGTGGGTTGGATTAGAGTGGATTGGATTAGAATGAAGTGGATGAGAGTGGAGTGGAGTCGATAATAGATTGGAGGGGATTAAAGTGGATTGGAGTGGTTTATCTTGGAGTGGAGTGGAGGGGAGTAGAGTGGAGTTTCAATATGAAGAAAGATTGCTTGTTATTTGAAAAATCACTGTCCAAATGGAATGGACTGAAATTTTTCTGATATCAATTTTTCTAAAAGACATAGCTTGTTGGCCCTGAGGAAGCGACAAAGAATGTAAAGGTCATGAAACACAAGTTGGCCCTTTCTTCCTCCGTAATCCTGCGATAAGAGGCCCTTTTTCCTTTATTTTAAGAAACTGGCCTATACTGCCGTCTAATTGAAAAATAAAAATATCATGAATCTTTAGAAATGCAACTAGCCCTATGTTGTGTTAAAGGCTGCATTTAATTATTCACTTTAAGAGAAAAATCTTAAAGCTACCATCATTATAATCAGTAATTTACCCTGGACCTCAAATATTGTCTGTTCATGTTTTTGGCATGCTAGTTCGTTGGTTATTTTTGGAATAAAATTTTTTCAATAGTGTGGCACAAAAATATGAACAAATAAAAAGGACACTTGCCACTCCCTGTCTAAATGTGGTGGCCGTATATTCGCAAGAAAAATCTTAATGTTTTCAAATAACCATTACTTGGCATTTTAATAAAACAGGGTGGAATCCTTGAAAACCCTCATCACAATTTTCCTTTTTTTGGGTTCGACCACTCATTTTATTTCCATTGAGGCCCAAACCGCCTCTGCCTCAGGTGTCAGTTCATATGCTCCGAAATCTAAAGCTCCTATTTTTTTTGAAACCAAATAAAGCTGCTATCACGATATCAGAATGTTCCCAAATAGACATCGTTGACTGATATGTCTGCCCTAAAGCTGCCACTCTGCAGTATTTCTATTCCGAAAATGTCAATGCGCGATATCTCTGTCCTGAAAAAATACCTTCTTGGTATTTTAATGCTGCAAGCGTAATAGTTTTCCCACAATGGCTAAGAGCTGGTATTTCTGCAGAGGAATGTCACTGTTCCACTGCTACGCCTCGACAGTGGCGCCGCTTAAACCCTAAAAAACACACGGTGTAAAATTTCTTTGCCCTTGAAAATGTCACATTGTGATACTTTTATTGTGCCATTTATGCCCTTAAAAGTCACTAGATAGCATTGTTATACTGTAAACGTCACAACTTGATATTTCTGTACTGCAAAGGTCATAGTTTGACCTTTTTGCTTTGTGGACGTCGCAGCTTTGATTTTTCGGCAATGCAAGCGTCACAGCTTAATATTTCTGCATTGCAAACACCGTAGCGGGATAGTTCTGCATTACAGAGAACATAGCGTGCGATTTATGTACTGCGAGCGTCACAGCTTAATATTTCTGCATTACAAACACCGTAGCGTGATAGTTATGCATTGCGGATGACAAAGCAAGATTTATGTATTGCAAGCGTCACAGCTTATTATTTCTGCATTACAAACACCGTAGCGTGATAGTTCTGCACTGTGGATGACATAGCGTGAGATTTATGTATTGCAAGCATCACAGCTTAATATTTCTGCATTGCAAACACTGTAGCCTCAGTGATAGTTCTGCATTCCGTATGACCTAGCGTGAGATTTATGTACTGCAAGCTTCACAGCTTATTATTTCTGCATTGCAAAGAGCATGATAGTTCTGCATTGTAGAGGACATAGTGTGAGATTTATGTATTGCAAGCTTCACAGCTTAATATTCCTGCATTGCAAACTCCATAGCATGATAGTTCTGCATTGCGGATGACATAGCGTGCGATTTATGTATTGTAAGCGTCGCAGCTTAATATTTCTGCATTATAAACACTGTAGCGTGATAGTTCTGCATTGCGGATGACAAAGCAAGATTTATGTATTGCAAGCGTCACAGCTTATTATTTCTGCATTACAAACACTGTAGAGTGATAGTTCTGCATTGAGGATGACATAGCGTGAGATTTATGTATTGCAAGCGTCACAGCTTAATATTTCTGCATTACAAACACCGTAGCGTGATAGTTCTGCATTGCGGATGACATAGCAAGATTTATGTATTGCAAGCTTCACAGCTTAATATTTCTGCATTGCAAACACTGTAGCCTCAGTGATAGTTCTGCATTCCGTATGACCTAGCGTGAGATTTATGTACTGCAAGCTTCACAGCTTATTATTTCTGCATTGCAAAGAGCATGATAGTTCTGCATTGTAGAGGACATAGTGTGAGATTTATGTATTGCAAGCTTCACAGCTTAATATTCCTGCATTGCAAACTCCATAGCATGATAGTTCTGCATTGCGGATGACAAAGCAAGATTTATGTATTGCAAGCGTCACAGCTTATTATTTCTGCATTACAAACACCGTAGCGTGATAGTTCTGCATTGCGGATGATATAGCATGAGATTTATTTATTGCAAGCGTCACACCTTAATATTTCTGCATTACAAACACCGTAGCATAATAGTTCTGCATTGCGGATGACATAGCGTGAGATTTATGTATTGCAAACTTCACAGCTTAATATTCCTGCATTGCAAACTCCATAGCATGATAGTTCTGCATTGCGGATGACAAAGCAAGATTTATGTATTGCATGCGTAACAGCTTAATATTTCTGCATTACAAACACCGTAGCGTGATAGTTCTGCATTGCGGATGACAAAGCAAGATTTATGTATTGCAAGCGTCACAGCTTAATATTTCTGCATCGCAAACACCGTAGCGTGATAGTTCTGCATTGCGGATGACATAGTGTGAGATTTATGTATTGCAAGCGTCACAGCTTAATATTTCTGCATTACAAACACCGTAGCGTGATAGTTCTGCATTGCGGATGACATAGTGTGAGATTTATGTATTGCAAGCGTCACAGCTTAATATTTCTGCATTACAAACACCGTAGCATAATAGTTCTGCATTGCGGATGACATAGCGTGAGATTTATGTATTGCAAACTTCACAGCTTAATATTCCTGCATTGCAAACTCCATAGCATGATAGTTCTGCATTGCGGATGACAAAGCAAGATTTATGTATTGCATGCGTAACAGCTTAATATTTCTGCATTGCAAACTCCATAGCATGATAGTTCTGCATTGCGGATGACAAAGCAAGATTTATGTATTGCAAGCGTCACAGCTTAATATTTCTGCATCGCAAACACCGTAGCGTGATAGTTCTGCATTGCGGATGACATAGCGTGACATTTATGTATTGCAAGCTTCACAGCTTAATATTCCTGCATTGCAAACTCCATTGCATGATAGTTCTGCATTGCGGATGACAAAGCAAGATTTATGTATTGTAAGCGTCACAGCTTATTATTTCTGCATTACAAACACTGTAGCCTGATAGTTCTGCATTGCGGATGACATAGCGTGAGATTTATTTATTGCAAGCGTCACACCTTAATATTTCTGCGTTACAAACACCGTAGCATGATAGTTCTGCATTGCGGATGACATAGCGTGAGATTTATGTATTGCAAGCGTCACAGCTTAATATTTCTGCATTGCAAACACTGTAGCGTGATAGTTCTGCATTGCGGATGACAAAGCAAGATTTATGTATTGCAAGCGTCACAGCTTATTATTTCTGCATTACAAACACCGTAGCATGATAGTTCTGCATTGTAGAGGACATAGTGTGAGATTTATGTATTGCAAGCTTCACAGCTTAATATTCCTGCATTGCAAACTCCATAGCATGATAGTTCTGCATTGCGGATGACAAAGCAAGATTTATGTATTGCAAGCGTCACAGCTTATTATTTCTGCATTACAAACACCGTAGCGTGATAGTTCTGCATTGCGGATGACAAAGCAAGATTTATGTATTGCAAGCGTCACAGCTTATTATTTCTGCATTACAAACACTGTAGCGTGATAGTTCTGCATTGAGGATGACATAGCGTGAGATTTATGTATTGCAAGCGTCACAGCTTAATATTTCTGCATTGCAAACACCGTAGCGTGATAGTTCTGCATTGTAGAGGACATAGTGTGAGATTTATGTATTGCAAGCTTCACAGCTTAATATTCCTGCATTGCAAACTCCATAGCATGATAGTTCTGCATTGCGGATGACATAGCGTGCGATTTATGTATTGTAAGCGTCGCAGCTTAATATTTCTGCATTATAAACACTGTAGCGTGATAGTTCTGCATTGCGGATGACAAAGCAAGATTTATGTATTGCAAGCGTCACAGCTTATTATTTCTGCATTACAAACACTGTAGCGTGATAGTTCTGCATTGAGGATGACATAGCGTGAGATTTATGTATTGCAAGCTTCACAGCTTAATATTTCTGCATTACAAACACCATAGCGTGATAGTTCTGCATTGCGGATGACATAGCAAGATTTATGTATTGCAAGCTTCACAGCTTAATATTTCTGCATTGCAAACACTGTAGCCTCAGTGATAGTTCTGCATTCCGTATGACCTAGCGTGAGATTTATGTACTGCAAGCTTCACAGCTTATTATTTCTGCATTGCAAAGAGCATGATAGTTCTGCATTTTAGAGGACATAGTGTGAGATTTATGTATTGCAAGGTTCACAGCTTAATATTCCTGCATTGCAAACTCCATAGCATGATAGTTCTGCATTGCGGATGACAAAGCAAGATTTATGTATTGCAAGCGTCACAGCTTATTATTTCTGCATTACAAACACCGTAGCGTGATAGTTCTGCATTGCGGATGATATAGCATGAGATTTATTTATTGCAAGCGTCACAGCTTATTATTTCTGCATTGCAAACACTGTAGCGTGATAGTTCTGCATTGCGGATGACATAGCGTGAGATTTATTTATTGCAAGCGTCACACCTTAATATTTCTGCATTACAAACACCGTAGCATAATAGTTCTGCATTGCGGATGACATAGCGTGAGATTTATGTATTGCAAACTTCACAGCTTAATATTCCTGCATTGCAAACTCCATAGCATGATAGTTCTGCATTGCGGGTGACAAAGCAAGATTTATGTATTGCATGCGTAACAGCTTAATATTTCTGCATTACAAACACTGTAGCGTGATAGTTCTGCATTGCGGATGACAAAGCAAGATTTATGTATTGCAAGCGTCACAGCTTAATATTTCTGCATCGCAAACACCGTAGCGTGATAGTTCTGCATTGCGGATGACATAGTGTGAGATTTATGTATTGCAAGCGTCACAGCTTAATATTTCTGCATCGCAAACACCGTAGCGTGATAGTTCTGCATTGCGGATGACATAGTGTGAGATTTATGTATTGCAAGCGTCACAGCTTAATATTTCTGCATCGCAAACATCGTAGCGTGATAGTTCTGCATTGCGGATGACATAGTGTGAGATTTATGTATTGCAAGCGTCACACCTTAATATTTCTGCATTACAAACACCGTAGCATAATAGTTCTGCATTGCGGATGACATAGCGTGAGATTTATGTATTGCAAGCTTCACAGCTTATTATTTCTGCATTGTAAAGAGCATGATAGTTCTGCATTGTAGAGGACATAGTGTGAGATTTATGTATTGCAAGCTTCACAGCTTAATATTCCTGCATTGCAAACTCCATTGCATGATAGTTCTGCATTGCGGATGACAAAGCAAGATTTATGTATTGTAAGCGTCACAGCTTATTATTTCTGCATTACAAACACTGTAGCGTGATAGTTCTGCATTGCGGATGACATAGCGTGAGATTTATTTATTGCAAGCGTCACACCTTAATATTTCTGCGTTACAAACACCGTAGCGTGATAGTTCTGCATTGCGGATGACATAGCGTGAGATTTATGTATTGCAAGCGTCACAGCTTAATATTCCTGCATTGCAAACTCCATAGCATGATAGTTCTGCATTGCGGATGACAAAGCAAGATTTATGTATTGCATGCGTAACAGCTTAATATTTCTGCATTACAAACACCGTAGCGTGATAGTTCTGCATTGCGGATGACAAAGCAAGATTTATGTATTGCAAGCGTCACAGCTTATTATTTCTGCATTACAAACACTGTAGCGTGATAGTTCTGCATTGAGGATGACATACCGTGAGATTTATGTATTGCAAGCGTCACAGCTTAATATTTCTGCATTGCAAACACTGTAGCCTCAGTGATAGTTCTGCATTCCGTATGACCTAGCATGAGATTTATGTACTGCAAGCTTCACAGCTTATTATTTCTGCATTGCAAACTCCATAGCATGATAGTTCTGCATTGCGGATGACAAAGCAAGATTTATGTATGGCAAGCGTCACAGCTTAATATTTCTGCATTACAAACACCGTAGCGTGATAGTTCTGCATTGCGGATGATATAGCATGAGATTTATTTATTGCAAGCGTCACAGCTTATTATTTCTGCATTGCAAACACTGTAGCGTGATAGTTCTGCATTGCGGATGACATAGCGTGAGATTTATTTATTGCAAGCGTCACACCTTAATATTTCTGCATTACAAACACCGTAGCATAATAGTTCTGCATTGCGGATGACATAGCGTGAGATTTATGTATTGCAAGCTTCACAGCTTTATATTCCTGCATTGCAAACTCCATAGCATGATAGTTCTGCATTGCGGATGACAAAGCAAGATTTATGTATTGCATGCGTAACTGCTTAATATTTCTGCATTACAAACACTGTAGCGTTATAGTTCTGCATTGCGGATGACATAGCGTGAGATTTATTTATTGCAAGCGTCACACCTTAATATTTCTACGTTACAAACACCGTAACGTGATAGTTCTGCATTGCGGATGACATAGCGTGAGATTTATGTATTGCAAGCGTCACAGCTTAATATTTCTGCATTATAAACACTGTAGCGTGATAGTTCTGCATTGCGGATGACAAAGCAAGATTTATGTATTGCAAGCGTCACAGCTTAATATTTCTGCATTGCAAACACTGTAGCCTCAGTGATAGTTCTGCATTCCGTATGACCTAGCATGAGATTTATGTACTGCAAGCTTCACAGCTTATTATTTCTGCATTGCAAACTCCATAGCATGATAGTTCTGCATTGCGGATGACATAGCGTGCGATTTATGTATTGTAAGCGTCACAGCTTAATATTTCTGCATTACAAACACTGTAGCGTCAGTGATAATTCTGCATTGCGTATGACATAGCGTGAGATTTATGTACTGCAAGCTTCACAGCTTAATATTTCTGCATCGCAAACACCATAGCATGATAGTCCACATTGCGGAGGACATAGTGTGAGATTTATGTATTGCAAGCGTCACAGCTTAATATTTCTGCATCGCAAACACCGTAGCGTGATAGTTCTGCATTGCGGATGACATAGTGTGAGATTTATGTATTGCAAGCTTCGCAGCTTAATATTTCTGCATCGCAAACACCGTAGCGTGATAGTTCTGCATTGCGGATGACATAGCGTGAGATTTATGTACTGCAAGCTTCACAGCTTATTATTTCTGCATTGCAAAAAGCATGATAGTTCTGCATTGTAGAGGACATAGTGTGAAATTTATGAACTGCAAGCTTCACAGCTTAATATTTCTGCATCGCAAACACCATAGCATGATAGTTCCACATTGCGGAGGACATGGTGTGAGATTTATGTATTGCAAGCGTCACAGCTTAATATTTCTGCATCGCAAACACCGTAGCGTGATAGTTCTGCATTGCGGATGACATAGCGTGACATTTATGTATTGCAAGCTTCACAGCTTAATATTCCTGCATTGCAAACTCCATTGCCTGATAGTTCTGCATTGCGGATGACAAAGCAAGATTTATGTATTGTAAGCGTCACAGCTTATTATTTCTGCATTACAAACACTGTAGCGTGATAGTTCTGCATTGCGGATGACATAGCGTGAGATTTATGTATTGCAAGCGTCACAGCTTAATATTTCTGCATTGCAAACACTGTAGCGTGATAGTTCTGCATTGCGGATGACAAAGCAAGATTTATGTATTGCAAGCGTCACAGCTTATTATTTCTGCATTACAAACACTGTAGCGTGATAGTTCTGCATTGAGGATGACATACCGTGAGATTTATGTATTGCAAGCGTCACAGCTTAATATTTCTGCATTGCAAACACTGTAGCCTCAGTGATAGTTCTGCATTCCGTATGACCTAGCATGAGATTTATGTACTGCAAGCTTCACAGCTTATTATTTCTGCATTGCAAAGAGCATGATAGTTCTGCATTGCGGATGACATAGCGTGCGATTTATGTATTGTAAGCGTCACAGCTTAATATTTCTGCATTACAAACACTGTAGCGTCAGTGATAATTCTGCATTGCGTATGACATAGCGTGAGATTTATGTACTGCAAGCTTCACAGCTTAATATTTCTGCATCGCAAACACCATAGCATGATAGTTCCACATTACGGAGGACATAGTGTGAGATTTATGTATTGCAAGCGTCACAGCTTAATATTTCTGCATCGCAAACACCGTAGCGTGATAGTTCTGCATTGCGGATGACATAGTGTGAGATTTATGTATTGCAAGCGTCACAGCTTAATATTTCTGCATCGCAAACACCGTAGCGTGATAGTTCTGCATTGCGGATGACATAGCGTGAGATATATGTACTGCAAGCTTCACAGCTTATTATTTCTGCATTGCAAAAAGCATGATAGTTCTGCATTGTAGAGGACATAGTGTGAAATTTATGAACTGCAAGCGTCACAGCTTAATATTTCTGCATCGCAAACACCGTAGCGTGATAGTTCTGCATTGCGGATGACATAGCGTGACATTTATGTATTGCAAGCTTCACAGCTTAATATTCCTGCATTGCAAACTCCATTGCATGATAGTTCTGCATTGCGGATGACAAAGCAAGATTTATGTATTGTAAGCGTCACAGCTTATTATTTCTGCATTACAAACACTGTAGCGTGATAGTTCTGCATTGCGGATGACATAGCGTGAGATTTATTTATTGCAAGCGTCACACCTTAATATTTCTGCGTTACAAACACCGTAGCGTGATAGTTCTGCATTGCGGATGACATAGCATGAGATTTATGTATTGCAATAGTCACAGCTTATTATTTCTGCATTACAAACACTGTAGCGTGATAGTTCTGCATTGAGGATGACATAGCGTGAGATTTATGTATTGCAAGCGTCACAGCTTAATATTTCTGCATTACTAACACCGTAGCGTGATAGTTCTGCATTGCGGATGACATAGCGTGAGATTTATGTATTGCAAGCGTCACAGCTTAATATTTCTGCATTACAAACACCGTAGCGTGATAGTTCTGCATTGCGGATGACATAGCGTGAGATTTATGTATTGCAAGCGTCACAGCTTAATATTTCTGCATTATAAACACTGTAGCGTGATAGTTCTGCATTGCGGATGACAAAGCAAGATTTATGTATTGCAAGCGTCACAGCTTAATATTTCTGCATTGCAAACACTGTAGCCTCAGTGATAGTTCTGCATTCCGTATGACCTAGCGTGAGATTTATGTACTGCAAGCTTCACAGCTTATTATTTCTGCATTGCAAAAAGCATGATAGTTCTGCATTGTAGAGGACATAGTGTGAAATTTATGAACTGCAAGCTTCACAGCTTAATATTTCTGCATCGCAAACACCATAGCATGATAGTTCCACATTGCGGAGGACATGGTGTGAGATTTATGTATTGCAAGCGTCACAGCTTAATATTTCTGCATCGCAAACACCGTAGCGTGATAGTTCTGCATTGCGGATGACATAGCGTGACATTTATGTATTGCAAGCTTCACAGCTTAATATTCCTGCATTGCAAACTCCATTGCATGATAGTTCTGCATTGCGGATGACAAAGCAAGATTTATGTATTGTAAGCGTCACAGCTTATTATTTCTGCTTTACAAACACTGTAGCGTGATAGTTCTGCATTGCGGATGACATAGCGTGAGATTTATTTATTGCAAGCGTCACACCTTAATATTTCTGCGTTACAAACACCGTAGCGTGATAGTTCTGCATTGCGGATGACATAGCATGAGATTTATGTATTGCAATAGGCACAGCTTATTATTTCTGCATTACAAACACTGTAGCGTGATAGTTCTGCATTGAGGATGACATAGCGTGAGATTTATGTATTGCAAGCGTCACAGCTTAATATTTCTGCATTACAAACACCGTAGCGTGATAGTTCTGCATTGCGGATGACATAGCGTGAGATTTATGTATTGTAAGCGTCACAGCTTAATATTTCTGCATTATAAACACTGTAGCGTGATAGTTCTGCATTGCGGATGACAAAGCAAGATTTATGTATTGCAAGCGTCACAGCTTAATATTTCTGCATTGCAAACACTGTAGCCTCAGTGATAGTTCTGCATTCCGTATGACCTAGCGTGAGATTTATGTACTGCAAGCTTCACAGCTTATTATTTCTGCATTGCAAAGAGCATGATAGTTCTGCATTGTAGTGGACATAGTGTGAGATTTATGTATTGCAAGCTTCACAGCTTAATATTCCTGCATTGCAAACTCCATAGCATGATAGTTCTGCATTGCGGATGACAACGCAAGATTTATGTATTGCATGCGTAACAGCTTAATATTTCTGCATTACAAACACTGTAGCGTGATAGTTCTGCATTGCGGATGACATAGCGTGAGATTTATGTATTGCAAGCGTCACAGCTTATTATTTCTGCATTACAAACACTGTAGCGTGATAGTTCTGCATTGCGGATGACATAGCGTGAGATTTATTTATTGCAAGCGTCACACCTTAATATTTCTGCGTTACAAACACCGTAGCGTGATAGTTCTGCATTGCGGATGACATAGCGTGAGATTTATTTATTGCAAGCGTCACAGCTTATTATTTCTGCATTACAAACACTGTAGCGTGATAGTTCTGCATTACGGATGACATAGCGTGAGATTTATTTATTGCAAGCGTCACACCTTAATATTTCTGCGTTACAAACACCGTAGCGTGATAGTTCTGCATTGCGGATGACATAGCGTGAGATTTATGTATTGCAAGCGTCACAGCTTAATATTTCTGCATCGCAAACACCGTAGCGTGATAGTTCTGCATTGCGGTTGACATAGCGTGAGATTTATGTATTGCAAGCTTCACAGCATAATATTTCTGCATCGCAAACACCGTAGCGTGATAGTTCTGCATTGCGGATGACATAGCGTGAGATATATGTACTGCAAGCTTCACAGCTTATTATTTCTGCATTGCAAAAAGCATGATAGTTCTGCATTGTAGAGGACATAGTGTGAAATTTATGAACTGCAAGCTTCACAGCTTAATATTTCTGCATCGCAAACACCATAGCATGATAGTTCCACATTGCGGAGGACATAGTGTGAGATTTATGTATTGCAAGTGTCACAGCTTAATATTTCTGCATCGCAAACACCGTAGCGTGATCTGCATTGCGGATGACATAGCGTGAGATTTATGTATTGCAAGCTTCACAGCTTAATATTTCTGCATCGCAAACACCGTAGCATGATAGTTCTGCATTGTAGCGTACATAGCGTGAGATTTAGGTATTTCACGTGTCACAGTTCACAATTTCTGCATTGCAAACACCGTAGCATGATTTCTCTGCATTGCAGAGGACATTGCGTGAGATTTATTTATTGCAAAGGTCACAGCCTGATAGTTCTGCTTTGCAATAGCCATAGCTTGATATCTCTGCATTGCAGGTGCCATCATCTGATATGTATGCCTTCTAGGAGGCATAGTTTGATAGTTCTGCATTGAAAAGTTCACAGATTCACATTTCTGCATTGTAAACGTCATTGGTTGAGATCTCTTCATTGCAAAGTTCATAGCTATTTCTGCATTGACACTTCATATACTTGGATTTTTGCATTGCAAAACTCAGAGCCTGATATTCCTGCATTGCAAACAACACCGTTTGATATTTATGCATTACAAACGTCTAAGATTGACATTTCTCCATTGCAATGTCATAGATCAGTGGTTCTTAACCTTTTAACTTCTGTGGACCCTCCACTTAATCATTAGTGGAACTCTGGGACCCCCACTGAATTATTATTTGAATCAAAGCACTCCTACTGAGTCATTACTGGAACCTGAGACCCTAGCCTAAGCATTTTTGATGATTTGATCCACAAAACAATACACAAAAAAATACAGAAAGAAGCACTTATCAAACAAATACACAAATGATTAAATATTTTATTCAATTCACAAACACATATAAAAACAAGCATTTGCAATGCAAAAGGTCTCGCTTTCAAGCGAGTTTGAGCTATTGCCATTGTAAATGACAATGCCTTTTATTTATGTTTTGGGTTTTAAAACATAAATAAAAGGCATTGTCATTTACAATACTAATAGCTTAAACTCTCGCAAATGCGAGACCTATTGCATTGCAATAAAGGGCCTTCTCGACCGCTTGTTAGATTGTAAATATCAGAGGAAGAGACCCGCCTGCGACGTCTTCAAAGTAGTGATAAATAGTGCACTGAAGAAGATCTGTAAGTGTTGTAAATTACACAGACACAAAGTGTGAAGTGAGAGTTACATATGTTCCGAGCTATAAACACTAACAAAGCGCTCCAACACCTTTCGCACTGTGATAACACTGTCGCGGCTCAGGAGGAAGAGCGGGAGGGGGGGGCTATTTCCTGCCCTCTCTGTGATTTGAGTGTGCAGTGTGGCATTGCGTAATGTCATTGCTATCTTTGGCCTAATCAAAAACACTCCAGCTGTAGTAGGGCCCTGGCTTCACCTCCTGGTGCAGGGCTGGCTCTGCTTTATGGCAGGCATGGAGGGAGGGATGGTCTCGGCTGCAGCTCCGGCCTCGTACAGTGCCCCTGCTATTACTATGAGCGAGAGGCGCTGAGGTGGTGGTGGTGGTATTGGTGGTGGTGGTACTGGTGTTACTGGTGTTACTGGTGCTACTGGTGGTGGTGGTGGTACTGGTGGTGGTACTGGTGGTATTGGTGGTGGTACTGGTACGGGTGGTACTGGTGGTGGTACTGGTGGTACTGGTGGTGGTACTGGTGGTGGTGGAACTGGTGGTGGTACTGGTGGTGGTGGTAGTACTGGTGGTGGTGGTGGTGGTGGTGGTGGTGGTGGTAGTGGTGCTGGTACTGGTAGTGCTGGTACTGGTGGTGGTGGTACTGGTGGTGGTGGTACTGGTGGTAGAGGTACTGGTGGTACTGGTACTGGGACTGGTGGTACTGGTGGTGGTATTGGTGGTGGTATTGGTGGTAGTACTGGTGGTATTGGTGGTGGTACTGGCACTGGTGGTATTGGTGGTGGTACTGATGGTATTGGTGGTGGTACTGGTACTGGTGGCACTGGTACTGGTGGTGGTACTTGTGGTACTGGTACTTGTGGTACTGGTACTGGTGGTACTGGTATTGGTGGTACTGGTGGGGTGGTGGTACTGGTGGTGGTGGTACTGGTGGTACTGGTGGTGGTGGTACTGGTGGTAGAAGTACTGGTGGTACTGGTACTGGTGGTGGTACTGGTGGTGGTACTGGTGGTGGTACTGGCACTGGTGGTATTGGTGGTGGTACTGATGGTATTGGTGGTGGTACTGGTGGTATTGGTGGTACCTGTACTGGTGGTGGCACTGGTACTGGTGGTGGTGCTTGTGGTACTGATACTGGTGGTACTGGTGGTGGTGGTGGTGGTACTGGTGGTGGTGGTACTGGTGGCGGTGGTGGTGGTACTGGTGGTGGTACTGGTGGTAGTACTGGTGGTGGAGGTGCTAGTGGTGGTGGTGCTAGTGGTGGTGGTACTGTTATGTTTCGTATATAGGCCCTAATGTAGATCCGTTTATATATGCCATAATGTAGAAATACTCGTATATGCCCTATTATGGTCATACCCGTATATGCCCTATTATGGTCATACCCGTATATGCCCTATTATGGTCATACTCGTATATGCCCTATTATAGTCATGGCTCCTAATATAGGCATGATCTTTCACCTACATTAGTTCCCTACAGTACACAACGAGCTCTGAGGGTTGAACGTTATCTAGTCTGTGGTTAGAACACTGCAAGGTCTTTTCCAAACACAGGCCTACAATGTACTCATAAATTATGCATGAGCATTCACCAGCTACATCTCCCGCATAATATGTATGTACAAAGTTCACCCCTGACGTCTTCCTCATGTCTAACAAAGACCAATACAAACCATACTGAGGGACGAGATACCTTAGGGTATAAATACACCACATCTTGTCATGGTAAGATAGAAGGGAACCGAGACTTCCATGCTGACACACTGACCAGAGACGCTGAGGCTCCTGCATGCAGTCGCTCCAGCTGACAGCGGTCTGACACAGCCCTTGCGGGGTGTCCAACTCGAGACCAGGACGGGGTCCCACACTCTCTCTCTTCAGGGAATGGGGTTCGACTAAATCCTAGAAGGATTCTTGGCTCTTAGGCTTTTAGACATACACATATGCTAGGTACACTCAGGTACATCTAGTTAGGCATCGTAGGAGTACGAGCACTTTCATAATGCTTTTTATATTCATGTATGTATTCATGATTATTGCAATATGGTAGAACTGTTCTATCCCTTTGCTTTTATCGTACTGCTGATAATATATCTCTGCTATTGTCTGCTGATTGCTGCAGCACATGTATTTTACACTAGAATAACAACTGTTCAATAAATACTTATTGAAACCCCCAGACTGTTTATTCTGTGTAACTCTCTGAGACAAACCAAATAAGTAAGCACGAGTGACTGAGCGAAAAGTAGTATATTGTTTCCACGATTCTGAGGAATTAGGGTTGTCATGATCTAAGGTTGCCAGGAACTAATCTCTCCCCGATAAGAGGAGATTCTAGTGGCACTGTGAGCTAGCTAATGCAAATCCGGCTAACATATACGGTGGGGGTGCACAGAGTCAGTCTAACACCAAGCCCACAGTTTGTTATCCAAACGCGCAGGTCCTGCAGGGGTACTATAGGAACTACACGACATGGCGCAGCCAACGTTGGTTGGGTACTTATTTAACAGTAGAATCGGAGTAGTTCAGTCGTGCTATTCTCAGAGAACCTACTCACAAAACCCCAGAGACGTCTGGAGTAGGTGGGCACAAACTCCGCCATCGGCTGTTGGTTAATCAAGCTTGAAGGACATTTAGTTCCTAAATTGTGCATAACACCTCATCTTAGTTCCCTTTGAACACTTCTTCCTCTAAACATGCCTGATTCCGAGGCAGGGGAAGACAGAGTTGACCTGAAGTTTTCAGAAGAAGGTAAAGATCCTGTAAATGCAATACAGATTGCACCAAAATTCAGAATGAAAGTCACCCTAAGACTATTAGAAAATGGTTTACAAGCTACGGGTGGCATGGTAGTTTTCGTGATTGAGGCACACGAATCAAACAAAACAGAGGTGTTCTATTCATGGGTTACATTCCCAGCAGCAAATGCCATAACAAAGACATTTCACTACTATATAAAAGGAGATGCACCACGGGAATATGGTCCGTTTGAGGACATGGAGATTCCACTAACTTACCAGGAACATTATTACTGGTTTAATGGCGCCCTACCCCACGTACGAGGAAGAGTAAGATTCGGCCCGCTCGGAGGAGACGGGGCCACATGGTCAATACTAGCGGCTTACACACCGTACCCTGACATTGGAACAATGCCACAGCCAGAATTACTCATACAACACAGAGATTTAATTAAAATCTACAGAAACCTGACACAATTCGTCATGAGGACTTTAACAATCCAACCTGCACCAGGTGCAGCAAATAGTACTCCAGTTTAGGGTACAGGAAATAAAATTTCTCCTCAAACATTACACGCGGTAATGGGCAAAAGGCCCACAAAACGCGAACAAATCCCATTCTGGATAGCTCAGAAAATAACTCGGCTTGAGGCGGTATTCCCGAATACTACCACCTATGAAAAACACAGAATTTTAACAATCTGCTTGCCCATGGGGATCACACCACAAGTAGAGGATTGCACCTCTTGGGGTTCAGTCTTTGCTGCCATATATACCAGAACACATGGTATCCCGTCCTTAGCAGTAGTGCCAGACGTATTGAGACAGATACAAAATGAGTACGGAGCAGAGCCTGCCCTAAACTTAGGGATGAAGTTACTAAACAACTTTGATCAGGTATCAGCCATAATACTAGCTAACATTAAGGGGGAAGCAGCTTCAGTGGCGATCCGCCAACGCCTAAGGGAGTTCAGTCCAGTAGATCAACAACATGAACTACCCAAAATAATTGAAAATGCATATGCAGAACTAGGCAGAGACAGTCTAGGTGGGAAAGCATTAAAACCACAACTGGTGGGCGGTCCTGAAAAGGACACTACAAAGCAGACACCTACTTCTCCTAAAAAGAAGTGGGAAAATAAAAAACAACAAAAGTCTAAAGACAACAGATCTCAATCCTGAGGCAGGTCTCCTCAACAGGAGCCCTCTGAAAGGAGGTATAACCTCCGGAATAGGGATAATATTAAAAAACCAGACAGGTATCAGGATACTGATACACGCTCCTCTCGTTCCTTTCAGGGTTCGTCAAGAAACTCCGAGAGGGAAGGACGGTCAGAGGAGCGTACAAAGTCCAGAGACACGCAACGCGCTGCGGACTACGCACCTAAAAAGAAGAAGGTAGCAGGTCTTAAGATCAGACATGCCCAGAATTCTGAGGACACAGCTTCTGAACGGGGAATGGGCTCTGACGATGCTAGACAGCGCGGCAGAAGTAACGATAGCTCGCCAGAACCTTAAGGAATTTCTGGTGACAGCGGAGTTGAGTGAGTATATCACGGTGGAAACACCTGATACTCTGGTAAGTGTCCCACATAAGTTACATGAGATAACACTCCGGATGGAGGGGGACAAGCCCAGAAAAATTAAAGGTCTATTTTGGAAGGATCTGTCATCTGGATATGACATTCTATTAGAGCAAGACTGGCCGCCAGCATTCGTCATGGAGTGCCCTAAGGGAGAAAAGGTAATTTTTCCGGCATTTTCCTACCTCGTTCCCATACATTTAAAACACGCATATGCGTAGGAGTGGGCGGTTGCCCTAGCTCCAGCATTGTACAAAAATCATGCTGGTTGAGATGAGGATTCAACCCACCACGTGATCCCGTTAAAAGTTTCCCCAAATGCCCAAAGGCAATACCCTATAAAGCAGGAAGCTAAAAAACAAGTCAGGGAGATCCTAGATCAACTTGAATACCAGGGTGTGATAGAAAATTGCACCTCACCAATGAACAATCCTTTGTTCCCCGTATCAAAACCTGACAACACATGTCGTTTAGTTTTAGATTATAGACAATTAAACACTTGCACAAAGATATTTGCAGTTCAAAATGCACACAGTGCCGCATTAATGAATAACATTGTGCGACAAAAATACAAAACAACACTTGATATCTCAAATTGATTTTTCTGCCAAAATTTGGCGCCTGAAAGCAGGTATTTGACCGCTTTCGCAGCGCTAGGGTCTCAACGGCAATTTTGTCGTTTGCCCCAAGGGTATAAGAATAGCCCAGGATTGTTTTCAGCAAGGGTAACAGAGTTACTCCAAAATTTGGATGAAGAAGCATTGTCCTATGTAGATGATATTTATCTGACAGACGATGACTTACCAAGGCACTTGACCAGAGTGAGCACCATTATTATGGGATTCGCCTCTGAGGGCTATAAATTTAATTTCAAAAATCAAAAATTGCCCATCTCGATGTCCTGTTCTTAGGATATGAGCTGTCAAGTGAAGGAAAAGCCTAGCAGCTAACTTTTTAGAAAAGTGTGCGCTGCTCCAACCTCCAAAATCATTAAAGAATTTACAATCAATTCTGGGATTCCTAAATTTTGGTCGAACATACATTTTGGATTACGCAGAAAGAGTAAAAACCTTTCTACGACTTAATAAAACCTGATTTTTCAATTAGACAATGGACACAGGAACATACAAACATCCTACGTTCACTACAGGAAGGCATGATAGATTCAAAACATTTACAGACACGCGTGAACGTACGCAACTTAGTGATCCGAATAATAGCGGGTCAATGCAGGTACACTTATTTAACTTTCAATGAAGGCGAAACGGTACCAATCGCATACAAATCACACCTGTACACAAACGCGGAGATGCGTTTCACTTCAACAGAAAAAATCCTGACAGCAGTGCAGACCGCTGTAGCAAGAGAAAGAGCTCTGGCTCAGGGAAAACGCATAATTGTCGGGACCCCAGTACCAGCCTTAGAGGCTGTTACAAAGGCTAGCATTCCAAATGCGAAAACCTTACATCCCAGATGGATACAATGGGCTAATTCTCTTACTGCAACGGCTGTTGAATACAGATTTGATCCAAGTTTAAAAACACAAGCATTTCTGCAATACGAACAAGAATATCCTCTACCAAATGAGATTTTGCCTCTAGATCAGTATATATACATTATTTACACTGACGGATCTGCTCAACCAGCCATAGGGAGTAAGCAAGCTTACAGCGCGGCGTGTGCAATCGTTAAAGGTTGCATGCGCAATGGAAAGTTCCATCCCAGTAGCACTAAAACGCAATCTCTAGGAGACTGCACGGCTCAGTTGGCAGAATTAAAAGCACTGATACTGGCACTTGTAAATACGGAACACGAATTCCCCACACTAATTGTGTGTGATTCCTTTTACTGTGTACAGTCGTACAATGAATATTTACATCATTGGGAACAAAACAGGTTTAAAGACGCGAAAGGTGGCACAATTGAGCATAAAATGCTATGGGAATCGTTAGTGGAGTTGAGAAACGAACTACCAAGGGCTCACGTGATACATACACTGAGTCATCAGCGTGATGGCGTTCACGTTGAAGGGAATTCATTGGCTGATGAAGCCACAAAGGGGGCTGTACGTACAGCCGCCGTAGCTGCAATCACTCGTTCAAAAACGAGATTAGACGGCGAGATTTTGGTAGCTGTCAATGCTTCACGCAAAGGCAGCACAGCAGTACCTAAAAATTTCCACTCAAGTACTCCTACAAGTTAGATGCACAAAACATTCCATATGCTCAGATTCCTGGTGTGGGGGATAGAGTAATACCAAATATGGATCGTAGGCAAGGCTTAATTCTAGCAGCCCACGAGGGTTTGGGTTCTGTGCATACAGGCGTTACAGCGACTATTTCTTTACTGAAACAGCGCTACTGGTGGCCAGGGTTAACAAAGCAGACCAAAGACTATGTCTTGAAGTGCGACATCTGCCAGCAGATGAAGGGCTCCACCGTAACACGCCCAGCGCAGACACCATTACTAAAATCAGACAAACCTCTCCCATGTGTATATTTGGACCACTGCGGACCCCTACAATCGGATGGGGCCAAGAAATATATCATGGTTGCAGTGGATTCCTGCTCTAGATTCCTATGGGTCTGCCCTCAGCGCTCGGCTGACGCTTGAACTGTTATAAAAGATTTGCGAGTCTTTATCGGCTCATACGCAGTTGGCACGTTACATTCTGACCGTGGCCCGGTGTTTAGCTCTCGGGCTTACAAAGAGGCCATAGAAGGAATGGGCATAGCATTGCGGTACTCCTCTCCGTACCATCTGTTGTAGAGAGGAAAAACCGGGACTTAAAGCAATCTTTAACAGCTAGGGTATTAGGCAAAAGCGGTAGATGGGTCGATCACCTTTATGGGGTCCAACGAGCAATAAACAATCAGCCAAGAAGCTCTCTAGGGGTGTCACTCCTTACGAGGTCCTATTTGGGACAAGAATGTGGGTACCTGATCTTGATTGTGAAGGCACAGTGGCCGATGGAAAACAATTTGATATCCATGATCGTTTGGCTGTTTTACAGGATCTAAATGTATCCAGGACACAACAAAGCAACGTCCACTTAAAACAGACCGCCACTGAGGAAGTCAAGGCAGTAACGGCAAGACCTGTCTGGATCCCAAAAGTCGGGGATCTGGTCAGAGAGAAGATTGCAGACAAGAAAGAATTTGGGCCATCCTACAGAAAGCCTGTACCGGTCCTAGCAATCCAAGGCACAAGAACTGTACTTCTGCCGCCTCTTGCCGGGGGAAAAAGGAGAAAAGATTTGTCTCAATTGACTTAATCAAACCACACTATGTGGCGGAAACTAAACAGTAGGCCACGTGGACTCCACAGTAGCAGACACCCTCCTCTTGCTACAATCCAAGAAGTTCAAACAGAAAGACTCATCACGTTTGAAGAGCCACCTGTACAGAATGAAGGACTAAGCAACAATGCTATGGAACTCGTTCCACTTCAACAAGAAATTCATCTTCAAAATGACAATCAACTTAACACCCAAGTTGCAATCAGACCGACTACAGACATCTACGTCAACATGCCTCGTCAAGAGCAAAATCCGATTCCAACAAATCCCGATGCAATTCCAACAATTGATCGAACTGCTTCTGGCTATTTCATGAACTTTGATACGTTTTCACTGGATCCAAGCAAGCCGGAGACGACGCCAGCCAAAAAATCACTTCAAAAGCAACTCACTGATTTTTTGAACTTTTTTAGAATGACTTACCTGGTGTCACCTTGGATTGAACTATGGTAGATCACTGGGATTTTATTTTTTCTTTTCTGGCTAGGTTTAATAATCATTTTTAGTATGCTTATTAATGGACGATACCTCCAGCAGAGCTCGACAGGCCAAAGAGTCAATTTGATTTTAAAACCACACCAGTCTTCACATCGTGAACCAAGAGACTTGTCTTCAGTGAACATCACAGCAGTTCCTATACCGGGCGGTATAGTATGGGACAAGATTGATTATGATATATTCGGTCCGACTGAACTTTTAAAACTTAAACATGTATTTAAAATTTCTTTAAGTGATATCATTACCTCCAGTACATTTTCTGATGATTGGGACACTGAAACTGTGAATAATTTGTCTGATTTAGAAAAAACTGCAGCATTTCCGAACAATGAAATGTTAGAAGGTACTTCAGACTATGATACATTGTACTGTTACCAACATTATGGTCATCATATCTTGCACAAATCTATAACACCTAGAAATGTATTTGAATACCACCAGTGGGAATACTGCCCAACACCTCCAAAAGGTAGTTCGCAAACTTTTGTACAGAAATTCACATACTTTTCAGGGTTTAATACATCTGACCCAAAGTCATTTTATTACAAAGTGGCAACAACATCAGCACAGAAAATTATATTGACTAACACCAAACAGATTTACTCTGCTTCCTTCATGGCCCAGTTGTCTACACAGGGTTTCGACCTATGGAAGTACACCATAGATTTAAAATCGATCTGGGGTTCTAGGGACTGGCAAGTCCAGGGAACAGAATCGCTTTTTAGAGCATGCCTCATTCCACAGCAGATAATATTTCTAAATGACACTGTGCAACAGACATCCTGTCTTGGACTAGCCAAGAACAAGGAAATGAACACACCGGGGTTTCCAGCACCATCACAGATGGGTGGGGGACAGAATTCAACTACACATGGGGTAGGATTAGATGACATTCTCCAGTACAGCAGGTCAGATCCCAATTGTACAGAATGGCTGATTTGGCCCATTGACACGAACATTTGTCAACAAAGATTCCTAGGTACACCCGAGGGATTTAGTATCCATAGGCCAGATCCTCGCTATGTACAAAGACAACACCCAGGGGTAGTGACATCCTATAGTGTTGGGAAGTTGTGCCTTGATTGGCTAGAGACCTCAACACTCACAGAAGTAAAACATCACTTGACCTTACTCACACCTGATGTGGACCTTAGGGACTTCTTGTCAGGCCCAAGGAAAACACGTCAAACGTTTCATATATGCTGGCATTTATGCCTACTATAATGAAAACTGGAAAATTTCCCAACAGGAGGCTGCAGAAAGAATATGGGAAATAGACCGTATTAACTTAGAGAAGGCATTAGCTGTAGTGGATAATGGGTTAACAACTTTGACCTCCAGGATTTACTCCTTAGGCAACATTGTGTCTTCGGCAATCGACATATTAGAACAAGATCTGGCCTTGTTACAACACGGGCATTCTCAGCTACGTTCTATTATGATGTTAGGCTGGACGCTGCAATCTTTGCATGCAGGCTATGTGCCCTGGCGTTTTATAAACACCACAGCTCTGTTTTCAGAATACAATCTAACTGATAAACAGACAGAATTGGTATTGGTGGTGGTACTGATTGTATTGGTGGTGGTACTGGTGCTGGTGGTGGTACTGGTGGTGTTTGTGGTACTGGTACTGGTATTGTTGGTGGTGGTGGTACTGGTGGTGCTGGTACTGGTGGTGCTGGTACTGGTGGTGGTGGTACTGGTGGTGCTGGTACTGGTGGTGCTGGTACTGGTGGTGGTACTGGAGGTGGTGGTGGTGGTACTGGTGGTGGTGGTACTGGTGGTGGTGGTACTGGTGGTGGTACTGGTGGTGGTGGTAGTACTGGTGGTGGAGGTGGTGGTGGTGGTACTGATGGTGGTGGTACTGCTGGTGGTGGTACTGCTGGTGGTGGTACTGGTGGTATGGTACTGGTGGTGGTGGTACTGGTTGTGGTGGTACTGGTTGTGGTGGTACTGGTGGTGATGGTACTGGTGGTGATGGTGGTGGTGGTACTGGTGGTGGTGGTACTGGTGGTGGTACTAGTGGTGGTTGTAGTGGTGGTGGTGGTACTGGTGGTGGTGGTGGTGGTGGTACTGGTAGTACTGGTAGTGGTGGTACTGGTAGTGGTGGTGGTAGTGGTGGTACTGGTGGTAGTGGTGGTACTGGTGGTGGTGGTACTGGTGGTGGTGGTACTGGTGGTGGTGGTGGTACTGGTAGTACTGGTAGTGGTGGTACTGGTAGTGGTGGTGGTAGTGGTGGTACTGGTGGTAGTGGTGGTACTGGTGGTGGTAGTGATGGTGGTGGTACTGGTAGTGGTGGTACTGGTAGTGGTGGTACTGGTAGTGGTGGTGGTGGTACTGGTAGTGATGGTGGTGGTACTGGTAGTGATGGTGGTACTGGTAGTGATGGTGGTACTGGTAGTGGTGGTAGTGGTAGTGATGGTGGTGGTATTGGTGGTGGTACTGGTGGTTTGGTGGTGGTACTGGTGCTGGTGGTATTGGTGGTGGTACTGGTGGTATTGGTGGAGGTACTAGTGGTATTGGTGGTACTGGTACTGGTACTGGTGGTACTGGTGGTGGTGGTGGTACTGGTGATACTGGTGCTGGTACTGGTACTGGTGGTGGTACTGGTACTGGTGGTACTGGTGGTGGTGGTGGTACTGGTGGTGGTGGTGGTACTGGTGGCGGTGGTACTGATGGTGGTACTGGTGGTGGTGATACTGGTGGTGATACTGGTGGTGGTGGTGGTGGTGGCACTGGTGGTGGTACTAGTGGTAGTACTGGTGGTGCTACTGGTGGTACTGGTGGTGGTGGTGGTACTGGTGGTGGTGGTACTGGTGGTGGTGGTACTGGTGGTGGTGGTGATGGTGGTACTGGTGATGGTGGTACTACTGGTGGTACTGGTGATGGTGGTACTACTGGTGGTACTGGTGGTGGTGGTGGTACTGGTGCTGCTGGTGGGACTGGTGATACTAGTACTGGTGGTGGTGGTACTGGTGGTGGTGGTGGTATTACTGGTGGTGGTGGTACTGGTGGTGGTGGTACTGGTAGTGGTGGTGGTACTGGTAGCGATGGTGGTACTGGTGGTACTGGTGGTGGTGGTACTGGTGGTGGTGGTACTGGTGGTTTGGTGGTGGTGCTGGTGGTATTGGTGGTGGTACTGGTGGTGGTACTGGTAGTGATGGTGGTGGTACTGGTGGTATTGGTATTGGTGGTGGTGGTACTGGTGGTGGTACTGGTGGTGGTGGTACTGGTACTGGTGGTGGTGGTACTGGTGGTGGTGGTGGTGGTGGTGGTGGTGGTGGTGGAACTGGTGGTACTAGTGGTGGTGGTGTGAACTGGTGGTACTGGTGGTGGTACTGGTGGTGGTGGTACTGGTGGTGGTGGTACTGGTGGTGGTGGTGGTACTGGTGGTGGTGGTACTGGTGGTGGTGGTGGTACTGGTGGTGGTTGTGGTACTGGTGGTGGTGGTACTGGTACTGGTGGTGGTAGTACTGGTGGTGGTACTGGTGGCTGTGGTACTGGTGGTGGTACTGGGGTGGTGGTGGTACTGGGGTGGTGGTGGTTCTGGTGGTACTGGTGGTGGTGGTACTGGTGGTATTGATACTGGTGGTGGTGGTACTGGTGGTACTGGTGGTGGTACTGGTGGTACTGGTGGTGGTACTGGTGGTACTGGTGGTGGTGGACTGGTACTGGTGGTACTGGTGGTGGTGGTACTGGTGGTGGTGGTACTGGTGGTGGTGGTACTGGTGGTGGTGGTACTGGTGTTGGTGGTATTGATACTGGTGGTGGTGGTACTGGTGGTGGTGGTACTGGTGGTGGTACTGGTGGTACTGGTGGTGGTGGTACTGGTGGTACTGGTGGTGGTGGTACTGGTGGTGGTGGTACTGGTGGTAGTGGTGGTGGTGGTACGGGTGGTGGTACTGGTAGTGGTGGTGGTACTGGTGGTGGTGGCACTGGTGGTGGTGGTGGTACTGGTAGTAGTGGTGGTGGTGGTTCTGGTGGTTAGTGGTGGTGCTGGTGGTACTGATAGTGGTGGAGGTATTGGTGGTGGTGGTACTGGTAGTGGTGGAGGTATTGGTGGTGGTGGTGGTGTTGTTGTTAATAAAACAGGCTTTTGAAAACAACCCGTCAGGTGGTTTTAGTACAGATGACATGTAACACAGATGTGCTGTTGTCAGCTTCAGCCCATTAGCACACGATTATGTGCTACCTGGAATTCATATGACTTAATTTGCAAATCATTTCTAATTCCATTTTACTTGGGTGGGGGGGGGTTGAAAAAGACACAAGATAATGCCGGGTTAAAGTGATTGAAAGCAGGCGCCAGTGTTACGGGGCGGCTGTGCTGCTTAAAAAAACACAAGCATTTGCAATGCAATAGGTCTTGCATTTATGCGAGTTTAAGCTATTGGCATTGTAAGTGACAATGCCTTTTATTTACGTTTTAAAAATGAAAAAAATAAATAAAAGGCATTGTTATTTGCAATGTCAATAGTTCAAACTCGCGTATATGCGAGACCTATTCCATTGCAAATGCTTGTTAGATTAGTGAGTAGAAACGCTCCCTTTCGGCCCGTGCGGCAAATTAATTAAATAAACAAGCGCAGCCGCTAAAGTGAAAGCGGATCGCGCTGCAAAAAAAAAAACAATAGTGCTTACCGACTTATGAAGGAGACCGTGTAACGCCACAAGTAAAAGATCCAGTCCTCATGGGAGGTAACAAATGGCGACAGGGCGGTAACAAGGAGGGACTAACAAGCCTCATTATCAATCGGAAGCCAGCATTTACCAAGGACAATGACACCAGCCAATCAAAAATATGGGCGGAGAGAAGGCGAGGCTTCCACAGCATACTCGACTACTGCATGCCTCGCAGAGCGAGTAGTGCAAGCGCGCTGCCGCTAGGCTCGACCTAAAAATCTAAATTCTAATGGGAAGACTGGAGCCTTCCTAAATTCAATTGAGGCCTCTCATCATCCAAACTATATTCTGTTTGATGCACTTCCACTGCTCCCATGAGGATACAAACTTCATTTTACTGGTGGTGGTACTGGTGGTGGTGGTACTGGTGGTGGTGGTACTGGTGGTGGTGGTACTGGTGGTGGTGGTTGGTGGTGGTACTGGTGGTGGTACTGGTGGTGGCGGTACTGGTGGTGGCGGTACTGGTGGTGGCGGTACTGGTGGTGGTGGTACTGGTAGTGGTGGTGGTACTGGTGATGGTGGTACTGGTGATGGTGGTACTGGTGGTGGTGGTACTGGTTGGGCTACTGGTGGTGGTGGTAGTGGTGGTACTGGTAGTGGTGGTACTGGTAGTGGTGGTAGTACTGGTGGTGGTGGTACTGTTTGGGCTAGTGGAGGTAGTGGTGGTGGTACTGGTGGTAGTGGTGGTAGTGGTGGTGGTACTGGTGGTGGTGGTTCTGGTAGTGGTGGAGGTATTGGTGGTGGTGGTACTGGTAGTGGTGGAGGTATTGGTGGTGGTGGTGGTGGTGTTGTTAATAAAACAGGCTTTTGAAAACAACCAGTCAGGTGGCTTTAGTGCAGGTGACATGTAACACAGATGTGCTGTTGTCAGCTTCAGCCCATTAGCACATGATTATGTGCTACCTGGAATTCACATGACTTAATTCGCTAATCATTTCTAATTCCATTTTACTTGGGAGGGGGGGGTGGGGTTGAAAAGGACACGAGATAATGCCGGGTTAAAGTGATTGAAAGCAGGCGCCAGTGTTACGGGGCGGCCGTGCTGCTTAAAAAAACAAGCATTTGCAATGCAATAGGTCTTGCATTTATGCGAGCTTAAGCTATTGGCATTGAAAATGAGAATGCCTTTTATTTATGTTTTAAAAACGAAAACAAAAATAAAAGGCATTGTTATTTGCAATGTCAATAGCTCAAACTCGCGTAATTGCGAGACCTATTGAATTGCAAATGCTTGTTAGATTAGTGAGTAGAAACGCTCCCTTTCGGCCCGTGCGGCAAATTAATTAAATAAACAAGCGCGGCCCCTAAAGTGAAAGCGGACCGCGCTGCAAAAAAACAAAACAATAGTGCTTACCGACTTATGAAGGAGACCGTGTAACGCCACAAGTAAAAGATTCAGTCCTCATGGGAGGTAACAAATGGCGACAGGATGGTAACAAGGAGGGACTAACAAGCCTCTTTATCAATCGGAAGCCAGCATTTACCAAGGACAATGACACCAGCCAATCAAAAATATGGGCGGAGAGAAGGCGAGGCTTCCACAGCATACTCGACTACTGCATGCCTCGCAGAGTGAGCAGTGCAAGTGCGCTGCCGCTAGGCTCGACCTAAAATTTTTAATTTTAATGGGAAGACTGGAGCCTTCCTGAAATTCAATTGAGGCCTCTCATCATCCAAACTATATTCTGTTTGATGCACTTCCACTGCTCCCATGAGGATACAAACTTCATTTTTAGCTTTCAATATCACATTCCTTGACATTTACAGAACGTTTTACATTTTTAAATGTTGCTCCTTTATTTATATGCACTTATTAATCGGTCAATCATATTTAATTTCCTATGCAGTTGCTGAACCCCTGAGTAGGCTTCGCGGGCCTCTAGGGGTCCCCCGTCCACAAGTTAAGAAACTCTGCCATAGATTATTAATTCTGCATTCTAAACAGCTGATACTTCTGCATTGCAAAGTTCATAGATTGAAATTTTGCATTGAAAACTTCACAGTTGATATTTCTGCATTGTCAAGTTCATATATTGATGTTTCTGGGTTGCAAAAGGCAATCGCTTGATATTCCTGCATTGCAAACACCACAGTGCGATGTTTATGCATTCCAAACGTCTACGCGTGACATTTCTCTGTTGCAAAGTTCATATATTGATATTTCAAGATTGTAAATGTCAGCGCTGATATTTCTGCATTGCAAAGTTTATAGATTGAAATTTTGCATTGAAAACTTTGTTTGATATTTCCGCATTGTCAAGTTCATATATTGATGTTTCTGCATTGCAAAAGGCAATCGCTTGATATCCCTGCGTTGCAAATACCACAGTGTGATATGTATGCATTGTATGGACCACCCACGGTTTGATATTTCTGCTTTGTAAAGTTCATAGATTGATATTCCTACAGTCGAGAGATCACAGTCTGATGTTTCTACATTACATAGACTACAGTTGGATATTTCTGCACTGCTATCGTCACTGCTTGATATCTCAGCTTTGTAAAGGTAACAGCTTGTTTTTTTTGCATTACAAACGTCACAGCTTAGTATATACGTTTGTATTGAAAAGGCCACAGCCTGCTATTTCTGTATTGCTAAATTCAAAACTTATTATCTCTCGCCTCGAAATAAAACTTATCCCAACGTGTTGCTGTCTGATCGGTCTGCCGTAAATACCCAACGGTGTGATGTTTCGGCTTTGCAAATTCACAACTTGACATTTCTACACAGAAAGTATCACTCTGTGGTATTTCAGCACAGTAAATGACTCAGCTTGATGCTTTGGAAATGTAGCTGCCTGGTATATTTGGATAAAAAAAAATTCGTTTCCTATATTTAGGTGCTGAAAACACCACAGCTTGACGTGCCGTCTCTGAAAGTGTGACTGTGTGAGTTTGATATGCCTGCTTGGTAAATGACGCTACTTGATATTTTTGAGAAAAGATAGTGTTACTCTTTTTGGTTACTGCTCTGAAAATTGAACTCTTAAGATAGTTCTACACTGAAAACGTAGCAATGTGATTTTTATGCACACAGTATCACTTCCTGTATGATCTATTCTGCTCTGAATACGTCTCCGATTGACGTGTGCACTGTGCGACAGTGTCAGGGAATACTAACACTGCGATAACATCTCTGCCCTGAAAGTGTTACCTTCTGATAGCTCTGCCCTGAAAATGTCAATGATCACTTCCTCAACATGTCAGTGTGTAATATTTCTGCCCTTTGAAATTCACAACGAAAGAGCTGCGAGGGGAGGTTGGAGTAAGGCACTCAGGGGGTTGTATGGTTCTAGGAGGAGGCTGGAATAAGATCCTGAGAGGCTTGGGTGGTGTTATTATAAGGAGGCTGGAGTAAGACCCTGGCCCTCAGAGGGTTATGTGGAGGCATGAGTAGTTTGAAGCAAGACACTCTGGGGGTAGGGTGGAGGCTGGAGTAAGACCTTCAGAGGCTTGAGTGGCATGGGGGGCTGTATTAAGACCCACAGGGGGTGAGCGGAGCCATGATGAGGTTAGAGTAAGATCCGCAGGGTGTTGCGGGAGGCAGTAGAGGATGGATTAGCCATAGGGTTGTGCGGTGAAATAAGATCTACGGAGGGAGGGCAAAGGCATGAGCAGGCTGGAGTGAGACTCAGGAGGATGGGGAAAGACCCTCGTGGGGCTGGGTGGAGACCTGAGGAGGTTGGAGTAAGGCCTGCTGCAGGTTCGGGTGGTATGAGGACTGTGGAGTAAGACCTTCTGTGCGTTGGGTGTAGGCCTGAGGAGGCTGGCATAAGAAGAGGTGGCAGTAAAGGTGCTGGAGTAAGTTCCACAAAGGTTTGGATGTTCCCGGGGTAGATTAAATTAAAGACCAAGGTAAGCGAGTCTAGAGAGGTTCCATGGTGTGAGATTGTGGAGCTCGCTGATTATATTGTTTGACAGATCCAGCTTCCACACCATGGCCAGGAAAACCAACGGGAGGTGCATCTTAGTCAGGGCTTTAAGTGGGCCGGGTCTCACCGGGTCTGAGCACCGGTAGTTTTTTAAAGGGGGCCTCAAAACGGGTCTCTATCAGGCTCAGTTTTGTGCCCTGGCACAGGCGGTCCGTTATTTTCCGGACTGCAGTGATATCAGGCACATCGATGTGCGCGTGCTCACCCTGCTCACTTCTCACTCGTGGAGAAGTTACGGCATGACGTCATGCCAGGTGAGCGTTGTAGGGGAAGGGAAATCCTTTAAAGAGTCATTTTCTCTCTGGATTTCCCTTCTCTTTTGAAACTCAGGAGCAGGAACATTGTTGTGGTTTCACTAGGGCTTTAAGTCGAAGCTTTTTCAATATTATATACAAGTCATAGTTGATGCTTATTTATTTTATGCAACTAACAACCATTGACAAAGCCAATAGTCCTGACTTGTCGTAGGTATGATGTTACTTGTTGTATCATGTATCCAGATGCAATGACAGAAACAGCAATACAAGTCGGGCGGCACACAATGCTAAGCACAGATTTCTAGCTTACGTGTTTTTAAGCCACGCTCTTAATTACATTGGCCACGCCCCTTTGAGAGACCCCCCCCCCCCCGTTTGTTCATCCCACTTTAAGCCCTGATCTTAGTGATGGAATTTTCAGACAGCGCCTAGGTTGCAGAGTCTGGACGGGCTGAGACTTCCAGGTCCACCATTCTCTTTCATCTGAACTTCAAGATACTTAGATCTGCAAGGTCCTTCCCAGCTTCGACTACCATTGAGAAACTTGAGAAGCAATTCCAGGACATATCAAGGAACTGGAGTCTAGCCTGCGGCTGTAGGACACCTGGCATAAAGATGGATGAGGAGTTGTTGCTCAGGATCAAAGTAGTTAGGTTCCTTAGCCCCTTTAAGGTGCCTGAGCTCAGGTTCTCCAGAAAGTTGTTGCAAAGGTTCAGGAATATGAAGTTCCCCAACCCAAGTAAGGCACCTTACTCCACTTGCTCAATCGGGTTCACTGCAAGTCCAGACTTCTCAGGTTGGCCAGCTCACCCCAAGGCAGTGCTGCGATCTTGTTCTTTGTGATTTCTAGAGGTAGAATATCATTGAGTAAGTCCCTCACAGCATCCTGCAGCTGGTGCATGGCTATGTTCTGACAGCAGACGGTGGTCTTCTGTGGAATGTGCCAGTAGCTATCGGCATGTGCTGCTGCTGACATCAGGAACAGCACTGCGAGATTCATCACCCCTGGAGCCAAGGATGTAGTCCTATGCAGATTAAAATAAATGGCAAACCATGACGTGTGGATTGCCCCAGACGATAAACCCAACAACCTTGGAAGAATATAGCAGTAGACTCCTAAACTCTGAAATGCAATGGTGAAGACTAAAGAAATTATGGTAGGCTCTGGAACATAATGTCTCTATATTCCTAAATCCTAAAAGAAAATGGGTGTAGACTCCTAGCCTCTGATACCGAATGGTGATAGACACAAACTTTTATAACGCAGCAACACCAGATCTCGGACTTTGGAAAAGAACTTCAAACAAATTAATTTGGCCCTTGGACCTTCCACATGCTTACCAAGGTGCTGGCGACCAAGTAGAATTGTGACCATGAACTTAGTTTTCGCAGGAGATTGATGGCCTTCTAATGTTCTTCATGCTAGGGGGTGAAGGAAAGCAAGAGTAACTGTACCTGCAGGACTGGTCGTGTTGGGTTGTGTGTTAGGAATTACAGAAGTTGGCAGGGGAAGTGGAATTGGTCTAATTGGACTTCAGCACTAAATTTAGCAAGGCAGAAACCAAATACTAGATAGGCTTCGGGGTGTTTTGAAGAAGTGTGGGGTTGAAAGGTCCTAGAGCAAGGAAAGGACTTTCATAAATTTATCAGTTTTCATGGCCCCGGGGGACATAGAAGAACTCTGCTAGGGAAGTGAACAGGGATGGTGAGTGGATGGAAGGCCTATCTGTCCCGCTTTACTTCTAGGGAGATGAGCAATAAATAAGACCAAAGCCTCCAACTTGCAGAATGGTATCCAGTGGCACATGGGGAGGACTTCATCACTGGCCAATCAACACTTTCATCAACCAGCCGCTGACCCCAGGTGCTAACCACTTATTGACCAGCAGATCCAAAGTGGATCTTCTCGTCCGAGCAAAGAGCACCAATCAGCTCTCACACTCCATGTCCATAGTGCGACCATTGAGATGACAGACCACAAGATCTGGATGAACCCTGCGCGGCATCAGGCACTGCTCTGAAATGGATCCGGTCGCTCTTTCATAAGGAAAGGAAACATATCCAATCAGATCCTCCAAGTGTATGTGGAAACAGGCCTGGATTCAAGAACAGCATGGGAAGCAGAAAATCCGTGCCCAGCTTTTTGTACTGCACTCCGGGTTGAAACACTGGTAATTGGGTTAGAGATACTCTCCAGAATAAGTATCTCTAGGCCTAGAATCTGCATCTCCACTTAGCGCTTGCCTCGGAATGGAGATCTAGTTCTGGTTGCAGATGTGCGTACATGGTGATCTCATCAAGGCTGCTGAGGGAGATAGTACAAACTCATTCGGTTCAGTTACAGATAGTTTTTCCTGTATAATACAGATGAGCAGGTCTGAGCTGTTTCTCTTGTCTCTCTTTCTCACTCTCAGGGGCATATTTACAAGCCCCTATCGCCACCACCACCAGAACGTCACTTTTTTTGACGTGGTGGCGATAGGGGCTTCGCCTTATTTACAAGGCAGCGTTAAGCCACTTAAGGTGGCTTAACGCTGCCTTGAAAATAAGGCACCCTTTCAGGCTATGCTTAGCGTGAAAGGTATGGGCAGTGGGTGTTGCAGTCGGTGTTCCGCCTCAACACCCATTGACTTTTACGCTGCCCCATATTTACAAGAGTGGCGTAAATATGGGGCAGCACCAAAATTAAGACCAGGGAAAACCTGGTCTTAACAGCGCGCAACAAGGCGAAATGCTTTATTTCCCCTTGTTTTTGCTGTTTCTATGTGTGATGCATTGTGCAGCACACATAAAAACCGCAAAATGCCATGCATGATTGTTTATTTACAGGAAGGTGTCCCTTCCTGCACATAAACAATAATTTAAACAAGCATTTACAATGCAATAGGTCTCGCATTATTTAAGTTTGAGGTGTTGGTGTTGAGAATGGCTGTGCTATTTCTATTTGTTTTAGATGTGCAATTTTAACTAGAGCATTTATAATCAAAGGTATCTATTTCCAATGTATAAATTTGTGGAAAGCTAGGTATGAAATATGGCTAGAAGAGAAAGTGTTTGTATGAATCTTATTAGCGTACATGTAAAAAAGAATGAACAATATGGGAAGGTAAATTTTTTTTATTAGTATTGAAAACTCTTTTAATATTTATTGGCATAATTTTAGTGTTACATTTTTGAAAGTAGTAAATATGACATGATATAGTTTAGCACAAATAATAGTTAGTCTGTTGAGATATCTTGTATAATTTCTGTGATACTGTCATTGCAAAAAATGACTTCGAATGTTCTTGGAAGAAATGGTAGTAGCGCATCGGATAATGTTTCAACATATTGCGAAATCCCAAAGTAGTCTATTAAAATGTCATTGTTGATCTTCATCGACTGATATGTATCAGTATTTAGCACTTTTGTAGTTAATGTGCTGGTTTCTTGGTTGGTTGTTTCAATGCCATATATTTCCAGCTCAATAGTTTCAGATGGAGCTTCTGTTACCTGCGAATACAATATTAAGGTTACATTATTAATTAGGAAACTGTGCTTTTGTTTTCAAAAAGGCGTTTTGCATTTGTATGTCACATCAACAGTGTGTTAATAAAGTTCGTGTATGTGTTTTACTTTGTAGTGAATAAAGAATTAGAAGTGATAGGGAAGCTTCTTTTACTAGTATAGAACTTGTTGTTGTTTTATAAATCTTTTTTGATATACTAGCTGTGGCCTGTGCACACACTAAATAGCATGCCAGTGCGCGTAGCAACGCTTTGACTTGTTGGCAACTGCTGTACCCAATCTTGTCAAATCCTACTTGGCTGAGGCTCCTGTTGGCTGGTAATCCTGTGACCTATTAGCTTGTAGGTGTGTTTAACTTTAGCAACATGTAGTGTCCTGAGTAAGTGTTGCAGTAGGTGTAAATGTATTGGTTGTCTTATGTGAAGAGCTATTATAATTTATTCTAGATAATGGCGAATGTGCAATTTGTATCTTAGAAGGATGTTGTTGCTTTTGTAGTATTAATAGGGTGAATTGCTATAGGTAATGCAGTGTGTGTTGCATTACTGAATGTTTGTGCTATTGGTATTGCATTATTATTCTCCATAGTAATAAGAAGAACTTGTATGATGCAAGACATATTGCATTGATATACTTGGTAGCTGTTTGTTGATGTTTGACTTGGTCAAACACCAATTCAACAAACTAGCGAAAACCTTCAAAGTCTCACCTAAACCCCTCATATCAAGCGAGGTATTCTCGTCCTTCTTCTGCAACAAAATCTCTGCCCTAGGAACTGAACTTAAATCCGCAACTCACCACCAAAAACAAATTCTGCCTGCCCCACCTCCTCTCTCTGCGTTGTCCTCCCGAACTTCACCCAAGAACCTTGCGCACTGGTCCAACTTTAGAATTTACGACGAAGACTCTATCTTGCAAATTCTTGTCTCCTTAAAACCGAACAATCACTTTAATGATTCTCTCCCCTCTAACTGCCTAGCTGCCGCCTCTCAGGCTATCATCCCTTCCTGGACCTCAATAATCAACGCCTGCCTCCTACAGGGCTCAATTCCTGACTCGCTCAAGGCTGGCCAAGTTGTCCCCATCCTAAAAAAACCCACGCTGGACCCTGCCTCCGCTGAGAACTACAGACCCATATCCAACATCCCACTCCTTGCCAAAGTTCTAGAAAAATGTGTGCAACAGCAGCTAAGCCTACACATCAACAACTTTCACCTACTAGATGACTTCAATCAGGGTTCAGACCTGGACACAGCACGGAAACCACCCTCCTCCACATTGTGGATGACGCCCTCCAAGCCCTCGACCTAGGCGACACCTGTGTCCTAATCCTTCTAGACCTGTCCTCCGCCTTTGATATGGTTAGCCATGAAATTCTCCTAGAACGCCTGAAACTCAGAATGGGGTTGGATGGGACCGTCTTTCAATGGTTTAGATCTTTCCTCCAAAACCGCTCACAGAGAGTCCTCATCAATGGTAATCTTTTCGCCCCCTCTCCAGTTTTGGTCGGAGTCCCTCAAGGATCAACACTCTCTCCTACCCTCTTCAATCTTTACCTTGAACCTCTCACCGAGGTGCTTTGTGCCGCCAACATGTCCTACCTCATGTACGCCAACGATACACAGATCTACATAAAAATGTCTTCCCCTGAGGACATTTTCTCCCTGAACGAGGCCTTGAAGCTGACAGTCCATTGGCTCACCGCCAATAAGCTTAAACTCAACGCAAATAAAACAGAATTTGTTCTGATCTCCCCACCCAAAACTAATCCTGACATCCAGGAATGGCTCAAGACAATCACAGCACTAAACTGGCCTCCTACCATTGTTGACTCGGCGAAATTCCTTGGAATAACCCTTGACAGCAGCTTGAATATGCGTGGCCATATAAACTTGATGGCCAAAACGTCTAGATTCCACCTGAGTTACCTAAGAAACCTAAAACCTTTCCTCGAAGTTTCCGACCTTAAAACGGCAATCTAGGCACTAGTCATTTCCAGACTAGAATATGGATGCTCTATTCTGGCAGGGCTACCCAAGAGTTCTCTGGGCCCATTGAAAGCCTACCTCAACACAGCCGCCAGACCCCTAACGGGCACAAAGAAATTCGACCACATCTCTCTTCACCTCAAAACTCTGAACTGACTTCCCCTTCAGGCCAGAATCCAATTTAAAGTGGCCTGCATCACTCATAAAGCTCTTTACTCCAATTCCCGTACTTTTCTCGCACAAAAACTTGTGGTATCTGGAGGGACCAGAAACTCCTGATCTGCCAAAGACCTGCTGTTGCAACAAGCACGCTTCCGGAAGAAAAAAACCTACAATTGGGCCTTCTCTGGGGCCGCACCAAGAATTTGGAACTCTCTCCCACCCGCCATCCGAAGACTTCCGTCCTTGGCACAATTTAAGAAGGAAACCAAAATATTCTTAATGAGAAAATACCTCATCTAAGGAACACTTTACAATCACCTCATCGACATGTCCCACCCTCCACCTCGGCATTCATGGCCTCTATGGATGATACATCTTGCTGCACTCTGGGCATCCCCCCAAGAGCTGAGACAGCGAGCCTTCTTATATGCTATATCCACTTTGTTTTTTTCTCCCCACATGTAGCTTGGTCTCTAGACTGCGTGCTTGTATATTCTATCCACGTGCTTTAAGTCTCTGTTTTTCTTCCCCACATGTAACCTGGACTTTAAACTGCGTGCTCCTCCTGTATAATGTATTCCCTATCTATCCCAATTTGACACCTCCCATCCTTAAGCGTTGTATCCCCCTTTAATCATGTAAAGCGCTCTGATACCCTCACGGGTCTGGTTCGTGCTCTATAAAACTATAAAATAAATAAATAAATAAAATAAAACTTAGAAGAAATTAAGAAAGTAAAATATAACTTACTTGAAATTGAGTGTGTCTTGTTGTGTTCAACACTTTTTCATTGTTGAACTCATGTACAGTGACATGAGTTATTTTGACATATTGTCCAATCTGTATTTTAAAGTTGGTTGCTTCCCTCCACAATGTTATTTTTACGTAGTCCGTTGAGTCCTTGAGTGTTATGGACTTTAACAGAGTTTCCTTTCCGTTAATAAATATTGTTTTTATTTCTTCTTCCTGCAAAGAATAAACATTATTAAAGTCCAATAGTTTGTGCTTGTTGTTAGTTATTGCTAGTGTGAAGCGTTATATAGGAAATGAGAGTAGCATAGAGGTATTTAGTGAGGAGGAGGTAGCTAGTAAACTAAGAATGTAGGTGTTGTTAGTTTCTGCA